>OX381705.1:79514274-80714274 GCA_947462335.1 Harmothoe impar
AATGCCCTATCATGGGCAAGACTGTGGTTGATGGTGGTGCATGCCCTATTGGCAGCCAACAGTGGGACAATATGGCAGGCTGTGGTGGGAAGATAGCATCTGGGGGACAAGTCTGTGGTTATGGGGGAAAGATGGCGGCCTAGAGGAGGTGGCCATTAGTTGCCTATAAGGTATGCTAGCTCACAGCTCGTATTGATCAGGGCTGTAAGGGGAGCTGGTGTTACTGGTGGCGGTCAAGGACAGGCCAGCAGCTTACTGCCAGGGTGACACACTGGGGTTCTACACACAACACAGGGGACACCACCACTAGACTAAGAACAGCTGAAACCAAGGCACAAGGTATTACACAATACTTGAGTCATACAATTCAAGTAACTGTTATCCCATGCGCTTATATGGGACCACCGCGTATCTTAAGAGGGTTATTTATAAGTACTACCCGCCGGCAATGTTGGGAGGGGAATGGGTCCGTCTATACATCATACAATTAGAAAAGATCACAAAATTATCTCAATGTCTAAATATGTGCATGGATTACTGGTAATCTGTCAGCAGTTCAGTTGAAGGAAGTTTGTAGCCTGGTGATGCCCGTGGAGGTTGAGTCAGACTTGCCACTACCTGTGTGTGTGGGATAGGCTGTACATGGGGTGGGATGGGCAGGAAACCACACACGACACCACCTAGCATACAATGACTGTGCAGTGCGGATAGGGACATGTATTACATAAGCACTATAGGTGGCGTAAAGTCAGATATAGCGTAGTATATCAACACATACATGTGTATATATAGTTATGTATACCGGGATATCACGAGATGGGATGTATCAGATTGTTAGTGTAGCACGGGATGGGATTAAAATTATCAGTGTAGCATGGGGTGAGGTTTGAGAGTATCAGTGCAGCACATGATGAAAGCTGAGGCAGCAACCAATGGGAGCTGAGCATCAGGTGGGGGTGAGGAGTTGTATAAAGGCCTCCTGTGGTGATGTGTGTGTGACCAGTTCCAGTGGGAGCACAGCAGGTACAGGAGGCCAGTGTAGAGGTTACTTTAAACAGGTAGGAGCTCCCTCATTAACCCATTCACTTACATACATGTTGTATGTGTATTACACATTGGGCGAACGGGGGGGGGGGGGGGGGGGGGGGCAAGTAAGGGCCCCATGGAAGTTAAGGGGGACAGTACTTTTTGTAATTAGAGTTTCATCCAATAACCCCGGTGTCTGCGCATTTCACCAGTACAGCAGAGACTTTTCCTGCTTCTGCATGGAATCCGAACTGCTTTTAAACCAGTCAATCCTGTGAAAATTGTCTGTAGAATACCGGGTATTGGCAAAAGTGGACCAATTTCCTGTTTTTTGTCGACCAGGGAGTTGGCTTTCTGGAACCTGTGCATTGGTGGTAACTAGACGCCACACCATCCGCCTTCTCTTTTCTAACACCCTGATAGGCCACTTAGTGTACTAATGACATAGTATACAAATAGACGATCTGGTGTACAAATACTCCCACATCCCTATAGTACACACACCGGGTGGGCTGTCTAACGTAAACTGAATCAGCCATTTCCTTATCTTAAACGCCAAATGACAAGCAGATTCCTGAAAGCCTGAGAAAAATGGAACAAGCTGCGTTCCGTGAACAGAACCAAGACCTCACGAGGACTGCTTTCAGCCTGCACGTGGTCCACACACTATACTCACTCAGACACCGTCTGAGAAGGGATTACTCCTTTAAGGGCATAATAGTGCTTTAATGCGCGGTGCTCATTGCATGAAATGATCATGAATACAGAAACTAACAGTCTTGGTGAGGACATGTACCAGACAGGGCTGCATTCATGCATCACGCCAAAACTACGGAGTTCATACACTCTCAAAATGGCCGATATCATATGACGACAAAAAAGGGAATATCACAATAAACCCCCACCTCCCCTATCTAAGGTCCAGAGTATCGATCATTCCATTGTGACTCTTACTGGAGGGCAGAAAGATTTGGGTATATAAAGCACTATGCGGCCCTTAACGGGTGAGTCCTGCTCCCCCACCACAGTGGGCCGAGTGTACACACTGCCGGCCGGTGCTAGGGAGCAGGAAACATGGAGGTAAGACGTACACACACTGACAACAAGGTTAATATAGCGTAGGATGCACACAGAGTGTCGGTGCATGGTGTTTAGACGGGTCTATAGTTGTGCTGTTGTAATTAAGAGCGAAACTTAATGATATTGAAATCTGTGGGTTCTCATGTAGTCTGTACGGTTGCTCCTGTACTGTTCTGTCTGTATCAGTCACTAGGTTTAGTGTCGATGATAAGATCATGCATTGGTATAGATCAAAAAGATCTTAGTTAAGTATGTAATATATACTATATAATATACATATATAATCAACCTTTATGGGTCAATGCTTCAAAATGGCATGTACTGTACATTGTAGTGCACAGCCCACCGGTTACTGGAGGGGCAGCAATTCTACTCCCTATGTATTTCCTATTTATAGCGTGTAAAATCACAAAAATAGAAGTTATGAAACTACCCCTCTGACCTCCACGTGGGGTTGTATTTCAGTTGCTGACAGTATTAATTGGTCCGATGACTGTCAGGTACAGTTTGTATTACCTACAGCTGGTACTGATGTTTATTGCCATCTAACACATACTCCTCTCACCCCCCACTGTGATGGAATACAATGTATACCAACATTATATGCTTTATTACCTCATTTTGACCCAGTAATTCAGCTTTCACCACTTTGTCGACATATTGCATGAATGCAGCATCTTAACCTACAGAGTTGATACACTCCTGTAGGGACAGGATGATGCACTAATGCAGTACCGGCTATGAATCATTGAGGCATATTGCCGTCATTAAAGTGTTAAATGCCTAGTTCCTATACAGTAAAATAGATCTGCTCTGAAAATGGTTAGAATTTCTATGATCCCCTCTTCTTATAGGTTAGGATATTATGATAGGCCGTGCACAGCAGTGTCGCCGAAATGACATCGGCACATCGGCTTTTGCCGATGTAGAATCGTAATGGCCGATGTGAGGCCATCACACATCGGCCATTATGGCCGGCCATGACCTTAGCTTTCCAGCAATGAAAGAATTTTTCAGATTGACCTAGTAGAAGTGAGGTTATAGCCATGTAACCATTATTCAATGGATTTACACATTTCTCAATACATTTACAGAGGCGTAGGAAGCAAATCATTGGGGGGCCCAGGGGGGCCCACCCCAACCAACTTTGTGTATCAGTTTTTACGCATGCTGTATCATATACACACTTATTAGATTGTATGGAAAAGTAGTATTTGAGCCCCCTTTAGTTCTAATTTGGGGGTCGAGGCCCCTCTGCACCCACATTTCCCTATGTGGGAAAGGTCAGAATTGGAAATTATGTGAACAATATGACAAAAATGTCGGGAAAAATGGCGGCACAAGGCTAGAAGTCGGCTACGTTTGCTCCGCGAGATATTTCGAAAAAACCATAGTCAAACTAACTGGAATCTTCTAAATTTGGGCATATACTTTTATAAGGATACATAGCACTAGATAATCATGGCGGAAAGCGCCAAATCTGAGAAAAAGAAGCTAAACAGAGGAAAGGACGACATGTTACCGGCTGGCTGCTCTACCGCTGACGTGGTGTGTGCTGTCAATAGTTTAGCACGGCGTCTAACCGCCCAAGAGAAGAAGACAGAAGGGTTCGAAGGAACGCTAAAACAGATAAATGAAACTCTAGCTGGTATAAATGAGACGAATGCCAAGACTACGAGATCTCTGGATGGTATCCTGGACAGGTTAGACAGCCACAGAGACCAGATAGCGGGCTTGACAACAACAATGGAAGAGACCGAATCTATGCTGTCACGAGTCTCTGACACCGCCATGGCGCAGACACGCCTTCTCACCAACCACAGCAACAAACTTGAGAAAATGGACGCCCTGGATCAGAAAAAGGTATTTACCATTGAAGGATGTATCGAGGACCCTAGGGAGAATCTATTTAACATAGTGGGAAGGCTTCTGAAAGATGTCCGGGTACCATGGGGAGTAGAACAGATTGAGTCTGTCGAGCGCTTGGGACCGCTCCAACGTCAACAAGTAAACAACGCCAACTTGAACAGGAAAATTAAACCCCGTACGGTACGTGTAATTCTCCACAAACCCACATTAAAGGCAAGTCTGATGAAATCCTTGAGCTACCTGAAGGGTAATGGATATTGGTTTGGATGCTCCATTGGCGACGAACTTAACGAACTAGAAAGAAGGCAGTTTATTGACTTGAGAGCTATGTACTTTCTGGCAAGGGCGAATAACATGGACTGTAGGCTCAGACAGCGAGCCATAATTCTAAACAAAGTGTCGTACCAGCATCACCAGCTCAACAACCTACCCTCCCCCCACCTCACCATGGAACTGGCCACAACAGGAGAAACTCCTGATGGGATGTTATTTAGATCAGCGCATCATAGGCTATCTAATCTCTATCCGTGTGTTATTAAGGATGAGGGAACAACCTTCAACTGTGTCGAACAAGCGTTTCAGGCAAAAAAAGCTGAAATTTGTGGCAAACGTGATGTTAGAGAGGTCATTATGGCTGCTACCTGCCCGTATGACATGATGAGTGAGGGAAAAAAGATCCCAACCAACCAAGAATGGTCGAAAGATGCGGAGAAGTACCTTCTAAGGTACAACAGGCTTAAGTTTGCAGACCCTGACAAGAACGCGTTCCTACAGAGTACAAAGGAGCAGAGACTGTACGAGGCTAGCCTACACCCGGTATGGGGGGCTGGCTTCCACCTTGGTCAAGCCAAGTTCTGTATACAAGCAAACCTCCAGGCTGCCAACCTGCATGGCCTGATACTAGAGAGACTACGACGTGAAAACGCACCAAATCCTCCAGGGGATGAGGAAGAAGGGCTTGAAGATGAAGAGGGCGACGACGATAAAGATGACGATAAAGATGACGATAAAGATGACGATAAAGACGACAACGGTGAAGAAGAAGCACCTCCTGACACTCCAGAAACTCCAGAAAACGTGGATAAACCAGACTCAGATTAAGGTTCCCAACATGGCTGAAGTGTTACTACCGTGACACCAACCTGAAACTAGCTCACAACCTAATACATGATAAATGAATGTTAAAACTACATAATCAAATCATGTAAATTCAGATACTGGTTATTGCATATTGGAAACTACAGGTATATTTATATTAAATGTGAACACCTTATCATGGTTTTATGTAACTAATCAATTAATTCACCTAAATTAATCACAAAATTGTATAAATGGTAGTGTCGGCATATGTAAATCTATTTTTCATACCTCAAACTGGTAGAGGAGAGTTGTGCATATCTTGTTGTGGATTGAGTCAAACCTACCGGTACAGTCAATTTTGTCATACATGTATATGTTGTCTCGATTTGATTTGATACGGTACTATGTAAAGTCAAGTTCAAATGAATGCATATCTTTGACATGGGTAAAGTCAAACCTACCGGTACAGTCAAGTTTGTCATACATGTATATGTTGTCTCGATTTGATACGGTATTATGTGCGGTACTATGTGAAGTCAAATTCAAATGAATGCATATCTTGCTGTGGGTAAAGTCAAACCTACTGGTACAGTCAAATTTGTTATACATGTAAATGTTGTCTCGATTGATTTGATACGGTACTATGAGAAGTTAAGCTCAAATGAATGCATTTGTGTATAAAAACTCAGAACTGCTATATGAGATTATGGTATTCTGTGTCTTGGTACATTCTATATCAACATTTTATATGTCTATTATGTGATACGGTACTCATGCCTACCTTAATCGATACTCAGGTACAAGATGTGATGATACGGTATTTTTTGAGTTTTGATTTACACAATCAAATAAATTGTAAACAGCTGTTCTGATACGGTACTTTCCGGGTCTAATACACTAATAGTTTATGTGTCAGATTTGTGATACGGTATTTATGCCTATTTTAAATGATGTTCATGTGCAAGATGTGATGATACGGTATTTTCTGAATTCTGATTCTCAAATTTATTACAGTATATTCAGGATTGTCCAAACCTGATAGGCGTGAATGTTAAATGGATTTTTTGATTTTTCACAAGGGGCATAAAGCCACCAAAGCCAATGTATATGTCTAGCCTAGGTGGCCACAAGAGCCGTACGCCTAAGCAGGGGGGTATAAAAGGGGTATATAAGGGTCGATATTATGATTTTTATTTTTTATACTGTCTTCTGACAAGACTTTTCATGTTGTTTTCTCGTCTTGGGATGACGAGGGAGAGATATAGTTGTAATGAAATCACCTTTTGGACTGATGGGTGAAGAACCAAACTTTAGAAAAGGGTTTTCTCTGGTCCACCTTAATGCCAGAAGCATCCGAAACAAGACGACTAATATAAAAACCGAGCTTATAAATAAAAATATAGATGTAATACTTTTCTCTGAAACCTGGTTAAATGACACAGACGAAGATAGTTTGTACACCTATCCAAAATATAATTTATTTAGATCAGACAGGATTAGTGTGTATAGAGGCGGAGGGTTATGTGCCCACGTAGATGAAAATATTTCCTGTTCTATTGACAAATTCAAGATTTTAAATAGATGCACTGATGATATAGAATGTCAATGGTTGCTTTCTGTAAAAGGCTCGAGCAAGAAGGCCTTGATTTGTAATATTTATAGACCACCGAGCGGGTCACTTCTGGAGTTTTGTAATACCATGAAGGCCTTATTATTACAAATACATGCATTGGAAACATACGACATATTTCTTATGGGTGATTTTAATGTCAATATTCTAACAAATTCTCCGGAAAAAAATCTGCTCTATGAGACCATGGACCAGTTCAATTTATTGCAACTTGTAAATGAAGTAACTACTACGTCTGGTACAAATACATGTATAGACTTAATTTTTACAAATTGTTTTGACATCACGTCGAGTGGTCCTCTTAACATACACCTGTCTGACCATCTGCCTATTCATCTCATAAAAAAGCATGTACACGTGAAGCCTACATATAGAAGCTTTAAGGGACGCTCGTATAGAAACTTTGATTTACAGAAATTTCTAGATGACATTGAATTGTGTAACTGGGATTATTTTGAAACTTGTGAAACTTCAACAGAATGCTGGGAAATATTTGAAAATATGTTGAAAAGGATGTTAGATAAGCAATGTCCTGTACGTGAGTTCCGAGTGAAGGATAAACCTGATCCCTGGATGACTAACTATTTATTAGAAAGAATTAACGATAAAAATAATTTGTTGGCAGAAGCCAGAAGGTCTAAGTGTATAATTACATGGCATAGAGCAAGGCAACTCAGATGTGTTGTGAACCTTGAAAATGATACGGCTAAGAGTAAATATTATAAGGATCTGAGCCAAATGCATTTTAAGGATTCAAAGAAATTCTGGTCAATACTTAAGGATGTGTTACCCTCCAGCAAAAATGCTACAAAGTCTGTTAACTTAGTTGACGATTTAGGCAATAGTGTATCAAAAGAAAATTCTTCAGCTCATATTAATAAGTTCTTTGCCGAGATAGGGCCCAAATTAGCAGAGAAACATGATGTACCTTTTCGCTTTAACGGTATAAGATGTGAAAATGACATGCCCGATATTGATTTTACATTAGATGAAATAGTTTCTTGTGTTAAAGATATAGACGTTTCTAAATCTTCAGCAATTGAATATTTACCTACTAACTTGTTTAAAGAAGCTGTTGTAAGAAATCCATTGCGTTTTGTGAAAATAATTAAGCTATGTGTCTCTACCGGTATTATACCTGATTCATGGAAGATTGCTACTGTGACCCCGTTGCCTAAGGGAGGCGATTTGACGAATGTCTCTAATTATAGACCAATCAGTGTTTTACCTGTGCCGGGCAAGGTTCTAGAACGATTAATTCATACTGCCATAGCCTCACATTTAGAATTAAATTCCATTTTATCAAAAAATCAGGGCGGATACCAAAAAAATAAATCAACTTTAGATTCAATAAGTATATTAGTAGATGACATTTTAGATAATAGAAATAAAGGTAATATAACTCTAGCTGCCTTTATTGATATAAAAAAGGCTTTCGATTCTGTAAATTTTGAGATATTATTAAAAAAATTGGAGCTTTATGGTATACGTAATAGAACCTTGACCGTCATTGAAAATTACTTGTCCCGAAGGCAACAGTGCACGCTGGCAAATAATGTTAAATCTGTCAAGCTACCCCTTAGATGTGGAGTCCCCCAAGGGTCTATTTTAGGCCCCTTATTTTTTCTCATTTATATAAATGATTGCATTTCTGCTCATGATGTTCACAAGACTTTACTTTATGCTGACGACTCAGTTTTGTACATTTCTGGTAAGGACCTTGGCGTTCTAACAAACAAATTAACTACTGCTTTAGACTCATTTCTGGCCTGGACATCTGTAAATAAATTAACTATGAACGAATCAAAAACCAAAATTATGACTTTTGCCTCGTCAAAAAAACTCAATAAATTGCAAAAACCCCAAATAAAACTAAATAACACCGAATTAAAAAATGTCGTCTCCTATAAGTATCTTGGAGTAATTTTAGATGAGGAATTGAACTTCGCTATGCACATTAGAAATTTAATAAGGAATCTAAGATTCAAGTCTATTTTGATGTATAGGTCTAGGGACGCTTTGTCAGAGGAGTCTCTACTCAGAGTGTACAAGTCTCATGCTTTACCGATTATAGACTATTGTGATGTTTTATATGATAAAGGTAACGCAGATTTGCTTGAGGAACTCCAAAGGGTTCAAAATAAGTGCCTTAAAACATGTTTTAATGACCATATTCTAACCCCTACTGACTTAATTCACGCTAAGGCCAACTTGCCTACCCTTAGTAACAGAAGGGACTTCCATATAAAAATGTACGCTTTTAAAAGGTCTTCAAAAGAAAAATACACAGTCAAAAGACAACGGGTAACACGTCTGACAGATGCACCTTTATTGAATTATTCAACTATTAAATGTGCCTCCTATGAGAGATCTGTATTGGTAAAATGTGGCCAGAGTTGGAATGCCCTTGATGTAGACACGAGAAACATCACCTGTATAAAAGAGTTTAAATCAAAAATGAAAAATGTGCTTGAAAATTCAATCCCAAAACTACCGGTAATCTAGAAAATTGTGTAATTTAGGAAGTCAATGAAATGTATAGGGGGGAGTTAATAAGTATTGGTACACATTTATTCAAGACTGCATTCATTTTCCCAAACAGACTTGTTATCTTCATAAATGTTATTATAACTTTCTTTAGTGTATGCACCACCTAAACAGGTCTCTGACGGTGTATTACACAAACTTGTTGGCCGAATATTTATACTGTCGCAAACCATACATGTTTTGTTATCGGGTTATTAAACAATCAGTTATTTCATGCTACGTTGGACATAGTACACATGTATGTCATACATTGTAAAACAACTCCAAATCTGGTCAATAAAGTTTAAATATGTTCAAAAAAATTTGGGGGGGGGCCCAAACATATTCAGGCCCCCCCTCCTCAGTGATTGGGGGAGCCTTTTCCTACGCCACTGATTTAGGCAGTTCTCATTAAAAGATTACCTTATTTATCAATATAAATACTTATTAAATCTCCTATATGATATCAATCCATACACGCTAGTTTCATATGGCCTGTGCAGAAGGCAAATGGCCTGTGTAAGATCTCGCTACACAGGCCACATTGGCCTGTGTGCTAAAAAAAGTTTTCGGCAACACTGTGCACATCGACACTGTAAAACGGTGTCATATTTAGAATTGTGTGTGCCTGTTATACATCAGTATTTCGGCACTTAGTGTGGAGAAACATTTAGGGTGCCGGCACTTAGGGTCCAGGCCAGTGGACATGTAGGGTGCATGCACTTTATCATTTCGGACGTCTCGGACGTGCCGATTACACAGCAGGACCTAGTCACGGAGAATGACTTGTCTATTTAGCCGTGTGGATTCCATCGAAAAGACCAATGCAAGCAGATATTAAACTCTTCAAGTTAGGCATTTCTGTAATTTAATTGTGTTTTTTTCTTTTCTTTCAGAACGTCGTAATCGCCATGTCTCAACTCAGACTCACCAAGCCCGCCCCCGAGTGGAGGGGAACCGCTGTCGTCAACGGCGAGTTCAAGGAGATCTCACTCAACGACTACAAGGGGAAATATCTAGTCTTCTTCTTCTACCCCCTAGACTTGTAAGTGGTCCTTTTCCTATCAGTCTGTAAATAGACTAAATAATGTGTCACCAACCGCACATGAAGCATCTTTTCTGCTTGGCTGCACACACTGGGTGGTGCATCATGCCAGGACAGGTTAGGCCTAAAATGGGGTCCTTGTAATTTTTCACAGATGCGTTGAAAACTCATTTTACACAAAAGACATGAGTAGGGATGACTCGCACTCATATAATGGGAACAAACAGGACTGAAACCGGTCTCTGGTATCTTTATTATATAAATCAATGTATATTTTGTTGTTGCAGCACATTTGTGTGTCCGACAGAGATCATTGCTTTCTCTGAGCGCGCTGAGGAGTTCCGGTCCATCGGGTGTGAGGTTGTTGCCTGCTCCACCGACAGCCACTTCAGCCATCTTGCATGGTAAGTTATGTCTTTGAATGGTTACAATCTGATACGGGTAATGTCAGTATACCAGGTACAACCCTTATGGACTGTATGATGCCTTGAGGCTTATATATTCATTAAATGATAAATTTCATCGTCATAATGTTCCAATACAGCGTAAATGGGGAACTCGCAGACAAAGCGTTGCTGCATCATACAAACCCTTAAGGAGTCACCTGCCGTTGCTGCATTAATGCATGCATCATGCCTCCAGAGAGGCATACCGGTAGCTACTAACGGTAGACACTGATGCAAGTTTCTAACTGATATATTGGGTATATTTGCTGTCTGCAGGGTGAACACACCACGTAAACAGGGTGGTCTGGGAGAGATGCAGATCCCGCTACTTGCCGACAAGACATGTGAGATCGCCAAGGCATACGGCGTGCTGAAGGAGGACGAGGGCATCGCCTTCAGGTAAGGCAACTCCCATTATGATACATGTACATGGGAACACATCAGTGAGCGTACCGTAAAACCTAGTGTAGAAGCCGTGGCTAGTACGTGAGTCAGATTGCCAGTGCGGTTTATATGATCAGCCCAAAGTCGGGATATGAGCTAGGATATGAGCTCGGAGGACCCTGACATCAGCCCAGTTAGGCCGAAGTAAGGGGTGCGGCCAATACATGAGTTTTTCCCAGGGGTTGTTCAGAGGGCTCTGCGGGTTATAGGATCGGCTCAAAGTCAGGGTGCGGCTTATACGCGAGTTATGCTTATACACGAGGTTTTATGGTAACAGTATTAGAATAGTGTTCTAATATAAGATCTAGCATAAAATGAATATATGGATACCACTGCTGGCCCTGATTGTAATCGTTGCTGTAGATAGCAGGAGTCTGACTGCAGCTGCTACAGTGACATGTGTTACCTGCTAATATAATAAACAGCATTTAATTCATGTGCCA
This sequence comes from Harmothoe impar, assembly GCA_947462335.1. Taxonomy (NCBI): domain Eukaryota; kingdom Metazoa; phylum Annelida; class Polychaeta; order Phyllodocida; family Polynoidae; genus Harmothoe; species Harmothoe impar. Next base: position 79,525,864 of record OX381705.1, read on the forward strand.
GTGGACAGGAGGTATTCCATTAGCATGTCAACCATAGCACACTCATTGACTCAGGGTATTAACCCTGAGTAATATACACCTACTAATTTTGCGTTTTAAGACAATTTTGTGACATAGGAGAATCTTTATATTTTGGTTATCGTCCGACATAGACAAAAGTCGACAAAAACATGAGACAGGCAAGGTCGGGGGACAGGATCTAGCGCAAAAATTTTTCTAAAAATCTAAATTTTTCTTGACTAAATTGAACTGCGATCTTTACGAATTTATTTCTCTCTTTCGCTATTATGTAAATGTATGAAAACAAAGCTACCGCCGCCATGGGCCTCCATAGGCTGCAAGGCATTAAGTTTTTGGGTGCAAGATAGAAATGACATTTTGAGCGAATTTGCCCGTATTTCTCTCTTTCTACCCCCAAAGCGGGCAAAATCTGGGCACATTCTACCGCCAGGACCTATGCAACAAGTCACATCCACTCTATATCTATGTGTTAAGACAGGGGATGCACGGCAAAGGCATGGACGCGTAACACACGCCGCCCTGTAGCCGACCGACACAGCGAAACGGAAACGGCGATGGTGTCGCTGCTGATGCTCCGATCGACTCGCTTTACGGCCGAGATGTAAAACAGCGGTTACGCGCTGCTGGGCGCTGACGCCGACAGCCACCTGCTCGCCCCCAGCCACCTGCTTTCCCACAGCCACCTGCTCACCTACAGCCACCACCTGGAATTTGATTATATATGACTTCCAATATATGAAATTAGGGTAGCTTTTTCTGGCGATTACGATTCTGCCGTCAGAAATGAGAAATAATGTATTGTGCTCAAATTAGATCACTCATTCGAATTCATTTCTGATGCCAGAATTGACAGATTACCCTGAGTCATCTGTGAGGACACTCACACACTCCATTTTTATAATTACTGACCTCATCGTGGCATGATTAGATTTAAACAGAGATGCCTCTATTACTACTTTTGCAGGAATTTCTTTTTTTTGTCGCTAAAATTACTGTATTTAATTACGTTAATTTCCTGCAGAATTTTGTACCAAATCTTTAAGATGTCCTACTTTTTCTCGACTAGTACTAGGGAGTGGAATCTAGAGACAGGATTTTAAAAAAACAACTGAAACAGGCTTCTTATTTGTTTCTTATCAAAAAAAGACAACAATATTGAGAAAGCACTGACAGTGCATGGACTTTACCATTGAAGAGGCACATGTTGGTGCCCGACAGTAATAGTAGGAGTGGAGCCAGGACCGGTAGTCTGGAGTTTATAATATATAGTGGGTCGGGGCTTAAGGCAAGTTATTCACTGGTACTACACTACATTGGTGCATCATGCTGATCATTCGGAAGTGTATCCAACCTGGTTTAAGGTCGGCATGATACATGAATGCAGCACTGGTGAGTTGCAATGAAGTACCATGTGGCATCAAAGGGTAAATATGTGAGATGTAGCTGACTAACCATGTCCTGTACTCCTACAGAGGCCTGTTCATTGTGGACGCTAAGGGCAACCTGCGCCAGGTGACCATCAACGATCTCCCCGTAGGACGCTCAGTCGACGAGACGCTCCGACTTGTACAGGCCTTCCAGTTCACAGACAAACATGGAGAAGGTAAGCATGCCGACAAAATAATAGAAAAAGAAATATGTGGGAAAAACTACCAGAGGAAAGTACTTTTTATACTTAAACATTAGATTATAGCTCACGATATTTAATGGACCCATTTAAAGTTAAACGTGTCTTAGGTGTGGAGAAAGAAGGGAAAGAATAACTGAGAAGACACCAAAAAATAGACAGACGAAACAAAGAATACACGAGAATTTTAAGAGCTGCAGTGCCATCTGTTGTGTGGTAACAGAACTATTATCTACTCCATATTACATTGTACTATAAAACCTGACTTGGTTCTCTTGACGTGGTTTACATGCAGTTGAAGTTTGTGAAGTCATTGCATTAATTATTGCACACAATATCTTTGAATGTCCTGTGATGCAGATTGTGTTTTGTATTTGAAGATGAGTAACAAAATGGCACTATTCCCTATGAAACACTAGAACATTAAAGGGAGCATGGAAGAAAGACACTTGAAACAATATTCGATTCACCGTATGGTCAAATTGATTAATCAAATCGACACGTGACCGGTTGGGAGTTAGCAATAACCAGGCATGATCTCCAGAATTCAAGAAATCTAAACCTTTACAATCAGTCCCTTTGGATTAGGCCATTTTCCTTCCAATATAATACAACCTTGAACATGGCGTATATTCCACGCGCAACATTTTTTGATACCACTGAGGGGAAAGCGCATGGGTTAAGGATATAAAAAGTATTTAAAAACTTCATGTGAACAAAGAAGTAAAAAATACCCCAAACCAAACAAAAAACAACAAACTTAATTTGTAACGCATTACAATTAGGTACTACTATACTGGGATTACCCGTTACAGGCGGACAGATAATATTATCTAAGCATCCTTCTTGAAAGAACGCTTCCTTGTGATCCCGAGGAGGTTGGACCAATTTGACAAATAGCTGATTCGAGCGTGGTCATTCAAGAGAAGTCTTAAGACCATTCTCGAGATCAAATCAGCGATCTGCTGAATTGCCCCATCACTAGTCTATATATAATGAAGAATCATTCTGTTGGTTAAATTAATTGATTTGCTGTCAATCTCCAGTCTGCCTGTAGATAGGTAAGTGAGTTGAGGCCACATTGGTATGAGCAGCCTAGTTGTAGTCTGGACACCCTACCTGGATCTACACATGTACTTACCTTTTCAGCCAGGTCACCTGACCCAAACAGAATACTGCAGTTTCCAGCCTAACATTGTGCCTGTACATTCCGTAACGCTGTCTAACAAAGCTTATAATACTGACAAACATATTTTTTACTTCCTAATGACAGTGGTTCTTATTTTGAAAAAACAACATTGAAGCTTTTCTAAAAGGTTTCAACGCAGTGTCCATGGCGCATATAGGTTTACACTTGGTTTGAAGGGAGTGGGGTATCATTTTCTAAGCTTATCCTATGTACGATTTATAACCTAGGAATCCTGGTGAAATCAATTAATGTAGTTTATTCATAGAAATGTACACATACTCTTATATGCATTTGAATGGATTCGTCTCTCAAACTAGGATGTCATGTATCATGATATGTATAGCATTGCCCTAACATGACCCATTTGCTTCACTAAATGCCGCCTTTATTGTCGTATTGCAGTGTGCCCTGCAGGTTGGAAGCCGGGCAAGGCCACCATGAAGCCAGATACCAAGAACAGCAAGTCATACTTCGCCGACAACAACTAGACATAGAGGACACGCGCTTGTAGCGGGTTACTTAAGGGGAGTCGGGGAGGGATGGGCCCGGTGACAAGGCCACGCGTGGTGAACAGGCCGCTAAGACTCGTATTGAGCTGTACTATAGTAGCAACACGTTGTTAGGGTAGTATTAAGCCCCTACCACATCAGTGTTTTTCTGCGCCCTGATCTGATTGGTCCAGTCTGTCATGTAAGTCAGCTGGGTCGAGTTGTAGCTGAATATGCTCGTGTGGGCGGGGATTTACTATTTGTCATGTAGCCAATGCGTGAAACATCATTCCATTTACTGCAGAGACGGAGAGAGATTTACCGTTGTACCCGGATAGAACTTACACAATAGTATGCAGGACCCTACTTGTTAGTATCTTCCGTATTCCAAGTAAACGCTATCTTCATCGACTCTGTAGGTAAACCAGATCATGTCGATCATCCGTTTTCCACTTTGATATTATTACAATATAAAAATATATATCTACCGGTATATATGTGAACGCCAAAACGCATAATGAGGAGCCAAAGACATCTTTTAAAACTTGATCTCCGTCATCGTTGTTGTTGTAAAAAGTTGTCTTGAAAAATTAAAAAAAGTCAACAATAATGAGTCGTTCATGTCTTGTTTTATTGGATAGAAAAATATACAACTCTAATTGCCATAGTGACCCTCGTTGCTATGGATATTGAAGCTCATCTGACTGAAATTAAGTCAGTTATTTTATTTTTACTTGTAAACAAACATTAGATGAATCGCTGAGATAATCCTGGTTAGAAGAACTTAGTTCAAGTGTTAAAAACTGCCACAGCATGTGAAATCCACAAATAAATTAGAAGGCTAATGTACAATCTGTCGCACCAATAGCTGCCCTTTTCTAAAAGAACAGGGCGAATACATTTAATACCAATACCATATACATGTGCTGCTACTAAGCACTAGAATGGGAAGACTCCAATAATCACCTTAAGACTTTCTGCATTAGAAGCCCTCTATAAAAAGTTTCTGGTCACTCAAACCAAACAAATTAAGAACCATTATCTATCAACATGAAATATTTGTTCAGGGTACAATTATGTGTTGGCACTTGGTAATCGCATTCTTTTATTTCATTACAAGGTCGCTTTTATATAACACAGTAGCGGTAAATGCAGAGTGATATATGACTAAGTGTAAGGTAAGAATTCATTGGTCATTTATAAAAGTGCCTAAAACACCCGTATCACAAATCATGTTAACCTATTGTCAAAAATCCATTAATATTATTAAAATACATCAATATTTACTTCTAGATGTGTAAGAAAATATTGCTAGATCTGAATTTTGTAAAGATATAAGAAATAATTATGAAGAATTTGCTACATCAATTGAGATATGCCTGTCGAAGTATACATATAGAGCAATCTTAAATGCATGCGGTGTTCTTTTCAAGTGAAGCTCCATCAACGAATACAGAGGCACATTTTAAAGGCACTGCCATAAAATAATATTCCATGTTCGAACATCGTATCAGGACTTACTTTTAAAAAAAATAGTCTGAGCTCTATCATTTACATGATTTAATAATCCGGCATATTCAATATCCGGCCGCATGCCTGACCTGGGAGTGCTGGGATTATCTAGGTCTGCCTATTTCTTTCAACCTTCTAGTAGTTAATAACGCCATTAATAAGCTCCCTTGTCGCTGTATACACTCCCCCTAATCCCCTCCTGTCCTGGATGCTCCCTTCATTGAACTCCCTTGAGGTCCCCACACCCGTTCCCGACAACCCGCGTCAAGCACCGATCACAGCTGCAACATTAACAGTGGTAAATGCCAATGGTAGCCAACAACCATTGACAATTTACACTCTCGAAAAATGTCTTAAAATACGCAAAGATAAACCTATCTTGTGAATAGCGCTTCGTGTCGCTACATAAAATCTCAAATGAACGCCAACAGATCCTTCAACAGATCTATTGTACATCATATTTTACATATCTACATAAGTCAACCTATCACTATCTTACATCAGCAATTTATCATTATATCTCAGGTAGCAGTAGGCTTACTTCACAAATTAGTATAGCCTTAAACAGAAACCTATAACTCATATTATTACATGGTATGGCCTTCTCTATGCTAAGCTTATGGGAGATCCCTACTCCATTCCCCCATGGAGTACGGTGTAGCCATACTCCTGGCCTCCAAATTTATTGGTTTTCTTCATCTTAACACAGTAGGGCCATGTAATAAACACAAAACCCCACTTATTAACATAAATGCACATCATACATCACTCGAAGCTGGGTCATTTCACACTCAGCTTCAACTCGTGACGTATGATGTGCATGTATGTCAATGGCGTGGAGTTTTGTCTATGTATCATTAAATTAGACCGACCATACCAGCTTTCAACTTCTGGTGTCTAAACATTTCTGAGTACCCTCATCAGCGTTAACTTTGATTCTGCAATGTCTAAAGAAGACCACCATTTGTCTTCACTCGGCAGGTTACTATGAGTTGCGATCACAAGTAACGATCAGAAGCCTGACAAGTTAACGGATGAAATGCCATGCCCAAGGGCTCACAAATATCCTTTTTCTGTTACCGTATTCGACGTAATAAGCGCACAGTGCGTTTAAAAAATGATTATAGACACCTTTTGGTAGTTAAGAGTTTAATTGGGGTCAAAAATTGAGACTTTTTTTTGTTAATTGTAGTATAAAAATCGGCCAAAAACGGAGGGTGTGCGCTTATTATGGGGTGTGCGCTTATTACGTCGAATACGGTAATACGTAAATCTCAGTGAATTTGACAGATACATTCTGTACTTTTGGCACACAAAGATCCCCGCTAGTCCCTCCGTCTCCCTGAGTACATGGGTCAGAAAGCACTGTCTGATTTGTATCACCTGTATTCTCACCTCAACGCCAATGTAAGGGACGTTGCAGTACCTCCCGCTCCCCCTGTGTATTCTGTGCTCTGCTGTCAACTTGTACAACTACAGTGCAGAGGGGCCAGTATTGCAGGTCACCGGGTAGCGTATGTTCTCAGCCGGCTAGCCGAGTGCGTGAATTCATCTCTGTTCCCTGACGTTTTCATGTCTTCTGTAGTAGCGTGAACAATGGATGTTTTAGAAGTTCCTTCGCTGGTGGGCGATCCTCACGCCCACACTCAAGACATCGCAACAATAAGTCGCGCACTGGTGGTGAGAGGTTGTCTGGAATCGGCGGAGAATTTTCTGAAGACGCGATCTGTCGAGTATACCAAGGTAAAAATATATTAAAAAATTTCATTTTACAGAATTCCATTTTGGGATGTAAGGAAGGGTATAGCTTGGTTAGTTTGACTCTACCCTTATGCTTTTGTAATTTTTCCTAAATGGGCCCTATTGTAATATCAGATACATGGACATATTCCTAGATCATTACACGGTCAACAGGTACAACTTAGCTCTTGGAGAACATCATTATAATGCACTATCTCTTTGTGTCGTCATGACAACACTGGTTAGTAACTCACTCCTGCTGTAGTCAAGCACCATGACGGGGTTGAGGAAATCCAAAAGAGTTGGCATGATGCACCAATGCAGCTGATCACTAGCCGGCAGTGCGTTGGTGCATCAAGACAATAACTAAATTTGGGACGTTGACGTACCCTTCATGTTGTCCTTTAATAGTGTTAATCAGGTGTTATCTTGTCTTTTTATACTTCCTTCTGAGACAAGACTAGCTACAAACGGATTCAGTGGGGGGGGGGGGGGGTTGAGTTATTTAATGCCGTTAATGGATACCCTTTCCGTAGACTACAATACAAACGACTTCAAAGTCAATGTGAAGACAGCTGCCTACCTTGAATATGAGTGCTAGATGGTTGGAGAGGTCCCCGGCGCCCCATGGAGGTTTGGTAGTGGCCATCTCTATCATGGTACACCCCACACTCCACACGTCACACGAGCGGCCGTAACTCTCTCCACGCAGCACCTAGAGAGGAGAGACACAGAGACTCAACATATACCGTATTGCGGATGAAAGCAACCTTAACAACTTGCACTATTCTAGAAGGGGACAAAGTAATTCTGTATCAAAGCCAAAGGATATACATATATTGATTGTTTAGGTTTTGACAAATGTTTTACAAGTGGTTCTTTTCTTCATGTTACTACCTTTCTGTTATCATATAAAACGGCGGTCCACTAGTGTATTAAATACTTTGTATATGGAGTAGTACAAGTGCCGGTAATGGGGCTCGTTGTATACCGGAATTGATGTCTGTAACAGGTGATACCTCCATGTCAGATCAGAGGAAAACCTTTCTGCATCTCATTATCTCAATCTGCACTTAGCTAAACAACATAAGGCCACACAACCTTACTTTAAGTTTATAAGTGTTTCTACATGTCTAAAATGGAGAGTTTTTTTTACATGTGGGTGCTACACTACCTCTGGTGCCATGAAAGCTATGGTGCCCAGGAGTTGACCTTGGAACTCGCCGGCTGCCGTCTGACGGGATGAGAGGCGGGCAGAAGCACCGAAGTCTGCGATCCTCACCCGCTCACCCGTACTGTCCACCAGTAGGTTAGCACCTGACGGGTGACAAATATAACAGCTTGTTTGAAATGACTAACTTAAATTCTCGAGTAGAAGCCGCAGACTGTATGCAAGTCTTTAATTTGATACCAAAGATGACTAAATAGGATGCGGCTTATACGAGAGTGTTTGCTAGTATAGCATGGTACTGAATTAGCAATTTTCAGATTCCCTGTCCAGCTAGAACAAGTCAAAGTTCGGGGTGGGGCTTATAGTTATACACGAATTAAGCTTACAAGAATTTACGGTATCTTTAATTGATACTTGAGGCCATTTGTAAATACGAATAGCGTTTTTCAGCTGGTACCTTTGAGATCGCGGTGTAGTACGTGCATGTCGTGTAGGTAGGCGATGCCCCGCAGTACCTGCTGGGTGTACTTAATAATCACGTTCTCTGAGAAGGCACCGTATCTGTCCAGCAGGTAGGCAACAGAACCACCTGACGGCGACAAAACAATTCACATTAGGGATTGGTCATTTTTTAACAACAGGGCGGGGGGGGGGGGGGGGGGGGGGGGCGTTGGTGGATTTTTGCGTGAGCGAGTCGAAATCTTTTTGGTACCCCCCCCCCCCCCCCCCCACCCAACGGAGGGGTCGAAATTTTATTGGTCCCCCCTCAGGCAAGTTGAAATTGAGCTATAGTAACGCAATGTTTTTTTTCACTAAAAAGGGGTCCAAATCCTTTTGGCTCTCCCCCAAATCCACCGACCCCCCCTCCCCCGTTGTTTAAAAATGACCACTCCCTTAGTCTGACACGAACACCATGAGACATGAGATGGGTGTCTAGAGAGATGTCACTTTTTGGCACATTATTCGGTACATGAGTGCTAATACCTGTTGGATATTGCATGGACTATGATAGCCGCCTACCGGACAGGCTCGTTAAAAGTTAGCATCCCAACTGCTGTGGTGTCGAATTCGGGTTTTGGTCTTGTGAGAAGCAAGGTGATGTTCTAAATCATATACGTCAAAATATCAAATATCTGAAAGCAACATCTGGCACCTGTGTGCTGTGTCAATAGAGTTATTTTGTAATCCCATACCTTCAAGGCACCCAAGACTTATGCTTACAACAGGTGGAAGCACATATCATGTGGCTGACCAGGAAGTATGTACCCCATTTACCCGAGAGACATGCACAACTATGTTAGCAAGAACCACTTAAGTTGAATTGTAGTCATCCCAGCTGACACGCTAACTTTAATTGCACAAGCCCTTATTATTTATAATAATACTGAGGAAATGTTAGAGTAAAATATAAATTTCAATTTGGTGGTGGTAAATTTTTTCGTCATTCATCAGGTAAATATCTAGATGAAATATCAGGCATTTTACGAGATTCTTGGAATTCATTAAAAGTACAAAGTAACTTGTTTATAGAAGTCTCCCTTACCTGGCATCCACTCCACAAACATAAAGAAGTGGTAGGCCTGTTGTGTGGCACCCAGGATGCGCACCACGTTAGGGTGGTTTAGCCGACTCATCATCTCGATCTCCTCCCGCACCGCCTCAACCACCTCCTCCTGCTCCGACACCGAGTTACGGCAAAACGAGATCTGAAAGGGATATAATAAGGATATATCAGTAAAATCTCGTCTTGTGTAGGGTTAGTACTCGCCTGATATGGTATCAAAGAGCTATCATAATATTGGGGTCATGAATATGTAAGTTTACATAGGCTTAAAAACTCATATCTTAACATACATAATCTGCCAAAAACCCAAATGTGTTTTTGTGCTTTATCCCGTAAATTTACTTTTCTTCTTCTTCTTGTAACACAACGTATAAGCCGCGGCTAGTACGCGAATCAGATCGCTGGTGCGGCTTATAGGATCGGCACAGAGTCCAGGTGCGGCTTATACGCGAGTTTATGCTCCTATAGTACAGTACTAAAGTCACCATAACCAGATCGCGAGTTAGGCTTATACGCGAGGTTTTACCGTACTTGTTTAATAATTAGTACCAAACTGTGCGTACCTGTTTGACAGCGACCAGCGTACCTGTCTTCATGTCACGGGCCTGGTAGCACGTACTGAAGGCGCCGGTACCCAGCATCGGGCCCCGCACCCAGTGCACCCCCTCTCGGTATTCACCCTCCTCATCTTTAGATGCTGACGCCGAGGCCGACTGGACAGGGTCTAAGATAACTCGTTCTCCATTAGGACGCTAGTGGGAGAAAGGTAAATTGTATAGAGTTATTTGTTATTCAGTTTCCTATAGACAATCATTCTTATTAAATCAAACTGATTTAATGCCATTTACACTTAAAGACAACATCTCAAGGTATTGATATCTCATATGTGTCTCAATTGTCCTACAAGTTTTTGGATGTAGACGGATCATTACATCCATTGATATTACCTCTGCCTGGTATCAACCTTGTTGGCCACATTTGTACCCTGATGCTTACAGTTATCTTGTCCCTGGATGATTATAGTTATCTTGTGCCCTGATGGTTATAGATTTATCTTGTCTCCGGATGGTTATCGTCATCTTGCACCTTGATGGTTATAGAGTTATCTTGTCCCCAAAGGTTAGTCATCTTGTAACCTGATGGTTGTAGTTATCTTGTACCCTGATGGTTATAGAGTTATCTTGTACCCTGATGGTTGTAGGGTTATCTTGTTTGAGATTTCGTGTACCCTGATACATGTAGTTACAGAGATCTCTTGTACCTTGTTATTTATAGAGATTTCTTTACCCTGATGATTATAGATGTACATGTATCTTGTACCCTGTTGGTTAAAAGAGTCATCTACAACCTTGATGGTTTTAGAGTTATTTTACCTCTGCCTGGTCCTGTACCCTGATGGTTATAGAGTTGTCAGCGGAGTCCTGTGACAGCCCGGGTATGTAGGGCAGAGGGTTCTGGAGGAACTCAGACTGCTCCATGGCGGCGACCAGCGCCTGGGCCTCCTCCCGCTCCACCTCCTCCTTACAGTGACATGAGTCCTTGTTCCCAGACGGTGGCTGGACAACTAGAACAAGGAGGGAGTAGAATTCTATTAAGAAAGCTTGATTGACTTCTCATCTGGGCCATGGGGAAATGCATTCCTATATACTATATTACTAGATTACTAAAATTGAGAATATCAAATCCAATTTACGATCTAGAAACATTTTACAATCTAAGGAACCAGAAGTAAATGCTTTGCTGCAGTGAGGGAGAGCTATGAGGAAGAGGACAAATCCATCATTTAATTTCTTTACCTATGGGTGCCCTCCTGGCTGGTGTGTTGTTGGGTGAGTTGGATGCCACTTCCGTCTTAAAGGACACATGGAAGTCAGCACCTGAGGGTGAGACCGTCGGATCAGATAGGTCTTCACTCAACATCCCGGTACTACTACCGCTCGCTGCGGTGGCATCCGTTGACGACACGGTGGATGCTGTATCGGTGCCACCCCCGACACTGGGGTGAGTGGCCAATGTTTGTACAGCACTATCCAGTGTTGTGTTGTGGACCGCCTCCACTACATCAGTGTCTATCCCCACTGAAGACACCTCTGTGGTTGTGGTATGTGTTGTGCATGCATCGTCTTCACTGCTGATGGCAACAGCTAATTCCTCACGGTCATGGCCATCGATTGTCATGGTTACACCATTAATTTCTGTAAAGTCATCTGTGGAACTCTCACCAATTGATGTGGAGAGGTTGAAGTTGATGCCGCGGATGGCGAGTGTGGGCGAGGTGCTGACAGAGACGTCTACCTTGGTGGGGTGGGAGGAGCGGTCCCTCCGCGGGGTGCTAGCGTACAGACCGTGATGGTGGTACGCGTGGTCCCCTGCCTCTGGACCCTCCGTAGTCTCAGAGCTCACAACACTACTTGTTGCACCACTGGCTGGGGAGTCCGTTTCTGTACCAGAGCGCGACCGACCCTCAGGTCCACGACGCCGCTCAGGGGAGTTTGGTGGTGCCATGGGAACAAAATTTAAGTTGCCGCTGACAAAGTTATTGACAGTGACTGAGATGCGGGGCGGCGTGGCCGTAGCCGCTGCTTGGGGAGAACCACAGCGCGGACTCGAATGCTCCGACTCTTGCGGTGAGTTGGGTGCAACCGAGGCTGCACTTGACACCTCTTCTGCTTCCAACCACTTACTAGACCGCTGCGTAAAATGAAAGTCAGTGGTCATCCTTGCTAACAGTTTCCGCTTCAACTGTACCTGAATATTTAGCCCTAGTGTGTCCAACAAATCTGTCACATGCTTCAAGGCGGCGGCATTGTGCGACTGAAGCCGCGCAATCTGATAGAAAACATGTCTAGCCATACGGGCCACGTTCTGATGAGGATTCTCCAGGGCGCCGCGAGTGAAGCGCAGTGCCTGCATGACCCGGTGATAGTTCTGGAACTCCTCCAGGGGGCACTGCTTGTCAGTGAGATCGGTCAGTGGCGCTTTGAGCAGGAAGTCAGGCGAGTGCTCCTCCAGGAGTTTGTGTAGGAAGGAGAGTCGGCCCAGCAGCCACTGGTACTGCACCGACACCGGGTTGTAGTCCTGGGTCACACACGACAGTAAGTAGGGCAGACCCCCCAGTCCAAGCTCACCTACAAATACCACCCGTCAGTAAAGTCTATGATAATGCCTGTATACATTCAGGACAGAGCCATAAGCCTGTGGAAAGACTGATTAGTGGCAATGCTTTATAGGTCCGAAATTAAAGTCAAGATCTTTTTCTACTGTGTCCTTTTTGAACTGAAGACAGATATCGATTCTATACTATTACCGAAGAAACGGGTCTTTAACCACTATGATTTACAATGGCCTGTAATGTAAATATATAGGTTCTTTTTCATGTCATTTAAATGTGTAATCCAAAAGATTGGGGCAATGCTCCTGATTAATATTGATGCTGATGAATACTAATTCATTGTATATTTGGGTAGTTGTCTTATAGTTTGAATATAAATGTACAATTACCTGGATGTGCTATTTCTCGTCCAACGGATAATTCTCCCTCCTGTCCGCGGATTAATTCTTGCATCGCAGACATTGACAACTGACTTGTGCGTCTGAAAATAAATTCAATAATATTCATTATTCTGTGTGAGGACTTCTTCCCTAACTGTGATCGAATATACAGCATGTAAAACAATAATATAGAAGAAAATGGTATAATTATTACCTTAAATTATGATCAACAATTATGAACTCACTTGTTTGAGTCTGCACACTTCCACAGAATGCCGTCTATAACAGGCACCATGAGGGCCTTAAGGCGGGTCTGTTGTACCTCATCACGACATGGAGTGTACGCCAACACTGTCCGCAATGTGCGCTGAAACACAAGTGGGACAGATGTGATAGCAGTCACTGTCACAACACACTATTATAATATCGAAGAAAGGGATTCATTGAGAATATCTTGCATTTTTAGAGTTGAAAGCTATACATCTAATGGTAGTCTCTTACACTTAAAAAAACAGAGTGAATTCGTGTTAGGTTACCCCTAAAAGATACTCTAAAATAGCAACAATGGAAAAAAAAAAAACATTTATCAGAAGTGATAAATCTCATGGATTGAGAGAACTAAGACACACTGTAATACCAGTCTTACCAGGGTAGCTACAAACACTTTGTAGACTGGGTCTGCGCAGACATACGCCAAAACGCTGCAGCAGATTTCCAGCATCTGGCGCGTGGTGGCCTGTCGGTCGGCAGAGAGCACGACGCCGGCGCGTCCTTCCCCGACCCCCAGTAGCAGTGCTCCCACCGCCACACGACTAAGCTGTTTGATGGCAATCTCCCGCACCATCCAGTTCTTGGAGAAGAGGCAGGAGACCAGCTCCTCACCCAGCACCTAAATTGATTGATTGATTGGATTGTTTTACGTCCAAGTGTGCTATGACGCCTGGGACTTACTCTAGCACCTACAGATGGACACAGTATGCAGGCGTACCATGATTGCTTTTATTTTGAGAACTTACTGTTTTAAAATATTTTTAATGACTCAGGTTTAGAAGATATTCCCCCAAACTTCCCTTGTATATTTATGTGCTCAACGATAAATGAATTAACTGAGGATTAAAATTTGATTTTAAACAACCGACATGTTTCGGGCTTTGCAGCCCTTTGTCAAGGTTAAAATTTATTTGAGACAGTCAGGCACCTATATCAACTTAGGAGCCTTTTCAAGCTGCAGGTTGATGGGTGGTCATGGTTACATAATAATCAATTGTGATGGCAAGTTTTGATTGGAGGATAGACAAAATGACTCCAGATGTAGGAGAAAAGGCTCCCTGGTGAATTGTAAAATGACTCCTACAACAGGTCCTAATATTATTATTAAATTAAATTAAATTAAATTCAGGCGAATCTGATAACAATCAATATATGTAACAGTATTATTAGAGTTATTGGATACATAGTTGTGAGAAAAAAAACCTTTTAGGGTTGGTCCCTTGGACGTGATGTTAGAGTCAATTTTTATGATACCATGTTTTCCTGGAGCATATTTTTAGCCAATTAGTTGGTATCAGGTATAGGCCTACTTAGCCATTTTTAAGCGCAGTTCCCTACGGTCTTCTCTGGACATGATGGGTGCCGGTGGTGTGTCCAAATTGGGATTTAGGACATTGTCAAAGTCAATATTTTCAAGAAAGGTAAATTCTAGCGACATCAATTCAAGCTGAAATAAGTAATTATTCAATATCAAACCAACTGGTGCTTACCGGTATCCATGGGGCGGCGGTATCTTGATGTTCGCTGGGGATGGGTTCGGCGTGGGGTAACATGACCTCGGCCTCCCCCTGCGTGTGGTGGTGGTCATGTGACGGGGAGGAGACCCGCGTGTTGGGCGGCACGGGGAGAACCGACCCTGCAGACCCCTCAGCACTGTGGACAGACACTTCAGTTAAATATCCAAAAATATAAACTAAATCTAAGTATTACCGGTAATTAAGCATACGTGGCTATTGATATTATTTATTATCTTACAGTACTGAAAGGTAATTCAGAAGAGTGTTATTTGCATCCATATTGGTTCATTAGTGATGGCACAAAAAGCATCAGTGTCATTAAATTTGTCCCACTTTTTTTATTCAATTACTTACTTTTCCTGGTCTACTTTCCATGTAGCTCGACACAGTGGACATATCAACGGTTCATTCTGACGGCGACATTCTTCAAACCCTGAAAAACAGAATCAAAATTGTGGTGGCGTCTTTCACTCTTACTAAATCTTATTAAATTTTCACATCTTATTATATGTATATATATATGGAACTTAAATTCAGGCATCTTTAAGAAAAATTTAATAATTTATTTTTTTACAGTCGATTACACTGTGACTGGCCCTAAAGCCATAACTCAAATTGCCATTTGTTTAATATAAGATATGAGTGAGTTGTACACGTACAGACGGCGATACAGTGGTGGTGCAGCTTGTTCTGACAGCCGTTAACACACTCTGTGAGACTCTCCCCCTCCACCATCTCCAACAGACAGATCGGGCACGTGTCCTCCTCCTCATGCTCGTCCTTTGTCTCTGTCCTAGTAAAACACAAACAACGAATTCACACTTTTGAATTTTATCGATAAATTCCAAGGAGAGCTAGATATCTTCATGGATCTATTTGGTAAATTGATATCGAGCGGGCCTATTGGTTATAATACTTACTCGTCGGTGAGGTCTATGCTGGGTGTAGTGACACTGCTACAGTCACTACTCTTAGATTCCTCCTCTACTTCCTCTTTTAGCGCCTTCTTCTTCCGCTTTGACAAGTTCTCGATAAGGGAAGACCTGCGCGCATGGAATGTCCGGAACAGCGTCTCCACCTTGTGAAGGACATTAAAGCAAGAAGATTTATGTAGCTGGGGAGAAAGAATTCTGATGGATGATTCCCAGCCACAAATGTCTCAGAACAAATATATTTAAAAGAGATCTAAAGGAGGGTCACTGAAAGTAGTCATATAGCAGTTTCCTGTTCTTTGCATACCTCTTTCTAATTATACTTTATTTCCAAAACAATGTTACACCAAGGATATTCATATTCTTAAATGGCATAACTTGGTAACAGTAGTTGAGATCTGTACTCACCTCATAGTTCTTGAGTGTCTTGCACCACAGCGATGGATCATTCTCATTTATCTGGAAAACCCTCAACATGACAAACATAATGTGCACACAGTGTGCGCCCCTCCCACAGCTACACCGCTGGGGCCCGATGATAACACGGTACTTGTGGTCCGGGGAGTCGCCCCCAATGAGGAACGAGTTGGGACCGTTCTGTTGTAGAAGGTAGAGCCGAGCCTTCAGTACTTTCTC
This sequence comes from Harmothoe impar, assembly GCA_947462335.1. Taxonomy (NCBI): domain Eukaryota; kingdom Metazoa; phylum Annelida; class Polychaeta; order Phyllodocida; family Polynoidae; genus Harmothoe; species Harmothoe impar. The sequence continues at coordinate 79,542,023 of OX381705.1, forward strand.
CACCCGTCTCTTGGCAGCAACACCGTTGGACTCTGGAGTGACTGTGTGAGCGACACCTCGCCGCCCAGCAGCCACCATGGACTGGACACCAGGCTTCTTGTCCTACAGAAAATAGGCAGTCAACGTTGAAAACCAAAATATACAAACTCCAGGTGTGGATTTATACTACATTGTATCCTGGTATCAAAAAGATAATGTGTGATTTATTTATCTTACCCAGTACCTTCTGGTATAATAGTTAGATACTGGAAACTACACACAAACTATACATCTTATGAATTTGATTATATATTTTTACAAAGTTACCCAGAGAGATTTCTTATACATAGTAAAGTGAATTAGTCAGGTGATGAAACTTCAAAAGTGGGGGGAAGTGCATCAAAAAATTAGTAACAAAGTGTAAACAGGCATGTTGTGTGTGGAATAAGTGTATAACGTATCAGTAATCTCTAAACTTCTAGGCCCTAGTCCAAGGGCCTTGGACTAGGGCCTCTGGAACAAACACCCTCTAGGTTCCCGGGGCCCTGGTCCCAAGAGGTATCTGGTCTAAGGGTCCTGGTTCAAAGGGTCAAAGATCCATGAGCCCTGATGTCTACTACTACTAGAACCTCACCCAAGCGGAGGGGCCCCCGGTGCGTGGCGTCTGCTGACTATGCACCATGTGCACCTTACGTCTGCTCATGCCCGGAGATGACGGTTTGTTGACGACTTGTCGCGTGAAGGCAGACTCGGTGTGTGCGTGCATCTGGTGCCTCCGTTTGTGCCCTCCGGGGGGTACACCACCACCGGGTGCCTGCAGGAGGAGGGGAGCGTGGTGGAGATCAGTCAGGGCAGGTTATCAGTAAAGACGTCAAGGGGCCTGGGGAGGCATGGCTTATAGAAAATGCCAACAGCACTGGGCACTTATAGGGGGTTGAGTAGTAGCTTATTGCATAGGTTAGATACCTCTTAATTTTAAATGTAAACATTTTTGCAATTTGTATGTGTTCTAATCTTTTATAAGTGCTTGTTTTCCAGGTTTTTCTTTGTTTCAGACAATTCGCCTTCCTTATTTTAACTAACGTTATTCACATTTTCTGTAAACCACGTGGACGGCCAATACATAAATTGTTAAAGTATGCTTTAATTTGAAATATCTATGTTAACTGTGCTTTGCATAATTTGCATATATACGGTAGATGGGACAGCGGTAGTGATTGCAAGGGAATTTACCAATTTAGAACAAGCTTTCATATTTTAGAGCAATTTTAGCTGTTATTCCTCTGCCAGTAAAATCACCAACAACGGCAATTTCTATTCATGCAATCCAAATGGTAGTACATTTAATTAGCAGGGCTATCATTTCGAAAGATCGTCTAGTATCGACAAATAGATGTGTAAATATTTGAGTGGGAGTGTTTGTCACAATGTGTATGCAGAAATGAGACTCAATCATGCAGTGAAATATATTAGGAATTTAGAACAAATAACAAAAAGAACAGCAACAGTTTCTTGATTATTTATGCAGCACTAAGATATTAAATATAGTCCTGAAGAGCAGAATTATTATAGAACAGATGGGTCGGTATCATAGGAAGCGGTGTGAGTGCTTGCATAATACCAACAACCGACGAGCCAACCAGTGAACAGCGGGAAGCAACAGTGAATAATCATTATCGTATCTCAGTACCTGACCCCCGGACGGAGCGGGTGGCACGCTACTTGAGCCTTGACCTCCATAGGCTTTGAAGGCCTAAAATACATATTAGGGTCATGCTATAGGCCTAGTCAGCACTGATAAAGGAGAACAGAGATAACGATTTTCATTTGTGGAGAAATTATTATTGTTGATTAATTTGTGTTGATGTAATTTGAGTTATCAACTAGCTCTTTCAGAACGGACTCCTTTGCATAATTGTGTATGTGTAATCACAGGCATCTTAAAGGCATTTTTTATGGCCCTCTGTGATAAAGAAGAATATTGAAAGACGTTGCACTACCGTATTTGAAGTAATAAGCGCACAGTGCGCTTAAAAAATGATTATGGACACCTTTTAGTACTTAAGAGTTTAAATGGGGTAAAAAATTGAGATATTTTTGGTTATTCATAGTATAAAAATCTGCCAAAAACGGGGTGTGTGCGCTTGTTAGCGGGTGTGCGCTTGTTCCGTCGAATACGGTACATGCATATTAGAACATATGTCCTCATGTATTTAATAAAGGCCATATATATCCAAAATATTCATTGCGATACATGCCATCTGGAACACGGAAGATATTTAGTATATATCTACCAGGTAGGTCAATATTGATTTATCTTAACTCTTTAATCCTTTAAGGATGGCATAATGGGTTCCATATCATGCTTGCCTGTGTCTATAGACCTATGCCCTCCTGTTGGCACGATGCATGAATGCAGCCCTAACGAGGAATTCACCATTCTGGATTCATGCATTGTGCTGACCCTTCAGGGTTGATACACTCTGGAAGGATCGGCATAATGCACCAATGCAGTACCGGTGAGTTTACTCTCATGTAAAAGTTAAAGGCTTCAGAACACTAATAAGTTAATGAGAGCTGGCAAACTGTAGGGCGTACCTTGATGCGCTTGCTGACCAACTCTTTTTTCCAAACAGGCATGTTCTTGATTGGGTCTTTCACCCGCTCCTCGACTTTCTCATCACATGAATTGGTGTGGTTATCTCCATTGGTTTGTCTACAACAAAAGTAAATGTTTATCAATTACAGAAAGCAGTGTTGCCGAAATGATATCGGCACATCGGCTTTTGCCGATGTAGAATCGTAATGGCCGATGTGAGGCCATCACACATCGGCCATTATGGCCGGCCATGACCTTAGCTTTCCAGCAGTGAAAGAATTTTTCAGATAGACCTAGTAGAAGTGAAGTTATAGCCATGTAACCATTATTCAATGGATTTACACATTTCTCAATACATTTAGGCAGTTCTCATTAAAAGATTACCTTATTTATCAATATAAAGTACTTATTAAATCCCCTATATGATATCAATCCATACACACTAGTTTCATATGGCCTGTGCAGAAGGCAAATGGCCTGTGTAAGATCTCGCTACACAGGCCACATTGGCCTGTGTGCTTAAAAAGTTTTCGGCAACACTGCAGAAAGTCATACTTTGTTAATAGTAATGACATCAATCTATAGATTGATGTCACCATTGTTTTTGATGTTATTCCTTACTGTTATACTGTGAATGCAATAAGCCTACATCAGTACTAGACTGGTACTATGGGGCATATACTATGATGATATACTCATCAGCATGGGCCACAAGACGGTCCCGCTCTAGCTCCCGAATCTAGCGTTCGCTATTTTCAGGTGGACACGTCAACCTCTTACTTAGGGAGTGCTCATTTTTTAACAACAGGGGGGGGGGGGCGGTGAGATTTCGCGCGGTGAGATTTCGCGCGGAGCGCCCGAATTTTTTTCACCCCCCCCCTCTCGAGGGGTCGAAATTTTTTACCCCCCCCCCCGGCAGGCCGAAAATTGCGCGCATTCGCGCCTCTTTGTAGCATAGTAACGCGCGGGCTTTTCCCCTCAAAACAGGTTGAATTTTTTTGCCCCCCCCCCCAAGAGGGGTCTGAATTTTTTACCCCCCCCCCGGTCAAGGGGTCCAAATTTTTTACCCCCCCCCAAATCCACCACCCCCCCCTCCTGTTGTTAAAAAATGAGCACTCCCTTAGACCAGGTAGACCTACGGTAGTGTACATACTAGGGGCTATACCGCTAGTGTTTACACTAGCTGTATGCTTGGTAAGACTTCATGGCGACTCAGACGTGTATTTACCAAGAGGGGTGGATAGGCAGGGGGATTTAATAATGCTAAACCATATAAATAGGTCTAGCGTACGGACCTGCAAACCTAACGCTCGAGGCATCTCCAACAAACATACCGGTAACTGAATCGGTGAATGACACAATGGCAATGCGAATACGGTAACTGAATCGGTGAATGACACAATGGCAATGCGAATACCAGTTGTTTCAGGACCGTGGCTGTTGATCGCTTCAGCCCAAGTCGTTTCAGACCCATGCCAGGTCATTTCACATTTTCAGACTAGTCTAGGGGAAGAACCCGGCCCGGGGGGAAGACATAGGCCTAGGCCGATGTCAATTGTAGCCTACTGAATTGTGATGCAGCCAACACAATCATCATCAGTCCATTACCCGGTAATGAGAAGAGTACCGGTAGACTCTAATGATATGCCAAGTTACTTGGATTTGGAAATGGAGATTCCGCATGTTTGTTATTTAGATAGGCCTAGATCTACCAAGACTCCAAGTAGGCCTACTAAGGGAGTGCTCATTTTTTAACAACGGGGGGGGGGGGGGGGGTAAAAAATTTGGACCCCTTTACCGGGGAGGTTGTAAAAAATTTAGACCCCTCTTGGGGGGGGGGGGGGTAAAAAAATTCAACCTGTTTTGAGGGAAAAAGCCCGCGCGTTACTATGCTACAAAGGGGCGTGAACGCGCGATTTTCGGCCTGCCGGAGGGGGGGGGGGTAAAAAATTTCGCACGCTCTGCGCGAAATCTCACCGCCCCCCCCCCCCGTTGTTAAAAAATTAGCACTCCCTAACACTAGTAACAGTAACACTAGATTATTTAGTAACACTAACAGGTAGATCTATCACTGTCCAGATGGTGATATGTTTAGTTATAAACTGACAAGGTCGGGAAATAATAAGAATAACGTTCTGTAAAATTAGAACATGATCTGATGGCAAAGGGGAAGGGGGGGGGGGGGGGGGCAATTAAGTTAGACGTTGGGCAGGTGCGCGCCAGGTGAGTTGAAAAGGCGGCCTACCTCGTCGACTCCCGGGGGGAATCCCCGGCTCCGTTCTCGGCCTCCTCTCCCTCATCTGACACATGTTCCTCCATGGACGAATCTCGACTGATGGGTTTTAACCGTTTCCTCCAGTCGTGTGGACCTTGGAGGCTTTCCTTGCCTTCTGGAGAACTCTCTTCCCCTGTCATTGCTGGAGAAGAATCCGTTGGTGGACTTTCCCTGCTGACAAGCACGGTTGGCGAAGCCATCTCGTAAACAACACTTCAAACACCGAAGCACGTCGGAGCATCCTAAAAAGATTACAAAGTGTATTCAACGATGCGATCACGGCTGGGATTTATTCCAAAGCTTAGAACTCGACCAAGGGAGTTTGCTATATACTTAGTAATACTCACACGTTGCTTGAGAGGCTTAGAATTGCGGTTCAAAACAAAGCATTCTGAGCGAAAATAGCTGCAGGAATTCACGAGAGGGGACTTCTCACTTCTCGGGTTTCCTCCGCCTCGTTCTGGGCCTGATTCATGCGTCATCGTTTCCAAATATAGAATTGCCTGGGAACCCCGACGCCGGGTATCATGTTTCCCGCCACTGCGGTTCCCGCCACGCAGTTGGCTGCCTTTTTGGCCTGTGTATTAAGGTGCCAGTCAGTGAATTAGGACCCGGGTTATTGTGGTACGATAGATCTATTGGATGTGATAAGCTAAGAATCTTAATAAGAGTTAGGTAAGAGCCGGGGGTAGACTACAGTAAGACAGAGAAGTATATTTTCTCCATAGGGGGGGGGGGGTGCAAACAAATTTGGACCCCTTGACCGGGGGGGGGGGAGGGCAAAAAAATTTGGACCTCTCTTAGGGGGGGTCAAAATAATTCAACCTGTTTTGAGCCAAAAAGCCCGCACACAAGCCAATTTTCGGTCCTAAGGGGGGAAGGGGGGTAGACATTTTTGACCCCCCCGTTGTTAAAAAATGATCACTCCCTTAAATGTCAACATTCAAAGGTGTCTCACCGTCCCCCACTATGAAAATCAGGGGAGCACACACAGACAGTAGCCCAAAATCCATGGCGACAAGAACCTGCGTTAAAAGGGTATCGCCCCTCTGCCACGCCAATTTCGCCCCCATAACGCCGTGGACTTTGGCGGCACAGGCGCGAAAAGGGAGTGGCAGGGCAAAATAGTGGTGAAATTATGGCGGCACAGGCGCGATACTGTTTTAACGCAGGTTCTTGTCACCGTGGATTTTGGGCTAGTGTTACGGTCCACTGTGTTAGCTAGATCATGTATGAGCTGAATATGAAAAATCGAATTAAATAAATAAATAAAACTATATAATTGATAGTCTCCCGTACTGTATAATAAATTAGGCCTATAAACTACAGGGCAGTCTCAAGGCGCATAAACTAAAAGTTTAAGAGATCTGATTGAGTAGTGGCAGAGTGTCAACCCTTGATTTTTCACTTCAAAATTTCCTACGGTTGCTAGATCTATCTCTTGAAATATCCATGATGGTCTCACGGCAGAGTGAGACAGTGGATACAGCCATTCCACTGTAGGCCTATGGCTCGTCTCACTATGTCCCATCCTCGCACTTTATGGGTCTATAAAAAAGAGTCCAAAGTGATAACATGACAACCAGCTTTGTTGTAAATACCAAAATTTTACTTTTTCAAAAATATAGGCCTAAATTGTAGAACTAGAACACCTACTTGTGATATTCAAATAGAAACCACAGCACCCTGCCCCTCATAATCGGAACGGACCTGCTGCTAAACATGCAGAGCGTATTGGGTTAGTATTATATAAATCTCTTGATTATATTAAAAGGTAAGGTCCTGTAGACGTGTAATGACATTTTTGAGTTTATAATGTATTTTATTGCACAAAGTTATTTTCAAAATACAGTTACATTCGTCAAAATGAGAATTAATATTATATCCATCTTGTTACATTAATCAGGGCTGTAAAAGCTCAGATCAAAATCTAAATTCAGATCTATTGGTCTTCAAATTGGTCATTCTTGTGATTCGTCCAGATCCGATGAGAAGTCTGTTTCACTTCATGTAGGGGGAGGGGGACTTGGAAATCTCAACAGACCAGAACACCAAAAATACCTCAAATTGCACAATTTGCGCTCTTGACTCTCAAAATCTTCTCAGGCTCAGCAAATTAGTGTGAAATTGTTTGATACTGTTTGAGGCCTTCACACACAGTGTGAGAAACGTGCATATTGTGTGAATCTGTCCCATGGTGTCTGTGTCAGTGTGTGTGAATCTGTCCTATGGGAAAGATCCACACACACTGACACAGATTCCCAAAGCAGAAAAATCACATTTGTGTCAGGTTGTTTGAATTTAAATAAAGAGTATATGAGATTCATCCTGTGACATCTTGTATGAAACTTTTGATTTCAAGTTTTCTATTTTGAGTGTGACAGTTTCAAACCTACCTTGGCAAATGTGTTTAATTCTGTGTTAACTTACATCTTCCCTCGGATATATACATGTGATGTGGATTTTAACTGCTTTAATACAATTGAACATAATAAAATCACAGTTTGCTCCAAGTTGTGCCACATTGTTCTACTGAAGTCCTTGTTTGTCCACCAGGGGTCTGCACCACACAGCAGTCCACTATTGGCCAATAGTTCATTAATACTTTACCTGCTATCCACAGGGAGGCGCATCAGATCCACTTTATCACATCCTACCTGATCATGAGTTATTTTGTGCCATTTTGTGTGACAATGCTCCGGAAATGTCCCATGTTTTTACCATGAAACAGACCCACACATCATAGTACAATGTTCCAAACAGTGATCAAATTTGTCCCATTTTGTGTCACTTGGTTTCAGTTCCAGCACACTGTACTAGGAGTGTGCAAATTGCCCCATGGCTGTCCCATGGAACAGACCCACACAGCTTGGTACAATGTTCCAAACAGTGATCACACTAGTTCTATATTGTTTGACTTAGGTCCACTTCCAGCACACTGTGCTAGAAGTGTACAAATTGCCCCATGGCTGTCCCATGGAACAGACCCACACAGCTTGGTACAATGTTCCAAACAGTGATCACACTAGTTCTATATTGTTTGACTTAGTTCCACTTCCAGCACACTGTGCTAGAAGTGTACAAATTGCCCCATGGCTGTCCCATGGAACACACCCACACAGCTTGGTACAATGTTCCAAACAGTGATCGCACTAGTTCTATATTGTTTGACTTAGTTCCACTTCCAGCACACTGTGCTAGAAGTGTGCAAATTGCCCCATGGCTGTCCCATGGAACAGACCCACACAGCTTGGTACAATGTTCCAAACAGTGATCGCACTAGTTCTATATTGTTTGACTTAGGTTCAGTTCCAGCACACTGTGCTAGAAGTGTGCAAATTGCCCCATGGCTGTCCCATGGAACAGACCCACACAGCTTGGTACAATGTTCCAAACAGTGATCACACTAGTTCTATATTGTTTGACTTAGGTTCAGTTCCAGCACACTGTGCTAGAAGTGTGCAAATTGCCCCATGGCTGTCCCATGGAACAGACCCACACAGCTTGGTACAATGTTCCAAACAGTGATCACACTAGTTCTATATTGTTTGACTTAGTCCCAGTTACAGCACACTGTTCCAAACACTGATCACATTTTTCCCATTTTGTGTCACTTGGTTTCAGTTCCAGCACACTGTGCTAGAAATGTTCATATTGACCCATGACAGTCCCATGAAACAGACCCACACAGCTTAGCACAATGTTCCAAACAAATATCACGCTTGTTCCATACAGTGTGACTTAGTTTAATTTTAGAAAGATGCAATTTGTCCCATTATTGTACTATGAAACAAACACACTTTATTGTAAACATTCTGTCCTTTGAAACTGACCTAGACGTCATGGTACAATTTTTGAGAAAGAGACCACACTTATCCCATGTTGTGCAAGTTGGTTTCAATTCCAGCACATTGTACTAAAAACATGTATATTGCCCCATGATTGTCCCTTACTACCCCCCTCTTTCCAGGCAGAAAATACACATTAAATGATCTATACCTTGGTGAGTTTTTGTACAAGCATTACTTATTATACACCATTATGACCATATGAAATGCCCTTTTCAAATGTCTTGGACTAGAAAGGCCGTTGCTATAGGGTTGGAATGTGAATCAAACAAAAACTTTCTTTTTTGAGTAATTCCTTCTTGAACAGCCCCCTAAGGTGTGGAATCTCATCAGAATTAATATTTTTGATGATTTAAATGTAATCTAGACATTATTTTGCAGGGAACTGTATTTTTGTTAATAGATTATCCTATTATTAAAGTCTACAGGGCTATTTTAAGAAAACATGTTGGGGACAAATAAAAAAAATTGAAAAATCTCAATTTTTTCTATTTTTCTTATTTTATCTGGCTGGCTTTGGCCTAAAATTGGCCATTTCTCGGTATTACCCAGAAATGGCAACTTGTTTCATCTTTTTTGAGGGGTTGAATCACATGAGAAATATGACCATTTGGGTTATCAAATATGAATCAAATCATGGTTTGCTAAACCTGCATCGGCTGCCCATTAAAATGATGTATAACTTGCATCAAGGATGGTGGTATTTCCAAATAGAATGATCTTTAATATACATGCTAGGTCTGTACCTTTTATCTCTAATCACTAAATGTAAACCTTTTCTGGATATTATTTATGACCTGAAATACAATTAGGTTTTACCAATATATGGCAAGGGATCCATGCTGAAAAAGACAACAAAAGTTTTGGGAATGTCTCATAATTTATATAGACTTTGTTTGATTAGAGCCTAAAAATGGCCAATTTGCGGCCGTCTGCGGCCATTTTGGGAAAATGAAGCACGGCCGTTTGCAGCTGTTTTGGGGTCTAAAGGGTTAAACATACCCACAGAAAACAGTGCAATATTGTATATATATATATATATATATATATATTTAACCAATAATATATGGATATGGCCGACCGAGGGGTGTGTATCGATGAATAACGACCCGATTTAATGGCTGACTATAGGTGACTAACTTGGTATAAGTAGTATATAATGTATCGGAACGGGACTATGCTTAAGTACTGTTTATTACTCAATCGATATGCAGCCAATCAGAGGCCTCCATTTGGTCACGTGACCGGAAGTGACCTACTTAGGGGATTAGTGGTGACGTCACGTGACCTAGTTAGCCAATCAGAGGCCGCCATTTGGTCACGTGACCGGAAGTGACGTCATATGACCTACTTATGGACCGGAAGGGACGTCATATGACCTACTTAGGGGACCGGAAGTGACGTCATATGACCTAATTTAGGATCACGTGACCGGAAGTGACCTGATGAGTCACGTGACCGGAAGTGACGTCACATGACCTAATGGACAACCGGAAGTGACGTCATGTGACCTCATTGAGGATCACGTGACCGGAAGTGACCTGATTGATCACGTGACCGGAAGTGACGTCACGCGACTTAATGAAGAGATTAGCGTCTTTAAGGGGTCACGCGCTTTAAAATGTGATATATATTTTTTTTGGAGGAGGCGAGTCTCTTATTTTTTTTGTAAACCAATAAAAAACACAACAATATAAGTTTGTTTTTTCATTTTTTTTTTTATTAGCGACTGGAAGTGACTTATTGAACTAGGTAGAAGTGTTCTTTAGAGTGTATAAGGGGGGAGGGGAGGGGAGGGGGGGAGGGGGGCCCTTTAAGATGCATGGGGAGGGGGGCACTTTTAGGATGCATGGGGTGGGTGGGGGGGAGGGGAGGGGAGGGGGGAGGGGGGCATTCTAGGGGGGTGGGGGGGGGGCACTCTAAGGGGAGTTTGTCTCTTTTAAGAAAAAAAGAAAGAAAAGAATTTAATCAAGAGACACACTTCTTCCTCTTGAGAGGAAGAAGTGTGTCTCTTAATTTTTTTGTTTAGGAAGTGATGGTCTTTAGGATCACGTGACCGGAAGTGACCTGATGAGTCACGTGACTAGAAGTGACGACGTCACATGCCCTAATGAGGAGATCAGCAGCGACCGGAGGAAGTGACACTTTAAGAGGACACGCGACTTAATTGTTATAATATTTTTTTTTTACTTACTAATAAAAGAAGACGTATGAAAATAAAACACAACAATTCACATGTCCGTTGTTCTCGTTGTTTCTTGCTTGATAAAGTCAAGTAATATCGTGATGCCGAGGTCAAACTTTCCCATGTCCTCAGTCAACACTCGAAGGAGTTCAAAAGGTGTACTGCCGGCACCGTCAGCTTCAGCTTGCCACATTTTCAACACTTGGAAGGCCCACTCAGCGGGACTTCCTCCGCATTCGCATTCTTCAGCGATCTTATCTAACCTCTCAGGCGACATTTTTAAATGACCCCCCACCTCTTTCCACCTGCTACCTAGGCGTCTGCCGAGGGCGCCCAAGTGCTTATGCATCGCGTGCGAGTCGGGGTTCTCGAAATCCAACCCCTGCCTGTGGAGAAGGGTCATCCACTGAGCCAACAGTTCCACTCGTCTAATGCGGGTGAAGACGTGGCCGAGCTCTCCCCATCTATGACGATGCTGGGTTTCACCCCACCAAACTCGGAACATCGCCGTACACAGCTCCTCCGGTGTCTTGACACTGCGCTCTACTAGAGCATCCATACGGGCGGCGGTAACTTTTAAGCTACTGCCCAACACTCTCCAAGATCCGCTCAACTCTTTACCTAGTTGACGAAGCAAGGCGTCGCTATATGCTAAGCGCTGCTGTCCTACCTCTCTACTCTCCCCATCGGCCTGCACCGCGCGTCTCACGTCGTGAAGCCGCATTAATTTTTCAGGTGGACAAGGGAGTGAAGGCGAGATTGAAAGTGGAATAGCTTGAGCCATCTCGTCTCGTCTTGGCGGCGGCGGCGGCGGTGGTGGTGGTGGTGGTGGTAGTAGACGTTACTGTGGTCAGAGGCGATATGTTTTTTTTTCCAACAGAAATCAGAGCTTTTATACAGAGGGAGTTTAATCCTATTTCCAACAGCACCCTAGCTGTCTAGCGACCTGTCCGCATGACGCTTTTCAGCCGCTCCGCTCCTTAAGAGCTTCTTAAGAGCTTAGATGACGAGGAGTATGTCATCGCCATCGGTGGAGGCCAGCTGAAAATGGCGTTTTTTCCTTATCCATAGCCTTACCTCCTACCCCCTACCTGAGGACGACTCTCTCTCCCTCTGACATTCATTGTAACAAACGTCAGAGGTCAGGTGAAAATCGGATTTTCATGCACAGCCTTAGTCAGCTGTCACCCCTATTGAACTAGCCGGCCGCCGCCGGCCTGGTCTACTCACCACGGCAGGAGGCGGTGATTTTTTTTTGTTTTACACTTAAGTCGCTCACCACATGCACACGACTCTACTCACAGACAGACACACTCGTCTTAGGGGGTCCTGCTTCACGCCACACGCCTCCTGTAGTTTTTTTTGTATACACACTCTAAGCTCATGACCGTTAATCCTTTATACAGCTAATGCGCGTTGAATTAGCACAGTCGGTACACCTCCCGCTCATGTCAGTCAATCTCTCAAAAGGGGGGGGGAAAGGGATCCAGCTGAAAATGTCACGCATTATGTCTTTTGTTTCTCTTTGTGAATGCCTGCCGGTCAGCCGGCGGCAGCAACCGCTTAATCCTTTATACAGCTAATGCGCGTTGAATTGCTGAACAGGGCAGTAAGTAGCTTAGCTCATGTCAGTCGATCTCTCAAAAGGGGGGAAAGGGATCCAGCTGAAAACGTCATGCATTATGTCTTTTGTTTCTCTTTGTGAATGGCCGCCGGTCAGCCGGCGGCAGCTGAACAGGGCAGTAAGTAGCTTAGCTCTAGAAGCGAGAAGGCGTATATAAGGGGTCTGGAAACACCCATTCACTCACTCAGTCTTTTGCTTCTCTCTACAGTCACCACCATGAGCAAAAGACAACACCTAGTGCCGTCCAAGGATCTAAGCAAGTTCAAGAACAAGAAGAGTACGCGGAACAGCGCTCGTTTAGCGTCAGCGCCTCCTCTTGCTACTGAAGATGAGACTACCGCCGCAACCGCTTGGTCTTATCACCCTCCCGCTGTAGCGAGCACTCGCAGCAGTAGTAGTAGTGGTAGTAGTAGTAGTAGTAGTAGTAGTAGTAGTAGTAGTAGTAGTGGTAGTAGTAGCGGTACTACTGGTAGTAGTCGTCGTGGTAGCGACGTTATTACACTCACGACGGTTGTTGCTGCTAAGCGCGCTGCGGCTGCTACTGCTGCCCCGCATGCTGCTGCTGCTGCTGCTCCTCGTGCTGCTGCTGCTGCTGGTGCTGGTGATCCTCGTGCTGCTGGTGCTCTTTGTGCTGCTGCTGCGCCTGCTACTGCTGCGCCTGCTACTGCTGCGCCTGCTGAGGCTGCTGCGCCTGCTACTGTTGCGCCTGCTGCTGCTGCTGCTGCTGCTGCACCTGCTGCTACCGCTACTACTACTGACGACAACTCTCCTGGCACAGCGCAGTACTGGCAACCGGGTTTTTACCTCCCCACTACTGTTGCTGATTTTGATGAACCGCAGCACGTTGCACAGCACCTCTCCACCACTACATCAACCGACGCCATCGACGCCGCTCGCACTGAGACTTACAGCTATTCGGACACTCAGCCCCAGCAGTGCGTAGTAGACATATATGCCCTAAAGCAAGAAGAAGAGGAGGAGGAGGAGGAGGAGGAGGAGCAGCAACAGGGTGAGACAGAGAACGACGCTGACGACGAGGCGTACGACGAACCCGAAGGGCTACGGGTGGACGGTACGTTTTTCGGCTCCCCTCTTCGACCTTTCGACCTCACTTCCACTGTTAGCGCGTCCGGTCGGTGGCGACTGCCCTCACCGCCACCTTACGAGGGCGGCGGCGCTCCATCTTCTACCGCTACCCTCAGCACCGAAGGCGTGTGGCTGCTCTGTTCCAACAATGAGTCGTCGGATACCAGCGCTGACGCTGCTCCTGTTATTGGTTCTGCTGCTGATTCAGCTCACGCTGATGGTGTTACTCTTCTTGCGGGTCTGAAACGTTCTAAGGCGGGTTCCAGAACAACAAGGCCTACTAAGAAGAGAAAAATACAAGAAAAAGAAGAAGATGGACGAGAAGAAGCAGAGAAAACCCCCCGTCCTCTCGGGTTAGAGTTCTGCTTAGACGGGACTTTGACGCTGGAGATCTGGGAGGACGAGGCTAGACTGTCTAGGAGGCCGCGCTACACAAAAGACGGCCAGGTGAAAGAGGCGTCTCTGACCAGAGGCAAGCGAGTGCACTTCACCGCCGACGCGCTGCGCGAGCTAATAGCGCACATCGCCGAGATCCGCGCAGTGGTGCGCATACGCGACACAGCGTCCGCGCAAGGAAGACCTAATCACACCCCCTGGTTCACAGTGCTGGATGAGGAGGGCGAAGTGTACGCAGCTGTGAGCTACTACAGCGGTAAGAACCTCATCCACGTGCGCAAGTACGAAGGTCCTGACAAAAAACCCACACAGCAGGGGGTGAAGCTGTCCGCCAGAGCGCTCAAAGAGTTGGATGACAAAACAGAGATTATTCTCAAATTTCTCGGTATAGATTTGGAATGAGAGACGCTCAACGCTCACGCGCGCACACACACAGTGTTTGACGTACGCTGTATGAGACAGACAGACGGATACACAGACAGACAGATAGATAGATAGATAGACAGATAGATAGATTGATAGATAGATAGACGGCTAAGTAGTTGGGAAAAAAAACTTTTTTTAATTGGTAACTAAGTGAAAAAACAAAAAAACAAAAAACATGACGCAGTACGTCTGCGAAAAGTGTTTCAAAATTTTTAAAAGACCGTACAATCACGAGAGACACGTAGAAAAATGTAGAGTAATACCTAAGTTTTGCCCTCTATGCGGCGAAGGTGCTTGCCGAAAGATCACCTGTCGACGCGAATCTCTGGACGGGGTGACTATCCCTCCGCGCATATGTGCTGTACCGAACGGTGAGGAAACGTTCACGGCGAATTGGCCTGCAATACAAACGGGCGTCAGGATGCACGGGACTCGCGTGAGTGTAACAAACTTCAGACTACCAACCGGCGAGTTGAGAGACGCTGTAGATACTATGCGTCGCATTCACTTCACGCAAAGATTCAGATACAAAGTGGGTTTCTCGGTAGGCTTACTCTTACAACACAGAGAAGACAAGAGCAAACTGCGCTACTTTCACGCCTCCCAGAACAACACAACTCTCATACAACCGCTCCCTACTATAACTAATTCAGAAACTTTGGAAGAGCTCCTCTCAAAGATGGAAAACACCGTCGCTTGCGAGGAAGTACGGAAACTTTGTGACTCTGACACCAAGTGGCACGTTCTTTTTCCTACCAATTTGAACATTTGCGTTTACATGGGACCGGGGGAATTTCCCATAGGCGGTAGGATCACTCAGGCCGGTCGAGTTGGAAAGAGAAGCGGTGTGTTAGATTTTCCCAACAAGGACAACCTCTGCGTCTTCCGCTGCATTTCCTTTCACTTATACAACACCAGCAAGCGCGCTTTAGATTTGTTACGTCAGTTCTGTCCCGCTGCCACACCTGAAACCTTTCCGGGTTTGAACATCCGCGACTTACCCGCGTTAGAGAACTTGTTTGACATACAAATAGCGGTTTACACCGCGTCGCGTCAGGTGCCGGGGCGGAAGTTGAGAAGACGCGTTACTCTGATCTGACCGCCTTCCAGAACTCTGGCCGCCCGAGGTAAAGTCAACCTACACCTGACAGCGAAAGGCGGTTTGCACGTCTCTCTGGTCACGGACTTCAATGCGTACGCGGGCATATACGAATGTTGCAAGTGTAAGGCGGCGTTCACCACCGAGTTCTTGCTGAAGAGACACAGGAACCAGCTTTCCTCTTGCAGACAAGTCAAGTTGCGCTACGTAGGTGGCATCTACCAAAATTCGAGAACGATTTTCAAAGCGCTAGCAGACTTCTCCATTTTTCCTCCCGACGGACATTCCGGAATCTACCCTTACAAGATCACCTTCGATTTCGAGGCTTTCTTCAGACCGTGCAGAGAACCGTCGACCGAACACGTGTCCCTGCTGTGGGATCACGTCCCTTTGTCGGCTAGCGTCGCATCCGACTTTCCGGGGTGGGAGGGGCCAGTCTGCTTCGTCAGAGAATCCGACGCAGATTCCGACCCCTTGTTGGACCGAGTTTTAAATCACATAAACGAGAACGCCAAAGTCATCGGGGAAGCTGTGCTAGAACTTTACCGACCGACGTTAGCGAAGTTAGATGCGGCGATAGGTGAAGCTCTCCTGCTGGAGGAGGCGACATTCACCCCTTCTCCAGGCGGCTTCGCTGCGGCTCAGACCAGACACCCGTTAGTTCAACTGAAGAAGCGGCTTCTGAGATACATCCGTCAAGCTCCAGTCGTGGGCTTCAACTCTGGGCGTTACGACTTGAACCTGATCAAAATACGCCTTCACTCGTTCTTTGCCTCCGGAGACCGAAGAAACCAAGAATTCAGCGTCATAAAGAGAAGCAATCAATACTTGGCGGTTTACACACAGCACACGGTTTTCTTGGACGTAGTCAACTAATTGGCACCCGGTTACAACTACGCGAACTATTTGCGAGCTTTCACCAGAAACGAAGAGAAAGGTCACTTTTCTTACGAATGGATGACGTCTACCAGGAAACTGGGAAACAGAACACTGCCACCGAGATCGGCTTTTGACAGCGAACTGACGGGCGTCAAAATGTCCGAATCCGACTACGCCGCATGTCAGAAAGTTTGGTCCGACGAGAAGATGCAAACTATGGGAGATTACTTGATCCACTACAACAACAAAGACGTCAAACCTTTCATAGAAGCTCTGAAAAATCACGCTAAATTTTTCCAAGATCGCGGCATTGACATGTTGAAAGACGGGATATCTCTAGCCAGTTTGACTTTACGGTTCCTCTTCCAAAACCTAGAAGACGCGTTCACAACGTTCCCCCAGTTCAACGCCGTCCTCCACGCTCTGATCAAAGAAAATCTAGTCGGTGGTCCTTCCATCATCTTCCATAGATTTCACGAGAAGGGCACCACGCGGATAAGGGAGCACAAGTACGGCGAAGAAGCGAGAACGTGCCAGCACATCCTAGGCCTAGACGCTAACTCTCTGTACTTGCGCTGCATGAGCGAAGCGCACTGCACGGGCTATTACGCGGTGAGACGACCTGAGACCGAGTTCAAGCCCGAAATTAGGCAAAGAAACTCTCACAGCGCTTTGGAGTGGTTACGCTTCGTAGAGCACGACCGCGACGTGAAACTGCGCCACGCTTTCAACGGCGGCGAGATGGTTCTAGGCTGTCGAAGAATTCGCGTCGACGGGTTTCACGCGGCCTCTAATACGGTTTTCCAGTTTCACGGGTGTTGGTTCCACGCTCACGAGTGCATACCGTCGCACCGATATCAGTGCGCTTCACTGAGGGAGGAGAGACGCGACAGAACGGCTAGAGTAAGCGCTTACTTGAAAGCGCTAGGTCACAAGCTGGTCGTCGTGTGGGAGTGCGAATGGAGAGAGATGAAGCGTCGAGACGAGCGGGTTAAGGCCTCCCAACAACACTGAAAGGTTGACGCTTTGAAAGTGTCTCGAAACGCTATGAGCGGGAGCGACATCCTTTCCGCTGTCAAAGACGGGAAAATGTTCGGTTTAGTTCAAGTGGACATCACTACGCCGCCTCACCTACGAGACTACTTCGAAGAAATGACCCCCGTTTTCAAGAACGTGTCCGTTTCAAAATCAGACATAGGACCTCACATGTCAGACTTTGCACAGGAAGAAAAGCTGTTGAACACGCCTCAGAGATGTCTGATAGGGAGTTACCACGGAAAAAATATTCTCTTGGGAACGCCCCTTCTCAAGTGGTATTTAGAGCACGGTTTGATAGTCACCAAAGTACAGCTGGTCGTAGAATACCTACCTAAGCGGACGAAGTAACGGCGGCACGAAGACGTGGCGACGTGAACGAGAACGAGAAAATTCTGTCAGACTGTTACAAGTTAATGGGAAACGCCACGTACGGTAAAACAATCTGCAACAAAGAAAAACACACGGCGGTGAGATACACTGACAGTCGGAAGTTCGAACTATTGGCCAATTCGTGGCGCTTCAAAAAGGCGTCCGAGTTGAGTTCTGATCTGTTTGAAGTCGATCTACAACCGAAAACAGTCAAGAACAACCTCCCTATTCAAATAGGGTTCATGGTATACCAGTACGCGAAGTTGAAAATGTTAGAGTTCACATACGACTTCTTGGATAGATTCGTCGATCGGCGCGATTATGCTCTTTGTCAAATGGACACCGACAGTCTTTACATGGCTCTCAGTTGTGACACGTTGGATGACCTAGTCAAACCTCCCCTGAGAGAGACATACTTCAGAGAGAAATGAAAGTGGATTCCGACAGCGGTGTGCGACGATCACTTAGAGCTTTTCGTGAAGACAAAAACGGAAAGAGTGCGAGAATGGTGTCCGCCGCCCGGCGGATGTTGTGAGAGACGTTACCTTCACGATCTGAGAACTTCGGGGCTTATGAAAGCGGAGTGGGAAGGTGACGGGATCCTAAGTCTCAACCCTAAGACTTACATTTGCTACGATCGAGTCAGCGGCACCGGTGAAAGAAAATCCAAAAAATGGAGTGCAAAAGGTGTACAGAAGAAACAAAACCCTAAAGAACCAGACAACTTCTTGGATGTTCTTCGCAAACGAAAAACTCTCCTTGCGGTAAATAGAAATTTCAAATTGGTACGAAACAAAATGGTCACTTACACCATAGAGAAAGTTGGCGTGCGCTACTTGTATTATAAGCGTCGCGTGCATTCTGACGGTGTGACAACGAGTCCTTTAGAGATATGAAAAAAAAAAAAGTGTGTTATTGATTGATTGAGCGCATCTTTTCAAAAATAGAGTGTTTATCAAGATTGAAAAAAAAGAAATAAAAAAATAAAATAAAATTATTGTTGTGTTTTATTTTCATACGTCTTCTTTTATTAGTAAGTCGCGTGTCCTCTTAAAGTGTCACTTCCTCCGGTCGCTGCTGATCTCCTCATTAGGGCATGTGACGTCGTCACTTCTAGTCACGTGACTCATCAGGTCACTTCCGGTCACGTGATCCTAAAGACCATCACTTCCTAAACAAAAAAATTAAGAGACACACTTCTTCCTCTCAAGAGGAAGAAGTGTGTCTCTTGATTAAATTCTTTTCTTTCTTTTTTTCTTAAAAGAGACAAACTCCCCTTAGAGTGCCCCCCCCCACCCCCCTAGAGTGCCCCCCTCCCCCCTCCCCTCCCCTCCCCCCCCACCCACCCCATGCATCCTAAAAGTGCCCCCCTCCCCATGCATCTTAAAGGGCCCCCCTCCCCCCCTCCCCTCCCCTCCCCTCCCCCCTTATACACTCTAAAGAACACTTCTACCTAGTTCAATAAGTCACTTCCAGTCGCTAATAAAAAATAAAATGAAAAAACAAACTTATATTGTTGTGTTTTTTATTGGTTTACAAAAAAAATAAGAGACTCGCCTCCTCCAAAAAAAATATATATCACATTTTAAAGCGCGTGACCCCTTAAAGACGCTAATCTCTTCATTAAGTCGCGTGACGTCACTTCCGGTCACGTGATCAATCAGGTCACTTCCGGTCACGTGATCCTCAATGAGGTCACATGACGTCACTTCCGGTTGTCCATTAGGTCATGTGACGTCACTTCCGGTCACGTGACTCATCAGGTCACTTCCGGTCAAGTGATCCTAAATTAGGTCATGTGACGTCACTTCCGGTCCCCTAAGTAGGTCATATGACGTCACTTCCGGTCCATAAGTAGGTCATATGACGTCACTTCCGGTCACGTGACCAAATGGCGGCATCTGATTGGCTAACTAGGTCACGTGACGTCACCACTAATCCCCTAAGTAGGTCACTTCCAGTCACGTGACCAAATGGAGGCCTCTGATTGGCTGCATATCGATTGAGTAATAAACAGTACTTAAGCATAGTCCCGTTCCGATACATTATATACTACTGGTATCGTCGTTTTTGCTACATTCATGTGACTATAGAAATGTAGTCCGTAGTGACTAACATTTCCAGATCCATTATTATCAGTGTAATATAAGGTTAGTACTCTCCCAAATACGAGGCCTTGCACCCAGCATTGACACCCTATGCATTATCCCTTTAAAGATGTCAGCTAAACGTTTAGAGATTTTTTAGTTTTATCATATTACTATTGTATATCCTATCCCATATGTTTCCCTAACTTTTAAAATCATTGGCAGTGTCTTAGTTGCCTATAAGATGAGCACATGTGCAGTGCAATGTTTTTTTACTGTAGGTCAACACTAAAACTCCCTATGTGTTGATACTGCATGGCTCAGTGCATTCTCTATCAGATTAGTTCCCCCAATACTCAGAGTGGAAACCACCAGCCCTAGCAACATAAGGATAAGACCATGGAAAAGCTTGAAATTAGTTTAGAGGGCCTGTGTAAACTTCAAATTGGCCTATGGAAAGTCAAAATAGAAAAAAATAAGGGAAATAGTGCATATTGCCCATCCTGGACGCCATCTTGAATTTCCGAGCGAGCACAAGGAGGATGTCCAAGGACTTTTAGTATGTGGTTCAGTACCCTTCTGGGCATCTTCTGTCCAAAAATTGGCCTGTTCCGATTTTGTTTAACCTTAAAGTCTAAAAATCTAAAGTCTAAAAACCATGGAAAAGCTTGAAATTGGTTTAGGGGGCTAGGTAAACATCAAACTGGCCTATGGAAAGTCAAAATGGAAAAATAGTGCATATTGCCCATCCTGGACGCCATCTTGAATTCCGGAAGATTTCCTGGGACTTTTAGCATGTATTTCAGTAGCCTCCTGGGGATGTTTTGGGGGTTGAGATATTGGTAGATACATATCTCTGATTAATATTTCTGGTTTCTAGGTTAGAATTTTAATATAGAGTGTATGTTGCTAGGCAACCACTTTCCTTAGCAACACAATAATATCACCATCAATGAAGATTCCAATGGATTGTTGGGGTAGGTGATCTTCAGATGGCCTTTTGTGAAGAGAAGTATTTTCCAAAGAGCTAAATACACTCTTTCCAGGCGGTTGCTAGGTAAGTATTTGCTGTTGCTAGGTAACCATCGACTATAGCAAATCACTTATATCATTGTTGCTCCATTGGGGTCACTTTAGAAGCAGTAAGTATGGGTACAATACCTTTCTGACTGTTAATTGCCCTTGGGAAATCCAATATGAAATACCTGTTGCTAGGCAACCGCCAGCCCTAGCAAGAAAAGGATAAGACCATTGAAAAGCTTGAAATTGGTTTAGGGGGGCTAGGTAAACTTCAAATTGGCCTATGGAAAGTCAAAAATAGAAAAAATGAGGGAAATAGTGCATATTGCCCATCCTGGACGCCATCTTGAATTTCCCAGCGAGCACAAGGAGGATGTCCGAGGACTTTTAGTATGTGGTTCAATACCCTTCTGGGCATCTTCTGTCCAAAAATTGGCCTGTTCCGATTTTGTTTAACCTTAGGTCCTATTCTGAGCTAAAAATCTTGGACTAAGGGAGTAACACAGTGGTACAAGCTGACAGGTGCATGATGCAAACTTTTCTTTTTAAAAAATTCGTAGAAAATAATATATCAACAGCAGATCAATAATGGTTACATATCTGTGACACGGTGTATTAAGGTCCCTTTCCCCAGTATATGTCACAATTCTATATATCACTTGACCCCCCCCCCTCGTCATTTTGAGATATCGTAGGATACATTCCGACCATTTTCTAAAGTTGCGTTGGGCTACCTACTTAAGGCCGATCCTATAAACCACACTGGCAATCTGATTATGGTATCTTTTAATAGTACTGTACAATAGTAGCTAAAACTCGCGTATAAGCCGCACCCTGACTCTGGGCCTATGCTACATGCCGCACCAGTGAAATGATTCCCGTACTAGCCGTGGCTTATGCAAATCCATGTTGAAGCAATATCAATGAGGATGAATAGAGACCAACGTTTTTAGGGCGTCCAATTATGGCAACCTTTCCCTACCAAAGTTAAAATAAATGGTCCAAAAACTGAAAACATTCCTATGAATTAAGAATAATAAAGTTTTCTGACAAGAAGCACTCTATGGGGAAAGTGGGTGGTCCATTAAATTGAAAGTTACTTTGGAGGACCCTTTACCCTTGACTTTGCACATGTCCTTCCGATGATAAAATAACAACAACTCCACATAAAATCAAGAGAATCAATCCAAACACATCCTTATACAGCATGTATTTCAACCCACCCCGTGTTTTAACTAGCCCTGGATCCTGTTTCTCCACAAATATGTGGAGGTCCGCAAATTTGTGGAGGTCCGTAAGTACACTCTCCATATATTTATGGAGGTCCGCAAATATATATGGAAATCGCTTTTTAGTACTTAAGCATTCGAATACGGAGCCCATACATATTTGCGGACCTCGGCAAATATATGGAAGCAGATTTTACGGACCTCCGCAAATTTGTGGAGAAACAGGACCCAGGTCTCTCCTATGTGTAACTAAAATTAGGTGCAGCAAGGGACTAGGGTAGACCGCCCATGAGATGACTAAGTGGTGTATTGGTACCATGAGCTGACCACATATGCTGCTATTTATCAGTGTGTTCTAGGGTCTTCATAGATTTTCAATGCTACAGATATGTTGCAATTGGTAATAATGTATCACAAGCAGCAGTCATATCTTTAAAATATCATTTCTGCTATCTTGTATGATCGATCAAACTTGGCATATTCCTTGTCCATTTGCTGCTCTTTACAGTGCAGGTTTCTAGAAAATATACTTTTTACAACCCCTTAATCACATGTTTTCTTAAACCAAATAATACAATAAAGGATTCTTTTGTGACAAGTAGACTCTCTCACACATGATGTGATTTTCATTGTTATAGATTTATAAATGTTAATGCTATTCTTTACCAATTTATTGTAAACAGTACAGTGGTACCATAAGAAAACCACCACTGGACCATGAGGCAACTAATGAGACATTTGCTGTCAGTCATGGCTGCCAATACTCGCTGAACATGTAGGCCTATATAACCATGATTTATCTCATTTGATAGAAATTACGACATAGTTCATTATTCTTCAATGGGAAGGGGCCCATGTTGAATAAATACCACGGTTATTGTATGTCCATTGTCAAATCTGTGCTTTGGATAGGTCTGTGCTGAGAGTAGTTGGGTCATGGTACAGTGTGGTTAGGTCATGGTACCAAATCGACCAGTATAGGTCTAAGCTTTTAAACAAGATCATTTAAAGAATAAATTGTCCAAATAAATAATTGAATCTAACTCATCACAATCTCACATATCTGTGGAATAGAATGGGCCTATGATAGTTGGAAAATATAATTTCTTTCTATAGGGCCTATAAGATACTTCCTCAAAGTCTAGGTCGCAGTGAATGCAGGCTAAATTGGTCATCTAGTTATGGGCGGTCTACCCTAACTGAAACAGTGCCTTGATACATCTCCCGTAGTCTAAAGCATATCTCACATAGTCTAACATTACTGCTCTATCCGAGCTCTAGTCCTCTAGAATCTCTCCAAATAGTCTTAAGCATAAATGGGTTATAATAGTGTGAGGGACACGGTTTCTCTGAAAATGACGTTAGGGGGTTTGGGGGGCAGAGCCCCCGATATATTGAAATTACAACCATCTCTCTTTGGAGAGATTGCGTCGTCATCTGCCAGGGTGCTGTTTCTCCACAAATTTGCGGACATCCGCAAATTTACGGAATAGGCTACACATTCCATAACTTTGTGGAGCTCCGCAAATACATACGGAGGTCAGTATTTGTATGTATAAGTACCAAGAAACGATTATATTCATCATTTCTATTTTTCTCCACAAAAACAGCACTCTGGAGTCAGGGGAGCTGTTTCTCTGGATGATACGGATGTCTGCATGATGCGGACAGAATATGCCATATGACGTGGGGAAAATAAACATAAAAGATAAAATACTTTCTTGTACCACAAAGGGTACTAATTATACATACAAATGTGATACACACAAAAGAAAATAAAACTAAACAAAACGTTTATAAATCATTTATTTCCTACAACTTTGAAGCAATAGCAATTGTATTACGAGAACAATGATGACAATTAACTCTGGCGTTCGGGTCGACCAAACATGACAAACCCAGCACCCAAGGTTTCTCTAACATCAACTGAGCGTCTAAGGAGATTATGTACTGGCGTTATAGAGATGTGTTTCTAAAACATTTGGAAATACACAGGTACACAACCATTTGCTTGATAATAAATACAATGGGGATTCACATGCTGAATAGATCTGTTATAGATCTCCACTCAGTTCAGTCCGATGTGCAAAAGGGATTCTCCAGCTACACGTAGTTTTAGGGCTTTCTAAATAACAAAACCCAAAAGAAAATACACTGAAGAAATTCAGGGTCTGTTTGTAAAATGAACGATTTTTCATGGTTATAGTTATTACACGTCGAAAGTGAAAAGACACGGTTATCATCGAACCCCTCAACCACTTTTACCATCTGGTTCTTCTCACTTAATTGGTAACTCAGGGTTCATCCCTATTTTAACGTTAATAAACCCGGCTCTGGTTCTGTCATCATACTCCTTGTCCTGCCAGCTGTGCCCAGACCTCAGCTGCTTTTTGAACTTCCTGTGCTGAAAGTCCACATAGTCCCCTGCACTGAACATGACTTTACTAAACTGTGATTGGCTACTGCGGGTTGCATACTTCCTGTTGATTGGCTCAAACGATGAAGTGCCAATAGTCGTGTGCGCACGCACAGCATCAGGTAGTTGTACACTGTCAGATTTTGAAGAGCTGTTTACTT
The DNA here is from genome assembly GCA_947462335.1 of Harmothoe impar. Lineage (NCBI taxonomy): Eukaryota > Metazoa > Annelida > Polychaeta > Phyllodocida > Polynoidae > Harmothoe > Harmothoe impar. The sequence continues at coordinate 79,566,739 of OX381705.1, forward strand.
TCTGGCTGAAATGCCTTCTGTCTGTAAGATGGTCCCCTCTATGTGGAGATTTCTCACCTTTTGGTGATTTAGATTGAAGCGTCACTTCCTTTCTATTAGATCCTTGCTGCGAAATTAGCTTTAAGGAATCATGAATACCCTCTGGATTTGCAACTTTTTGAACTTCACATTCTCCGTTTGTCTTACTGACACTGACTCCTTTCTGCTGAGTACTGCGAATGGGCCCTTTGATAGAGGAAGGAAGGCTCTGTGGCAGGTTTCTATCATTAATGATTGCCCTTTGTCTATCCATAGCCAGATCTACTTTTGGTAGGGTTCTTTTAGGTTGATCCCTCACAGTTAGAACCCCATCCAGAGTCTCAAAATTATTACCACCATTAAGAAGCAAAGTACCCTTTGCAGAAATAGGCAACACTCTCTTAGTTTCTTCTTGTCTACAAAGAGATTTTGCTCCAATGGACAAGAATGTATCTTCAGCCTGGTTACATCTTGCATTATTCTCTGGTAATTGGCCACAGTTTCTGTCTCGGTCAATTTGATGTGGATCATCTTCAGAGTCAGAGCTGGATTCAATCTGTGTTCTTGTAAGTTGCCAAGGTTGTGTGAAAGTAGTTATAGTGCTTCCTCCATCAGAACTGCTGCTGCTGTAGCTGTCCCCTTCCAATTCTACCAAACTAGACAGTCTCTGCCCCCCTAGTGACAACTCACTGCCACAGGTGGCACCACCAGACCCTGTTATCTGCGACGCTGTGACGTCACTGACACCAACAACGTCTGGTGAGCAGACGACATCGGAATTATGAGACGCTGTCTTTTCTGACATTACGGTCTTAGTTGATGACGTCATTAGTAGCTCACTCCAAGCAGAGTCTGTGCTTACACCCGACCATGTGTTAATCCCTTGTAGATTACTCCTAGGAGAAGGGAACACACTGACAGAGTCTGCGTCCTTGCTATTCAAAAACTTTTTGCGTAGGGACACAGAGGATGCTGTAGATGCTCTCGGGTGAACTTGAACCTTTGAGTGGACCGCCCCTTTAAGAGAATAGTATCTCCGCTCAGAAAGTAGCCCTGATATAGAGGTAGCCGACTTGGGCGGTCTACGTGGAGGGCTCAGGGCTCGGAATGGGAAGTTTGTTATCTCCTTAGGCACAGAAAGGCATCTTCTGATTGGCCCAGACCGTGAACTACTTCGCCTGCTGACTTCCACTAATGATGCCACAGATTTAGCATCATGACTATCTTCACCATCAACAGTCGTCTCCTGGATTTTGCTCTCAGCGTCCTTTAAACTGCCAATAGTGCTGTCTTTTATTTCCACTGCCTCACATCGTCCAATGGTAGAGAAGCTTACATGTCTGCCACCCTGGCTACTGTCACAATCTGACACAGGGTAATGGCTATGTAGAGATGCCTTTGAGGTGCTCCTGCTTGTATAGGCAGTATGTGTATCGCTACCTTTCTTCACTTGGTTGTCCCTCTGTAGCATCCCCAGTGGCCTTGTCTCATGGTTCACCTTGATCCTACATGGTAAAGCATTAGGTGCACTCAGGGTTCTAATTTTGGGCATCTTTATTTCAGGGTCATGGTTAGTGATAGATGGACCCTTATGGGGAGGTGGTGGTATGTAGACCTTAGCAGGCCGTTTGTGAGCCTTACCACTACTCTTGAGATTAAGCCCACCAAGCACATGCTTGGTCCTGGGTCTTGATCTGATTGACCTCCCGCTAGAATAATTGCTATTATGGGGAATACTCCCGGTTGCAGAGAATTGTCTGTTTTGCTCAGGATTGCCATCGTATGGACTCCCTATCACTTCCTTAGGTAGTTCCTGTTTGTATATATTTGCTTGGTCTCTGGAGTGAATAGTTTTGGAAGCCTTACCATAGACTGTCTGCATCACCCAGGGATAATTTCCCATTGAGGTTTTTTCATTGTTTATATTCCTCATGTAAGCCTCAAGTGCTGCTGCCCTCTGGTGCGAGTCATGAGAACCCTGATGAATTGGCTTTGTACAGGGCTTGAGAGCCAAGTCAGTAAAGTCTGGTTTTCGTGTTGACAGTGCCATTTTGACAAATCCTAATGGTACTATTGATCTAATAGGTTATAACAGGAGCATGTCCATAATACTGCATGTACCGTAGTCATCGTTCAGGGGGAGCGCCCTGGTCACATCTAGACATTCACCCTCAGTCAGATGGGTGTGAGAATGTCCAGTTTATTGTATACACTATCAACTACTCATGTACATGCTATATAAAGATGCTTCCATGCAGCATGCTATTTTACAACGATTGAGTCCATTAGCATCCTGAGGTGAATAACGCAATATACAATATCGTGTAATTGCAATGCCCTATTATTATTGTATGAGCCATTCCTCCATGTAAACGATGCCTTCCTAGGTCTTCCTCCGTGACCAGCTCTTTGGACACTGAGGTGGTATTATGGTTTACTTATACCATTACTACGTAGATCCCTTGAAGTGGTGCTCTCGTCAATAATAACGGTATCGTGGGTGGAACACACACCCACGATAGAACAGTGCTAAAACGGAAACATGTAAGACATAATCCACTCCCGGATCCTACATGATGGGCCTTACATCGACCAGGACCAAGTGTTAACCCCTCAGACAAAGCCACTCTACTTACAACCGAGTCAGTCATTAAACAAGTGTATCCTGTTCATGATTTAAGCAGCTTTAATCCTTTTAACTGCTGCTTAACGCAGGCGTCTTGTAAATCAATCTCTACATGGTAGCAGGTGGGATTACATGGCTATATCCTTAACAGTAAAGATTACGCTGTAAGGATTAGGCTATATCCTTCATGTTGGAGGTTACATCTCCTTGGTGTCCGGACCATCCCAGTGTCACGTATATCACATCGTATTCTTTCACAAACTATAACCGATTCTCAGCACATTGATTTATATGATTTCATGTGAACATCATGTATATACTGATATGGGTCTGACGCTCCATATGTCTAGAGTCACAAAGAGTATACTATCACCATAATATGGTGACACCGATGGATACCCATGGCTTCTTCTATCTTTCACAATTGTTAATTATATAGTCAAATCAGCATATCCCCCATTGCACATGTACGACAGTCTCTCACTCCAGGTCCATTCTGAATCAGGGTTATCCCAATGCCCTCCGAGTCCTACAAGTGCCCATGTGTGTACGTCTCTCCATACAGGTCTAGTCACCTACTGGAGGCGTACACTGGAGACCCACACAGCCCTACATCGACATTCTGATAATCCACGATTAAGTACACCCTGCGGGGTAGGCACTTGTTTAATGACACGTTAAAGTAGTTATTCCTACATAACCCTTCTCAGGACCCATGTGCGTGGGTGGTTGTGGATGTGGGTTTACTACTCAATGATTTAAGGGATGCATTCGTGACAGCGTGTAATGATGCTTTTAATCAAAATGATCAAATGCTGTTTTACATTGCATATGACGCTATGCTCATTTTAAAGGGGAATGAATCGTCTGTGGACATCCTGCAGGGAAAGATTTAAAACTGTATCCTCAGTCATGTGTAAAAGTACCGATTATTCTCCCTGTACATTGTCAACCAGTGCATTAGGCGTCAAGTCCCATTTGTAGGCTATGCCTGAAAGTGTTACCTCCTTATCTCCAGCCCTGTACACAGGAAAGCCTCCGATGATGAACCTAATATCAGATGATCCTACCTAAATCATATTAGGTGCTGGCCCCTAATCTCCACTAATGTACGGGGGCTAGCGGGGAGATCCTTGATGGTTGCCACTAAGTAACATTGAGAAGTCCTTAAGTGGGGCTGTTCCGTTGACCTGCCAATATCTGTCTTTGGCTTTTTAAGTTGGCGTGTCAGGGTATAGTCCTACCTCTGGAGCTATAGGTGTTCCCCCTGCCTTTGCCAATGGTGATAACAGTTTAAATGATGATCTCCTTCATAACCCAATATTCACATATTCGCAATCAATGGGTAAGTGAGTATGACATTTGTTATCAGGTTTCAGTCCTCACTGTCCTGGTAGAAGATGAGAATGCAGTGAATGTATTTAGTCCTCTGTTGTAATATACTCACGGTGAGTCTCAAAATTGATTAGATATTTTCCAGTCCTAGACTATGTCATATGCATGGCAGTCCACGGAATCATTGCGTATGATTAGTTTTCCTTCGTTCTCTCCTGTTTCAAACATGATAGTGTGAGGTGCTTCTACATGTAGACCGAGTCTAGTTTCACATGTGTGTTCTTACATCCAATAACCTGTGAGATCCAACACCTCCCGGTGTAGTGATACAAATGTATAGAGGTGTGCTGCTAACACATAGAGTACCACACACTTAATGATGGTATCAGCAAAATGGGGATAACAGCAGCTTAGGGTAGAACCCTATCTAGATAATGCATGGTCAGGATACACACCTGTGGTGAGTTAGTGTCCAATACGTAACTAGGTAGGTAGAGAGAGAGTGTAGAGGCGTGTATAATAACCTGAGGACATACGCAAAGGTGTGTTTCAGGTAACATGGTCTACTAAGAACCTGACCATTTGCTTCCCGTAATGCACTGAAAACCTCAGGGTCGTCATTTTGACAATACCAAAATTGACAAACTTAGGTAGTCATGGTGACGACCTTAGGTCATCATTGTGATGACATAAGGTAGTCACATCTGATCCATTCAGACCAAAGTTGTCATAATGACGACCTTAGGTAGTCATATTTAGGTATTGTCAATATGAAGACTTGAAGTCATCAGTATTGACAACTTTCAAGTCATTCTAAGTTGTCACAATGACAACTTTACAATGTCACACACCTAGGAACATGTTGGCACATAGTTGGCACCTGGTGTCAAAGTGATCAAATATTTTCATCATGAGACACTAGTGGTGATAGGATGCAGAATTGTCTTCAATATATATTTTTTTGCCATTACCTTCACCCACTGGCATGCAATTTATAACGAGCTATGCTACTTAAATCAACCAAGAATACACCAAGACTATAAAAGGGGTGCCCTCCTGAGGGGGGCACTGATTAGAGACTATACACTATAGGACTGCACTGCCACCTGCCATGATTTGTTATGACAACCTAGGTCGTCAATATGACGACATTCAGTTTCCCTGGGTTTTCAATGTGGTCTGTCTAAAAAAGGATACGTTTTATTCTTTGCAAATATGAACATGTTTATCTTTAATACTGACTTTAAAAAAGTAAACGCTTTATATGAGCAACATACGGTTTTAATGCTCTATACCGTTTTACCCCGGGATGCCAATACACTCTCGAAGGTCAGCAGAACGTACAAAGTTACTAGCCAGCACTGCGTTGGTGCAGCATTACAACAAATTTATGTCATGCTTGAGGCATCATGCTGTCCATAGATTCAGCCACCCAAGGGCCTTTCCCTGAACCAAACATTCTTTTGCACATAGCACACCTAAGGTATTTAAATTGAAGAAAAACAGAGTATACCAAGGGCTATATGGACTTGTACTTTCTATATGCAGTAACTGATGGTATCTAAGAGCAAGTCCCTCCCCACTGCATATCCTGCCCATTCAGGTGCACTCTACACGGCCAATATTTCCCAAATGGGAATTAAATAACTACAGAGCACACTGCCAGTGTTGATATAATGTCCTTTTTGTTTTCCCAGTGCCCCTGGGCATTGACCAGCCCTACCTAATCCTGCGGGGGCACTCCTAATATGTCAGACAAACTAACGGTCAACATTAGCTTAACTTGGGACTGCTATGTTGATACAAAAGTATAATTCTGGCGGTAGTGCTCTGTCGTCTAGAAGGGTAGAGTCTAAGTTTGTTATTCACTAGTCAAGTTCCAGCTGCTTGGCCAGCAAAGTCTAGAATACACAAGGACCATTCTGTTGCATATTCCCTGCTGAATCAATGTGTACGTGTTGTCTGGTAGATTGCATCGCAGAGGGGGAAAATACACAAATACCCCATTATTTTAAATCTGTCTCTTCAAATCCTAATCCAAGAACTCCAAAAGCAATAACCAATATATCATAATTGAATAGCAGAGACGATTTTGAAATGCATCTGCTATGTTCCATTGTTCACTGATCGATATTTTTTTGCAGAATGTGTCCCTTTCGCTCGGAAATTTGCTCTTTTGGTATTCACTGTTTCCTTGATTTGTATGTACATATTATACATCAAAGTTATACACTACAAGTATATGGGTCTGCATGGGGCGAAAATCGGTACGTGAAAAGCTTACCTGTAATAATGGTACTGACAATAGAAATGTTTAAAGTCTAGAGGGATGTACAAACATAATTCGGACCTAGAATTAGATAGGGGATGGGACAGAAATGAATGATGATGAAGTATCTCTTCTCGAAGCACTGATCAATACATGTTTCACAGAGTATATGACCCTAACCTCATTGTGTCAGGAGTCTGGGCAGGACTGTGGCAGGAATATGGCTGGAGGGTTGTGTGTTCGGTGTACTGCAGAGGTAGTATTGGGCACCTAGTATTGATGTAAGAGCCCTCTTGTATTGAGGTCTGGGTATAGGTATACATCCAAGGGCAAGAGATCAGCTTGTAAGCATAGATGTTGATCTGCCTGTATTACATAGAAACACACAGGAATGGGACAGGTGGGTCTTATGGCCAACCTATTCTGGCGCATGGCTAAAACGTGCCTTAAAATGTCCACACTGAAAATCCATAGGTTGAAAGAGTTAGTCAGTACAGACTATCCTAGATTCGTCATATGTGTGTTAGTCACAATGACCAAGTTATATTCAAAAATGACTGAGGGGTCAGTCAGTAGTGACTAACCTAGGTTCATCATTGGTGTGTACCTTAGTTGTTGTATTTGTATACCACTAGTTGGTGCCACCTGTAAGATACTATGATGACCACTCAGTGGCTCCCCCTGGAAATTGAAGGACTAAGGTGGGTTGGTCAGTACATACCAACCTGACAATAATAACTTACCTAGGTTGGTCATATAGGGAGCCAAGAAATTACTAACTAGGTTAGGTACTAGTGAAGTCCCGAGGGATTGGTCGTATAGGGAGCCTAGGAATATTAGTGCACTTTAAATGACTATAGTCCAGCAGAAAGACTGGTGTGGCTGGTGCAGACGTCCTGCGCATGCTTCATTTTCCAGAATTGAACTATTCCTTCAAATATTCCTACTAGAACTGAGGGTACAAGTCCAAGGGTAGATCCATTGACATACACTAGCATTTTATACAATAATATAACCATGTAGGTAGAGGGAGGGTATGTTATATTTCTCATATTTCTACATAGCAATAAACGGAAAATGAAAAGAGAGATCGATAAGCGACAGTCAATGGAAGGGAAGTTTATTCAGTCTGTGCTGTTTCGCCTCCAGTGTTCGTAAAATGCTCCTCCACTGCTGGTCTGCGTAATTCTCAGCAACACCAAGAGGTGGCAACACAACAGTTTGTAAGCATGCTGCCTCTGGCCAGTCCCTCAGTTTCCTTACGTAATGAGATATGCATCATTATAATGCATTTAGGCACAGGCATACCATAAGTAAATTTTTTAATGATGTGTATGTTTTTAGAGTAGGCAAGACTGATCAATGTATCTTTATCTCTTTATCTCCAGGGGTCTTCTCTGTAATGACAAATAGATAATAACAGTATAATTATACAGGAAGTATGACTTGGAAAGATTGGATTTTTTGATAATGATTATGAGGAAAAGGTATGCGGTTCACCTAGGAGAAGAAACATAATATTATTATAATAGATGACCAAGAGTGCCCGGACCTCTGTCCTCTACAGCATTCAGTTACACGATATAGGTAGTCTGGGAACAGACACAGAAGAGGTGTCTGATACTGGGCTATTGCAGCTATTGCATTATACAGGGATATCATGTGGCCCTCCCAAATATGCATTAGATCTTTCCGGCGGCTTTCCGGAAAGCATGGTTGTCCCTCATAGGGAAGGGCAAGGCCCTCGTGCTCCCTCTCATATACTCTCGTTCCCAAATCCTTCCGAAGGAAGGCTCTGGTAACTGCCAAATGGTGGGATTTTGCTGGGTCTGGGCAACCCCTGCTGATAGCTTGGAACCAGCGAACAGGAACAGGAAATGGAACCAGAAAGGCTGATGGTAAAACTACCTAAAACTACCATCATACATTCTGGTTCCATTTCCTGTTCCTGTTCACTGGTTCCAGCCTACCAGCAGGGGTTGCCCAGACCCAGCAAAATCCCAAGTTCAAGGTCATTTGGCTGTCCCCAGAGCCTTCCTTCGGAAGAATTTGGGAACAAGAGTACCTCTCATATGCCATTACCTTTGGGACTCAGTTTGGGTAAGGTCTTGGAATTCTCTGCATCAAAATCAAAAGTGTAGTCTAGTGTTGACCTGGGAGCAAGTTCTGGAATTCGGGATAACCCATGGTCTCCGGACCTCAATGCATGATGGTAACCCAGTGCCTTATATACCCTACCATTCTCTGTATTCACAGTGGGCCTGTGTGGCCCCTCATCAAGTGGTGGTGTAATCATCCACCACTGGCCCTCTGTGTATTAACCAGGTAGTTCTCAGCGAAACCAAGAGATGGCAGCACTACTCCAGTTTGTAGGCCTGCTGCTTCTGGCCGGTGAGGCATTCATTATTTTAATGCTTTCAGCTGAAGGTATAGCATTAAGCAGATGATATGTTATGTGTGTTATGACAAAACACATAAAAAGATTATGTGATTGTCAAGGAAAGTATGACAAGATTGATGGGTAAGATTATATGAGGAAAATGTCCAGAGTTCACCTGGGAGAAGAAACATTTTGTAATTGATAATCCAGAATGTCCAGACTATGTTCCCCCCTTGTTGGTTGAGATGATAAAGAACCGTTGCTATGTCGCTGACTTCCAATTTAATTTTCTTCTTTATGTTTCAAGGGAAATCACATATTTTATCATGTGTGATCTCATGTATAGCATAATTATTCTAGATATAGTGAGGGGAAAAAGGTCTAGTGTTGATCTGGGAGTGGAAACAATGGTTGATTGGTAACCCAGAATGTCCGGACCTCTGTTGTAATAGGGTCTCAGTTAGATTATATTCACAGAGTCTAAAAACTACCAAAGAAAGGGTTCTAAGCAGCTTTATCAGTTTCATATTGCATCACAGAGCGACATACAATTATGAACCGTCCTGTCTACACAATCATGTACTGCTGCCAAAACCAATAAATGACAGAACTCCTCTAGTGTTTCTGATCATTGTTTAGAGTTGACTATGGTGAAAGAGCCATGGCGACATCATTACTTCTCTCTGTATAGATCTTTGCAGGGGTTGGGCAGGGAGCAGGGCAAGAAATAGGAAATAGCTATGAGAAAGCAGGAAATAGCTATGGAAAGGCATGGTTGTTCCCCTAGGAGAGGGCTTGATCTCCTGGTCCTCCCCTATGCCAGAACCAATGGGACCTAAAGGTCTTAGAATTCATATCATTTCCTTGATTTCATCTTGACCAATTCCGGGATGGGGCAATAAGGGGGCACAAGGGAAAAATTTGTTATAATTGACCTGCTTTCATATTCAGAAGTCTGTTAATCGTTGAACCAATTTTACAACTGCCTAACATGTTAGAAGTCAGAGATACGTATCATGGTATAGTCTTCTAATCTACCACTAAGCAGGACTTTTGTAAATGTATCCCGGGTAGAGGATAGAAGGTCCTTCTATTACCACAACCATGAGTGGCACCATAGCTGTTAAATCCCCCCTCACAATAGAATAAAATGAAAAGTGAAGTCTAGTGTTGACCTGGGAGCAAGTTCTCGTATTCGGGATAACCCATGGTCTCCGGACCTCAATGTATGATGGTAACCCAGTGCCTTATATACCCTACCATTCTCTGTATTCAGAGATATGGTGTCTTTAAGTGGTGGTGCAATCCTCCACCACTGGCCCTCTGTGTATTAACCAGGTAGTTCTCAGCAAAACCAAGAGATGGCAGCACTACTCCAGTTTGTGGGGCTGCTGCTTCTGGCCAGTTTCCTCACATGGTGTGGGTTGTTTACCCCCTATAAGAAATATACATTGTACATGAACCTATATCCCCTTCATGGAATGGTACATATGTCAGGAATTCAAAACAAAATAATTGGTCGTATATTAGGAAACCAAAAAATTGTCAGGTTATCTCAGGTTTGACATGTGCATACATGTTCCAATTTCCGTTTAAAAATACCGGAAATACCATTTAACATGTGATAACTTTTTTAAAGCCAAAGAATATATTGTCCAGCTGTGCTATGCTACTTGTTGATTATGTTGATTTTCCATGGCCATCTGAGCTGTTTTATCCTTTGTTCTATAAGCAAGTACACTTATAAAAACAATAGAAAATAGTAGCAAGGCCACACATGTAGGAAAATGTGTTTTCTATCCCCCAAATACATGAGCCTTTCACATTTCCTTGTACATGTTATTATACTGTACATGTTACTATATATATGGTTAAATCTGTGCATTGTAGTCATAATAAACCTCAGATAAAGTTGGGTAATATTTTTCCAGAGAAGGATTTATTATTTAAATCAACCCCTTAAAAGAAAAGACCAGCCTAATTTTATGTGGTCTTGGATCAGTTGTGTTGGGATTCCTTAACAGTATTTTGACATAAATACTATCGAAATATGCAACATTAAGCATTTAAAACTGAAATAAACAAGCAGAGAGTGACGTCACAGAGGACCAGAAATCTGCTCAGCCCATCTTAACTTATACATATACAGTACATTCTACTATTATTTATAGTACACCAGATAGTCCAGGTACGATTAAAGACTCATTTATCGTCTATATGAAGTATTTCCAAATGTATTCCCGTTTGCATTTTATAAAAATACTTATCAAGTAGGCCACAAGAGCCAATGTAGATATGACAAATAGAAAATAGAAGATCATCTGCACCTGCACTCCACTGTGAGTAGCCCTTGAGTGTCCGTAAATTGCCCTTAGGACCGCTTCAGATTGGTGTAGATTACCGAGCAACCAATCAAGAAGTCGTTATAGTCATGTCTAGACCAATCAATTTAGATTTATGACAGTGTCTGGCTAGATTTGTGTTCTCTTGTGACGTTTCTGTTTGCTTATTTATTTCAGGTTTATTTTGTATGTCCGAATATTTCAAATCATGACCAATATGAGTGATAGAGAACCACATACAATTACGCTGGTCTTTCCTTTTAAACTTATGTTACCTCTTTCCCAGAATAATCTCTACTCTGGATATATACAATTTTTTTGGGAAAAACAAATGCTGCTACATGCCTATTTAATTTCTTTTTATGTTGTGCCCAAGTGTATAGTTGTTCGAGATGTCTAATATAGAGAGGGTCTATTGGTAGAATATTTTTTCATTTTTTGGATGACATCTAAAGAATGTGTTTTTTCCCTTTCATTGTTGGACTTTAAGGTTCAAAATAGTTACAATTTCCCATAGATATCTATACATTTTTTTATTGAAAGTACTGATATATTTATATATATATATATATATATATATATATATATATATATATATATATATATATATATATATATGGATCCATCCAATATATGTTATACAGGATTGGCTGGGGTATTGACGGAAGAACTCGCCAGGTGGCACCACTCTCACCACCTACCTGGGCCACCTGGCCGCTCACCCCAGCCAGTGCCTCATGTCCACCCACCTGGGTGCCAGGACAGACTCAGCTCCCACAGTCCGCTTTGCAACGGGTAACTAACTTCACGCCAGGAAAAGCACCTTCATCAAAATATACAGTGATAGGTCAAAATTATCAATTCTATACCAGACTAGGTAGTAAACATGTAATGTGATGTTATGATAATAAACTAACGTCAACGGTCAAAGTTCGACATGAGTACGTTCATGGCCATCGTAGTATCCTCTTATCAGTATGTAACATTCACTATAAGGTTAGGTGAGATCATTGAGTGATCTGATGATTAGGCCTACCCCTTACAAATTATGGCTTGGAATAGATGGGTCTTATATTTTGCCCTTCCTCAGCCCAATACCTGCATAAGTCAGTGGCTTGACCCATATACTTGTGCACACTGTTCCACTTGTATTATCTTATACATAACCTATTTTGCAGCATGGACATGTGTCTGACTATGTGAAGCTCCAATATCTAACCTACCAGCCTCCTGTACCTTAACCTGCCACTTAATATTCAAATAACACGATTGGAGAACACGATATTATGGCAATGGCACCCGATATTATAACACCCTGCGACTGGAGACCTTCCTGGTTAAACCTGATATCATAACGTTTACACCATCATGTGGACCTTCCTAACCACAACTGGACATTGATCGCCGCCATGTTGATCCACACACAGCGTCCATAGCAACCAGTGTCACATGACCAAGCCGCGGTCCTAATCTCACCCCCTCCTCACCACACACCTACACCTACTCACCCCCCTCCTCCAGCCCTGCTCAGGTGTACACTTACAGACCATGGGCACTGTGGCTCCTCCAGTATGGACTAACTAGTACCACTGACTTGAGTTACACCTTACACTGGTATTCTGGGGCAGTCACAGAAGTCAGGCCTAAATACATGGATATGTAAACATAGGGAGAGTCGCTTGGATTTAGCCTTTTATTGATAGGCTGCACACAGGGATTTATAACTGTATAATAAGCCAGGTGAGTTCTGATATTGTCCTACTGACTGCATATATGTGAGATATAGCTGAGTATAAAGTTAGGGTATACAAATCAAATACTGAAAGGCCAGGTGAGAATTTAGCCTGAGGGTTAGTGACGAGGATTAGGGTTCCTATTTGATGCTACATACCACACAGCTCCAGCTGGAAGCTAGCTTAACCTGTGTTCAGTGGAGGGTTTTATCCCCTGCTCCCTACCCTACACTTAGCACCAAAACAAGGCCTACCTCTGACACTCACCTGTGACCGGGGGATTAAGCTGCCCAGTCAGGACTAGCACTGTGTGGGGCAGGTACCTTTGTAATTGTTATTATTGGATTTTCACACTGGAATAAAACCAACGGTTAACTGGCTTAGGATATGGCATTATACTTGGCAAAATGCCTCAAGTGGTCCAGCCTGCCATGTGTTATGGTTATGGGATTTAAGCATTATTGGTATTTCTTTGATATGAATGGGGGATAGTCTTGAAATTAAAACCTACCATTGAAGATTCGATGTGCGAAATGGGGTTTAGTGATATATAAGAAAGAGAATAAGTTACTTGACATAGGATATTTATTGAATTGGACATGGGACATGATAGGTTGTTTGGAGGCGACGTAGGTGAAGTCTAGCTGAAAAGTCATGACCATTTCTTAAATTCAACAGCCCCCCCTCCCAAGCAGGGTGTATGGGTTCAATACAACACAAATTACAGCAACTTTATATTAAGTTGACCCCTAGGATTGTAAAAACAATTCACGTTTTGGCTCAAATGTCTGTTCTGAACTGGAATGCAATACAAGATCCATATCGAAGTCACTAGAAGTGTTTCACGGTCCCAGGAAGTATAAGGATTGTGAATATGGAATTTCAGAATTGGGTAAAACTGTAGCCTACATGACGATCAATGCTGTAGCTATAGCAGTCTAGCTATTCATTGTCTTTAGTAGTTCCACGAAAGTACACACACACAGTCTACCTAACTGCATATTCTACATCCTACATTTATACATATATATATATATAATTATATAGAAGTCCATTCATAGCAGTAGAATCAATATAGATACATGTATATTGATTGGCTGATTAGGGCATAGGCTAATGTAAACATAACAGCACTTTCTGCAAACATACTAAAGTGGCCCCTTCACACACTCCATGTTATTGGGCCAATTCCTACACTCAAGGAGTATTGAAGTTAAGATAGATTTTTGATCGACAGTGTTATTCCCTGGGGTGTCAACCTCTCTGTCTATTCTATAATGCTATATTAAACACACTACGGTATAGGCATAGAGTGTAACCCTGTTCTCCTTTACAAACACTGTTCTTTTAACTTACATTAATTGGTTATTGAAAATAACTATTTACATCTGTATATTGCCGTAACATCAATAAATGAATGAATCAACACATCGAGGACAGACTTGGTGATGAATGAAAATAGGATGTTTGAATCGACAAACAAACAAACCAATGATCACAGTAAACCTGTTATTTCTTTCACAATAACCGTTTTAACTCCCACCCTTTTCCATAGGTCCCTGCCTAAAGAGTAAGGATGGCGCTGAACTATGTGGGGAGCATCTCCATCTTGGACCGGGGGGATGCCCCTGCACAGGCCATCATCGACAAGCTGCACCGGTCCATGGCCCAGAGGGTGGCGGACGAGACCAAGGAGGAACTGGAGGCTGTGCTCAAACGTGTGGACAATGTGAGTGTATTGACTGGTATTATAGTTCAAACCACAGCTCGGAGGGCTAAGACGAAGGAATTCACACCGTGGTTATTTCCACATGCCTTCACATAACCTTACAGCTGTGGTTCAAAGCAGATAGATAATGGTTATGAGAGGGTAACTAAAGATGTAACCACTGTTGAGTGGCAGGCACCCTTATAGAATGCCTGACACTTTATAGTAGTTATATGTGGTTGACTGTGGTTGTTTTTAGTTACCCTCTCATTACCATCATCTATCTATTACAATATTGATTTTAATGTGATACGGTATTGGAGTGTGGATTGGTAAATGATATTGCCTGTGCATCATACCACAGCCAACGCTTTGGGTTTTATATAGGAGATTCTGGAATCGATACTAGAATTCCAGGAATCTATACTGGAGCTAATACACTGGCAAATTATCTTGCCACTGCCTAAGCCCTTGATTAGTGGATATTGATCTATGAATTCGGATTATTCAAGCTAACAGGCAAGGTTCGTTTCTGAACATTCTTCCCCATCGGCGCCATCAGAAATGTTGACCCCCGCCCCCACCCAGTGCTGCATCCAAGGGAATCATTCTACTTCAAGGCTAAACGAATACCTAAATGATGCTAGAATTCACATTCTAATAGAAAATGATACATCCTAGCGTATTCAGCTGAAATACTTCTCCAGCACAGTCATCTTCAGACCAAAGCGAGTTCAAAGAGTGATTTTTGTGAGACATTTGACACAGTTTGTCACACATAGTATGAAGACAAAAGTTGAATTGGTGGAAAATTCAGTGGTTACTAATGAATCATTATTTTGGAGAACATATTTGATGATACCAATGGCATGAATTAGGTTACAACAGACGTATTACACATAATTAGTCTGGAGTGCGGCAAGGTCCAATGCTTGGTCTTGTGCTCTCTCCTATCTATAGAAATATGAACTTTGTTTGACATTCATCTGACGACGGAATCAGACTGACTTGGAATGGTATATTGTGAGACATTACAAACACTTAGTAAAACGAATGACTGGGTAGAAAACCTTCATTACAGCCATTGAGCACCACCAATAGATTTTTAAAACAAAGGCATATACAGCAATTTAATTATAGCTTCAGCTCAATATGAATCCCATATTCCCACACACTTCTCAGGTGCTCAAATTGCATTACATAATTATAATAACAATTGCATTATTGATGATAAATATAGTTAAGATTCCTACCATGTGTGTAAGACAAATATTCCCTAGGCATAGGGTTCATAACCTATAGATTCTAGATGTGGATACTATACAGAACGGGTATAGGAAATCAATACGGTCTACATACCTCAGGGCCTAATGCATATGAGTAGGGCTACGAGGGTACTCCGCGCATAGACTGAGTGTGTGTGGAGCATGCTAATCCCCGAGTAGCCCTTTTAAAACCCTGTGACCCTGCACATCACCCATTAGACATGTTTAGCTCACCTTTGACCAAGTCTGACTGAAGATGAACTTACATTAATTGCATACCATTTCAAGGATCCTACCAAGGAATATCCCGTCTACAGCTGATAATCTTTATGCTATGGAGCTTATTCAGTAGTAGCCTTCCCATGTTAGTCATAGGCCCTCATTCCTGGTATTCTGTATGTCTGTCTATGTGCTGCCCATATTATCTAAATCATGAACACTTATGCATAACATTATGTAGTTCTACATACTCATGTTGCTAATCAATACAGTTTTATTGATCTGCTGCTAGTTCCTCTATGTACCCGCTTGCCATCTACCTCCTGGACATAGATTTCCCATAGGATATCCAACCCGTAAATAACATCCACTCCTTGGATGTGCACCCCCAAGGACCTTGGACGTCTACAACCCCCCCCCCCTCACCGTTATCCATCAGTTTGAGCCCATTCACAGCCAAAAATAATTATCTCATTTCAAGAAAATAAGATTATTAAACTCGACTGGCGGACAAATTGAGTTTAATAATCTTATTTTCTTGAAATGAAATAATTACTTTTGGCTGTGTTGTTCCCAGCGTTTTGAAGTACCTACCAACGATACCCTTCCCCCTACCAACCCCGGTCTCCTGTAACACTCATGTTGTATGTCCAATCTGTACTAAATTGTTGTCATATAAGCTATACCACCATCACACATTATAATGTTAAGTCATTAGTCGGTTAAGCATCCATGAGGCCCAAACGGCGGAGTGGCATATGCTGTATTCTGTATATATACAGTTATCCGGTTGTATGCATACAACTGTGTGCTATTTAGCATGCAATGCTGTAATTTCCTTAATAAAGATATTCAACCCATTGCCTGTGGCTTAGGAAGGAACAGCATTTCTGGTTTATAATCCTGAACACCTGAAGGCGCGCTGAAGGATATTTACCTGCTGGACATCGAGGGTTGGGCCCGCTAGGTTCAGGATTATAAACCAGAATATTGCTTACTTTCAAAGCATTGAATGTGCAGGGGATTAATGTCCTAGGGTGCAAGATTCACCCCTTGGTAGATGTCCAAGGGGTGGATGCTCTAGGGATAGATGTCCTAGGGGACAGATGTCTAAGGGGTTAGCTAGGGGTTATTTCCATCTACTCTTAACCTTATATGAATTGTATACACTGTAAATAGTTATTGTAGGTACGCAGTAGAATCTACAATAGACCTACAGTAGAATCTACATCTACTGTAGAATGGATTTACAGTACAGTAGATTCTACTGTTTACCTACAATAAACTGTACACCTACAGTAGCATCTACTGTACACCTACAAAAATGGCAACCAACTTTTTACGGTGTAGAGGTATGTACCCTAATGCCATCTGGCAGAGAAGGCACGCATTGCAAACCCTGCCAGACTAACCCATATCAATCCATACCTCTTTCTATAAGTGCTCACTTTCAAATAGCTAGGTTATGCCAACATAGCTATTCAGGTTAGGCTATAACAGCGTTTACTTTAGCACAGACCTATTCAAGTCTGTGATTTCAGTTATTCAACCAGGAGCTCTATATACTAATTCTGGGATATTATTGATATAACTCTGACATATGCCTTACATGTATACTTGGACATGTATAACATTCAGGTCGCATACTTTATATAACAAACACTCTGCCTTCTGTACCATTATTCACCATTTGTTACACACCCTGCTGCCCCACAGCCCGTGTGTAATGTTGACAGTACACATTACCTGCCTCTCTACAATTAGTACCATATTCAGCCTTTATTTACCTGGACTTCTTACTAGGGTTCATGATGTAGGGATATAACAGATCTAGTGGATGGGTCCACTTAATCTCTACACTCAAAAAGTAAACTCGTCTGCAGACTCTTCTAAGTGACAAGAGAGTGGGTCCTCTAGCTGTAGTTGTCAGATAGAAGATACACTTGGTATGTGCCAGCCCAAAACCTGGCTAATGCCAGCCTTAGACTCGTCAACCAGGGTCTGATTCAGGATTTTCCCTGTAGGTGGCATCAGTATAACATGCATTCTGTATAAAGTTAGGGAATGAATTGCATAATTTCTATGTTGATTTTAATCATATTTATGGGAATACACATTCATGTTATGGAGAATCCTGAGATTTATCTATTGGGGATGCTAGAAAAGGTAAAGGAATCAATGTTTTGATATAATTGAGACAAAACAAATATGTGTAGGGCACAGACACCCCTTTTGTGGTTATTTCTATGGTACAATAGCTGCAAGGAAACTCCCATTGGTATGACATCCACATATGTGTTAGCAGTCTGTAACTAAAGGGTAGAAATACTCTCAATATAGACTTGGGGATATGGCAGGAATTCCCCTAACCTACATACCTCTATGTTTGTATGAATTAGCTATTATAAACCTCAGAAATATAGACAGACATGGACAACAACAATGCCTAGGCAGAACCCAGTTAGCTCCACCTGCAGTGAAGTAGAGGTTATAGTGCACAGGTTAACCCTCTAAGGGGTGCAGAGTGCTTTAAGGTGCTATGCTCTATGTGATCATAATACATGAATTCAGCCTTGGCAAGTATACTCGCCCAACTGTTGATTCATTTCCAAAGGTGCATGAATGCAGGCTTGGCAAATAGACTCACCAGGGCTACATTCATGCATCATGCTGACAAAGGGATTCAAGCACATTTAAAGCAGTTTGCAGCCAATAAAGGGTTAACTATTCTGGGTTGTCAATTTGACGACCTTAGACTTGTCACTTGGAGTAGGCCACTGCCTGGGCTAACATTGTCAGTTAGATGACCCTAGTCTTGTCTTGTGGGATGGTAACCGGACAGTTAATCAAATAGACAACCTTTAACTCGTTTATTTTATGACCGTCACTTTAAAGACCCTAAACTCTTCTTATAAGACAACCTTTTGACAAGTTTGGATCCCTTCATTTTATCAGTGTACTACCCAGACTGGTAAGGGCACAGCCTGGGAGAGGACGAGGGGTAACTCATTATCAAACATTGCAACGGCTATTAGCAGGTCTACATATCTAAAGGGTATTAATTTCACTGTTGGCTAAATACAGGAACCTGCTGCCTCAAACTCTAGGCCTGCATAGACATAACATAGGGTTAGCAGGTAGCTGTGTCGCCCTTGTGGAGCTCGGCCTATAATTATATCTTGGAGGGTGGCTTTGACACGCTCATAAGTGGACCAGTGACAATATATTTTCACCAGTGAGTTCTAATATGATACATAATATATTGCTGACATTACTCCTGGTAGCTGCCACAGGTTGACCAGTTACAGCACGGGTTCAGGTGCGACAGGTAGGGGTTAAGGCAGGTGAGAGGGTGCACTGATTGCCTTTGTGTGTTTTAAAAACAAGTAGCAGCCTCAGCGAAGGGATCAGTGTACAGCCCCTGGCCGCCTCTTGACTCAGGCCTCACCAAACAGTGCACAGAATAACAAGGAATAACACCAGGAAGCCCTACCTTAAAGCAGCAACTCGACCTCAGAGCAGTCCTCAATCTTTACAGGCTTATTGTGTGGCCATGTTAAATTATGAACATCTTAGGCCCTTTATTCTATGTAAGAATCGGTGCAATACCTCTTCTGAGAATAAAAGTCATCCAACTGTAAACCGGATAACAATAACAAATTGCCTGCTCAATCACTTGCTCAATGCTCAATGTGTATTCATGCAAAAATTATACATTTATACTAGCCCATTTATTGGCAGTATATTATGTAGACCTCAACTGTACATGTGTACTGATTGATCTTAGCTACACAGTATAAACTAGCTGGTGACTAGCCCTTACTCTAATAGACTGGGGTCCGACAACTCCGGATTTGAAATTTGTAGCACCCCCAACAAAACAGGCATAACATGGTATCAAATGAAAGGGGAATCCCATGGCTATCAGATAAGAGTATCACCCTGTGACCCTACAGACACATAGCGAAAAATGCTGGTTACCATGGCAACATGTACTCCACAGTACACAGTTAGCTGATCATAGGACTTAATTTCAGTATAGACTGAGAACATAGGCTGCTACTTGGGTGGTCAGACCATTTTTATATAATGTCCATAGAGTGAATGGGGAAAAGGATCTTGTTGGTTGACATGCCCTAACCCTGGAATACCTTCCAACAGGTTTTGAAATGGTGCCATGTCCCTCATTATGGTCCACAGATGGTCTCCCCTGTGAAACAGATATGCCCCCTTGAGTCAAACAGCCACACTAATGCCTTTAGCTATTTCAATGTACCATTACAAGTTGCCATGCATTTTACTGTATGTTTCTGTATGGTTACAGACTGATACACATGCTTAGGTTATAGCCCTGGGATTCCCCTTTCATTTGATACCATGTTATGCCTGTTTTGTTGGGGTGCTAGGAAATCACATTTTTAAGCCCCTTTTCTCACATTGGCCCCCAGTCTATAACACAAGATGTCATATTGGCATTGACCCTTGCAAAGGTACCTTTCCTTCCTACCACATAAAGATCAATATATGTATCTTAAACCCTTCCTGTATGCTATAGATGGGCCTGATATGCTACATTATTTAGCTCTATCTTAAAGAAAAACAAATCATGGGCCCATAAATAAAATGTGAACTTACTGCTAGACTTGGAGAAGGTCTGAGGAGATTGGGTTGCTCCTTAACCAAATACAGTGCCACACAGTGATTTGATGTATATTATTCCCTTTGGCCGCCATGACTAATGAATTCAGCACTGACGAATAACTTTACAGGGCTGCATTTATGCATAATGACGAGCTCACAGGTTGATACACTCTAAAAGTGCATCATGACGGCAAATGAACCATGTGAATCTTGAGCCAACATGCCTAGAAGTAGCTTCAGTGTCAACTCAAGCCAAACAAAATTATTATATGGCAAGGGTCCACTCATGTATAATGAGACTACAATGTTCTATACATTCCTTTATAGGCCCTCAACCAAAATGACTACCCAGTAATACCCCCATGACTAACATGGGTTAGCCAAAGACTCACTATTTATTCCCCCATGATCCACCGATACAGTTCTGCGGATTGCATTTGGAGGGGCAATTTGATGGCACCTGGCCAACCACGAAGCAAAAATTGGTAATGATCGTCTCTCGTAGAATCAAGGCTTTGGACAAAAATGACATTGTCAGAACAGCTGGAGCTCCACTACCTTGTTTGTATCCGATTCTATGAAGTGATTGTTTTGTAGAATAAGACCCCAAGTTACAGCCATTCCAAGGCATCCATGATAATCTGGCCAATTTAATTTCATGTCCATAATGCAATTGTTGCCAATAATTATGTTTGGATGATTGATCTAAACCCTCTTGTTTGCCCCCCACCCCCCAATAATACTCATGCCTCAACTTTGCACTGACTTTATTGTAAGTTATTCAACACCAATCATCAACTAAGAAGCGGAAAGATTAGAACTTGTCAGAGAAATCCATCTTCAAAATGTACTTTTTATCTCTTCAGATTTATGGCAACTTCGAGCTCAGCGAAAATCTGCATGACGCTAACAGAGCAGCCAACACAGAGTATGTCAACGACCTGGTAAGAAACATTCGTCAGTAGATCTGTCTATCTATTGCTCAAATTCTACTGATATGTACACAGATGGTGTGACTGGCAAAGGGCACATTCAAGAATTAACCCAACAACCCTGCAAACACACTGCGTAATTCCAACGTGGGTCACAGGTTTGGATAGGTTTCTTTCCAACCAAAGGTTTAAATTAGGACTTTTTGCAAGGTTTGTGGATCTCAAAACGTGAAGGTTTATGAACTTTCGATGGACGTTTCTGTCTGAATTGCGTTTTTCTACCTTATTCAGACATAAATAAATGTAACAAATCTAAATGAGGTAGGGTTCTTGACAGAACCCTTGTATACTTTCCTGACCTAACACTAGGGGCCAGCACTATCAAATATGGAGAGAATCTTACAGTACCAGGGCAAACATCTGCCCCAATCTAAGCAGATATCTCTTAATGATCATGACTTTTTTATTACGGAAATCAGCCATACGTCAAATGTTAGACATTAAAGTTTATATGATAGGAGAGTAGATAAAAAACTGCATGTAATACTATTATTGACGTTGAAGCCTTTGGCTTGCAACGTCTTTGTACGTTAAGTTGGCCCCAGTGCATTTGTGGTCAAAAATAGACGACCCATAAGAGTCTATAGCCTAGATTTTTTCCTTGTCAATTCCAGTACGAAAAATAGCGCGTTGGCTTCGCTTAGGGTCCATATGGGACCCTAGGGGCCATACTGGGGACTTCCCTACGGATCTTAATAGAGAAAACCCTGGTCTATTTCCTTGTTTAAGGCCCTGTCCCTGAAGCAATGGTGCGCAACCTAGACCGTGATGGCCTTACTCCAAGGCCACCACAAGCCTCACACATACCGCTTTTGTCATAAGAAAGTCGAATGAATTATCTAATTTGAGTACAGTACGTTATTTCTCATTTCTAACAGCAGAATCGTAATCGCCAGAAGAAGCTAGCCTTATTTCATATATTGGAAGTCATATATAATCGAATTCCAGGTGGTGGCTGTAGGTGAGCAGGTGGCTGTGGGAAAGCAGGTGGCTGGGGGCGAGCAGGTGGCTGTGGGCGTCAGCGCCCGGCAGCGTGTAACCGCCGTTTTACGTCTCGGCCGAAAAAGCAAGTCTATCGGAGCATCAGCAGCGACACCATCTTCGTTGCAGCTTCGTTTCTGGTTCGACGTGTCGGGTTGGCCGGGGGGCGGCGTGAGCTGCAGATGATTTTGCCTCCAAAACCGATTTTGAGCCCCGAAACGATTTTGACCCAAAAGCGATTTTGAAGTTCTCCTAACCCTCCGAAAATCGGGCCGATTGGAGCGTAAACAGCGAAGATATTCGCGATTTTCATTTTGTCGGATTATATTGGTACCTATGTGTTCTCCGTTTCTCCCGTTCTCCCTTTCTCCGTTTATCCCGTTCTCCGTTTATCCCGTTCTCCGTTTATCCCGTTCTCCGTTTATCCGGTTCTCCGTTTATCCCGTTCTCCGTTTATCCCGTTCTCCGTTTATCCCATTCTCCCTTTCCCCGTTTATCCCGTTATCCGTTTATTGTTTATCCCGTTATCCGTTTGTCGTTTATAGCGTTCACCGTTTATCCCATTCTCTGTTTATCCCGTTCTCCGTTTATCGCGTTCTCTGTTTATTGCGTTCGCCATTTATCGCGTTCGCCGTTGATAGCGTTCTCTGTTTATCCCTTTCTCCATTTATCCCGTTCTTCATTCATCCCGTTCTCCGTTTATCCCGTTCTCCGTTTATCCCGTTCTCCGTTTATCCCGTTCTCCGTTTATCCCGTTCTCTGTTTATCCCATTCTCCCTTTCCCCGTTTATTGTTTATCCCGTTATCCGTTTGTCGTTTATAGCGTTCACCGTTTATCCCGTTCTCTGTTTATCCCGTTCTCCGTTTATCCCGTTCACCGTTTATTGCATTCGCCATTTATCGCGTTCGCCGTTGATAGCGTTCTCTGTTTATCCCTTTCTCCATTTATCCCGTTCTTCGTTCATCCCGTTCTCCGTTTATCCCATTCTCCGTTTATCCCGTTCTCCCTTTATCCCATTCTCCCTTTCTCCGTTTATCCCGTTCTCCGTTTATCCCGTTCTCCGTTTATCCCATTCTCCGTTTATCCCGTTCACTGTTTATAGCGTTCACCGTTTATCCCATTCACCGTTTATCCCGTTCTCCGTTCATCCCGTTCTCCAGTTCTCCCTTTCTCCCATTCTCCCTTTGTCCTGTTTTCCCTTTCTCCGTTTATCGCTTTCTCCGTTTATCCCATTCTCCGTTTATCGCATTCCCCGTTTATCGGGTTCGCCGTTTATCGGGTTCGCCGTTTATAGCCTTCTCTGTTTATCCCTTTCTCCATTTATCCCTTTCTCCATTTATCCCGTTCTCCGTTCATCCCCTTCTCCCTTTATCCCGTTCTCTCTTAATCCATTCATCCCCTTCTCCACTTTCCGTTTGTCCCGTTCTCCCTTTATCCCGTTCTCCCTTTCTCCGTTTATCCCGTTCTCCGTTTATCCCGTTCTCCGTTTATCCCGTTCTCCGTTTATCCCGTTCACTGTTTATAGCGTTCACCGTTTATCCCATTCACCGTTTATCCCGTTCTCCGTTTATCCCGTTCTCCAGTTCTCCCTTTCTCCCATTCTCCCTTTGTCCTGTTTTCCCTTTCTCCGTTTATCGCTTTCTCCGTTTATCCCATTCTCCGTTTATCGCATTCCCCGTTTATCGGGTTCGCCGTTTATCGGGTTCACCCTTTATAGCCTTCTCTGTTCATCCCTTTCTCCATTTATCCCGTTCTCCGTTCATCCCCTTCTCCGTTCATCCCCTTCTCCCTTTATCCCGTTCTCTATTAATCCATTCATCCCCTTCTCCGCTTTCCGTTTGCCCCGTTCTCCCTTTATCCCGTTCTCCGTTTATCCCGTTCACCGTTTATAGCGTTCACAGTTTATAGCGTTCACCGTTTATCCCGTTCTCTGTTTATCCCATTCTCCGTTTATCCCGTTCACCGTTTATAGCGTTCACCGTTTATTGCATTCACCGTTTATCCCGTTTTCCGTTTATCCCGTTCTCTCTTTCTCCCGTTCTCCCTTTGTCCTGTTTTCCCTTTGTCCATTTATCCCTTTCTCCGTTTATCCCATTCTCCGTTTATCCCATTCTCCGTTTATCCGTTCTCCGTTTATCCCATTCTCTGTTTATCGCATTTGCCGTTTATCGGGTTCGCCGTTTATAGCGTTCTCTGTTTATCCCTTTCTCCATTTATCCCATTCTCCGTTCATCCCGTTCTCCGTTCCTCCCCTTCTCCCTTTATCCCGTTCTCTCTTAATCCATTCATCCCCTTCTCCGCTTTCCGTTTGTCCCGTTCTCCCTTTATCCCGTTCTCCCGTTCTCCGTTTATCCCGTTCACCCTTTATAGCGTTCACCGTTTCTAGCATTCACCGTTTATCCCGTTCTCTGGTTATCCCGTTCTCCGTTTATCCCGTTCTCCGTTTATCGCGTTCGCCGTTTATCGCGTTCGCCGTTGATAGTGTTCTCTGATTCTCCCTTTCTCCATTTATCCCGTTCTCCGTTCATCCCGTTCTCCGTTCATCCCCTTCTCCCTTTATCCCGTTCTCTCTTAATCCATTCATGGATGTAGTTATAGGCATGTCTCATGAAGTTCTCAATATCCTAGTAAAATTCAACGTCACTACAGCTATGCTGTTCACTTCCTAACCCTTAAACCCTTAAACTTAACCCCTCACCCTCACCCTTAAACTTAACCCCTCACCCTCACCCGTAACAATTGCCCCCTAGTTAGTTTAGTTTACTGTTTGAACACCACATAAGCGGTAATGAAAAAGATACAAAGTCTCAATACAGCCAAACTTAGTCTGTTTACCTAATGCATGGAACGCTGCGTCAATCTGTTCCAAGAGATCACAATAAATGGTCAGCTTGAACAAATCTAATAGAAGACAAATTTATTGAAGTAATTATCTGATTCTATAGGAATCATGTTTGTGAATGTATACATACATCTATGACTAACTACAGCTATTTCACAAAGAATGTAGGCAAGAATTTACGTTTATTTCAACATATAGATATTTATGGATCTGAATGAGGTAGAAAAACGTAATTCAGACATAAATGTCCATTGAACGTACGTAGAACTTCACGTCTTGACGTTCATAAACCATGTGAAATTATGTAGTTTACACTCCAAATCAATGTAGATCTACGTCTGAGCTACGTATCTGTGTTTACAGGGAAGGGACTGATAACTGAATGTAGGAGATCTGCAATGAATGTAGGGAGCCAGCACTGAATGTAGGGAGGCGGCGGTGAATGGAGGGAGCCAGAACTGAATGTAGGAAGCATGCGCTGGATGTAGGGAGCCAGAACTGAATGTAGGGAGCTAAATGTAGGGAACAGGCACTCAATGTAGAGAGCTAGCCCCGAATGTAAGAAGCAGGCCCTGAATGTATAGGGACCAGGCATTGAATGTAGGGAACTGGTACTGAATGTAGGGATCAAGCACAAGCACTGCATGTAGGGAGATGGCACTGCATATAGGAAGCAGGTACTGATGTAGGAAGCAGATACTGAATGTAGGGATCAGACACTGAATATGGGAAACAGGTACTGAATGTAGGGAGATGGTGCTGAATGTAGGAAACAGGTACTGAATGTAGGGAGATGGCACTGAATGTAGGGAGCCGGCACTGAATATGGCGTTTGCATTCAATCATGTCTCGTGAAATTGATATCCTTCATTCACGTCTTGTGCAGTTGAAAGCACTATATTCTATAGAATTAAAGCTCACTTACTATGGTATGTCATATTATAAATATTTATCAGTTGCTGGTTCATCTGTTTTCTGTTGCTGCAAAACATTCTTCCTTCTTGATGTAATGTAATATGACATAATTATGACAAGTAAATCTCAATTTTAGATGGAGCTGGAAGACCTAATAAAAGACCAAGTCAAAAAGAAAAAGGTATGTACTTATTAAAGTTTATCATCTTTTGCAAAGCATTCAAGGTCAAATACACAAAGTGGAAGATGTGCATTATAATGGCAATTTCGGGAAAGGTTTGCACGAGGGCTAGTGGCATAATGTATTAGGATTGTAATTGCAATTGTACAATAATGGATGATAAGTTGATAACCAGACATGAAACTTCCAGATGTTGCAATGGTTTAGGGTAACCTCTGTATTTCAGTTGTAGTGAAGTCCACTTTACCTTTCTTTGTTATCAGTACCAACAACAGGTGACCATCTTCATTGTTGGCTACGAGCATGTCTGCGGTCAGAAACTCAAACTACTACAACAAGTCAATGAGGTTGGTACCACTTTAGTTTAGTGCACGTTCGTGCAGCTAGGTGGCCTCACACTCACAGTATATGCAAATACACGTGTAAGCAATCACGCCGGCAGGCGGCTCTGTCTACCACAGTGCTGCTGTTCAAGCCTCATTCAAAGACTATGTTCTTTATACCTTCATTGCATGGTAGTACAGTAAAATCTCGTTATGAGGAGGCACTACATTCAAAATGTGGAAACAGTGAAGAATATAATATTATACATATACATGTATGTGTAAAACATTTTACTTGATAACACACCCCATCTCATTCAAGTAACTATTAGCATGGAATTGTATTGTACAGGTCCATGCTATTAGTTAATTGTGATTGGTCTATAATTGGGAAATATTGCAAGTTTGCTTTCATCAGGCATCAAATCATTGCAAATCATATTCAATAGAACTTTGCATACATTTTCTTTATTTATGTAACTCAGTGTGGTCTAGTATGGTGTGTGGTCATCACACTAGTTTGCTAAGCCGATGCTCTTAGAGACAACCTAGCCAAAGATCAGTAAACCCCATGTTCTTCTCGAATCCTGCCCCAGTTTTTCACAGACAACTCAGCCAAGATGGACGATGAGGAGTTGTTAGCTATAACTCAGGAGCGCGAGCAGTTTGACCTGGAGGAGATGTCAGAAACAGTGGAGAACACACTCGCGACATGTAACAGCCTCGCTGAGCGGCTCGGGGAACTCAACCATGAAATGGCTGACTACCTGGACCGGGTGGTGTCCAACAAGGCCAGTAACAAGTGAGTTCAATTAGATATTTAAATTCTGAAGCCAAAATAATGCCTTTTGAAGTTAAAGGAGACAAAGCTGGTTTTAGATATCATAACAAGGATGTTTTTTTGTGGATTGAAAGTCAAGAGACCATCGGTAGGGTTATGTCCAACAATTGGAGTAAAAACAGGTTAAGAGTCAATTTACTGTTTGATCTTACCCATTACAACATGGTTAATGATATTATGTTCCGTCACAGGCACGGTACTCAATAACCTCTTCCATTTGAGGAGAAACGGTTTACACTACTTACTCCTACCTTTTACAACCATTGAATGCTTGTTGACAAAGCCCTCTATGCTGTTGTGTATCATGGTTACCGGGCACAGGACCCAGACAATTATCCGTACAAATAATAGCCTCTTCAGTTGAAAGGGAAACACCTTTGTCATCACTAGCAATTAATATGGATACATTAATGTATTTTATGCACAAAGTCCTGGTGGACAAAGGCCAGCGCAGCTGATGATGCAGTTAGAGTAGGTGCATTAAGGAATTAAATATGTGTCGTACAATAATTATGTTTACCTGTATCTTCCTCTCATGGTATCTTTTGGTTGTTGAGTTTGCTGTCAATCATATATCGACTTCAGTGGCATACACAAGTTTTTTTTTCCACAAACAACAGTCTGGGGATAATTACAAAGGAAGGTCAATACTCTCCAAGCTAACATTTCGGAAACAAGGTTATTTGCTGTAATTACATTATTCCACATAATAAGCCAATAAAGTGTTCTATAGTTAACAGGTCAGAATTGACCAACTTTTGGGGTTACAGTCGGCTTGGGAACCAACATTCGGCAAAGGGTGATTCATGACTCCCCACGAAACGAGATCTCACCTAATGAACAAATTTGACCGTGAGTCTTTATATTTTCATAAGAACGATTGCTGGGAAAAGATTATAACATACATGTAGCAACAATTAGAGGGAGAGGTTTGACGTTGTCAGACATATAGATCTACTGTGGTGTTAATTAACTTTGCCTTCATCAACATATTATATGCATCTTGCAATATTAGTTTTATTATTCAACTATGTATTGTATCAAAATGTTGTGAACTGACTATCAGTACGTTCTCTGTATATAGTATGCTACTGTGTGAGGTTAGTGTGTTGTCATTATTGTCACTATTCTATGAATTACTTCAACATTCGTACATACACGATTCTTATCCCCTATATAATTCTTCTATCAATCACTTCACCAATAAAACAGATGTCTATGTCATATCCATTTTCCTCTCTACACATGCTATATATCTACCCCAGCTCTCATTTATGAAAAAAACACCACTCATTATAGAACTCTGTTCAGAAGAGGCTATATACATGTCATCTTGTTTTAATAATTGTTGAATGCTTGAGAAGCATTCTTCATCTCCTTACTGATATCATTACAAACTTAAGACTTGCATCTTTTCTTCCTCTATTATTACGGTTTTAAGTTTAACAAGCTCAGGGAAACAGAGTGTGATTGGGTAAGAATGCTTTCAGAGTGACCCACGTTTTGTTATCTTTAATCTCTTTTTAATCTACTTCATTTGTGGGTTATACAGGCCCTAGATTATTCAAATGTATCCTATTTCACAATTAATATTTCCACCATTCCTATTTTACCCAATACCGAATGTTAAAATTTGGGGAAGTGTGACTTGATTAAAGATAAGCACTATGGTAAGTACTGCAAAGGTTACAATCCCAGATAGGGTGTGTCAACACTGTATGTATACTGTAGGCATAATAATAGCTCGTCACTTAATTATGAAGGAACCTATATTTTTTAAAAAATTTAATACAAAATTTATTCATTTTCATGATACTCGATGAAAAAAAATTAACTCTCATTTTGCCAAATGTTTATTACTGACATTCGTTCCCAGAACGAAGTACATGAACATATATATATAGACCTATATTAACTAATTAAGCTAATTATGAGGTCAGATTTGAAAAGCAGTCATAAAAGCACTAACAATTTAGTGGTGTTCATTATTTTACTCACTAATTTTTGAAAATAATCTTTACAACTAACACGATTGTTAATACAGACAGGTTACGAAGCACACCCATTAAACAACTTCGTACAAATACAACAATAAAGAACAAAAGCTAACCACTGATATACAAACCATGTACCATTCTCATTCAAAGATCGAAGAAAAAGTTGGAAAAGGCCCTATCACAAGCTAAATCTGAGATCGAGAGCCTGAATGACAAGCTGAAAGGACTGCATGGAGGTAAGAGATATGTTAAACCCACTACATACAGGGCAGACTGGATCAGTCGATCCGGTTTGGAGAAATCAAATATGTGTACCAACTCGATCGGTTGGACGTCTGATGCACACAGAATTTACATTCTATTTGAAAAATGGTTGGGGTGTGTAGCGTGGTGATACTGTCTTCAGAATTGATGATCATGCAGGAGCTTATGGGGGTACCAACTAACAAATATTTGGGTGTGGTATTAGATGCAAATTTTACCTATGAGTCTATTATGAAAATAATTAAGGCCCTACCCAATATATATACTAGAACATAGCAGTCAACTAAAATAACAGAATTTATTTTTAAAGAAACATGTCTTACACCAACAATTGCTATACACTATGATGCAGAAAATGAATATGTCAGTACATAGAACGCTCTCCCATGCTTATATTGAAGGAACTAAAAAAGTCAGAACGAGTAAGTTATAAAAAACCGTCTGGTGTAGATACTCGTTTAAATAGTTGCTCAGTCTAGATGAACGATCTGCCTCATTGTGAGGCATATAAGAAAAATGTAGAGCATAATAATTATATCAGTTATATGGAATTCATTTGATATGCAAATACTT
This sequence comes from Harmothoe impar, assembly GCA_947462335.1. Classification (NCBI taxonomy): domain Eukaryota; kingdom Metazoa; phylum Annelida; class Polychaeta; order Phyllodocida; family Polynoidae; genus Harmothoe; species Harmothoe impar. The sequence continues at coordinate 79,597,185 of OX381705.1, forward strand.
TGTAGGGTCTAAAACTCAAATCGTATAGCATTGCAGTATAAAATGTCATAGTATTAGAGCCCATGAAGAATAATTAGATGCCAATAATTTTACAACTGATTAATATAGATATGATTGTTAAAAGGGATTGCTGTATAAAGGTACTTTAGAATTTTAATTCTTATTAGTGAGTGTCAAATTGTATTGTCCTTTATTATTGTCCGTGACTAACACGTATAATACAATTGATGTATATCAATATACATTATTATAATAACTGGGTTGTTTAGACAGACAGATACTGTATAAAACTAGATGATTTCTATCCATATTATACCTAATATACTATTGCGATATAACGTAAAATGATAACATTAGACACTTTTAACTTATGTCACTTCAATGCATCATATTATTTGAATTAAACTACTTTAGGTAATAGGTGGCTTAATTCAACTGCTGGTCTCGCAAAGTAGCATCCTTCTTAAAGCAGCTGCATCACCTCCATTTTCGACTTTTTCTGTTGGAGCCGTGTATGTGTGTTTAATAAATTATCATATCCATCTCGATCTGCATTTTCAAAGCAATTGCAAAGGTATTTATCTATGAAAATGTCCATAAACTATCAGAAATGAATTACAGTTGGATGGCTAAAACTAAAAAGAATTATTCAGGATCAGAAGATTGTGTAAAGTGTAATTATAGAACTGTATATTGCATGAAATGAAACCGCAAATTCAACAAACAATTGAACTTGAAATGAATAGATACTATCGAAATTGAAATGGAACTGAAACAAAATATCACTTATACATTGAATAACATTATCATCCTCAAAACCACTTGTACATATTTCGTGATTTTTACAGAAATCGAGGAGAAAGAAGACAAGATCCAGCAGATGTTCAAACAGATAGAGATGAAGAATATGGAGACACAGCGGTACAGGACGGCTGCTGAAGTAGCCAAGGTAAAGTGCTACCTCATCATTTATGGTGATGCTATTCGCACGCCAAGGGCGTGCGAATAGCGGCCGTTATTCGTACGTCTTCAGGGTGCGAATAAGACCACTTATCCAGACACTGGGGAGGGTGCGAATTAGAATCCTTATTCGCACACCGTGTGGGGTGAATATAACAGGTGTTATTGGCACCCCATGTGATAGGTCAAAGTCCATAAACTTTTTCAGGCGGCGAAGATTTGTTAACTTCGCTCTACCTGATCCAGATACTCTAGCACAATGCTTCACAAAGGTCAGACCGCTATCAATCAGCACCTCTAGATAGTTAAAGGCTTTAACAACACTCAATCTCTTGTTTGACAGACAAATAAGGGCAAGCCAAGCTGGCCCAAGTAAAACACATATGGGCCCCAGGGACCAATGCTGACTGGGCACACTAATACCTTTTTGCCAAAAACGATTTTATGGTCAAATCAAATCCAACTTTCCCCTTTTTATTAAGGGGTCGTGCTTGAAGATGTGGACACTCTCAATCCTGTTCCTTCTCATGAGTGGTTTATTGCATCAATGGTGCAAACTTTATCATGTTCATACAATGACTATTTTCTGGTACACCGAAGTAACACAAATACTTCAAATTTCCAGCTATATTCAATTTGAATTTCAAATCATATACCTAGAATCGACAGAACATCAGTCTATTTTTATTTTGTTAATTTGCCTTGAGTAGAAGAGTGCTGAGCAGAGTGAACAGCTGAGGGAAGAGATCGCTCAGCGGGACCGACTCGTGCTGGACCTCAAGAAGCAGATTGACAGTCTCCAGGTGGAAGTGGGCGTCTATCAGAACTCCACTGAGCAGAACCTGGCACGGAACAAGAACAAGGAGCAGGAGGCACAGGTGGGGTCTTTACTTTAGGTAACAGTAGAATAGTAGTAGTAGGGACAAGAACCAGGAACAGGAGGCACATGTGGGGGTCTTTATATAACAGTAGTATAGTAGTAGTAGTAGTGGTAGAGACAAGAACCAGCAACAGGAGGCACAGGTGGGGTCTTTATATAACAGTAGTATAGTAGTAGTAGTAGTGGTAGAGACAAGAACCAGCAACAGGAGGCACAGGTGGGGTCTTTATATAACAGTAGTATAGTAGTAGTAGTAGTGGTAGAGACAAGAACCAGCAACAGGAGGCACAGGTGGGGTCTTTATATAACAGTAGTATAGTAGTAGTAGTAGTGGTAGAGACAAGAACCAGCAACAGGAGGCACAGGTGGGGTCTTTATATAACAGTAGTATAGTAGTAGTAGCGGTGACTCACAAGCCGAGGGGATTCAGGTTCGATCACTGGCCAGGCCACTACATAATTATGTTCTCTTTAGAGTACCCATAGTTAGAAGTATAGAAATATAGGCCTAAATAAAGAAATATAAAACAACATCAATTTTAGAGATACTGGTATTATTGTTATGAAGAGCCGCCTGGCACTTGCTAATCTCTAGGCTACATTTCTTTCACTTTCAGTCAAAGATGGGAGAGCTTCAGAAGACCCTGGAGCAGCGTCACGTGGAGGAGGAAGAGAGACGGAGAGGTAGGTCCCAACGATATACTACAGAAGAAATGTGACATTGTTAACGCATCTATAGGTTGTACATTTTATATATTCAGCTGGGGAGCTATGCTATGCTGCCACTGCGATATTCTTCCATCAAATTACGAAGACAATAATTTCAAACATCCTCTAGTCCTAACTCTTAAGTGATGAATATCGTTATCATGTGAATCTGTTATAGCCAAAAGCCGAATATTAAGTTTCATAATTTCTTTCAGACAGGCTTTCATCATTCCCTGACTCATGGATAATAGACTTCAAGAACGCTTTTTGGTTTCTAATCAAATTCTGATCACTAACCCCTAAATCCAAACTACACTGGAATGTCTTAGGGAGTGCTCATTTTTTAACAACAGGGGGGGGGGGGGTGGTGGATTTGGGGGGGGGGTAAAAAATTTGGACCCCTTGACCGGGGGGGGGGGGTAAAAAATTTGGACCCCTCTTGGGGGGGGGTGAAAAAAATTCAACCTGTTTTGAGGGAAAAAGCCCGCGCGTTACTATGCTACAAAGGGGCGCAAACGCGCGCGATTTTTGGCCTGCCGGGGGGGGGGTAAAAAATTTCAACCCCTCTAGCGGGGGGGGGTGAAAAATTTTCGCGCGCTCCGCGCGAAATCTCACCGCCTCCCCCCTGTTGTTAAAAAATGAGCACTCCCTTATTTAATGATATATAACAGTGTTTAGGAATAGGATATGCTACTATTGGACTCATGGAGCAGTGACCACCTGTATTTCCTTACAGATTACCTGTCTGCAGGCTTCACTCATTTCATAAGCTAATGAGAGGTCTTATAATCAGTTGTTTTTTTCACGATGTTGCTGAGGTTGTCACCCATATCTTATTGATCGCAGTTCACGTATAAAGTGTTGGCTATGTCCCCTCCATTTGCCGCTACCAAGAAGGAGAGGAATCTACATCCATGTCCTCCACCTCCTACACATCCACCTGCTCCTCCTCTCCTTCTGAGACGGAGATGGAGACAGAGGAGAGCAGTCTCTCCTCCTGCAGCTCCTCCAGTGTGAGCAGCAGCTCGGCACAGAGCAGCTCGGAGTCAGAACAGGACGAGGAGGACGACAGAAGCCAAGTCACGGACAGACCAGAAGGAGATGGTGTTAGTGATGATGGGAGTGATTCAGAGACGGCTACGTGCTCAGATGGTACTGGAGAGAGTTTGGATTGGAGTGGCCTCCCCTTGTCCTCCCCTCAGCCCCTGCACCCCACCACCAAAACCAAATCTTCCTTACACTCAACATTGGCATGCTGTTTTGGATTGAAATCACATGTCATACTCCAATTGAGTTTTACATATTTTTTTGTAGTATTATTGTGCATGGTTATATCCCATAGCCAATAGCTCAAGCCTCCAAAATAATTGACTGGCACTTCCTGTTCTTCCAGAGTTCATCAATCACCAAGATACCCACCAAGGGCACAGCTGTTTGTGTTTTCAGCATTTTCGAGCTACAGGCTCAACATAGTTTACATGTATTGTGTTATAGACTCTGTCACATTATGCATGAGAGTTTGAGTTTCAGCTAATTTCAGAACAAAATACTTATGTATTCCCCAGGCACCAAGTTGTTTCCCTATCCCCAGGTTACACCAATATGGACATGAAGGAAATATTGCACAAGGAGTGAATATATTCAAGCATATAACCAGCTGTATACCTTTGTAAATCATGTATCTTTTTCTTGCATATTACAGTTTACGCCAATGGATAATTATAATTCCAAACCATTTCAGACCTCTAAATGGCCGTCTTTTATTTCATTGTGTAGTTCGAGTTATTAGCGATAAATAGATAAAACGTGAACTAATCTTTCTAGTAATACAGTTTTTGGGCCCGTGGATCATCCTTTCTGCTTGACTGCTCATCTTATCTAAATTTCTCCAAGGTCATTGATGTAATTCTGTTTTCCAGTGACGGAGGTTTCCATGGAAACCATCTCCCACGATGAGAGAATGGGTAAATTCCTCTTGGAATGCCTTGCTATATGCTATAAATGAATGTTTCCCTTTCACAAATAGTTTAATAGCACAGTTAGTTAGTCATGTCAGTCTTTAGTGACCACACGAATTTGATTTTGATTTAGTTCAAATTATCTTGCCTTAGGCCCTACATTGCTTTTCCATGTACCAGCTGTGTATACTTATTACTGCTTTATGTGTTTAATCAGGTAGTATGTTCAGTATACGTATCAGAATAATTATGTATGTTTTGTAGCCTAGATTTCAATCATTATGGCTGCGTATAAAGTGCCTATACACAGACGTTTATTAATGCTTATATGTTTACATGTTTCTCTAGATTATAAGTGCTGCGAACATTTAGGATGAAAATCAATTTCAATAGAACTTCAATTACCTGTCGGCACCGAAAATACATTTGCACAAACACATAGACCCTATTTTTATTCTTCAAATATACCCTATAGTTTTATTTTCATATCGTTATGTCTGTTGGTCTATTATTTTGTGACTTTCCCTTCTGAATGGCATGTGCTATAGATATAGTCCGTACATTGTACCATATGCGCCATGCATGAGAAGGCCTTCTAAGGAAAAAAAACATGCCATGAAATACTGAGATCGGGTCAAACAATTCAAAGCAGATAAATCTTTACCTGTTGGTGACACTAATGTTTCTACTTCATGTAAATAAGACAAGAGAAAAAATGGAGACAACATTTTAGGTTAATCTTTTTGCACATCTCAGTATAAACTTGTGATGAATGTGTCTACGTATGATTATGTCCTTAACATAATTAACCTGTATGTGTTGTCTCCCTCCCAGAGCTGCAGCGGGTCCATGAGATACAGATAGGTGAGCTGAAGGAGGCCACCCGGCGGGAGGTGGAGGAACTACGGCAGCAACACGCCGAGGAGGTCAAGAAACTGCTCGTGAGTTACTCTTTTAAATTACAGACTTTTCTTAGTGAATATAATATACGACTAGGTAAAATCCATTGGATGTGTCTCTCAATTACTTTAATTGTGAGAGCCTGTAGGCCTACCTCAAGTACAGAGGCAGGCTTGAGGTATCTCAGCCTCCGACTGCTGGGAATCTGTTCACCATGAAGCATAACACCAGTCATTGTGAGTAACTTGCCAGTGCCGCATTAATGCATCATGCCAACCATACGGGTTGAAATACCCCGTAATGTGTGGCATGATACACCGATGCAATGCAGGCGAGTTACTCACCACTGAGTAGCACTGCGTTGTTGCATCATGGTGATGGGATAGAATTGAGAGCACAGACCCTCAGGTGTAGCAAAAGAGAATGGTAAAACATGTGAAATTTCATTCGATGTTAAAGTAGACAATCATGTATAATATTGTATATATATATATATATATATATATATATATATATATATATATATATATATATATATATATATATATATATCTCACAAATGTAGAGACATATTATGTAATCGGTTGTGATTGAATAACTACTTTTTAATCATTTCACTTTAAATTACTTAATTAGACAATTGCAATGCAAGTTGATTTCAGGGTTCCATTAAAGGCGGTTGGTAAATTCATATAGGTTTATTTTAAGATGTGAAATTAATTGATTGCAGTTTCCCAGTTAGTAAGTGTCTGATCCTCACTTATGTGTATACAAGATTGTCTTAAATTGTAAAGAGCAATGATACTCAAGTTTTGTATTTTCAGCATTGTTTTGTTCATAGTTTTTACTTTACAGAGTGACAACATCATACTAACAGATTGGGTTAACAACCTAGATTGACAAGATTAACAACACATTTTAATGTTCATTTTCATTTAATTGGATTGCTTTTCCAGGTACAAATACTGTAACTAATGCCAACATTATAAGACTTACTTACTTACACAAAGAGGTACACACAATTTGAGGGTTGGTGTTTTGGGTATATCCATAGTGAATGTATTTACTTTTGTGGAATAAACAGAGATCATATTTCAAACTCAATATGTACATGAAAATAGGAAAATATTGCTGCGTAGTGATTGGCACTTTTAACACCTTACTTCTAATTACCACCAGCTATATAATCGTATTAGCATCGTCCCAGTAAAAGCTATACCCTCACAATTGAGGCCAACCTCTGCTGACCAGCAAGTGTCTAGCTATTGGGCATGCAGCGCCATTGTGCTAGTGGCAGCGGCCATGAATAGAACTATCATGGCACTGGTATCTTCGCTGATTAACAGCGTATTCTCACCACTCACTGAAAGCAGGTGCTTGACTTCAAGGGGACAAAATGGCGGCTTATATAGAGCGAGTAGTGATAGCCTTTTACCGAAATGAGTCTTCTAGTAAAACCAACAAGAAGCTGAATGGGTCTCTTAGGGCAGGTATACTGGAGGTATACTGGCGGTACATGGGAGGTATACAGTAGGGATCAACCTCCATAGAATCAACAGTAGCAGGATCTAACTTCTTAACAGCTACTACCCCCGCCCCTGCACACACAGAATGGGCTATTTGGTCAGCTCTTAGTTAATAAACCTCATAGGTTTAAGGCTAGACGTGCCCAAGTCACTGATCCATGTACAGTGGAAACCACATATTAAATATACTTCCTCTTTTTCATAATTCTTTTTAAAAATAACAGAATGGGTCCGATAATTGTCACGTAGACGTAGCAAGTCTAGCAGGATACGTGTTAGTATATAGTCCTATACAGGTATATGCAATCTATATTGTGATTTTATTTCGATTTAGTGCATTCACGAAAATGATACGGTGTAAAGTGCCCTTTACTCAGATTAAACGTTGAATTGTATATATTTGGAGGTCAGGGTATATCATTACACCAGAAGGCCCTTTTAAGTCTGCGAACAATGAAAAGGAATGGATTAAAAAGGTATAGCTGGCGAGTTCACATATACGTCCTTCGGGGAGATGGTGTCACAGGTGACATTATTTTAGTGAATCCCAGTTCAAATACCAATTGGGTTCTTTCGGATCTTTAGCTTGTACTTTAGGTGAAGAGCATTGATCCCTCATTGTAGAAATTCCGCTGAACCCCACCCATGCATGTTGGCTCATTTGATGTCTAAAAGCACCATTGAATATGATTGATTTCTGGTTTACAAAGGATTTGGCAAGAAGCGGTTCTTGAAGCGGTTCCATTCTGCCTTCCACCCGATGGCGCTTAATATACAGTGGACTATGATTCAGTCCTGTAGACGCGCACCACTCCTCAAATAAATGCCTTTACCTCCTGGAGAACCTTTTGTAAGTGGCTCAGGAAGGATTTAGTTAGTGGGTAGTGACTGGCCCGAGGGGCACTACATTACACCGCGTACTTACCTGCCCAGGTAGAGGAGTTAACGGCATTAAACTGAGGGATTACTGCGCGCCCGTTCTCTAAGCGGACGCTGGGCGGTGGGCGCTAACGCTTCCAGCAGCCGACATTTGGCATATTTTGGCGCCCTTTTCTTATGCCTTATCATGTGGCGCTGGCCTGTTGTTTTCACACCCACCAGCCTAGAGCTTAACCCCCTCCCCTCAGCCTGCAAAAGCCACCAGTAGAGGCCGCTGCAGTAGCAATATACTGACTGCAGGTAACCAACACTGAGTGGTGGGGACGTGGTTTTGACAACTTCTACGTCATTTCCAACGAAGTTGTCGTCTGCTCTTGGATTATTTCGACTGTTCCTGGCGCTTTCCCTTTACCAGATATGGGAAATGCAAATGGATTTACCAAACAAATTTAGGATCCATAATTTGGAGTTTTAAAATGTGAAATCTCCCTAGCAACATTTGTGATAAGGAGTGACTCTGTTGCACTCTGATAGAATCTGGTGGAGATTTTATTAGTTGACGAATTTGTTGTTTTATTCGTGGAATACGGTTCGTGAAGGAGGGAGATCATCATGGCAGCGGCTCTGGACTCCAGGTCTCTAAGTAACCCTGTGGGGTACACGGACCTTAGAAGGCTCATAGATATAGACCCACCTCACTTTGACTACGAGAGTAGTCCCTATCATTCTAAGGTGAGTAGGTAAACCCTAGAGGACCTTTTATACACTGTTACCTATGTCATAAATGACCAGTGTTTATCCATATACAGCTGAGATATGTTGTGTCTGACATCAAGGAGAATGATTCTTGCTCTCCAAAAAAACATGTAGCAAGGAATTGGTTGTTCCCTACAGCTGGGGCATACATAACGTTACTTTTTGGCAACGTATCTATCGTCTGATATCGGTCTCAGCAGTTGTGGGATTATAGGATTTTGTGTTGGTTTAAAGTCTTTAGTAGTCAGTTCAAGTGGTCTCCGACTAAGCTGTCGTGTATGCCTCAGAAGTCTTATTGGTGTCACTCTGCAATTATTGGTTCGGTAGATGATGATTTCTCACAGAATATTGTTTCAATCAAATATCATTGGAATGTCCGGTCTATCTATTTGAATAATACGTATTTTGGTCCAGGTATTAAACTATGTTAAATGCATAGCAGGGCAAAGTTATATCCACCCACAGTCACTTCTTTTAACAACGTATACATGTCTTCATACCATTTCTAATGTGTATAGTTTGATAGGGAGGTAGGATTATGCAGTGCTCCGAATAACATTAGCCATATGTCATTTATATTAAGGCCTGGTATAAATATAACAGGCCTGGACTAGTCTGTAACATATATGGTCTCAATCACCAGGGACTGTGCATAATGCTCTCAATATTCATAAGCTATACTCTATAAGCTGAGATAATTTTATGATCACAGCTAAAGGACAGGCTACATATCCAATACTATACAAAGTATAATCCCTACATGGGATACATAATATTATTATCATAGAAGCAATAGGCTCACAGGAGTTCAATCAAAATGAAGTTTTGAAATAAACCTAACCATGCCTTCCACTCATACTGAGATTCATAATTATAAACTTTCAAATATATCATATGTTTTGCCAGTGGCTAGAAGTCTCTGGTTTTGCCAATATAATATTATATTTATGGAAATACAGAGAATATCCAAACCAATAACCACCCAATCCCCTCTACACCAGACCACTGCCAAAACATGTATGTCCTAAAGACACCACTACCACATACGCCAGGTTAATAAACCACAGTAGTTATTTGCATGGCCAGATGCCAGTTTATGCTAGGACAATATTGTGTCCCTTCTGGTGCGGCTCCTGGTGGCTAACCTGGGTACTTGATGAATGGCTACCCCCTGTGTTTAAACATTTAGGGAGTGGTCATTTTATTGGAACTTGGATGGGTTGGTGGATGGAAGGTTCTTTATTAGGACAAGACAAAATGCTCTCTTATAGAGAGCAATCTAAGCAGTGTGGTAAAAATCTGTTTGGCACCATCCCCTAATTCAACATCTATAATGTTTCACCCTCGACAATAAATACGATGTGGTCCATCTCACCAAGAGGGGTCAATTATTTTACCCCCCCCCCTACAAACTCTCAAGATGGGCTAACATGTTTAAGTCCTCCCACTCCTCAATATGAAGTAACACAGTTTTGACTCCCCGCCCCTCACCTCCCCCACACACCACACTCTCCAAATGACCCTCCCTTATTTGTATGTGCATTTCTATGGGGTAGCTTAGAGCTTCCATGTGATACAGACTGGGTCTGACAGGTGCACAATGGTCACCTACTGCTGGGTATACAGCAGAGCAGTGCTGTATATATACTAACGGCTATTAGACCCCAGAAGTGTTCTGCATGCAGCAGGTAAACATTGTACAGGAACTGCTGAACTCTACTGCAAATTAACATGGAAATCAGTTAAGCCCTGGTCAGCTGTGGGTCATCATGATCCATGAATGCAGTCCCGATGAATGGATGACCAGGGCTTCAATCATGCATCATGTCTACTTTATAGGGTTGATACACACTCAAAGATCAGTGTGCCAATTCAGCTTCAGTGAGTTACTCACCAGCATTGCAATGGTGCAGCATGACAACAAATTGACCTGGAACTTGAGGCATCATCCAATGCTTAAAGGGTTAAAGGTCGCCGCCCTCCCTCACAAGACCCTACACCTTACATACAGGATGATTTTCTTGCATGCTGAGACCAGGCCTTTACATTTCACTGTAGGTCATGCCTTGATTGTGTGCAAACCATGCAGGCCTAAGTGAATGATTAGGATAAACTTATACAAAATCAATGACAAAGTGCCCACATTCCCTTGACAGCCTTTATGGCAATGCTGCTCATATTGGCAGCTTCTCCATCCATTATCATTATAGCTCCACACAGATCAATGGATTGAAAAGACTACATCTCCAACCCGACTCCAAAATATAGCCTCATGTGAACTGATTGATGACAGGAAACTGAGTAGAAATATAGCTTTTCTATAAGGTTCATTATAATTAAAAAGAAAGGTTAGAAAACATAATTATTCATACTGAACTTTTCGACATTGCGAGAGCAGACTCTATTCAAAATTTAGAAACCACCTTCTCTTGCGCCACTGAACTATGGAATACAATAGACCTTATGCCTATATGCTCAAACACACAGAGTTAAGATTTGTGATAAAGAGAGTGGGGGATAAAGGAAGGCCGATTATGAGTAACAGATGCCTAGAGGATAAGGTTACAAGCACTGAATATACAATATTACACCATGTATTCTAAAGTAGCAATGGGTCAGGGCTGGATACGCACCAATCCAAGTGTACTCTATTGAGAAGATTTAAACTCTAAAGTTATGCTCTCTAACCCTGCTAATACACTACTAAATACGACTTAATGTGTTCTAGACTACATAACACTCAACGGCCAAACGATGTTGAAGTCCTATGGATACCTGTTGACTTATGAAGTAGAAGTTTTTAGCTTTGAAAAAGTACCAAATTAACTAACCGATTCCTGTAGAACCGCGATTCTTATAGGCAAATACTACAGACTATGTGAAAATACCAAGACTACTTTCGCTTCTTTTGTCTGTAAATAGCTAGTTCTAAATTTATTAGATTCAATATACTACTTCTGGTGGTGGGGCTATCACCTAGTCTCCTAACATAAATAAAATGGTATGGATTCACGCATTCTAACATTCACTGAGCTCAACGCTTTTTATGACCATTGTAGCTGTTTGACATCTTTTGTGTCTCTATAGGAACAAACGGAGCAGGTTAAACAAAGACTTGTAAGTGTTTCAACACAATCGAATCCATTCCATTCCATTTTATTTCTCGATATACATCTTACGTGTTATGATTATGTCAATAAGAGGCATTTATGTGCAACAACAACATCTATACGTTATTATCCAACAATATAAAATAATAATACTTTATAGAAATGACTAGACGACAACAATTTTTTAAAATAACTATCCTAGATTGATATACTTCATACATATAATGGAAACAGTGGGAGTTTGTTAATACTATAAGGTATCCATATGGTGATCAATATGCTATGTCCATTTCTCACAGCGTGAATCCAACATCAAGGCAGACAACAATGCTGTAGGTTCCCTTCTACATCTGATTCAATACATTTGAAAAGCACTATCCATGACACATAATTAAAGAAGTTATATCTCGGGATGCTGCCCACGAGATGTAAAACATGAAGTCAAACTAATATTAGCTGTCCTACCAAGGAAAGCAATGGAAAAAGGCAATCAAAAATAACTATGATTTAGATGTGTTTGTAAACATAATGGTACTGTGGTAGTTAGTCTTATTCTGTGCATACATATGCTAGCAAAATGTATTTTACCGGGCATTGCCATACATAGTTGAAGTTTTCTTATTTTAGGACGATGCCAAGAGAGCCATAGCCGCAGCTGTAGGTTTTGGTTTATTATCCTTATTTTCCTTATCATTTGATACATTAGATGAAAAATCCAAAGGAGAATGCCATAACATGAAAGTTAATGCACACGCAAAGACTTTATGACCATAGCATCCTATCAATATACAAAGAAGTGTAAACTAGTCAGGTAACATTGCTTCTATAACATATATAGTAACTTGAGTGTATAGTTCATACAATAACATTATAATTAGACTGCCAACAAAACATAGATAATTTTACACATTAATCTCCCTTTATCATAAATAAACAATATACCGTCATATTAGATTTATAGTTGAATTGTCACCTTCCCCTATGCAGGAGGAAGCGAAGGCAAAAGCCAAGGCAATGACTGTACGTATAGACTAACACCAAACTAATACGTATGGACAATATCCTATTGTGATAAGCATTTAAAACCGAAGTAGATCATGATAGTGAGCAGTGGTATAGTTAGTAGTTAGTATTTACATTTCATCCCATTTTCAATATTAAATCTATACAGTGCTTTATTCCATCATGATAGAGCTACCACTTGTGTGTGTAATATATACACACGTAAACAGATTTAACAACTTAAGTTCCTTACTTTTCACGATGGCTCAACTGAGGCACAACGTCAATAGTGATCGAACTTATAAATGCTTATATGTACCCCTTAAATGACACAGGTTATGATATACGTAACATATTATACTTTTATGGCTCTATATAATATGGTATATAGCATTCTCCATATTGGGACTATGTATTTTGACATTTCACTACTGTAGATGTGGGCCAAGACAGCCAAAGAGGCATCTGTATGTATTCAGACGCAACAGACTACTATGCATTTCCATATCTCTTTTTAAAGTGCACGTTTTCTACTTTGACACACACCTTTGACACGATTTATACATTTAGAATTGTACACTGTTTGATTGTACTTTCTGGTACTTCAAGAGTTTCATTTTAGCTCTAAATACTTTTCTTTAATGAAAATAGTTTTCTCTGAATTACTAACTTGGGCTTCTGCGAAACACCATTGAATTGCAAATATTGGTTCTGTCTTGACTTTTTGTTTTGTATTGCACTTTTAATGTCTTGGAATGAGGGCAACTGGTGTTCAAAAGAGGATTATATCATAATGCATGTACATTACCTGTTTATGATATGTTTTTGTGCAACATTTAATAATGACATTCTTTTGTACATTTCTATGTCTTCACCTGTATAAGAAATCATCTATTGAAATATAACATTCTGATATAAATCAAACACTTGCACATTCCTCTTGGGGATGAAGTCGCCCCCAAGAAAATGGGTGCAAGGTACCATAACCATAGATATTTCACTCCATGATTCGAGCCTATATATAACAGTGCAGAATCGTTAGGAGGATCATAATATAATTGTTCATTGACCGGATTCAGACATAATGTTATAACATAGTTTATCTAAGGCAGCGTAATGCATGAATGCAGCCCTGGCAACTCACCTGCCTTGCTCCATTCATGAATCAAGCTAACCCAATGTAGACAGCGCACTCCTGCACCAAAGCAGTGTTGGCAAGTGTATGATTCATTAGTGCATCATGCCGAGTTTCTGGTGCATTAGTGCATCATACCAATTAATGCATCCACTTAAAGGCTAAACCATATCATGTACCATACATATACATGATTACAATGTGCTTCCCTACCTGGTGTTCATGTATACAGGCTGCGGCAGAACTGGATGCCTCTAGTGCACAGAAACAGGCGGCCGACGCGGCCCAACACGCCCTGGACCTCCAGCAACAACTCATCAAAGTATGAGCAGCAACTAACTATATTAACCACATATATCATATATCTAATATACCTCAAATGACGTGAGATGTACTAATCATGTGTTGACGTTGTCATGGACTGGCATTTAAAGCTGGAGAGCCTACTCTTATAACATACCATGGTGGAGGGAGTTAACCGAGGTAACGGCCGTGCATTTTGAACACAGTTATACCCAGCAAATTAGTGTGAGCCTGGTCCATACATGAACAGTGTGTCAGGAACTTGCAGAACATGCCAGGCTTGTTGTATACGTAGTAGACGAACAGATATGGACAATGTTGGGTCGTATTGCTCTATGATGTTATGGTGTCACACACCACCACACACTATTAACATGATCCATAAATCTATATAGTCGTTAGGGCCATAGCCCAAACTTGGACATAATGAAACAATCTGACAGTCATTTGTTGTGTAGCATGCTGACTAACTAAGACATGCTAACCACTAGCGATTTGGCCATATTGTGGTAGTAACAGCAAAGAAAGCTCAGCAAAGGCTTAGATCAGTTCATTGTTGCAGGTGAAATTTCAGCAAACGAGCCCGCATACTGGCTGAAGTATTAGGATATTTCATCTTTAATAAAACAAACTCCATTAGCTTTTAGTAAAGACCAGCAAAAAACACCAATTTTGTGGTAACAGTTTCCAGCTTGTGGCGGAAACTCGGTGGTTTAAAGCTCTCCTGAAGTATAATGTATAATCAAATAGCCGTACTATTCATGTACACTGAGCAATATTAGCATACTAACGGTTTGATGATTGGTGAGGGGTTTGCCGCGATGAATAACACATAATTGTCAATTGATTAGATTAAATACATACTTATTAGTTTAGAATCTGAATTCAGGCACAATACAGTATCAAAGCGACGTCAGTAAGAACGATATGATGTTGAAAACACATAAATGCACTAAACTAATCTCATTGCACCAACTTCTAAATCATTGTTGAACATAAAATCAAAATCCACCTATTCACGTGGGATCGATTCTAGCTAAGGTGAATTCAGGTATATTTCCTACTGTAGGCCCAAAACCTTACTTAGTATAGCATAATACTTCAACTACAGTAAGTAAGCCTAATCATTTATATATGATTGCTTTCTAAGCAAACGGCATTACTGTTTTCGTATGACTATTTTCTAGACTAAGTACACATTACCTAATTAGGATGCAGGTGGTATAATATCATAGAAGAACTCTTGAAAACGTCAGATATGTCTAACTCCGAAAGAATAACGAATAACATCAAATATAAATCATGTTACATGTATAATCTAAGATACCTTATCGGCATTATATCCTATATCTGAGGTCTCATTCTATTGAACAACAGTCAGAAAACCTTAATATTTATCTTTTTATTTTATTTTTTAATCCAACTAAATCACCACAACGCGGTTTATGTTTTCAGTTGTCGCGTACTCCTCCACCCCCAAGATCTGCCCTTAAATCGGGTGGAAGGAGAAACTCCTCCCCCTTGGATCTCCCCAAGGCAGTGACCTATGATCTGGTGCATATTTAGATAATATATCTATAATAGACGACAATACATGAATATAACAGACAGCACCTAGAACACCCCTAGTCCGGCAATTGTAAAATGACACCCTGAGACACAAAGTATGAACTAAATCATAAACTAAACCCTGGCTATTTCCAAATTCAAAACGTATTTATCTTCTGATGGAGAAAATACAAAATTAAACCAGCATGATTAAGAGTTGAAAGGTCTGTTTAAATATCTATCCTGGCACTATTATGCTCACATAGTAGGGAATAGAGTCCATAGTCTTTGGACAGGGCTGAGCGATTGGCAGTCATATTAAATGTCTCTGAGGGCTAAATTCATAGTTGCAAAATCAGAAGTATAAGCACTCGCGCACCACTGTTAATCGTTTTGTAAATGCCCCAAATCCCATTTTCAGAATATCAGAAGGAGTATAACTACATCCTTTCTTTGCACATAAAGGAAACAAAAAAACACAACTATATTAACTCGGGGTGTGGTTGCAACCTGACGTTGATGGGTTTACTAACCTTTTAACATATGTGACATTTGCCTCCCAATGAGCTTTGTCCTGACATGTTTTTTTCTATGGCTCATGCAGCTCTCACATGTCTGTTATCCTACTCCCTCATTTAGATAACTGACAGCTCACTGGGAGGGGTGGCTAAGAAACATGCTCCTATCAGGAATAACATCTTTTGACCAATGTGACATTATATAGTACAGTTAAATGCCATACAATAGAATAAGGCTGGCTGACTGATAAATTATGGCACAGTCAACCCCTGAGTTGTGCCTTATCTTATAAGCATTGCAATGATCTCCTTTGAGTTCTAGGTCTCCTGGAGGTGCATGTTTCTGGACCCACTCCAGAATGTGGTGATTAACAAAATTTAATGTTGTTGTACTTATCCAGGCAGAAGGTGGGGGATAAACACTGGGCTTATATATAGTTACCTTAGGTCATGAATATACCACATAACTATAATACCTACTGCTGTGCTTTACACATGGTGGATAGTACTAGCTGGATACACATAACTACTTTAGAAGGTTTTAATCAAAATATCCTCCTTTATGGGAGGGAGTCTTTTAAAGAATTGAACTTCATTCTAGTTCTGTCATTGACTGCAAGCTGCATACTTGTAACATAGGCATCGTCATATAGACATGGGGTAAATACTTTTGGATTACACTACAGAGATATCGATATTTGTCCGCATTTTGTCAATAGACACATATATTCTGTTACTCGACTTTAAACTGATGTATATCGCTGGTTATTCCAGCGGTGCAGCACCACTATGGTTTACACTGTCTTTATAACATGGATGTGTTTTTTATTGATATTAAAACTAAAATCCTTTATCTGTGTTAAACTATTAATTACCATGTATCTAGACGGAGCAGAGTAAACAGAAAGTAGTGATCATCGAGACTGAGGCAAAGTCCAAAGCACCCTCTAGGGAGGTAAGGATATATTCATGACGACTCAACAAGAAACAAAACATTTAACCGTAAAGAATATATAATGCTACCATTGCTATCAAAGTCTTGAAGTATCAGAAAATCACTACTGTCACTTCTGCATTTGTAGGAGCATTAGTAATACATAAATGATAGGTCCCATGGATCTTATACATCACAGGGAATCTGAGGAATATGCCATTTTCATTATTTGCTAATGCTCCACTTTTAAAGGGGCATTCTCACCACTCACACTTAACCACATAATAGACTAGAACAGTACTAGAATTGTGAGTGGATTCGCTTGGTGAGAATGCCGCTTTAAGTTGCAAAATTCGCCAATGTCACTTCATCGTGGAAGGCCGGGCATTTAATCAGGGTAATAGCAATAAGCTGTTGCCACTGGTAATATGTAGTCAGACTTTGACATCATTATTGACACTGTTACCGGGTACAGTCATGATTCTCCAGATGTTATTCACATCAATTTGCATGGCATACGTAAACATACGAACAGGAATAACCCAAAGGTTACTTGTCAATTACATGCAATCACAGAAGAAAGAGAAAAAGAAAAAGGGTAAAATTCTGACAGTAAATGCAGCTAAAACACGGTCTAGAAGTAAAGTAAGTCTTGAAAGGTCTAAATGTGAATTTATGTTGTAAAAGGATTAAATGTCATTTATTGTTGTCGGACCTTGTGCATTGCTTCTGAGCCTTTTACAGTGTCAACTCAATCCTTTATTCATTGTGGTATTCTTTAAGACATAAAGGTCTTGATATTCACCTTCAAATATTGTTTCTGGTAAACTGCCAATGTCTAATATGACGTCCCGCTATTCTCTGATTCTTAAGTATAGCTATCCTTTCCAGGTGTCTTCGACATAGCTACACCATGTACCAGCCGGTGGCCATCTTGTCTCTCCTATGCTTTCAGCATTTTCTTGACTTTCTCAGTCCCTTCTCTGCTTCCCTATTGTGCGCTAGCGCTGAGAATATTCTGTCTAGATGTTTTCTCATTTGCTCTATGTGTTTTGTCGTTCGTAGGAAGATAGTGACTATTACGAGGTAAATTGATGATATTATTCATAAGAACCTGTTTGTCCTTAACCCCCGAACCCTCTCCCTGTGCATGTCCCTCTAAGTCATCGACTACCCTGACACCCTTAGATAGTGTTGCATTATTGGCATATCCCTGTTCTGGTGGTGGTTGTTGGAAAGACTATTGTGTCGGTCTGTCATCCTGAGAAACATTGTTGTACAACCTTTGTATGTGGGTGCTTTTCACGAGCAATTCTATAATTTCTTTGTCAGAGTTCTTGACCTGTCTTATAAATGTAAAACAGGATCTTTCTGGAACCTGATGTATAATAATACAAATCAAGTCACCAATTTGCTCGTTCACACCGATATCAATGTATGTTATACCAAACTAATCCAAATGAATAACCATACTATAATATTTGGAATTATCATTTTCGACCTGCTTTGATTTAACAGAGATTTCAGAGATAAAAGAATACTCAATTTTCTCTCAGCTTGATAACATTTTGAAAGTATACAATGTAGCGATATGCCAACATAACATTAAATACATTATTGTTTTTTGCTGGATACATAGATTTATTTACATTTTAAGAAACACCTAGGAATTTAATACTGTTTTTAAGTGTGTACCATAAACCTTGCCCATACCATTACCTCTGCACATGCTCACCCAAAGCTAACACTCCTTCACTTTAGGAATCCCGAAATAGCCTCAAAAATACCAAACCAGAACCCAAACCTACCAAGCCTCCACCCACCAACAAGGTAACTTAGGTTTATATCCAGTTATAACCATGTACACTACCACATTGTATTAAGACAATATGCAGATTCAATTTTGTATTTTTGAATAACACCGGACAAAAAGACATTTCATGAGCCAATTTATCATTGTATTTCCCATAACACTGCAAAACACGTCCAATGCAGTAACATTAGAGGCAGTTGTCATTTCACATGGGTTTTGGATTAGATAAAACCAATTTAATCGATTTAACCAAACAACGAGTTCAGGAATTAACCTTCCTGTACAAGCTTTGAACCTGTAAACTTTAATTCGTGTACAGGTGGGACTAAAATGAGATGAATTTGTTAAGGGATACAATATTCCCTCACTCTGCTTTAAAGAAGCATGCAATTATTGATGGTGTGTCTGTTAGATATCAAGGTGTACTGCTGTTACTGGTGTTAAATAATGATATCTACTCTTTTAACAGGCAAAGAAGAGAGAGAACAAAGGTGAGTCTGATATTTTCATCCTTTGATGTCGACTTGATGCCTCAGAGATTCGTGTTTATTTGTCGCCATACTAACCCAATGCAGTACTGGCAGATAATGCACAAGTGCAAGAAATGTAAGGGGAAATCTATCAACCCCATCTTGTGAAACGCAGATAAGAAAAACAGCATAATTTAATGTCACAGTGATTTTGCAATTCTTTTTAATAAGACTGCATTTCTTCAGCAAATGACGAGGATGACGAGGAGAGTAGTATGTCTTATTTTGATATTGGCACGGTAGTCTAAAATAGCGATTGAAATAGACACAAAAGACATCACGACACATATACATTATACTACCACTTGCATTTGATTATTTCTTATTTACTTAAAGACACGAATGATAGTCGACAGTTGATGTTTGAGCACTCCTTATATCCCATAGTATCGGGTTAAAACACAATGTAACGTTGGAGAATGTGTAAGTGTTAACACTTAGTTCACGCTAAATTCATCGAGAAAGGCATGAGTAGACTGTTGCCAACGTGCATACTATCAACCATTTAGTCATTACGTTTAAAACCTATACATAATGCCTAAGTGGCCCAAGTCTTTATAAGAAATAGGATATCTAGGGTTTAGATTTGGTCCACTTTAACTTTAGATCTTAAGTAAGACAACTGAACTATAGCTTAGATATATGAGAGTTTCAACATTGCCAGGAGGGGTTTAATCTAGTCTAAGAATATAACTTACACATCATGTAATAGTTTCATAAAAATCACATAATAATTTTTCCGAATACATCTATTTTTCTCAATGTATCTCCCATTCTCCTTCAATGTTCATTCCTACCCTTCATCTCTCGCCCTTGAATTATCTCTGCCATTCACTACCTCTCTCTCTCCTTTTTCTTGCTCATCTACCTCTCCTTCCCCATTTCTACTCTTCTCCTCCCTTTGCAACTTTGCAGTTCTCTCTGCACGTATATCATCTACTGTCTTGTACCATACCCCCTATCAACATTCTAGAGGGGGTATGGTACAACACAGTTTAACCCACAGCGGATGGCTAAGACAAAGGACTTCACACCTTGGTTATTTTCACTTAAACCTATAAGGGTGCCAGCCAGTTTATTGTGGTTATTTTGAGTTAGCCTCTCATAATCATAGTCTATCTATTACATAACCGAGGGTTAAGTCATATATTCCCTCATAACTGAGTTATGTAATAATAACTATGAGGCCACCAGTCAGTTTGCTGTAGGTATTTTGACAAACACTCAGTTACTCGTAGGGTATCTACTACATATATGAGTCACATGGATGATTTATGTCCACAGCTACATCCGAGGCGTCCGTACAGGATGACGGCCAGGGTCCAACCGGGGGCCGGGCAGACACCCAACCCTTACAGCCAGTTACAGAGGCCAACTTTGATGACCAGTTCCCACTTACAGACAATGACGCATGGGTAATATGCTACTTATGGTCATAATAACACAGTGTAGAGCCATAGTAAATATCTCTAACAATAAGCATGGTAGGCATCGCGGCAAAGAGTTTATAGCAGGGAGGATGTGCACCTCCCTGTTTATAGATATGTTGTCTGTGACAGTCACTCTTGCATTATTTTTCTACACTCTAATCGCATAAAGATGATATAACATGGAATGTTTAAGAGTTTGATATTAGTCTGCCATTTCCCTCTGCACTAAAGTATGCCATTAACTGAGACTGTCTATAGTCATCACCACCTATTCTTAGCAAAGTGGCACCCTCCTTGCACCAGGCAATGTCAGTGGTGCCCTCTTCCGAGGCTGTTTTAGGGGGTATGGAACTACGTGGCTCAAAGCCGTCCACTATTATAATGTAACGTCTGCAAATTCCCAGGGCAAAATACAATACCGAGTCCTCGTTGAAAGAAATAAGAAGGAAAAAAATATGTTTGAATAGAGTCAACGATAAATTCCGTGGCATGTGTTGTAGGTTGTGTATACTTGTTCTGTTCTCCAGGCTGCTGTGCCACCAGAACATCTCCCTGGACGTTTTGTACAGTACAGACAACTGGTAAGTGCCTCAATGCTAAAGGGACCCAGTCATTTCCAGACAATTCCAGGATCTCTGGCGCTGTTTGAAAGGAACAGCACAGCAACTGCATATTAACCCCGAGGAATGATTTCCCCCCCCCCCCCGATTTACCATATAATAATGTCGATATACCACTCAACTTGTATTTCCTTATATAGTAGGTATTTGGCTGAATAAAGTTGACCACAGTTGCTTTATTACAGATTTTCATGATTTTTTTTTCTTTGTGAACCACTGCCCACATTAATATTGCATTGCACATGAATAATCCTAGTTTATGCCGTTAAATGGGAAAAATTAAATTATGGTAAAAAGATGTTCCTTTTTATGAGAAAAACGGGATGGTTTGAGGATAATATCTAAATTTAATGTATACTTTTTCAGCAATATCTAAATATTACTGAAAAAAATCCATGAACTTTTTTTTTTGCTTAGGGGGGGCCTACATAAAAAAGTTATTTTAAAAGGGGGTCCCGAGCATATTATTAGGGTTTTTGGGCTTTGAAGTAAAAAGAATAGGGCAAAAATCTCATGTTTAAAGCTTCAAATAATGGGTAAAATGGTAAAAGTCAATGTATTCAATGGTCATGGTTTATGCCCTTGGTTATTTTGAGCAACATCACATCATCTATAGTATTCCGAAAATAAGTAATTGGTAAATAATTGCAAATGAACAAGCAAATTTTACCATTTACCAATATATCCGATATTCAAAGTATCACAAAATGCACAATTATGGTTGAAATGGTCTACTTTTTTAATACAGCTTAGGTAATGTATATAATTATGTACCTGGAAATTCAATATAAGCCCATTCTAATATATTTATGAATTTGGAGTATTTTTACCCTAAGTTAAGAGAAGCGATCAACCTTAAGTAATCCATACCTTTCACTAGTGCATCAAGTTTGAAAATAAGTTTTCTCTGCATTTTCTCAGGCTCAGGCTAAAATGGAGGCGATGCAGGAGACGATAGACGTGACCATCAACCGTACAGTCAGAAAGATTAATACCCTCAAGGCACAATTCATGGAGCACAAGGAGAAATGGCAGACAGTAAGTACAAGAATCCAGTAGATCCCTTGTTTATAAACCTTAGCTATCTGCTGCACATATCCTGCTTGAACATTGTAGTATGGAAACCCAGTAATATCATAGTGTTTTTGAATGATTTTATCATTTACATACATCTAGAGCTAGATAGAGATTGCAATTGAATTATCTAGGGTGGCCATCAGTAGCTTTCTAGTATGGCTCACCACTGCATGATATCAGAGAACAGATCTGGAATGAAATCATGTAAATCTGTTATGTCCTCGTGCATGCACAATCCATGTTTTGCAAACTACCATAGATACTATTAGTAATAGTATATTACACTGCATCTGTAATAGTATTACAGATGCAGTGTAATATACAGACCACATAATGCTTTCTCAGACTGATACTTAAACAGTGGCTCATCATGGATGGCCGTTTTCGAGCCCCCCACCCAATATTCATACTGCACTGCAAAATCTGGTTTTGAGAGAGTTCCGGAGTTTCGGTCTTTTCAGGCTTTTCCTTTTTAACAACCTTATAAATGTTTATTACGAAGTTGTATACACAAGGCAGGGGCGGATTTAGGGGGGGGGGCGGACCGGGCGTGCGCCCCCTATTTTTCTGTACATTTTAATACCCCCAGTACATTGCCATTTCTCGCCCCCCCCCCCCCCACCTTTTCCTAAATCCTGGATCCGCCCCTGCAAGGTTAGACAGACCTCACAGTTCATGGTACCCCCTTACAGTAAGGGTTAACAGTGCAGTGTGAATGGTTTATAGACCCTCTTAAACCAACTAGTGACAAAGCCTACCTGGCTATACTTGAGTTAAACCCACCCAGGTTTAACTCAAGTAAGGATAGTGTGACAGCATCACCCCCGCCCCTTGCATGCCGTGTGCTGACCCTCTAGTTCCACTCCTGCCCACTAGGAGCGGTCTGTGCTGGTGAGTCAGATGGAACAGGCCGAGTCACACCGGTCAGCCGCTGAGCGTGAGGCCGACACCGCCATGGAGCAACTCGAGGAGTTTGTCAACGAGCAGGAAACATTGGTAAAATAAGCTGCATATTGCCATGGGCGTTTTACTGAACATTCTTATTGTTTATACTAATTATCTGATATTTCATTATGATAGATTTATAAATCACAACTTATTTTCATTGCATTTTCCACAATGTCAATTATGAATTGAATTAGAAAAGGGGAAAACAGAAAGATCTTAAAATGTCATAATCTCCCTAATATGTGACCTAGGCTTCTCTTTGAGGAATAGTAAGAAAAACGGACTGAAAAGGTAAACTTCTAACAATCCCTACAGGAGCTGGAAGAGGAGGCCCGCCGTGCTGAACTGGAGGAACAGGCCACAGATATGATTGCCCAGTCAGGGGCTTCACTAGAGGAGGCCAAAGCTAAACTAGCCATGTTGGAGAGGAAGAGAGAAGAGGAGGAACTTCAGAGAAATCTGCTGGAGCAGACTGACGACGCCAAGGTAGGAACGAACGAGTATAGTTACAATAATAATTATTACGTTAATGACCAATCTGTTGGATAATGTGACTGAGGATTGATCTGTTTACTTATAACATGCTGTTGATAATAGGTTAACCAATAAACTAAACATTAATTAACCCCCAATCATACCTTCCGATTGATACGGCATATGTTGTACATTGTTGTGTCGATGACACTTCATTTACACTAGTCAATTACTGTCATAACTAACTCACTAATTTCTACCATTCGCCAAACCTACATTGCTGATTAAGATCAAGATGATATAAGTTAAACCCTGTAATCATATTTGATAAATTTGAATGACTGATTTAATACAAATTTAATTGATTAATAATTCACCTCAATAGCGGGAATAATGATATTGTCAGTAACTTGTAAACACAAGTCTTTTTTGTACCTAATTGCTACTTGACTTTGGCTTTCACAGCTTGCAGAGCACCAATCTAGTTCTCACCCCTCACGCGCCCCCTCACGCGCCCCCTCCCGCACCCTCTCCCGCCGCCCCTCCCTCATCACCAAAAAGACCCCTGCCTCCTCACCCCAGACGAAGAAGACCCCCACTCCTAGAGTAACTCCCACTCCTAGAGGGTCCTCAGCTTCTTCCCGGGTGAGAAGCAAAAGCCCTAAGAAGCAGGGGTCTGATTCAATCCCTCTGAGGGGTCAGTCCAGGGGTAGTAGCTCTGGAGGAAAAAGCCAAGCTGGTGGGCAGCTGGTAGCTACAACCCCCTCTAGGGTCTCTACTAGCCCCTCTAGGAGGACCCCCAGTCCAGCTAGGAGGTCTCCAAGCCCTGCGAGGACATCAGCCCGAGGACGGTCTCCACACCCTACTCCTCGATCCCCACTCCCACCTCAGAGGACCCCAGTACCAGGTAGAAAGTCAGTGTCCCCTTATCCAAGTGGAGGACCTACTGCCACCCCAACTAACCGCCTTACCCCTTCACCCATGCCCGTGTCTGCCCGCCTTACTCCATCCCCACTCCCTACAGTTCAGGAGATCCAGAGTCTTCCCGGGGAGGGACAGTTGACTGAGGATCTCACTGATAGACAGGGTGTGTCCTCAGGGGTCCCTGCTGGAGGCAAACAGCAACAAGGACCAGCAACTGATGATGGGTCTAGCAACCAGCTCTGTGGTCCAGCGCATTCCCCAAGACCGCTCAGAAAGCGTCTTTCATTGACCCTCCCATCCACTGGAGGACTTCTCCACCCTTCTGCTGACCATACCCCAATCCCCAGCCCTGGAATAATGACAAATGAGTCACTGGAGCAGCTCTTCTTCCCAGTGCCCTCCATGTCCCTACCAACCTCCCCTAACGCCGCTCGGAAGCCGGGTCCACGGAAGGCCCTCAGCTTCCAAGGTTGGGAGAGTATACCCGATGTGACCGCTGCCCTCTCCCCTAACCTCCCTGTGTCCCCTACCTCAGAGATGGATCTAGACCCCTTGGAGGCCTCCATTAATATTAATCCTCCACCTGGAGCCCCCCAGGAGGTGGAGGGTAATGATCCCTACTCCCCCAACCTGCAGCTCCCCCCTCACAGCACCACCCCCTCCGTGAGACCACAGCATAGGGACAGCCTCACTCCAGGCTCCATCAAGGTTTGCATGCATGCGTAAAGAGGCTCTTACAAAAGCTCTAATAGTCTCCCTCATCCATGTTGTATGCAATATGTTTTGACATTGATGTTATTTCTCATCTCTGTTACAGGCATTGTTTTAACCGTTATTCTATATTAATTTTTGGTTATGATAGAGTACATGTGTTTCTAGTTTCCTGACAGTTAATGTGCACCTATCTGTTTCCCATGTGTCTCTATAAAGCTATGCTGCTGTGCAGAAGACTGTTCATGTTCACAAAGTAATAAACCAATCTTACCATGTGAGAACAGTTTCAAGATAAAGACACTTTCTGCTCCTTATATTTCTGTACTCCTCTACATTCTAATTAAGAACCATGTCATTTTCTTAATGTATCAATGGCCGTGACTACATGTATAAAATCATATTATTCTATGGTTTCATACAGAGAGTGTCTCTTGTTCTTAGTCGTCTCCTGACAACCTAGATGTGGTTGACTATTTAAGAATACATCCAACTGTAATATGCAGTCTGCAAATTATGTAGATATCTAGCATTATCAACTTAAATTTTACTTGTTGTAGCTATGAAGATAACGCCAACAACCAGAAATGACCTGTTTCACTAATACAAATCGGATGTGTCCAAAGTGCAATAATAAAGCCAAAATGTTCAGGGTCATTCACTCCTACTTAGCTAATGTAGGATCTTTGAGACAATCCCTACATACTTAACATACAGAACTTCTTCCATTTCCACTATCTTTTTATCTCGTTAAAATGTTGTATCCTTTTTTGTTTCCAGGCAGAGCTGTCTCGTTTGGCAAGTGGAAAGCTTTCTCCAAATTCAGACGAGCAGGTAAGCAACTTCATCTCTTTATCTAACAACCTGGGATTGCACTTTGTTTATTCTGTTTGATAGAATGCTGTATGACTCCCTATACTCTATATTTATTTGTTCAATTATTTTAGATAGTAAAACAAGTATTCTGGAGTTTCCTTTATTTTCGTTCTAAGTTCTCTGTTGTACATATATATGTTTAACTATTTCTGAGAGTGGAATGTTCCAAGTTTCCATGTTGATTTTATGTTGTCTACATTATTAAGTCGTTCTACATCAGATACAATCTCAGTGTAAGGTGTACTGTATCATGCTTGGCCATCAGTATGAAGTTATAGTGAGGGCACAGAGTCTGTAAATGTCCAACGAAATATCAACTCCCTGAAGCATCATCTCTCATTGTTCAGAACTCAGGATGTTTTTGAATAGTTCGTAGTTGAAGGCCCAACGAACCCTTCATGAAATAACCAGTACTAAAACGATAATATATAGCTTCGAGAAATTTAGTCTCCCAAACTTAGTTTATGAAAAACTAGATGGTTACAGGAGTTTTCACCGTCATTTGTCCTGCTGGCCTAGCATTATAGTATGTTGTATATAGATGTGTGTACTCAATGACATATAAATTCTGACTGGACTCTCCCTAACCATCAAGTCCAACTCCAACAAACAGCAAGAAGCTGCCCCAAGCTCTCCCCTCACCACCACCGCCCATGATGAGGTGGAGGGAGACGACTGGTTCCCACGCTACAAACAGTTCATACTGGACAGCATCAGCAGTATGCTTGATGCTGAAACCTCCTATGCTGATGCACAACACAGGGCACTGCAGGCAGTACGTGCAGTCCTTCTCACTGGAAGCAAACAACCTCCTGCTTCTGCCCCTGCCTTATTGGAAGAAGCTGAGGGTGGGGCAGTGGGTGGGAAACCCCTCATGCGCAGTGCAACTACTGTGGTTGAAGTTCCAGCTCCAGTGTCTATCCTTGTATCTACCCAAGAGGCTGGCCAAACAAGAGCACTCTACACCTTGATAAGCCACCTTAGTTTGGAGACTGAGCGGCTTGGGGTTGACCCTGGTAGCATGTACCACTGTCTGTCTCAGCTCTATGCCAACTCACTGACTGCACTTAAGGCAGAGGACAACATGCTCTTTACGGTGCCAACCCAGGAGAAGGTGCCCTATGAGAGGCTAAGGAAGGTCTACTACCCCCAAGGCACCTCTCCTCCAGGGGCTGCTGCTCAGGTGTGGTCTAAGTTCTGTTAGTGTTTGTTTGCACCTTGTGTAACCATGACAACCACTACTAACCACTGCTACGTCATTGCTGTGAGGAAGTCACCTTGGACCTGACTCACTCTACCAGAGACATTGCCTTAAGGACTTCAATTTGCTTTGATTTTGTTTGCTTGATCATAACCTTTGTTTTCTAACCCTAGGATTAAGTGTATTGTATCAGCTACGCAACTTGAGGAAATCTCTAATTTCATCTGTGTAGCCTCTTAATTTTATCTGCCTTTCAGGGATTGAACCCAATGAAGTGACCCATCATGGAATTTACATACTGGTCAACTAAAACTCACACCATGCTAAGAGCCCTAATAAAATGTCCTCTGGGATATACCCTTGAAGCCTAATGGAACTATGGATAAACCCAGACCCTTGCCAATGTAACACGACTAGCTTGTAGGAAGGCTTCGGAACATGAGGATCAGTACCTCAAACTTACACCTGGCTGATTTAACATGAATACCTTGCAATATTAAGCTGCCCAGTGTAGTTAAAATTCAGATCTGATCATTTTGACTGTAGTCTGCAGTGTAGGCATTACATTACAAGAAGAGAGATGTCTGAATATCCTTAATATTATCAGAGGAAAATGTAAATGCTTTTGTGGTATAGTCAACGATCATAAAGAATATATTACAGTGTAAAACGCATGCTTCCAGTGTGCAGCATTTACCAAATTAATATTGGAAAGAATGAGTATAAGGATTTACACATTTTCCTCTCCATCTAACAGTCTGTTGGAGATGCAGCTGGCAGCTCCTCCGCAAGAAGCCGTACGTCACATCACCGTGGTGTACTGGCATCTCTCCGGGCCTCTGCGGAAGATCGAAGATCAAAGTCACCAGCCGTCAACTCCTTCCACTCTCAGAAGTCGGTGCTGTCAGATGCAGAGTTGGACGAGGATGGTGACATGCCATTCCCACAAGGTGAGCAGAAGTAGACACAGCTTTCTAAACGAAAGGTTCCCTTATAGCTTTAAGCATGACATAATTGAAAGCCTATGGCATATTTGCAGACTATTGGGGCCTTTATCTACTTCATGGCCCTTATCTACTTTGGTACTTTGGTGCAGATTACCTCCAGAGAAGGTTGGAGCATATCTGCTTGGTCGCAGACTATAGGACTTGGAATAATTCTGCTATCTTATCTGTACCTTACCTTCTGGTATGTAAAATATTATTCTGTTTATTTATCTATTTTCTAAATGATATTCAATATTAATTTATATTCATTACAGATGTTGGTAAGGAGATGCATGATATTGGCACCTCCCCCATGACACCACAGAGCCTCAGCTCCAGGTAAGTTAACAACTATCCTTCTATTCAAGCTAATGATTAAATCAGATGAAATGAGATGAAAGACTATAAACTATCTAAAAGATATCCTTTGTCTGCACATAAGTATCTATGACGATTTAAATGATCTGATTCAGGGAATTATATCATCACATAGGACACGTTAATACAACTAACTCAATGACATGCACATACACATACAAACACATAAGGTGACATGAAGGTCAGACTTGTATATTTAATCTGTAAAAATCACTTAATAAACACTGACCTCTTCAGAAAACTACATACATCTCATGTAATAACCTGTCCTGCTATTTACAAAATTCTGTCATCAACATTAAATCAAACTAACCCAGGAGCTACAAAATATCCGCATATGCTCTGAGTAACTCAACGGGTCCCGCAGTTCCGCTGCCTGAGTCTATCCAAAGCTGGTAGGTTGACAGCCACTAGTTGAGCGCAGCATTAGGATCTGACCTTTGTCACTCTCAGTCTCATCCTGATAGCTATTGCCCTTTCCTTTATCATAAATGTGAAGGCATTATGAACATTTATATTGGATATCACTTTCAACAGTAACTACTCCTTTGTGTTGACCTACATACAATACTAATGGGTAACCTCTGACTATCTTAATGCATCTGCATATTCTAGAAACTCAGATATACACTGTAGGCCTATGTGACTATATTTAACTATCATTCCCTGACTATGTGTATGTGTGTTACTATAGATATTTGCAATGTCCAATGCATGCACATAGGTTTGTTCTGTCTCTCGCTATTTCTCGCCTTCTCTACAACTGACATGATATTAGTAACTGGATTTATATCGACAGCTTCTATCCATCTCTACACATATAATTGGTTTTCTCTTTTCGATTAGATAGACGACTTCTGAATGTTTTGCGATTATCTAATTGATATCTACTTTGATATATAAAACAACCTACTAAAATAGAAACCAAGCTATAAATAAAACGTACAAGGAGCGTGTGACTAACTTCAGATAAACTAAATAAATGAAGGAGATAATTTGATACATGCAATTCACTATACATTTTAACATTTTCCCTGTAGCGTCGATAACTGGTAAGGTTTGACAAATTGCTGTACATACGCAAAAATATGGCCTCTGTAATTGATGTCTCTGAGGGACAAAAAGTGTGGCTATGTTAAAAGCACATTGCTATGTTTTAGTATGTAAGTAGTATATGGAATATGGTGACTAGATCAGGTCAAAAACATATTGAAGGGTACAGGAGAAGCTGTAACCAGTGGAGGCGGGGGGTATTAACGAAATTTGCTTGCTATACACCCTTGGGAATGTGGCATATTGTAACAACTATGGACGTACGCTGCTTATTTAAACTCTAGATAATCAATGCATCTATGTAGGAAACATGATACACTGTATTCAAAGAAGGATATATCCTCAGATAATTAGCTCAGAATACACTCAAAGGGCCTGAGAATCTACCTAAACAAAGACTTTCAACATTTATAAAACAATTAAGAGGGTAAACACTATTTGCTCTTCATTCCTGATGAACTATGAGTCTCCAAATCTCTAATTAATGTTTACAGGAAGGGAATCCACATGTATGAACACCCCATCGTACAGGAGTACCTGCGGGCTTACGAAGCCATCCTGAGCTTCAAGGACAACCTCGCACGCTTCTTCCTCGACAAAGGTACATTAATCCCTATAGAGATAACAGTAGGGAAAGTCAAAGTTAATTACTGGACATCGATTCTCTGTCTCTTTGTAGCTCTATAGTGATCGATGCCCAGTTTTATACTTCAGACCAGTGGCTCATTTTGGCTGTTTTTCGCCTCACAGATTGCTCCTAGCGCAAAATCCTGACTAGGTGTCAATATATTCTCTATGCCAATGTGTAATATGAGGGTAGAAAACAGTGGAACCTCAGTTAGAAAAAATCCTACTGAACAGTTTTTGAGAAAATTAGGGTTTTGTTGCCCTTTTTTGCTGTTTTTAGTACATTTCCTACATAACCCGTGAACGTCAGCATTTCTCAATTTTCAGGTATTTAGAATTAGAATTTGACATTTTTTTATTCACAGTAGGATTCCTGAATACCGAGCCATTCTAGAAAAGCTATTCTTTGAAAAAAATACTTAGTATTTCTTGATGATTTTCGTTGCACAAATTTAGGTTGTAATATAAAAACTGCATTGTCATCCAATCAAAGTGTTTATGCACTGTTGATGGTCACCCCCTCCCACCCTCTTCACTGTGCATTGAAGGAGAACAGGCAGGGGAGGTACACGTGTCTGTATATAGCTGTTGACCTGGGTGCTGGGTGCATTTTTAATTTATGGGGTGCCAACTGTTCATGAAAGAAAATTCAAATCGATTTTTTTTTTTAGTATCAGATTAATGCAACTACAAGTCGTGATAGCACTTAAAGCATTCTATTTGCATTAATATGAATGGTGGCCACCTTATGGGGTGCCAAATATTCATGAAAGAAAAATTGATAAGAATTTGTTTTTTATTAGCATTAAATTGATGCAACTACAATTCGAGATTGCATTTCAAGCATCGGGGCATTCAATGAATGGTAGTCATCTTAAATATATGGGGTGCCAACTGTTCATAAATAAAAAAAAGAATAGAATTAGTTTTTTTATTAGCATCAGATTAATGCAACTACAATTTGTGATTGCACTTAAAGCATTCTATTTGCATTAATATGAATGGTGGCCACCTTATGGGGTGCCAAATATTCATGAAAGAAAAATTGATAAGAATTTGTTTTTTATTAGCATTAAATTGATGCAACTACAATTCGAGATTGCATTTCAAGCATCGGGGCATTCAATGATTGGTAGTCATCTTAAATATATGGGGTGCCAACTGTTCATAAATAAAAAAAAGAATAGAATTAATTTTTTTATTAGTATCAGATTAATGCAACTACAATTTGTGATTGCACTTAAAGCATTGTGGCATGCAATGACTGGTAGCCACCTTGAATGTATGGGGTGCCAACTGTTCATGAAAGAAAAAAAAGAAAGTTTTTTTTTTAAGAATCAAATTAATGCAACAGCAACTCAAGATTGCATTTAAGCATTATGGCATTCAATGATTGGTGGCCATCTTGAACCTATGGGGTGCCAACTCTTCATGAAAAAAACAACTAAATTGGATGTTTTTAACAGTTTAAAATTAATGCAACTACATTTCAAGATTGCATTTAAAGCATTGTGGCATTCAATAAATGGTGGCCATCCTAAACCTATGGGGTGCCAACTGTGTTTGAAAAAGGTATCAAATAGAAATGTTCTTATATAGATATCAAATTAATGCAACTACAATTCTTCATTGCACTGAAAGCATTGTGGCATTTAGTAAATGGTAGCCATCTTGAATGGGTTGAATGAAGGAAAAATCAAATGGGATTTGTTTTTTTGATAGTATCAAATTAATGCAACTACAAGTCAAGATTGCATTTCAAGCATCGGGACATTCAATAAGTGATAGCCATCTTGAATCTATGGGATGCCAACTGTTCATGAAAGAAAAATAGAATAGATTTTTTTTTATTAGTATCAAACTACTGCAACTGCAATTCGAGATTACATTGAAAGCATGGTGGCATTCAATCAATGGTTGCAATCTTGAATTTCGAAATGAACATACACACAGACATATAGGCATGAACATGGTGTTCTCCTTCATATAGATATTCATGAATTTCTACTTCTAATAAATATAGCTTTCTGTTACATGGATGTCGATGTCCAGTTTTAGATATATATCCATATAGTGCATTGGAGTGCTATAATGTTGGACTGCTGTATATTTTGATTATGTTGATTTTCTGCATGTGGACATTTCTTTTGTAGTGACAGACATAATTACCACTTTATAGAGATTTATGTACTGTAGAAATGCCCA
This sequence comes from Harmothoe impar, assembly GCA_947462335.1. Lineage (NCBI taxonomy): Eukaryota > Metazoa > Annelida > Polychaeta > Phyllodocida > Polynoidae > Harmothoe > Harmothoe impar. The sequence goes on from OX381705.1 coordinate 79,630,154, forward strand.
CATACAATATAGTACATTTTGACTTTTCTAATTTTCTAAATTTCTAATTTACAGAGGAGATGGTGCTGGGACAAGCTCTGAGTGAGATCGAACAGGTCCATTTCGATGAAGGTTCCAAAGTGCAACCACAGATCGAGAAAATGACGACCAGTATCTTCAGAAGTAGGAAATGTTTTCATGAATTTAACTTGGCTTTTATTTTTCTATTATCAATTCTCTCTTTTTTTGCTTAAGACTAGTACTGACTTAATTTTGGAATTGGAATTATTCACGAATTGCAAATAGCCTACTCTTTATTGATAACTGTGTCTTCTAAGAAATCTCATTTGCAAATTGCAAATAACTAATGATACTTGTGTATGAAGATTTTAGGAGTATTCTAGAGGTAATATAGTTGATAGAAATACATTTTATTACCTTTTTAGTTTTGGAGGAATCTGCACATATCTTCACAAATGCTCTCGGGTCTGATCGGGTAAGTTACCATAACATTTCACGCATGATGACATCAAGTTTTAATTACATAGGTCTATAACTAATTAAATATGTGTATATACATGTAGCAGGAATATATTGTAAGAATACTAATAATAAGTTCTTTAAATAATTATATGTAACATATAGCGACTATTATTGCATCCATAACACTTTCACAATTATCACACGCTGCATAGCCTGACTCTCACACCAGTTTCGCACCATCGGTGAGTAAAGAAGGGTTTACAATGTTTTCTGCAATGTTTGTGTTTAATTAGGATCTGATGTTGCCTCCATTTTGTCTATAATTAGCTTTGATATCGATATCTGGGTCTCCCTCTGTAGAATCCTTAGTCCATGGAGTATTTTTCATTTCAGATGGCTCAGAAGGTTTCTGATCCCACTTTATGTAGCTCCCAGTTTTCTCACCCCATTGTAATGCTCAAAGAACCTCATTCCCCATCAATCTCTTTGTTCATATGTGTAGTCGTTCTTGCGGTGACTCCAATGTAGTTTATTCTCAAGTGTTTGTTTTGTAGAATTAATTAGCCTCCTCTCCCGACGGCACCCACACGATTGTCCTAAATGAATCTTGTATTGTATCTACCAAACACATGACTTTACTATTCACACTTTTATGTATGGATAATGAGGTTATTTTATATACTTCCTCCCATAGCTGTATCTTCTTTCCTTCCCAAAGACAGCATCCACCAATTACTATATACATTATAGGCACATGAGGTATAGAATCCGATAGACTAGTTACAGAAAAACAAAGATCAAGAGGAAACATTGAACCTCTCTCCATTACTCCCATTTATATCGAGCACTGTACAGGATGACATGCTTTATCATCCTATGGTATAACATTCCCCTCGTCATCTCCCCTACACAGGAGTACCCCGTATCATCCCTCAACATGTCGTCACGTGACAATACCCGTCTGTTGTCTACCAGAGGGAGAACGCCCGACTCCGACCCTAGCGCCCTCAGACGGGCGGCCGACAAGTCAGCTGCCCAGAGCGAGGCTGCTGCTAAGGAAATCCTCATGCTGAGGGAACGCTGCCAACAAGTGTGAGTGGTTCAAACCTGAAAACATAATATTATATAGAAATGCTTTAAGATGTATCATTAAACATATAATATGATCATAGCATTTAGAACAAGGTCTAGACTGCAATGCCCTCCACTAGGCTATAGTGTGATAACATTATTTGATATCGTGGTAATATTTTGAAACATCCCCAAATAAGGCCTGATTTATCATGATTAAGGACATATCAAAAAGTATGAAAATTAAGATATTTAGAGAGAACAGACACATTATTTCCAATCGTTTAAATATTTTGTGATTGCAGTGGGCAGCAGCTAGCAGAAGAGGGTAAGAGGCATCAGGATGAAACACAGTAAGTAAACAGATGATATCCTATCTATTTTATACAGACTGTCACCTACTTCTATTAAGTAGACCGTCAGGTGCATTCCTTTCTTTGTTAATACAAGTAGCCGTAATCATGTAACTCCGAAAAACTACAAGAAAAACAGGGTAAATCGCACAATATTTACTGCCAGAACTCCATGATATAGGGTTATATATTACAAAGAGGATGTCATCTGAGAATTAACCTCATGATATATGATAAATTACTGAGATAATGACAGCAGTAGATCCTAGTCCATTTTTAAATTGCAACTTTCAGCCACAACACAGTGGTCATGATGGAAATGCAGAACACCATCAACTCCCTGCGACGTGAACTCTCAACAATGGGCAAAAATGAAGAAGTGCAAGATATGCAACGGGTATTTACGTGTTTCCTTACTGTTACGATTAATTATCTTAAAAGGGTGTGATCGCAGTAGGTGGTATGTCCTTTATTGTTTTAATGTTTTATTGCAATCTCAATGAACCTCTCAGAATTGACGTATACTTATACAATGATAAACTCAGCTAACCACTTAAGGCTCAATTCTACTGACTATAACACATCCATCCTTACCTGAAGACGCTAATGAATATTGAAATGAATCCTTTACTTCTTCAGCCTATGTCCGAATCGCCGATTATGTTCACTCGGTTGGATTCAGAGAGGAACGCCAAGACTATGAAGCGGGCAGTCAACGAGAAGAGGATCCACCCAGAAAACTACAAGGTAAGGGTCAAGATAGACAGGTTTCTGATAAAGGGACCCATTTTCTTTATTTCTTCGCGAGTTGGGCACTACATGTCATAACTCATCAGTGCCCAACAGCTGAAGTATGAAAAAAGGACTTGCTAAATCTACTTTTGTATTTATGTCATATGTACATTTGTCATACATTTGGTATCAAAACGTAATTTTACATGCGTGAAACGATAGATTCCGTTACACACCCCTTATAAAATAAGATAGGCCTACTTGTACTAAACCATCTTTCAGTGCCATCTGCGGTGGAAATGAGGTGTTTAACAAGACTTTACAAAGAGCTCAATAACCGGCATGATGCACATAATTATTATACAGCTTTAGTGAGCTACTCGCCAGTGTTGCATTATGCATAATGCTGGACTAGGGGGGGGGGTGATACACTCCTACTTGCCGGTGCTGCATTCGTGCTGCATGTGCCTTGGAGCAGCATGCTGCCCTTAAAGGGTTGACCTGATTCATGCTAATACATGTTACAGGTAGCGGTGGACACCATGAAGGAGTATACAAGTCTACCAGCTAAACGCTTTGTCCATCTTGTCCACAAATATGTCCACCACCGACAGATGAAGCAGATAGAAGGTGAGTGCACCCTAAAAATCCATAGGTTGAAAGGGTTAGTCAGTACAGACTATCTAGGTTGGTCATATGAGTGTTAGTCACAATGGCAAAGTTATATTCAAAAATGACCATGGGGGTCAGTCAGTAGTGGCTAACCTAGGTTCATCATTGGTGTGTTGTATTTGTATACCACTAGTTGGTGCCACCTGTGATGACCACTCAGTGGTTTCCCCTGGAAATCAAAAGACTAAGGTGGGTTGCTCAGCCTGACAATAATGACTAACCTAGGTTGGTCGTATAGGGAGCCAAAAAATGACTAACTAGGTTAGGCACTAGTGACTGAGACATTAGTCGTATAGGGAGCCTAGGAATATCAGTGTACAGACAATATACTACATGTATAGTAGTCAATATTCACTGCAGTCCTTACAATTATATACATTTAGCAATGAGGATGGGGTAGGTGCCAGAGGCTGGAACAGAGAATAAAATTAATGATGAATTAACTAGATAACGAAACAAAGATAATTGATAAGTGAGGAATACATAATGTACTATTCAATTGCTGGGGCAACTGACTAAAGTTGATATATTATGTAAATTAATTTTCTTAATCTTGGCTTCAGACATTGATTGTTGCAATGCCATTATTAAATCTGAATATCTATTACTTATAATGATATATGATCAAACCTCACTATAGATGGTATGTATTGGAGGAATGTATATGCGACACATACAGCGATAGTAGTTATATAACATTACATGATTTAATATTCAAACAATAGCTTAGCATTTATACATAATATTGTAAGTATTCTGTCTCTTGTTGACTGTAAATTGAAATTGAATTGATGACTATATCCATTATATTCAACCGTTACTCAACTGTACAGACCACTAATGCCTATCATTTAAAGAGTACATGTTTAATACTCACAACAACATTTTCACTGTATGAAAACCACCCTAGTCCTGGAATAAAAAGAACTTCAATAAAATTTAATCCAAACCCAAATCCAAACTAAAGCATCTTGCAGTCGCAAGCTGTTTGCTATGGAGAGAGAACGGTTAATAGAAATACATTCAGATTATTGATGTTGATCCAGAATATATAGTTCAATTAAATCTCACAGAAATTATCCACACAGCTTAAAATGAGGTAAAAGATAAAAGGGTTTCCCAATGTCAGATATTGTTATATGACACATTAAGGTGTCATTGATTTATACATTCAACAATGAGCATACAGAAATTAACACAAACAAAAACATTAGATGAACAGAAAACTGTGGGACTCTGTCTAGCACCGACTACCTGCAGTGGCCCAGTGGGCACAAAATTTAATTCAACATTGAATCAATGTTGGATCAACATTGAATCAACATTGACAACCATTTATCAATGTTGATTCAATGTTCTGTGCCCACTGGGGGACGGCACTGCTGCCGGTGGCCAGAGTAAGGGATTAACACTGCTGGCTACCCATACATTGTAATACTATAATCCTGTGTATTATAGCACCCAGTATAATTGTTGAGACGTCTACCACTACTCAGTCATGTCTGCATTATACATTTAACTTCCAGACAATGTCGGCAGAAGTAAAAGCCTGAACGATGATGTTTTCATGATCCTGGACAAAATGGAGTCTTTGCAGAACATGGTATGTGCTAACATTCATTTAATCATCATTCAAGGCACACAAAATGAGCTTCACATTTCATTTGCCTAGTTATAAAAACTGCGCAGAATAAAAGGTTGGGCCTTCTGATCTAACCATGTAACTTGCAACACACATTATTCTCCTGTGCCTGAATTGAATTGTCATACAGAAATTGAACATTCCATGTTGCTGCAATAATATTTTTGGGAAAAAAAGAACTTTCAAAAAGTGTTATTGTCAACGTTTGAAAGAATAAATCAACTGGCAAAGTAAAAATGTAAACTCAGATTTAAAACTGCATGCTAAAAGGTACCTACTCTTTACAATTTACTATTCTGCCCGCAGATCATCCATATTCAAAACTACTTTTCGAACTTGACTTTCACCCTATTACATTTTGGCTATACTGTGCTACTGTACCGAACACGATTCTCTGAAGACGTTCAAAATTGTTTGTATATAGAGCTGTAATACTGGCATGCAGCCACCGACTTGGTACTAGCAGATTTATTAACAGTTCACCAGTTCAGGGAGATGGAGATGGAGCGTCACACTAGATAGACGTGTTGAACGTCGGCGCAGTACAAAATTTGTGATAATTTGGGTTAAATCACATTTAAAGTTTTAAACTTCGCGACAAAGTTGGAGATATATCACAGGCGGACATTTTGAGACATTTTTTAAGAATGTCGAGGTGTTCAAACAGGGTTAAATCCCAAAAGAAGAGTACGGTGGAGCGAGAGGATGGAAAACCGTTAGGATTCAAAGATGGAGCGCTGAAGATGGAGCGCGGAGCAGCTCACGGAGCAGCTCAAAAAGATGTCCAACTGGATAATGCTGAGGTCCAAGGACAACAAACTACTTCAAGAGCAACAGGTAAGGGGGTAGTGTCTATTTCTGATAGTGAGGTTGATGTCACGCAAATGGTTAATCAATCAATGAAGGTTGATGCCCCGATGGAGGTTGATATCGCTACGGAGGTTGATGATTCTGACAGAGTCTCAGACAGGGACTTTCTCAGGAATATTCTGAAGAAACTGGAGGGATTAGAAAACAACCAGGTAACCAAAGAAGGCTTGAAGGATCATCTAGAGGATCTGAGCTCAGATCTATCCAACAAACTAAGGGTGCTCTCTGAGGGAAACTTAGAACTTGAAGAGAGAAACAAGATTCTTACTTCCAAGTGCAACTTTCAAGAGCGGCGTATAATCTCACTGGCAGAAAGAGTGGATATCTTAGAAAATAAAGAAAAAAGAAGAAACTTGGTGGTTGAAGGTTTAAAAGAGAGTGACACTCTAAACCTACGAGTTCAACTAGACAGTATGTTCAAAGATCTAAAGGTAAACTTCACCTCAGCGGAGACTGAAGCATGCTACCGGTTGGGTGAGAAGCGTGAGCATCAGAGGAGACCTAGGCCTATCATGATCCGCTTTGCAACCATTAGACAAAAGCAACAGATATATGCGAATATAACTCAATTGAAGGCATATGGCAAGAAATGGGAGTATATTTCTATCAGCGACGATTTGACCCCAAAGGAGCAAGAGGAAAAAAGAAATTTATTGAATCTTGTGGGCCATTGCAAATCAAAGGGAAAAGAAGCAAAAATGTCTGGAAACGGCATAAATTTTGAAGGGAAAAGGTTCTCGTACGAGCAAGTTGATACCTTGCCAAAAGGCTACAGGATGATGGATATTAAAACAGTTAATACTGATCAGGGTGTGCTATTTAGTGGCCCTTTCAGCTATTTGTCAATGGATTATCCATGTGAAATGAAACATGAAGATCTACAATATTCAAGCGCAGAATCTATGTATAGATCAATGCAAGCATCTTTCAGCGGCGATGACCAGTTAGCCTATGAAATTAGAAATGCCAACAATATCACAGAGGTGAAAGAGCTAGTCCAGCTTATCCCGAAAACACAAAAATGGGACAAAAAACAAAAGATCAAAACCATGAAAATTGTACAAATGGCTAAATTCTCCCAAAATGAAAAGCTGAAGGATGACCTACTGGCCACAAAAGGGAAAATCATTTCATGTGCATTTGAACGGTTTTGGAACTGTGGCATGGCGATTACCCAGAAGAAGTATATCAAAATTGCTTCAATCCCGGGACAAAACCAACTAGGCCTACTACTACAAAGTGTCAGGGAGGAGTTGAACGTTTAATTATTAATTCCCTATTACCCTATTTCGCCATTCCTATCTGATTATATTACATATGCATGTCTAATTAATGACAGTCTACATAAGAAAGCCATTCAAAATGCGCTGCGCCTTGTTAGTAAACAATAACACGTGTATCTAAGAGACATGTGCGATGATGACGTAATGTTTACGTCACGTGACAGCGCGGAGCGCGCTCATTGGTTGATACGGTCGCTAAGGGATAGCTTCCATAGATACTGACTGAGCGCCGGATTTGAAAGTGGTGGAAGGAGAAGGACTAAATTATCGTATTTACACTATTAATACCTAATTATACAACATCTAAAACTGCCATAAACATGCATTTACATCAAGTGCACGTGTACACAGACGGTAGAGAAAATCATGCGGGATGTATGCAATATTTCATCGACAAGCACAACATGATGTGGAACACGGAGGTTCTAATACATTCCTGCAAAGGCTTTGGTATTGAGAAGATCTGTGACCACGTTGATGACCTCATTACTCAGGATCCTTTGCCGATATATTATTTATCGGCAGGTATTTACGATATAATCACTAAATTATCGTACCCGGGTACATTTAGTTTCAATACTATCGATGAGGATGACGTCTGTGAGGACTTGATGGCTAAAATTGAAAGTTCTGTGGAGTATTTGCGATGCAGACATCCAAATACGATGATACATTTGACAAATATTACTGGGGTTGATGTCTACAAAACTTGTTCTACTTATGCTGGTACTAATCCTCAGAAAGTATTGAACAATATCGTCTGGGTTCTTAACGACTACATAGAAGGTTTCAACCTGGACTATGGCACTACCACACCTGACTTAGCCTCTGTGGTTCATACTGGCATTCTACCAAACTATGCACTCCTCAATGATGGCCCTGAAGGCACCCTTGAGTGTATAAAGTATTGGTCCAAGGAGATACTGAGCCACATAGAAACTCACAACTAAGGTAATTTACAACACAAATTGTCATTTGAAAACTGCAATAATGATAATTAATGTTGTTGAATTAATCCAGGTGAATAATTGTACCGGTACTTTTCTAACCATGTGACACAACCTTATTATTCTGATTGAGTAAACTACCTCCTACCTAAGTGAAGATGCTGTATAGCATAGGCCTACTATTACATGAAAACAATATAAAATTATTTTGAATGACATTACACTCCGTAGGCCTAGGCTACTACGCTGCTGCGGGTAGTACAGCGAAGACGAGTGGGTGTGGCTATACTACATGGACCAGTCGACGCGAAAAGTGGGCGTGGCATGTGGTCGGTTCGACAAGTGCAGCGGTGACGTTTGATTCTAAGAAGACGCCCTACAGACCAGGACCTGCTTTGTTCAACATGTGATTAGTTATAAAAATTAGCTATGATAGTAAAATACTTTGGACATGTATTAGTGTGTATTTAAGGGGGGTTGACTTGTAATGGGGTAATATAAAAAAGGGGATATGAATGAAATGATGGCTCATATAATAATAAAATAAATAACTAAGTATGTTATTACAATTGACAACAATGTAACATTTAAATTGAGGGCGAAGTGTGAAATTTTGATGGACTATTTTTAACCCAAATTATTCAATACACGTATGACATTATGCTGAATTTTAGCCGACGGAAACTTATTCATCTCCAGATGGAATACATACTAGAACGACAAATGTCGAGGTTTAGTGTGCTATGCTTAGCTTTAAGAATTAGTTATAAGAATTTTAATTGTATTATAAGATGTTGTAATTTGAGGACTGTACGATTGATATGTGCTAGGGCTTATGCCAAAGGGAAATATGTTGTAAAAATACACAATGGATGATAAAGATAAAATAACAGTAGCAGAGTTAAATAATCGAGTTGGTGAGCATTTTGTACACCTAAATATTAGAAGTATTAAAAACAAAAAGAAGATAGATGAAATGAAGTTGAGGTTCACTGGTACCAATTTTAAATTTTTATCAATTACTGAGTCTTGGCTTACAAATGATGATTGTAACAGTACTTATGATATTGGAGGATTCCATATGTATAGGGTTGATAGAGCTTGGAAGGACAATCCTTTGAATATTTTACCTAAAGTTGGAGGTGGCATATGTACATATATTAATGATAATATGAATTGTAATAGTGATGAACTAAAGCATTTAAATTTATCTTGTAAAGATCTGGAATTACAGTGTTTAGTCTTATTAGATGAAAATAGGAAAACGCATGTTGTATGTACTGTTTATAGGCCGCCACAGGGTAACACTGATCGCTTTTTTGAATTAATTGAGCCAATTGTTCAGAAACTTGTGGTTAAGTCTAGAAAAAGATTGTATCTGCTAGGTGATTTTAATATGGATTTATTAGATCCTAAATTGAAAGATTTAACTGCAAAATTGACCAATACTATGTTACAATATGGTTTAATGAATTGGGTGAAGGAACCAACCAGGACTGGAAGTAAAGACTCCTGTTTGGATCTTATTTTCACCAATGATCTATATATGGATCAATCAGAAGTGATTCCTTTTGACTTAAGTGATCATTTTATTGTGACTGGTACAATTGATATACCGGAGAAATGTAGAGAAAAAACTACATTTAATGGCAGATCAATGAAAAAATTTAATGGTGAAGAGTTGATTCAACAATTCCAATCAATTGACTGGCAACCATTTTTTGACATTTCAGACCCTCAAACCCTTTGGTCATTTTATATTGAGAATCTGTTGATTCTATTAGATAAAATGTGTCCGTTCAAAAACTTCACAATTAAAAAGCCTAAAGAAGAATGGGTAGATCCACCATTGCTGGAACAAATTGCGGAAAAGGACAGATTACTATCTAGGTCATATAAGACTAAAAATCCAGAAGATAAGCAGGCAGCTTTTGATGCTAGGCAAAAATTGGGTGAAGATGTTCACTCGACTCGGGAAAAATTTGTCAATGATCTAACTGAACAGTACAGGAATGATCCAAACAAGTTTTGGAGAGAGATTTCAAAACTACTTCCCTCTAGCAAGTCAAAAAATTCTGAGATTAATCTGATTGATGATGATGGAAATGAAGTTTCTCAGGATTGTACGCCAGATTATATAGATAACTATTATACTAATATTGGAAAGAAATTAGCTGAGGATCTAAATGATCCATGGTCATATGATGGTGCTACAAATCTGGATACTTCATTAACAAATATTAATACTAATGAGGATGAACTCTCAGTTTTTATTGATGATATAGCTATATCAAAATCTTCTGCGGTCAATAATGTAAACTCAAATATTTTCAAAATGATTTTTCAATCAACAAAAGGTCAGCTAGTACATTTGTTTAACTGTTCACTATCAAATGGTAAGGTCCCCAAAGAATGGAAATGTGCAACAATTATTCCTATTCACAAAGGAGGTGACAGGAGACTTGTGTCAAACTACAGACCTATATCACTGTTAGCTCTGCCAGGGAAAATTTTAGAAAAAATAGTTCACAAAAATTTAATGTCATTTTTAGAAAATAACAACTTATTATCTAAATTTCAATATGGGTACCGGAAAAATATGTCGACTATAACATCTGTTGGTTCAATAACTGACGATATACTTTCTAATAAGAATGTGGGGATAGACACAATAGCAACCTTTTTTGACTTAAAAAAAGCTTTTGATACTGTAGATCACAAAATTTTAATTGCTAAACTAAATTATATGGGTATTTCTGGAAATTTACTAAATTGGATAAGGGATTATTTATCAAATAGATTTCAAAAGACTAGTGTTTCTGGTAGATGCTCCAGTGAAATGGGAATTGAGTGTGGAGTACCCCAGGGCTCAATTTTGGGTCCATTGTTATTCTTGATTTACATCAATGATGTTAATATTGATGTAGAGGAAGCTTCTATTTCACTATTTGCTGATGATACGGTCATTTATGTATCAGACAGAGATCAATCATCTGCGGTCATAAAAATGCAAACCTGTATTGACAACTTTGTACTTTGGTGTAGGAAAAACAAACTAACAGTTAATATTGGTAAAACAAAATTTATGGGATTTGGGAGTAAAAAATCATTCAAAAATACAATACTCACCATTAATGGAGAAAACTTGAAAAGGGTATTTACCTACAAATATTTGGGTATAATTTTAGATCCGAGACTTAATTATGAGATCTTTATGAAAAATCAAATGAAAACAATAGCATACAGGACATATCAGTTAACAAAAATCTCTCGATTTCTTAGTAAAGACAGTTTATTGAAAATTTATAAGGTATACATTATGCCAATATATGATTATGGGGATATTTTATATATCAAATCAGGAAGTACATTGTTGAACAAAATGCAGAGAACCCAAAATAGGGTTTTGAAGGTTTGTCTTAAATTACCAATGCGTACCTCTACTGAGTTAATACATGCTAAAGCCAAAGTAAATTATTTATCTGAAAGAAGATTATCTCACGTCTATGTGGAAGGTCACAAAAGGTCATGTAAATTAGCTTTTATAAAGAAGGTTTCTGTGTGTACAAGAAGTGCTGATGCAATATTGCTTAGCAATAAACTTCCACATTGCGAGGCTTATAAAAGAAGTCTTGAATATACAGTTTCCACATTATGGAATAGTCTTGATCCGAGTAAAAGGAATATCAGGGATAGAAATTCTTTCAAATTTCTTTTAAAAAGAGAATTGAGAGAATTAATCCCTAGAGTGGCAGATGTTGAGCAACATCTGCTTGTTTAAAGTTTTTTAAAGTTGTCAAAAATACATGTATGTTATGATTGATCAGTACAATATAATAGTATGAGATGGTTGTTCATTTGTAACTAAAGAATTTATCTTCTTGATGAAATTATTACAGCCTTAACTGGTATATATCATTACAAGTATGTCTTGTACTTCTATGAAGGAATGTACTAATTAATGCTCATTTGTTACCATTATACTCTGCAATTACTGTTTATGTAAACTTAACTAGCTTCATGATGCATTCATGTTGTTAAAACTTATAACTTACTGTGTAATTATGCTTGTTTCCTTAACTAGTGATCTATCATATTGTCATAAATGTCCTCCAACATTGAATATTACATATCTAACTTATCTCATCGAATTACTGTAAATAACAAATTAATATTAGCTGAGTTGTTGTACATATAATTATGACTCGAGTATAACTGTATAAAGTATTGTGTATATATGTAAGATATTTATAGACGTGAGAAAACACATTTAAAATCGCCAGGTGGCTAACGAAAACAGAAAGTATATTTCTAGCAGCAGCCTTTTCTCTGTATAATTCTAACAAATGATGACATCACGTGTCAAGGGAGATATCCACTGTGAAATGTGTAATATCATTACATACTTTATATATTGGGTGTATATTATTACAAAAATCTGCTCATGAGAGTGAAGTAGATTTGAATAAGATTGTACTTTAATGAATGAATACTTGAGAATAAATTTTTAAAACTTGAACTTGAACTTGAACTCAGTAGAGGTCTCGCGTGCCATAGCCGCGGATCGGTGGGATGTCGCATTGACCCATGCCAATTAGACAGCCATGCAAACTAAGGCCTTCTTATAAATACATGTATCTACTTTCATTCCACGACAAGGCTTTACTTTTTTTTACATCCCCTCACCCAACACAATAAGCACCCATGAATTGAAGGTACATTGTTTGTTCAATCATACAGAGAGCACAGAAGTGGGCTGATAAGATGGACAATATGGGCGCAGAGAGACTACGTCTGGCTGGTCTGCTCATGGAAACATTAGACAGCATTGAGAGGCAGTCTGGTATCTTCCTTATCAAACCAATGTTCTCCTATAAAGGCAGGTAGGTGCACAACATGTTGTCCTCGATATCAATTGTCTCATAGACAACTTCTGTTGCTTTTATCTCTTCTTGTAGCCCAAAGGACACTATATATATCACATGAAACAGAACCCCCTTACCAGTCATCTGGTTTATCCTGGCATTAGTTACATCAATAGAAATTATATCAATATAAATCAGAAATATTAAACATGTTGCTATTTACCCTCAGCTATAACCCGAACAAGTACACTGGCCCTGTGAGCAATCCTTACAGTGGTAACAAGGATATGATGGGTAACCTCATGCACCACCCAAACAGCCTGGCACCTGTGCCTACTCCTGCCTCTAACACAAGGGGAATGGTATGTACACATGAATAGCTTTGTTTGCTTATAGTAAAGTGTAGTGTAGAATGTATTTTATATACATTCAGAATCTTAAGATTTTGAGTGTGTGTGATTCATAGTTATCATATGGTGACCAGGGATGGAATCTAGAGGGCATCTTGTCATGGCTCAACATTATTGAGTTTATAATTATATACACATATATCTCTGAAAAAACCCTTTTATTAAGGCACATAATCTATCTTTGCTTAGGATTATTTCAATTGAAATTGCTAGGTCGTTCTGTCTGTTATAATTAGTGAATATTTGGCCAAACGGTATCAGTTTCTTTAACAAGCTTTCTGATTTATTGACCTCACCTGCTTTGGTAGCTACAATATCATTTACATGAGGATGAAGTGGAAATAAGATTTTCCTTTACACAGGTTTAACCCCTCCAGGATAAAATGCTATCTTTCAGTCTAGAAATACCAGATAAACCTTAAAGTTTTACTCAGAATCTTCATGTGAAAATTTGAATAGGCCTGTATTGCCATTGTTTCACTTCTGATTGGAATATCTTCAAAATTCCTTCAGTACTGGAAAGATGAGGTCTTACCCAAGAGGCCAAGAACAAAGAAATTGATACTTCGTCCTATCTGGGTTAAGTATTATCCATGGCATTTTCAAGTCTCAAGAACTGATAAACTCTCATGGCCCAGGCAGTGCTTATTATTTCCATTGTAAGAAAATCGAAAACTATAACATGCCCAACTTAACATCCAATGTCTATCTAATCTAATGGCTATCTAATGGCTATAATTGCTATCGAATGGCTGAAGTCAGAACTATTCCTGGTCGTCATATTGCGTAGCACCCATTTTGCACACTGTAATTGTGGTATCTGATGTTATCTATTTGTACACTCTAAGGTTTCATTTGATGTATTATTACTATTGTCACTGACCTATTTATTTTCATCATTTATCATAATTCGTCCTAAGTTGATCCATCATTTTATTTAATTCTTACTATAATAAGAAGTAGAAAATGTGTGTGATAGATGTCTGTAATGAATATCTCAGCCCAAACCCATGGAACATGGGGAAGTCGACGAAGGGGATGAGCGGCTAATGTACATGGTAGGTTTGGGTGTCCCTAGACTTATTAGAGTTATACACCTCCTCCCGTTCAGCCTACTCCCAATGTGTTTCACCCTTCAGAAAGTGTTTGAGTTATATATCATAGGACTATTGATTTGCTAGATATTTTGTGTTTTGTGTGATTTGAATTTCACCCCAGAAACTTTCTATAATTCTTGCTCTCATGTCTAGATAGATTATTTTTTGTGTGGCCCCCCTAGATGTATAAGTTGATGTGGTTTTTATCCTATTACCCCATATCTGCCTGTATGATATAGCGATACCAAATTGGGATTATACAAAGTAATCTCTTCAATGCAAAATCTAAACATACTTTAAATTAGTTTCAACCTAACCATTCACAAAGTACTTGTCTATGACTATTGTTCACAAACATTTATATCAAAAAAAAATAAGTACTCATGATGATATCAATACTATTAAAACCTGGATTTTGTTTTTGTTTTTTTCTCTCCGCAATGCAGAGGAAGCTATTTCTAGTATGTATGGATGAATAATTGTTGTACAAATCAAAAAGTGATTTCTTTATAAATCCTTTGTTTTTGTTCTATATTAGATATCATAAAAATAGTGCATTGTAGTTGCATTATATACAAGCATGCTCATAGTATAAATAGAATGTATACACATAATGAATGTACAATATAGTATGTCTTAACTATAGATAATGTTTTGTCCTTAGCTGTCACGTAATATTCTTTGTTTTAAAATCAGTGCCAATTGATGAAGGTGCTCATTGCAGTCAATACATGCATTCAAATAAGCTTGATGTTAATCATGCATGCTTTCCTTTCATAAGAGGTTATAGAGTCAGTGTCAATCTAGAAAAAGGCTACGTACAGAAAGATATAAAAGTACTCAACTATTGCTAACTAGAATTACACAATTCCGACCTTTAAATAGCTCCAATGTAATTTTCATTTCATATAAATTATTTTTGAAACAAGATCCATCACATTGGGAAAAGTCTATATTGCTATTCCATATAATTATTACTCTATCATATATCAATGCAAGATACCACAAAAAGGGTCCCAGTTAAAAAACTTTCCAACGAGCAATAACGAAAAGCATAAACAAATAGTCAATAGGGACTCTCGCATCTACCATGCCACAACTGCGAAATGAAGTGAAGTCTCTGACAATAACACCAACATACTCATAGAGGGACCCAAATACCTCACTCTAAAGTGAAGTTGCATATCTAAGAGAGAAGACTTGGTCTTCTGTACTGTAAAATGACTGTAAATATTATAATTGGTTGTAAATCTATCAGGGTGTCGAGTCCGCTATTGGTCACTATGCAACATCAACCCGGCCCGCGAGTGCCTCGGAGCTACAGACAGGTGGAGGGGATTTCAATCACCCGATGGGCGGGGACTTCCCACGCCCCGTCTGGAATGTGAGTCAGTCAACGATAATATAATTGATGTATACACAGCAAAGCCAGCAACTGAAACATGTATACTCATTTCAATAATAAAAGAAGGTTGCTGAATACATGTTTTATGTCACAAGCAAGCATGCACAACATAAGCATTGTCACAGAGGAAAACCCACATGTATATTTGTGGTGCAATTTGATTTGTGTATAACAATCAGTGTGCCTTCTATGGTGAAAGTATTCTCTAAATCTATCATTTATTATGTTCTCACTATCTTATATATACACTAAGTTTGGATTTTTGGATGATATTTATCTGAGGATATAACCCTTCAAAAACACTTTTAAGCGTGCAATCCCAAAGAACCTTTTTCTATTCTAACTGTCCGAAATACTAATTTTCACTCCAAAATACTGTTATTATTCATTTTTTCCCCACTAGTTGACAGCATATTCCAAATTGCTAATATGTATTCCCAGGATATTTGAAATGTGTCAATTTCTGCGATTACATTTGTGTTAGATTTGAAAATATACAGTTATATGTCTATTTCTCTTAGCCTGGAATGTCACAAATGTTACATCGGTACCCTACCAACGAGGAAAGCCGTTTCTTGCAAAGCTACATGAACACACCACGCCTCCTAGAGCTAGATATAAACCGGATGCTGATAGGTCAAAACCAAATAAGGTAATATTCCCCCTTGTGTCTTGTGAACTGTCTTTGTCTTTTTTGGTAAATGACTACAAATTGGAGGAAGGTCATGTTATAAGGAGCTAAGAATGGGAAATTTTCCTCTCTCAAGAGAAGAGGACCTTTTAGTTATAACATATTTCCTATACTATTTCAGCACACGGGTGACTCCCGGCCTGTCTGGTGATGACCGATTAAGTAATGCTGCACAAGGTAATGTCCGGTCTTACATGACAGTGAACCGGCCAAGCGGTAACATGCTGCCCAAGGTCGACTCTGCCCACAGGGCACACACAGGTAGGCCATAGTGAAGCTCTAACCTGTTCAGGACAGTATCCTGATTTAATAAGACCTCTATGTTGTGTTGTCATGATGCAGCAGCATAGTCCTGGCAAGTAACTCATCAGCACTTTATTGGTGCATTATACCAACCATTCAGGACATTACCAACCCCATTAAAATACTATGCTGCCTTTGAAGGTATAAGAGAGGGTTCAGTAAAATTTATTCTACCAACAATATCTCTTAATCACTTGGGATTATATTAGTTTGATGGGCCATGACCGATTTAGGGAAAATTACTAAATAAATTCGTTGTATTTAAAAAAAGAAAACTCGCAAGACAACAATTTGTAATCAAAACCTTAGCCATATGTACAGAGGATCATAAGATACACTTTACATTCAAAATAATAATGATTCATCAACAATACAGTTAGGGACTTATTCAAATATTTTCTAGTTGGCCCAGACAGGTCATAATAGAGAAGCACAAAGCTTTTGGCTGTAGCAAGACATAGTGATAAGATGTGTAGAACGCCATAGTCTTCTGACATTTAATGGATTAATAAATGTGAGTTAAGACATATATACAACAGGGAGACATGCTTTTATCATGGTTTTAGGTGTTACTTTTTTGCCACCAGTGAAGCTCTAACCTGTTCAGGACAGTATACTGATTTAATAAGACCTCTATGTTGTGTTGTCATGATGCAGCAGCATAGTCCTGGCAAGTAACTCATCAGCACTTTATTGGTGCATTATACCAACCATTCAGGACATTACCAACCCATTAAAATACTATGCTGCCTTTGAAGGTATAAGAGAGGGTTCAGTAAAATTTATTCTACCAACAATATCTCTTAATCACTTGGGATTATATTAGTTTGATGGGCCATGACCGATTTAGGGAAAATTACTAAATAAATTCGTTGTATTTAAAAAAAGAAAACTCGCAAGACAACAATTTGTAATCAAAACCTTAGCCATACGTACAGAGGATCATAAGATACACTTTACATTCAAAATAATAATGATTCATCAACAATACAGTTAGGGACTTATTCAAATATTTTCTAGTTGGCCCAGACAGGTCATAATAGAGAAGCACAAAGCTTTTGGCTGTAGCAAGACATAGTGATAAGATGTGTAGAACGCCATAGTCTTCTGACATTTAATGGATTAATAAATGTGAGTTAAGACATATATACAACAGGGAGACATGCTTTTATCATGGTTTTAGGTGTTACATTTTTTGCCACCAGGTGCCATATGCAAAGACCCTGGCTTGCCCCTTTAAAAGGTTATATGCCATTGCTTAGTTTAGTTTTTAAAGTGGATAGGCCTAGTTCAATTGTGCAATCGAATGATTGTACTTACATATGGGACTTTTATGTGTTCTGACCACCATTACAATCAGCAGTAGGCTTAAATTATTATGCTTAAGTCTAATAGTTTTGGAAATGAAACAAATGACATGATTTCAATTTTACTCACATACTTATTCAAGGTGGACGGGAACATCATCAATCACCCCACCCTGGTACTGGATCCCCCCAGCGTAAACGTACAGGAGGACCAGGCGTGCATGTGACCACCTCCAGCACCCCTCCCCTTCCTCCTATTACACAGCATCCAGCTGACCCAGCAGGTGAGTTCAACTCTCATTCAGAGAGTTGTTGAATCAGGTTGCTGACACCTGGATGAGCAATGACATCAGTGAATAACAGGCCCAGAGAGAACTTTGCTTGATGATGGAGCAGAAAAGGAAATGTCCATTTTGTTCCTCTGTTACCTTTTCTTAGGTATACATATATACATTAAAATAAAAGTAATGCACATGAAATTGGGTAATCCATATAGGTTCACTTTAAATATAAATGCTCAACCATCTAGTACAGTTATTTCTGGATCTGATTTTGTCACTGTATATTCATGCTTTCCCCCCCCCCCCCCCAATCACTGAGATCTACTATAGCCTTACCCACATGGCTGTGGGATAAGCTATAGGCCATGTATTAACAATATGTGATATAGCTATATTGCTTCATCTAACAGCAATGCTTGGGGTAAATGTCACCGTACCACATTGTCTTGTTAACACGTCATATGTATGTGCTGTCATTAAACAGGACCTCTTGTAATGCCTCAGTTAACATCTACTGCTTCTGTTGTTACAATTGGGATATGAATCATATTCTGTTAATTGAAAAGAGAAAATACCTAGACAATGTTATTTACACGTCTAGGTATACACATATATTCTCTTTATTCAGTTAAAGGAAATCCGAATTTCAACAACTGATCTGTATGTCACTGAGGGGTAATTGTAGTAACCTTGTCAACCTGCATCTTCCAGACCTTTCCAAATAGGTGTAAATAGTTTAATGAAAGTGGTAAGGAAAATGCTGATGTGGTGCAGTTCAGAAAATAATATATCGAAACAACCCTCTCTGACAAACCTTTCTCCTTTTGGGGAATGACTGGGAAATGTAACAAAATGCTGTCAAATGTTGTGGGTGTTCAACATTAATAGATTGATACATGTATGGGGCTTCAGTCTTATTGTTATGTCGCTGCGTTCAGGGTTCTGAAAAACTATGAAAGCCTGGCTGTGTATGGTGGAACCGAGTTTGGGATAGAGGTCTAGGGTATGTAGGCTCATAACCTGTACAAATCATCACAGCCAATGTGATAATGCAAATGTGAGATGTAACATGTTTCTCATTATTCTTTGGTTCAGTGTCCCAAAATTGACAACCCCAATGATAATTCCTCCATGCTCAACAAGGTTTTTACCATTCAACTTGCATGATGTTGTGAATACATAACCTTGAAAATATGCATTTCTAACTGCCTTCTACTTATAACCTAGCTATGTCTTTCTACAATTCCAGCAGTCCAATCTCAACAAATTGGTGGTGGTCAGCAGGTTGAGGTTACGAACGGCTAAAACAACTCTCTGGTCCTAGCTCCTTTCAACCTCTACTTCCTATCTGTGAACTGTGGTCACTAAGCTATGTGCTCTGTGGTGTTCCTACTTGAATTGATTTCTATGTGCCTATTTTAACATGTCGTCCTTTAACCATTTAAAATACCCAGACTGAGTTAGGGTATTTCAAAGTTATGATTATAAAATATAGACACCCATCTAATTTCAGTAGTTCTATACCTCAGATTTAGAAAACTAGGCCAATAACCCACTTATCTATGACATTTTGTCAAAATTCTTTTTCAATATAGATAGAAATTCTTGCTTTTCTATGTGAACTTTCTGTGCTGATCCTGGTATCAGATGTTAGATAGATCTTCCCTGAGTACTACCACTACTAGGTAGTATACAATACACATACCTTTGTTGCACTAGACAGTCTTAGGACACCACCTTTAGTGCTGTGCACTCTATATGGTCATGTTTGTTATGTCACCTGTTCGTGTTTGTCACCTATGTCTAGAACGTCCGTTACCACCCATGACTCCCCCTGGCTCCTCCTTGTGTGCCACGCCTCCTATCCGGGCAGTACCACCATCAACACCAGCCTACGCCGCCGACCGCCCGAGATACCTGCCAAGCACTCCGCGCATCATGCCGTGAATTGATAAGACACAGTGACAAGAGTATTTTTTAACAGTGAACGCTTTTAATGGAGGTATTTTTGTTTGTGATCTAACGTGGTGCATATCATATTGGGAAACATTTCAATAACGTTGGGATAGCTTATCATATTTACCAAATGGTAAATACAGTTATGACTGTTAATAGTCAATTGTATCTGCAATTTGTAACATATATAGTCCATTTTCACTATTTTCATTTATTCTTGTTGAAGAAGGATTCAGTAAAGTGTGATTGAGAATTGTAAGAAGGATTCAGTAAAGTGTGATCATGTCTGTGGTCAAATTAAGCCATCTGTAAATATTACCAGAAGACTGGCCTTGTGGCTACAACATTACCTCGTTTTATTGTATGTTTTCTTTACAATATATAAAACAAAAATATGTGATATGTAGATTCAATATCTTGCGATAATATACATTTCAAAGCTATTCTGTGATGTGCTATCCTAAGGAACTATAAATTAGAGAGTACATATAACTCATGGATGTGATAAAGCTTTACTATGTGAATTCATTTGATGCTTAATTTATTCAGATATACTGTTATTTGTGTCGTATGCGCTTATGTAAATAAACAATAAAAACAACAAAGTTGAGTGCTTTTTTGATTTGTTGAGTACACCAAATTTTTGCTAAATTCTAAATCCTACATAAAGATCTTTCTGTAAAATTATGTCATTTATTGTTTGTGGGGACAAAAAGATGGTATCCATAAACAGTAACAGCTCAAAAAGTGGGTTTCCCAAGTAAACACAATTACATTGTTCAGAGGTAAATTTACATTCATTTTTGGTCTGAACTAGCTAATTTTAGAAGGTTTATGAACCATGCAGGTTTGATTTCCATAGCTCAGATGTAAAGCTATGTTCAACTGGAGTCTAAATACAATGTTATGATATATAATTTTACATTGCGAGATTCAGGCATATACTTGTATGACATTGCAGCAAATTTGCATTAACAAAAATTACTATTTATTATATTCTTGTACATTAACTGAAAAGCCTGACCGTATCTTTTGCTTAGTTTTGGTTGCAGAAAGAATTAGCATTTTTTTCATTACCATCAACTCCACTGCCCCAAGTGCCCCAATGCACATACTCATGTGCACTGCTTTAATCTACTGTTCTTTGTATGTAAATATTCAATTGACTAATTCATGATTAATGGGTATTTTTGTTGTTGTTGAATATTTGAAGATAAAACCTTTGGGTGGTGGTTCAATGATTTATAAACCCTGCTTCTTCACATACTCTGTAAATTATTGCTGACTAATCACTTTAGAATCTAATATCTAATTTGAATAAAGATGTGCAACAACTAAAAAGCACTAGTAACACAATGGATATGAAAGATATATTTATTATAGCTTGGTGATATGGCAAAGGTACAAATCATCTGTTCTTTTATCACAGGTCATGATATTGAGTATAGCAGAGGTGGTCTGTCATTGACTTAGACATACATGGTGCGGCGAGCAATGTGTGCAGCCACAACGCTGTTGAGGCCTGCCACACTGGCCTCATACATGCTGGGGGAGTTGCAGTAGTCGGGGATGTTGAAGACGCTGGTGTCCTTGATGCCCTTAACAAGGTCAGAGAAGATCTGTCCCTGTACCATCTTCACTGTGTTGAAGGTTCCTATGAACTGGACAGACACCTGCGGAGCGACAAGTAAATTAGTAGAGGAATACCAGAGTAAACACACAGAAGCCTAACTTCTGTCATCATGATTATGGCTGAGTGCAGGGTTGCCCGCTCTATATATTATAAGTGTGCTAAACTTGTGCACATCATACATCATACATGGATTATGGGGGTGGATGGCTAAATTCGACACGGCGACATGGGCATTTCTTAAAATCGACATGTGACATGAGGCCTAGTGACATGCGACATGAGCTTTGAAACAATAGTGACAGGGGACATAAGCAATTCTTAAAAACGACATGGGACATGGGAATCATTAAGCGACATTGACATGCGACATGGGCATTTCTTAAAATCGACATACGACATAGGGGGGCCCCCATCTACATTATGGATGCATTATAGATGCACATATACATGTAGTCCACATACAGGATTTGGTCGCACTTACTGTGCAGCTTTATACGTTCTACACACGTGCAGGCAATGATACAGCCTGCTGCGACCTGATCATATGTAACTTGTACTGGGAAAAGATACCTTAGTTCACCCTGTACTAAGGGCCTTTTTCGCAGATCGTGTCACACATAATACGGTTTACAGGTTGAGATAGAAACACAACCGCTACTTACGGGCAAGCTGCTCTTGGTCTTGTATTCCTTGACGATCATGGGAGGGTTAGCGATCTCATGATCGGTCATGACCAGGTCCACCGTATCCTTCTCCCACCCGATTGTACGCGGCTTCCCACTGTCCTGGGGCTGGTCCTCTGGGAGGCGGACGGACATGAGGCCGGCTAGGGGGTAGATGCTGCACTTCTTCCTTTCCAGCTCAATAATGTACATCTTCTTGGTGGCGAGATCCTCCACCACATTCACTCTTGACTTATAAACACCAGTGTTAACCTCCTGGATCACGGCAATCCTGTAAGAAAACACAGTAGATGTAATGATACAACTCAAATTACATTAGCTCTAAGACGTATTTGCTATATTCTATTTGTCAGATTATGGCCATGGACAGAACATAGCATGTCCAGTCCATTCTACTCCTACATTCTATCAACCCAAACCAAACTAAATTGACCCAAACCACCCAACTATCATTACCTAGTCTACTCTGTCCCTACCAAACCAAACTGCACCCAACCAGTAGAATACACTGTCTGAATGTTGGTAAATGTCACGAAAGGGTCATAATGACACTTAAGCGGCAATTACTATTACTATTAAGATGCTATATTAAAGATACTTAAAGTGTGACTTTAAATGGTCGAATATCTGCTCAAATACCAACATGCATGCAATACAGTGCTGAAAGACACCAAGATGCCTCAAGGCGTCATGCTCATCGTAGAGAAAATAAACATAGTCAAAAGAGTTTATTTTCTCTTTGATGATACATAAATGCAGCACAGCGAGTAACTCATCATGCAGCGCTGTGTTAGTGCATCATGACAACCCTTCGAGAATACTATTCTTCACCATGTCAATGCGGCACGTCTGAACGAGTTACTCTCAGGAGTCAGGTGCTGAATTGATGCAGCATGACAACAAACAACTGAACATCATTCTGACATGAAGGAATACCAATAAGGTAAAGAGTTGGCTTACTTGCTGTTTTTGAAGTCAAAATGGATGGTGGCCTCAGACAGGAAACCCAAGGTCCAGTTGCCGACCAATGGCACCATTCCTACACTAATGGACATCCTGCCCTCCATCTTCTCGGGCCACTCCATGGGGAGTTTAGGGTTCGTCGGAGCCGGGGCGGCCAGGGAGGAGCCCAGGCATAGCAGGAGGCAGGCAGACAGCAGCAGCTTCATGGTGTATGATGGGTGGTGTGGTGTGTGGTAGTTAGTGTAGTGAGGAGGGAGCCACACTGCACCTTTATATAGCACAGTCTGGGATTAACCCTTTATGGACAGCATAGTGCTCTAATGCCCATTATTCATGATGCATAAATGCACCCCTGGCTGCATAAAATAATCATGCAGACCACATAATATCGATACACTTCCATCAGATCAGCATCAATGCAGCCCAGGCAAATCGGCATTAAATCGACATTTATTCATCATGCCAACAGAAGGCGTATTAAGACACTATGCTGTCAATAAAGGGTTAATATTATATAAATAAAAGGCGCTTCAGGTAACCTGAGCCATGTATCTAGTAGAGCCGGATTTGTGTTCACTTTTCTACAGTTGTTCCAAAGTAAATAAATGATAGGGCAATTTCTCTGCTTACCCACAGACACTGTTTAAACCAGGAGCATTTTACTGATCCTGGTGGCTGTCCTATGTGTATATACCTGAAACACACCTGTCATGGCATGTGCCTTTTATCATGTGATTGCGTTAAGATAAGGGTTATGCACAGTCAGGGTAATGAGCCTCATGTGATGCGCATCTGACTGATTCATAGCCTCTGTGCAACATATAATGGGTGTGTTCGTAAAACCCATTCCTTGATTGACTATACATTCGTATAATTATCATTGTGGAATAATGCTGTATTTCAATGTTCTACATGACTGCCTTTTATAAATAATTTAGGCATCTTAAATATGTAGCTGTCTATTGTTCTACCGACCTGATTTCTATTGTCAGTGTTGAATGCAATGGTAATTATACTAATAATAAGGAAACATCTCCTGAAAATGCACGTCGAATCATTTAATTTCACATTGAATACTGCGGTCCCTATATTTTACGGCCTCAGAAACCTAGCTTGTCCAGTATTTCAATGTCTGTGATATCATTAAATTAGAAAAAGTGTGCGCTCTTTTGGACATTTTTCTCCTGGCTCTAAGCAATAACCACATGAAATAAAGTCACAAACACTAAACAGGTTACAGACACTGAAGGGCTAGATAACAGAGATACCGGAATGGCCCCAGCAGCAGGTGAGGCAAGGCTGGGACGCCTAGGGAGGTGAGTAGATCAACAGATAACAGTTAACCCCGTCTACAAATGTCGATGTCAGAATCAGGAACGTTTCCATAACCTGTTGGGAAACAATATAGGGAATTGCTATGATTGGATGAGACTAACCTAGTATCATCGCACTGCCGTTATACTGTTACTACCACATTCACTTCTGACCTAATCATAGAAGAATATAGCTCATCAGTTTGACGACCTCGGGTAATCAGTGTGAGGACATTGTGATGACATTTTATACCCGTTAGACATGTTAACCTAAAATATTACTCAGTAGGCATACATACACAGGGGTTCACGATAATCTATCTGAATGACAGGTTTATCCACGAGTGGTGCATTGGATCGTATCACACGGTGTGATGCAATCTAATGCACCACGAGTGAAGAAACCAGGAGTTCAGACTGATTAGAGTGGATCTCTGTATTTATTTGATATAATTCTTGATTAATTTCATCAAAATATACATTTAAATATCAGTTTCATAGCTATTTTGGTGATGTTATCGTGGAGAAACAGGTCATGGAGAATGACCATCAGTTTCTCCACATGGGTGTGGAGAACGGCCATTCATAATAACTTTGTTTCTCCACATGAAATAAATACAGTGGCTCACAAGGGGCAGATGGAAAAAAAGGTGGAAAACGGAAATCAAAAAGTGGAAATCAAAAAGTGAAAAGTGGAAATCAAAACGTGGAAAGTGGATTCAGATTTGAGGTTTGAGGTTTCTACTTTCAAAATCACACTGTCAACAGTTTATGTCAGGTATCTTTTAGTATTTGGTATGGTTCAGAAGTCAGAGAAGGCCAGTAGCGGGGAAAAATGATATGATAAGAATCACTTTCACATTGTCAGAGAACAATTATATTATATTTTAATAAATACCGTTCTTTTTAAAAGAATCATTAGTTTCCAGAAAGAATGTTTCTTAGATAGTTATTCCCGTGCCTGCCGGCCCCTGACAAAAATGCTATTGACAGTTCGAACTGTCAATAGTGGAAAATATTTCTGTTATTGACAGTTCACACTGTCAACAGTGGAAATTATTCCTGTTATTGACAGTTCCTCATGCGAACTGTCAATAGTGGAATATTTCTGTCTTATTGACAGTTCCCACTGACGTGGGAGTCAAAAGGCGTTTTGGGCCTAAAATCGGTGTTGGGCCTAAAATCTGTTTTGGACCCAAAATCTGTTTTGCCCCCAAAATCTGTTTTGCCTCAAAAATCGGTTTTGCCCCAAAAATCGGTTTTGCCCCAAAAATCGGTTTTGCCCCAAAAATCGGTTTTGTAATCAAAATCGACGGTTTCACAGCATGGAGTGCATGTGATAAGGTTTTAACCCTTTTAATGATCGCATAGTGCCTCAATGAATTAGAAACTTTAGTAACATGAATGCAGCCTTGATGAGTAACTCACCAGTGCTGTATACAAGCATCATGCTGACCCTACAAGGTTGGCATGATACATAAATGCAGGGATGTATTGATGCATCATTACAATAGATTCACAACAGAGGACAATAGTAGTATGCGGCCCTTAAAGGGTTGATAACATATCTGTGGTGCTTAGTGCTAAGTGGATGATCCCTGACATGGCCGTCATGGTTGTTGATCCCTCACATGAGTGACGCTTTTGGTGAGTCAGCAGGATCTAGAGGTCAGCATCCGGGGTGCCTGATCTGCGGTCTACCTATCTGTCTAGCTATAGTTTGAAAGTTACAATATTTATATCCTTTCCAAAGAGTTTGCACTGAATCTGAGCTTGCACTGAATTGATTTACAAGAAATAAGTACACAACTTGTGTAAATGTGACCCTTCGAGCCAATTGAGGGCTTCGTCGTCAGTATGCCTTAAGGTCCAGAAAAGGCTGTTTAAACTGCACGGGGCAAAAATCGGTGCCTAAAGTTCACATTTAGCCTCATAAATCAGTAAATATTCAACCGATCTTCACAATTGAACCAGTTCTGGAAAGCCAGGGTCATCTGCTTCATGATGCATGAGCAGCAAATAGCCTCTCTCCCTTTCTGAATGCTCCCATTTGCTGATAATCTAAGACAAGTGTGATCCAACCAGTGACTTTGGGGCTTATGGGTGTGTGCATAAAGGCTTAGAAAAGTATCATTTCTTTTCCCCTCACTTTTGATCTTACCCTACCCCCCCCCCCCCCACTGCAACACCCCCCCTCCCCATTTGGAAATGCTCCTCTACATGTAGCTAGTCATCAGGAGGCTGACATAAGCTTTCCAAAGCTTCAAAAATCAAGTCAATTGGACCAGCGGTTGCGGAGCTATTGCATTTGAAAGATTTTCGGGAGGCAGTGAATTTTCTTCGCTAACCTCATTGGCCTAGAACACGTTAAATTCTAGCTCATGAACCGTCACAAGGGCTAATGGCCTGTTCTGTTGACCAATTTATGAAGAGTGGCAATCCTAAGAATGTCTCTTTTCAAATGGTTTCATAGTTGCCTTCCTGGTTAAATGACAATGCCTTGTGCATGTGTGCCATTTTGTCTGGCCCAATGAGAGAAAATGTTTGAGTTTATCTGGAATCAAAAGTCAACAAGTGTCCAAAAGTGTTTTGTGGCAGCAGAACAGAACACCTTATGTTCATAATTTGTCTCATATATCAGCAAATAATAGCCAAAGTCTTCATATTAAACCAGTTTTGGAAAGCCAAAACAGTCCTCTTTGAGAATAGACCAAAAAAAGAAAATCAATTTTCAGATCCCTAAGCCCTATAATGGCATGCATGGTCACAAATGTTTTTTATACAGAGAGATATACCAAGCTGTGAACTTGTACAATTATGATGCTGATTAACCCCTCCCCTTAACCCTACTGTTTTACATGAAGGTCACTTTTGATTCACTCAATCTGTCATTGGTTAACGAAAACATGATCAATTGACACAATTCTTTCCTCTACATGCTCTCTGATATATGATATAACCAGGCAATCCTATTTTAATAGCAGTTCTGACGAATCGTTGACATTTGGCCCTGTCTGGAGGCTGATTAAGACAATTTTCAAATATATCAGCAGATACAAGTCCTTTTGTCTATATATAGTGGAGGTCTTTGTGCAACTGTGTATAAAGTTGGAACAGTTAAAGCCTAAAACTGTTACTACGGTAACCATTCAAAGTTACCATGTCAATGCACTAGATTCTTAGTGAGGCTACGAGTCACGCATCTATTCTTATTTATTAGGGGTGCTGTATTCAGGATTTCAGTAATACTTTGCCATCTCTTTGCAATCATGATATGTAGAAAAGAGGCTAGGGGCCATATCTATATACTTTTTATATATCTATTCATGTTTCTTGTAACTTCTTTTCTTTCTTTAAGAAAATGGCTGATATTGTGCAAATTTAGGCAAGGTTTTGAGGAGGGAACAGTTTTGCCCTTCTACCTTCCAAATACCTCTGCAGACTGGAATCCTATAGAAAACTATAGATTTCTACTTGAATATATAGTAGGCTAAATTGCCTGCCGACTGGTAGATGTGCCTGCACTTCTTTGTACTCTTAAGTGCCTATGCCATGTCTGTTAATAGGGGTTCATTTATGAGTGACTCGTAGCCTCACATGCTGGATTCACAAGAAATTTCTATAAGATGAGATCCAGGGGGGTTTTATCTTTTTCAAAGTGTTAATTGTTGAGTGCATTCCTGCTTAAAGTTGGTATCCCAATTGGGGTGACTAGAATTGACCCCTCTCAATAATTACCTGAAAGTCTTTAATGTACACTTTTCTTCTGAAATGGGTGCTTAATTCTGGTTACCAAGAGTCTTAAAGGCTTTAATGTAAAGTGTGTAATAAAATCTAGATCTACACCTTTCATGGAGAAAACTCAAGCATTGGCAAACCATCTGAGATATGCTGCCACCTGTAGAGATGTCAATGTACTAATGTGTTCATGAATGGAGTTGAGCTGATGGGTCTGCAATGGGAATATTTTGTAAACACTATACACAGCTGCCACCTTGTGGTTTAGAAGAGAGGCATCCTAATTGCTTTATTTTTGACTGCTCAGTGAAAATTCTTTTTTGCTACTGTGTGGGGATTTTTGTATGGAAATAGTTCTCATAGAGCTTTAATACTTTCACATATGTCTTACAACATCAGCATGCTTATCCCCATGCTGGAAGTGGAAATTAGTCACCGCAATAGTTGGGATACCAACTTTAATCTGAAGGGATATGTGTCAAAGAACTGATTTACCAAGATTTTATATTTAATTTGCCTTGTTACGTGTTGTTTATAACGGTTTTTATTTTGGGCAACACTTATACAGATGATAATGCCATTTCGGTGATGCTAAAAAGGGGATAATTGTCAAATACATTAAGATATGGCAATAATTTAAACTATGTAGAATAGAGGTTTTGGACCAGCTATGTACGAAGTAGAAACAGGTAAATCCTAAAAACTGTTGTTGAATGTTGTTCCTGGATCAATGCACTAGATTCTCAGTGAGGCTACGAGTCACTCAATTATTCTTTCATCAATAGCAGATAGATATCTCTTTTACTGCTATGGGGTAGTCCAATATAGTGACAAACACATGCATGTCAACATGATGGACACATGCATGTCAACATGACAGACACATGCATGTCAATATGACGGACACATGCATGTCAACATAATGGGCACATGCATGACAACTTAGTCTTGATACATGTATGGGTTTCACTTGGAAATAATAGGGTAATGATGCTCCTCCCCCCCTCCCGCCACAGTATCAGTCTGTTAGATTTAGTCTTGTACACCAGTAATCTAGGACTTCTACTATTGGGGACATCTACTCCCTCTCCATAATGTGAGGCCACCATATGGGCATGTTTAGGTGGTGGATGTCCCCCAGGAATAGAAGTCCTGGAGGGATGTCCCCCAGGGATAGAAGTCCTAAGAGGTAGATGTCCAAAGGGCTGGATATACTAGGTTGTAGATATCCTAGTGGGTAGATGTCCTAGCAGCTAAATGTCCAGGAGGTAGATGTCCGGTGTTAGATACCAGGAGGTAAATATCCTTCAGACCAGAACACTTCTGCAGAGGTAGATGACTGAGTATGGAGGGGTTGGATTTCCTAGGCGGTAGAAGTCCTAAGGGGGTAAAAGTTCAGGAGGTAGATGTCTTAAGGGGGTAAAGGTTCAGGGGGTAAATGTCCTAAGGGGTTAAAAGTCCTCGTGTGTCGATGTCCTAAGGGGTAGATGGTAATGGGTAGATGTTCAGGAGGGTACTTGTCCTAGAACTGTGCTATCTAGAACGAAATTCTCATAGGTTCTGAGGTTGCAGTACACGAGGCATAGGCTCTCCATTACTATTTAAATCATGTAAATCGAGTGGATAGTCCAAGAGCAAATAGCTTTTTTTACTTTAAAATGTAATTAATATTATTCTAATTTTATTTTGAAAAAGGTATCGATAGATGGTTGTTGTTGGAGCGATGATTGTAATTCAATAAATACATATCAATACATTAGGTAACAATAGCATCCTTATAGAAAGCACCATTGTCTTTGCCCAGTTTCCTTAATAATGGTCCGATTTACACCTAACAAAAACCAAAATGTAGCTCTATGTCCAAGGAGTCCAGATTCGGGCTTGAAGTGCGTGACACGTAGTTGCGTGATCCGTAGTTGCATGATATGTAGCAGCGGAAATCGCTCTGTCCAGGACCAAAAAATGCCAATTTTGTCACCTTAGCATTTTCCTAGCACAGCTACCTTAATAATGGTCCGATTTACACCCAACAAAAACCAAAATGTAGCTCTATGTCCTGGGAATCCAGATCTGGGCTTTTAAAGTGTGATACGTAGTTGCGTGACGCGTAGTTGCGTGACGCGTAGATCCCGATGCTCTACTCATGTAGATTTTATATATCTGAACATCATTGTTTTGCAGGTTGATTACTTGCATTCTTGTGGTACTTCAAGTGTAAAATGGATAGTTAAATATAAATAACATGGGAGCTATGATGACATTATATTTTATTTCTGAGTGACTCGTAGCCTCAGAAAAAGTACACAACTTTACCAAATCATTTTTCAATTCACTACTGTGACAAGAGTTTTCAATATTTTCTCAATATTCTTTTTGCATATATATCTGTGGCCCTTATGCATTGTATTCTGACCTTTGGTTGGATTCTATGGTGTTGTTGTAGAAAGGTAGGAGGGGTGTCTCTTGGGGTAATAAGTGAGTGACTCGTAGCCTCAAAAGTACACAACACTTTTGCAGTCTCCCTGGACTTTTACTTTTGGTAAAATGGAGGATTTAGACACCTATAATATTTCATTTATTCGTTTTCTATAGGAAAATGATGATAAAGTTAACATACTTCTTCAAATTATTTCATGGTAGAGTCTAGAACTTTTTTTCGTTGAAAGAAGTCCAACAAAATAGACATTTTCGGCCAAATTTAGCCCATTTTTGGCCTCTGACAGCTTTAATATTGGTCACAGATGGGTAAAACTATAGTACCGTTTGTAGCACTAGATGAGCCTAACCCGATGGGATGTATAAAAGTTGGTTTCATAGACTTTCCATAGATGTATAGCTTCCCAGACTCATAATTTTTGATATGTCAACGATTCATCAGAACCACCATATATATATCTTGCCTGGTTAAGGCTATTCTATGGTAGCTAAACTATCCTTTGAATGAGAATGAAGTGCAAATCGACATTATTTAACAACGGTTTAGCCCCTTTACTAACAGCATTTAAGCCTAATTACAAAAACACATGAGTACATCAAATCTTTACCCAAAACCAACTTTGAGTAGTTTTTTTCATAACAAAAAAATATGGTGGCACAGCTAAAAGTGTGTTCTGCTGCATACCGTCAACTGGGGTTACTTGAGACATTTTTAGAGGGTTTTTGTATGTATTTTCTTTACTATTTATCAGATCATTTTGAGAATCCTACCAAATAAAAGACCATTTCTAGGGCATTATTTGTTTTCCAAAATACTTAATCCAGCTATAGTTCTCTGAGATATACAGGCTCATCTTTCACTGTCTTAAGTTACCCCCAAATGGGGCAACTTGAGACAGCCCGGGGTAACATGAGACACTTTGTTTCAATTTGTTTTAAATTACCTAAATCTGACATTTTTTGTAAAAATATCATTTACATGAACAAATATGAGACAAAAACCTATCACAATAGAATTTGGTTTAGAAATTATATCATTTAATGGTCATCAAATTTTCTCCTATTTTGATATGCCAGAAATCTATCTGCGGGGAGCTGTAATAACACTGGGGTAACTTGAGACAAACAGCTTTTTGTATTTTTTACCATTAATTATTATATTGAGTGTTACAAACTTCATGGTATTGTATTATTGCATAGGGGGGATATTCTGTTTATATTACCACACCAATTAACACCAAGATAGAAGACTCTTTTCTATCAGCTAGGATTGGTTTGAGATGACAGAAATGCAAAACAAACTGACTTTGACACAGCACTTTGGTTGAAAATCTAAAAAAATCTAAAATTTGAATTGCTAAAAATTCATATTTTTTACATACAGCTTAACTACCAGTGGTATAATAAACTGTTTGTATAATTTTGTCATGACTTAATGTAATTTCCAACATAATAGCATACATTTTATAAGCTATTTACATGCTGGCGATATTACCAATTACTCTCAGAAAATTGTATTCCTAACTGTCTCAAGTTACCCCAGGTGTCTCAAGTAACCCCAGTTGACGGTATGGGTCGGGTTTCCATGGCAATTGAATGACTCAAACGAAGCATATTTGTTGATTTTCGTTGTCATGGTTACCAAAAAGGAGCCAGGTATGAAAGCCCAGAGAGAAATCCAGTGCTGTTCTTAGGTGACAGAACTGCCTCCACCTGGTGGTCACACCCTCAACCAACCACCCAATAATCGGTGGAAAGACCAGCAGCAGCTTGTCCACATGGGAGGCACCCAGTCTAAGACTAAGGTAAGGCCAGTAGGTGTGGCCTGCTTACATTATGTACACGTAGTGGCTGCAGTCCCAGAACCACACACAGCTCCACAAAACCTACCAAAGCACCCGTCAACTACTTGTGTTCTGGTACAGTGTACCACAATATACCTGGACATGTATTCGTATTATAGAAAAGCCAGCTGCCCCTCGTCGGAGAGCAGGTAATTATTCCACTATTTAAAGTGTTTATCCGATGTTATTATTAAAAGCGTAGTCTCCATATAAAGGTCTACATGTAGGCTATGATAATCATGCTCCAACATGTCTCCGGGTCAGACCTGGGCAGTGTTTACTCAACTTCCAGGCAGGCAGGGGAGGAGGGAGTATACGTGTAGTGGGAAATAAGGCACACACATGTACCATAGTACTATACAGCAATGTGTAATGCAGGCTGTATATAATTATCTGTGATATGTGATATTTAAGAGGCATGCATATGCATTGCCTTCAACAGACAATCGATCGTCATTCTTCATGTGGAAACATCCATCTTTATTACTACATAATTATATAGTATTATTATAATAGGTAAAAATTCATTCTTCATAATTATATAGTGTTATTATAGTAGGTAAAAATTCATTTCTGGTATCATGTACATTATTTTCACTGCTTCATTTAGTGGAACGATCAATAAACTCTTCTTAATAATAAAAAAGATAAAGAGTCCCACATACAGCTATTTGTATCAATTTTTAAATGATGTTTTACAGCATTGTCAGGTGTAGCTAGGGATGACGCGTCCTTGGATACCCTCCAGGGTACCCATGGGAGAGAGCCCTGGAACTTCCCATCATAGCCTTAACATCGTCAGCCCTACACGTGCACGTAAAATGTCTAGCTGTGGTAGCAGCTTATCTCAGTGTCCTGCTACATTCAACATTGGTAAAAAGTGATCATGAAAATTGAGGCATCATGCCACCTTCAGGTTTAAAGGCACTACATGCCAAAGCTGTGGGCCTACCATAATTTGACAAAGTCCTATAGTGGCGGCATGATGATTTTGGGCGTTCTGGGGGCGGGGGCACGTCTGGAAATAATGACCTATAAGTAATGAGTTATTCTCCTTCCAAGTATGGCACCCAGGAAATCAAGATTCCCTCTCAAGCAAAAAGTATGAATCCGTTCTAGACAGGGCTGGCATAGATCTACCTGGTGGGTCTTCTTAACTGTCCACTCTTGTCTAATGATTTTCATGTAGAGTACCTTGGGAAATTTATTTTCTCACACTGAAAATATTGAATCTCAAATGTTAGTCAAAAGTTAGTAGGTTGTACTAACTTTTTACTAACTTTTGTACAAACATTAGCGAAAATTACGTGCCCAAAGTTCCTATCCTATCTTAGCGTTTTGCTGCTAACCCTTAGCTAAAAGTTAGCATTGCCCAGGTCACCTGAACTTATGAGGCTACCATAAAATCTGGTGTACACCCGCATCTCACATATAACTCACACCCCGACTTTGAGAGAATCCTATAACCTCTACCTAGGGCTTGAAAATTGTGATTTTAGTACTGTACTATACCTTCTAAAACCCTTGTATTACCTGCTCATTGACCTGAGAATATTGTATAACCTGCACTAGAGGTTTGGTACTAGTATAACCCACAAGTTAAATGCAGGAATTTACGGTAGTCATTCATTAGTGATTAGTACATCTATAACCATTGATTGATTGATTGATTGATTTGTTTAACGTCCAGACGTACATCAAGTACCTCACGGGACATCTCAAGTTGGCAAGGAGTCATCCACAAATAGTGGTAGTCTGCCTTGCAGTAGTAGGACAGGTATTTATATGTTGCTTGCCCAATACAGCAGTGACCACATCTATGGATGATCGAATCTATGAAATGAATGACCGCATCTATGGGGTGAGGGAGAAAACCGCTACCGGGGCACGTCCCAGTCAGTGGCATGGCCCTGGTTAATATGCAACCACCACATCATGAGTTACCTGTGCAATGGTAACTCCATCCATTGAAGCCAGTTTGTCTACATAACAATTATTGTCCTGTAGAATTGGCCATATAGAGACTTGAGTCTGTCTTTGATATATGCACTTTTCAAAAACACAAAAAAGGTGTCCCATTCAGAAAACCTCATTGGAATAGGTTGATCAGGTTTGAATTCTAAATCTGGCCAAGTACATTATGTTACACCCCATATCATATTCAAAATTAGAAAAGGTTACCTCTAAGCATGATAACAAGTGCAATTACAATCTTATCATATAGATAAATATCTCATGATTTGCTTGTGCTGTCACCTGGTGTGGAGTTCCTGTGGATAGCTGGTTAGTAAAAAGTTAGTCATAGTTTAGCAAAATCTGAGTTCGATTTAATAATGCTGATAAGTTAGTGGTTTTGACTAAGATATACTAGCATTGACTAACCCCCAGAATTTTGCATCACAGTTTGATAATATTTTGATTATATTCATAATCGGAGCTTATGAATAGTCCAGAGGGAGTGGGCTGAAGAATCTTTCAAAGACACCGAACTTGAAATTTGTACCAACGGAATGGCGTATAATTCAAATCCCCAACAGTGCAGAAAATAAGATTGTACCTCCTGAACTATACTGTGTCCAATCTAATCTATAAACAGAGCGGTGGAACTGCCCCTTCTGGAAATGGCATAAATTGCAGAATTATGACTCAATCCTGAGAATCAACTGGAGTCTGAGGGGATCCCAGCCTGGCCGGTCTCCCTCCACAGATGGGTTTGATAGACAAGGCTCCAGGAAATCCATCCCATAGAGCTCTTAAAATGATGGTTAATATGATGTATTATGTATTCCCTGACTATAAGTTACCTAAAACACTACCATGAGAACTTTTCTATTATCAAACTAAACCCCAGTCTGTCCCAGTTACAAATAGTTATATTTTCGTCTTCAGAAACAAAGCTGCACCAAGACCTGCTGCAAAAGAAACCCCAAACTCAACAGATAACTCTGCTGGACAAAGAAATATAGAAGCTATTCCGTCCCAACCACCGAAGAGTGATGTGAAGAGTAGGCCTAAGCCGGGCAGAAAACAGCTAATTCGTGGTGACGACCTGCAGCAACTCATGTCTGATGAGTTTTACGGCTCTCAAGCAGTACAGGGACCTAATCAATGAGTCAGCCCAAAGTGATGAAACAGTCCTTGGCTTCAGGTCAGGTTTACGACTGGCATCTGCCTAGTGGGTCTTCTGGCTGCAGACTCTTGTCTGACCACGCACAATCTTTTCATGTAGAATACCGTGGGAAAGGTAGTTTTCTCAGTGTAGTTTATGAACAGATCAAATAACTCTCATATAATCCAGACACGGAGCTTCAAATTCTTGCAGAGGGACTGAACTGAAGCTTCGCCATTCAACACTACAAATACACAGAACTTTGAATCCATATCAATGAAATAACCTTATTCAAACCCCACAACAGTGCAGAGGATAGTATTGTACCTCCTGAACCACTGTATCCAATCTAGTCTATAAACAGTGGGATGGAATTGCCCCCTCTGGACTTCTATAGAAAGATATAGCACAAGAGGACAGCAATATTATAAGAGGGCATGATACACTTATATATGTTTATTTGCTGAATCATGATTATATATACTCAATACACAAGTTGATAGAATTTTATGTAATATTATGTGTACCCTGACTGTACAAAATATTAAAAAGTTCGATGAAAGACGTCTTTAAAAACTTTCTACTGATGATACATAAACAAATTGGCCATTTTGTGAATTTTGATATGTTTTGCAATTTTCTTTTTTACACCTTTGTCGCAAAGTTGTCACTACCCCCAATTTTTAACAAGCGGCCAGTTGCTGGATTTAGCATGGCAGTCTTTGCAAAAACATGCAGGACAGTGGCAATGTCCTTCTAAAATGCCACCGGTCCAGCAGATTTACAGGTGCAGCAGGACCGAACGTCCAGTCGCATGTTGGGCTTTTCTGAACTAGAAGAATTCAGTTGGGATTCTAAGGCTGAAATATGTATGTAAATATAGTGTGTAAAACTATATATCTATCCTGATTTGGCCATAAATCTACATCCCCCCCACCAACCTGGCTAAAATATCCCCGAACAGCTCCTATATTCTTTAGTAACTCAGTGACTTTTTTGTTGCTGAGATTAGTTGAATCCGCCCCCCCCCCCCCTCAATAAAGTTCTATTCCCTTATTTTTCTATAATTGACCCTATCTGCTGCATTTTGTTGACTATTACCCAATCTATCAATTCCACATCCTATGTACCATAAAACCTCGCGTTTAAGCCGCGGCTAGTACGCGAATCAGATAGCTGGTGCGGCTTATAGGATCGGCACAGTCAAGGTGCGGCTTATACGCGAGTTTTTGCTCCTATAGTACAGTACTAAAGTCACCATAATCAGATCGCTGGTGCGGCTTATAGGATCGGCCCAAAGTCGGGGTGCGGCTTATACGGTAGCTATGTCAACATCTTGACACTGAAGGTTCCCCTTAATATAATGTAAAGGAAACAGGGGGGATTTCCTGGAACAAAGCGCCTTGTCCAGTCACCCCCTTTCATTCTTAATGTATCGACTTTTCTAAATTTCGTTTTATCACTATATATAACAACCTCTTATGGTTGCCATTTTATGTACCACTTCTGGCCATTCCCTAGTTGATTCCCAGTATTTTCTCTCTTTGTGATATCAATTTCAATCTCGATTTTCTTAGTTTGGAAGAAAAGGGAGGTTTTCATCAATAGATCAGTAATTTCTTTTCAAACCTGCAAAATTGTTGAGAATTTCGAGATTGTAATAAACTTCATACATGTTGAATACATCACTGTAGGGGCAAAGAGGAATAACCTATACATTATAGGTGCGCGGTATGGGGGCATTCATGTACAGAACTATATGGTGCCAGGAACTGAGTCAAACTATATATGTAAATCATGAACATTTTATTTCTGTATGATCTCATAAAACAGAAATTTCCGTGTTAATTGTGCATTATCCTACACACATAATTAACACTATTGAGGTTAAACCGTTATGCCTCCGTTCTGAGAACTCAGTTTAAAACGGTTTTCTATCACAGCCCACATTAATCTTAACTTTAAAAAAACTCTTCAAGAGAAGCTAAACTAAGAACACCGGTGGGTGAGTGTGATACCAGCAGAGCGAGCCAATACGGAACTCCTCAATTTCAAAATGCAGATCTTCATTTTTTTTGTCATTCAACAATACATGTATTTATCAATACAAAAATATGTTTTCTACCATAATCTTGATAGCAGGGTGACCTATGAAATTCCATATATTTTGTCCGAGTAAGTATGTACATGTATCCTCCAAGAGAATAATTCATCAATGATACTGTGATTATAGAAACATGGAAACCTGTGGTAACTGTTGAAAACTGATCGATTAAGTTGAATTTGCATACAATGATCTTTTTGGGCGAACGGATAAAATATCAGCTGTAACTTGCCAGACCTACATTATAAGACGGTACTTGCAAAGGTACCACACATTTAAATCTATGAAGCACAGCATTAATCATAAACACGCATGTTAATAACGTTGGCAAATAGTGACCTTTCGGTTCGCCGTACACTATATATTAATAACACATATCCCTCAAACCACAAGCACATGGTTATTACAACATAACAGTTATACAATAAAAGAAAAGTATTTTCACAATACTTTATGTATATAATCTCTTCTTATGTCATTTGTAAAGTGTTACCATTAACCAACAAATACATTGTTTGTTGTCAATATCTGGAAGCATCCGAACCAGCTTATACTTTGAGATACATGTAATTACCTAAAGTTGGTCTGTGGTACTTTTTATTAAGAAATCTAGAATGTAGCGTATAGCCGGAACCTAATACTGAATTATTATGTTATGATTATCAAATACATCTAGAAGAACGCTTGCAGCCCGGTGATTGCGCGCCCCAGTATCAACGCATGGATGTCATGTGTACCTGAAAATGGCGAGAGAATTGTTTAAAAAAATACCAACATATGTAAGAAGTTTTGAAAGCTAATATGAAGTGTTTTTTTTTGAAAGTTCAATTCTCAAATTATACAAAATATAGATTAGGCCACTCAAAAAAAAAAAGTTGTTTCTCATCACCGCGCGCATCACATTAATCATGATTTGAGGAAAACTTTTTATTTTATTTTTTTTACATTTTTGATGAAAAATATGTTAAAATTGCCAAAGTATTGACAAATTTGGTATCAAATTAAAGCTTATGCCCTCAGCAATGCAGTGAGCTAGGTATGATTTGCATTATAACAAGTTTTGCTGATCAATAAACTTCAAATTACTAAATTGTGAAAATTGATCGCGAAAAGTCCAAATTTCCCTATGTATTTATGCCCTGAGTAAAAAAGAAAAAAAAATTTAAATAAAAAACGCCCTCGTCATATTTTTCATTGCTTGGTGATGAGAAACAATTTTTTTTTTTTGAGTGGCCTTAAAAAGAAAATGGTGGTACATGTATGAGGGAGTCTTGGGTTAGAAGTGGAGTTTTGAAGAATCTATATCTACTATACCTGTATGTTGTCACAAGTCAACCATTATAGTAATTTAAAATTTAAAGTTATAGGCTGACTGGTATATTCGTTGAGAGACCTGCGAGAGACCTAGTATTAGTAGTAGTACTAGCAGCGTTACCCCATCTGGTGTGGGGTGGCAGTACTAGAACACAACCTAACTGTTGACCTCTGCATTAACTACAGAAGGCAGTGTGCAGTTGGCTGGAACTATGTGAAAGTACAAACTCTACCACTGTGTGTCCTACCTTCATAAGTGTTAACTGCCTCCAGGTTCATGGCATGTCTGATGACGTGGTACTCGTCACAGATACCGTTACCACCCAGCATGTCACGCGCCAGCCGCGCGATGTCCAGCGACTTGCCACATGAGTTACGCTTAATCATGGAAATCATCTCAGGTGTCGCCCTATTCAAATAACAAATGCAGACATTTTCAATGAAATAACAGTACATGTACAAAAAAAGTACATCTTGTTGCTGCTCAAGAACTCTAATCTAGATTGCATGGCAATTTTACAGGGTTAAACATACCGGGTTGCCACCGACAAAGTAAATTCAAATTCCCTGACGTTTTATCAAATTTCCCTAACAATCGCGACATAAACCTTATGTTTTTAAATGCCCTCCAACTATGAATTTGCACTCTTTTTGAAGTTATCTTCTACTTAGTGAGTGGTCATTATTTAACAACAGGGGTTTTGTGAATTGCATGCCCGCAAAAATTTTACCCCCTTCCTTTTGGAGGATTTAGATATTTTCTTCCTTAAAATCATAGTAAAATACAGGCTTTTTCAGAAGAAGGGTGACCTTTTTTTGGTATTTTCCCTGACAAAACGTTACTTTCATTTTCAGAAAATAACATTTTCCCTGGCTTTTTGCCAAAAAATCTGAAATTTCCTAACATTTCCCTGACCTGGAACGACATTTTCCTTGCCAGTGGCAACCCTGACATAGGTTTCATGTGTGTTGAATATGGACAATATATTTCTGTACTTTCTCATCAAATGATAGAATCACGCAGTCACACTTAGCCCATCATCTTAGTTTCAATTCTCAGTAAAATAACCAAGGAAAAAAGAGTTTTGACTCACAAGCCCTGATCCTTTAAGCGTCCGACCTGGATACACGACTGCAGACCGAGGGAGATCTCCGTCAACATGTCGGCCATCTTCTTTTGCATCAGCTGGTTTTGGGCGAGCGGTCTCTTAAACTGATGTCTAATGGGAAGAGACAAAAAGAAAACTTAGAGGAATAAAAAAGTTTACATGACCTTTTCTAGTTCTAGTTCATAAGGGCAAACGTGAAACAGTTCAAAGTATTATGAAAATATCACGACAAAGCTGGATCATATGATAAAAGACAGTGATTCAATCTTTTGCAACTAATTTAATTATTTGTGATTAGCTGATCCCTGCACCTATCCCTAATTAGCATCTCAATATACCAATAAACCCTATGAGGCTGCACCTGTTTCACACACATGTCTAGTCTTACCTGTCTAGTGTGTACTGTCGGGCCGCGTCCAGGCAGAACTCTGCTGCTCCCAGTGTGCCCCATGCAATGCCAAACCGGGCGTTGTTCAAACAGCCGAAAGGTCCCTGAAATATTTGAAAAAATATAACATTAGAAAAAGTGGCAGGACATTATTACCTGCAGAGTTCAGAGAAAAGATAACTTATACCTGAAGACTTCTTGTTCTAGAGAAATTCATTAAAAACACTCCTCGATTTTCAACAAGAAATCATGAGATAAGCAAACTTTGGTGACAACAATTTGTACTTTGACAACTCACAGAAAGGCCTGAGACGTTAGGTAACAAATTCTCCTCAGGAACCTCCACGTCTTCCATCACGATCTGCCCGGTGATGCTGGCACGCAGCGAGAACTTGCCCTCTATCTTGGGGGCGGTGAGACCCTTCATTCCCTTCTCCAGGATGAATCCCTTCACCTTGTTATCGTGGGCGTTACTCTTAGCCCACACGACAAATACGTCAGCGACCGGAGAGTTTGTGATCCTGAATAGAGAACAGCAATCTAATGAATACAAATGAATACTCATCAGTTCATGTACCAAGCTTATGTTTAACACGTATAATAGATTTATACTCTCTTCAGTGATGTAATTTAGTTTTTCAAAGTTTTTTTATATCCTGATCCCCCTGAAAACTAGAAATCGCCGAAGATCTTGTGTGGTAGGATTCATCATATTCTCAGGACTGCAACCAGTATTTCTTTTTGCACAATGACAATCTGAACTTGTCTCACTATTGTTGGTTTTGTTACAAAACTGATATACACTTACCATGACTTGGCTCCGTTTAGTGTGTATGTTTTGCCGGAAGGGTTATAGACGGCCTTGGTCTCCATACCATTGGGGTCACTACCGTGGTTAGGTTCGGTCAACCCGAAGGCACCGATAATTTCTCCACGTGCTGAAAACGCCAATAAAGGTCTTCATTATTCGGTTTCTATAACACGGCCCTCTACATAGAAATAAAGTCTATTCCTGGTTAGAAGTATCTCAAATGTGTAAGATCATTGAAACTTAACTATTTCTTTGCAAAGATAAGTATACATAAATTGACCCGTATTATATGGTAACTAATAGACTAAGCTAGAAATCAGGCCCAACTAGGGTTAAAGATTATTTTAATCGATAGCGGTAGTATGCTTTCTTGTCCTACGAAGGTTAGCACTCAAAAATGGCAGGCAAACGGGTTGTATATGGGGGTTGGGTCCATATAGGGACACGAGTGGCTGAACAGCACCCCTTTACTCAATATGTTTATATTTCTTATTTATGAATCGTCCCCAAATTGTGGCAGTAATACTGCTGGACCTAATGAGAACACTCACCGAGGCGTGGGATGAACTTGTCCTTCTGTTCCTCTGTACCATATGCGTAGATGGGCCACATAACGAGGGAGGACTGTACACTCATACAGGACCGGTATGCGCTGTCCACTCTGTGGGGGCACACCAAGGGTAAGGCCATGCAGCAAACATTATACATTGATTCAATCAATACGGTATTATACCGAGCATATGCACTTTTCAATTGAACTAAAATCTGGATACAGTTGAAGAGCCATCAACAACATGTCTTTCATAATTTAATAATCAGAAGTTGCTGGAAGTGAAGTAGTGTCAGTTTACAAACCTTTCCAATTCTCGTGTGATGAGGCCGTAGCCGACCGATGTTGTTCCTGCACATCCGTACCCTTTGATGGTTGGTCCCAAGACGCCGATCTCACCGAGCTGTGGCATCAGGTCAGGGTCGAAGGCTGTGGATAGAAATCATAACATGAGAAAAACGATTCAGCTTCAATGTGACGGCTGAAAGCTCTTTTTATGAATGTTTATTTAGTGGCAGTTGTAATTATTTAAAATGTATTCATGCATCAAATATTGGTCTGCTATTTACTTGTGCCAACTACTCAACCTTTAGTTGTCAAGTTATTTTTAGAAATACTTACTTTCATTTCTGTTAGCCATGATTATTTTAGGCATGAGTTTGTCGTCACAGAAAGAGCGGAACTGGTCACGGAGAATCTTTTCATCTTCAGTGAGTTGTGAGTCGATATTGAGGGCATCCTTCCAGTCAAACTTTGCTGTAAAAAATGTATTCATGGATATAGGGACATAGATGTGCACAATTCGATAATATAATCAATGTCCTAAACTTGCCTAAGAAATACATTGTGCACCCTTTTGGGTAATAGCATGGAGCTAAAGAGAGACTTGACTCTGCCTGGTAATAGTGTAGAAGAGAATATGCGTACCACCTCACATATTCCCACATGTAGATCTAGAAGAAATATGGCTAATGTGGTAATTTTATGACAAAACATCCTTGATTTGTAACTACTGTAGTTACTTTTCACATCATACCCCAGGTTCTACTTGATTGATTGATTGGATTGCTTCACATCCAAGTGTACTATGACGCCTGGGACTTTACTCAGGAGTTTAAATACATTTAAGTATAATACCTGTACATAATTCTTGACATTATCTTATTTCCAAGTAATCTAGCAAGTAATGTTACAACATGATCAATGTAGCCTACTTACATGATGCCTATAAAGCAGTTACAAAATAATTTCCATAATTTTTAAAGCCACTACAGGCCTTCTGCCAGAATATACACACAGGGTTCCCACTGTTTTTCGCGTTTAACACACATTTCCAGGAGGGAGAGAGTGA
This sequence comes from Harmothoe impar, assembly GCA_947462335.1. Lineage (NCBI taxonomy): Eukaryota > Metazoa > Annelida > Polychaeta > Phyllodocida > Polynoidae > Harmothoe > Harmothoe impar. The sequence goes on from OX381705.1 coordinate 79,673,847, forward strand.
GCTTAGTTGAGACACATATGAGTTGATATGAGTTGAGTTGAGATGTCATATGAAATTAGATGCAAGTATGAATCTACGTAATAGGAATAACATTTGTGTATAGTGGGTGGGTAAAACTGGTCATCTGCTCACAGGTGACATGCAAAGTTTTTCACTGTGGGCAACTAGCTGTCAGCACCAATAAATATATAAAATACATACCATATTAACTAAAGAGCAACAGAAGTTATCTGTTGTGATATAGATATTTGATTAGCGTAATAGCACCTTGCATATTTAGAGGTTTTATGTGTTAGAGACTATGTAGTCAGTTATTATTGATTTTATCTTTATTTTTCAAAACTTTTTTCCTTTTTTTTTTGTTATTACAATTTGGTCTCTTATATTTTGGTTTGATTCTAGCCTCTTTTAGATTCAGGTTCAGGCTTGAATTTGTTCATGATGATGGCACAAAACTTTGACAGGTTTGACAGGACAAGGGGGTCTTTGCTATCAAATAATTCATCGAAGGTGGGAACACATGCATGGGTGAGGCGTTATATAGTCAGCAATGAGTAGTGCCCATTCCTCATTGAACATGTCACATTAAAAACATGTACCCAGGTAGTGAAATTGATCCCCAATGCTGTTACGGTTACAGTGGGTGCATTTTTTATCCTCAACTTCAACATCGATATATCTACCAGGGTACCAATAACTACTGGGAGGATGTGGTTCCCACATCTAAACCCACACAGGTTTGCTGCACTCATGGGATCAAGTGGAGCAAATATTTTTCAAAGCATAGTTCCTTTTTGAAGATTCTATAATTCAGAAAGTGTCCAGAATCCATAACTCTGCTATGCCAGTCCTGGTGTTCAATGTCAGTAAACTTTCTCTTAACAGTGGTCTTCAAAAGGTTATGTGATGTGGTTACCTAACAGGTTACCAAGCCCGCTTGTGTTTAGGATATTCTGTACATGGGAAAGCCACTTGGACCGTAAACGTAAACTACTGGTACTGTTTGAATGTTTTATTATATAGTAAATAAATACCATAGATTATGTAGATCTAGTTGGTTTTTCCTGAGACAACCCTGTGCCAAAAGTTAATCATTCTCACTATAAAGTAGGCCTACATATGTATAGAGCTTAGATTCTGCCTGCCAAGTTCACCCAACGCCTAACAATTGGCCGTTAGTCCGACACATCTGGCGCTGTCCTCAAAGATGTACTCTCAGTCAGTCCCTCAAAATTGTCAATCATGTTCCCCAAAGGGTACTTCAAATGTCCAGCATACTTATACTGCTGCAAACATGTCAATATCAGTGTATGTCACACATTTTCATTTCAGCAGCAGGGAGAATCGGTGGGACTCTGGGTGGAGTTGACATCAAACAAAGCCAGGATTATAGATCTATTTATGTACTAGGAATGCCTTGTGGATGGTGAACAGGTGGGCATAGATTGAGGGACATATGGCTGGAAGCATTAGACTGAAGAGTGAATACTTCCATCAAAACAGCTACTCTGCCAGATTGGCAGAGTGACTTGGTTAGCCCAAAGGGACATGGTTTCACTGGCAACAGCCAATCAGGTGACTAGAACTGCGCACACCCCAATCCATGCTTGTGGTCAGAATTCTGGGTCAAGGACACTTCATTGTGGTTATTATTACGGCTGTCAGTTTTCTTTGAATTTGTGGGGTGTTATGCTAGTATTGTTGTCCCTAATGTTTCTGATCCATTACTATATGAGGACATACTGAGTTACAAAACCAAAAGCAAAGCCAAAGCCATGCATCGGAACTGAAAAGTGAAGTGTTCTCTGTTGAACATTCAGAAAACGAATCAACCAACAAACCTGCACTGCTTTGTGCCCTGTAAATCACGGACAAACTGCTTCTAGCAGGTTTTAAGAGTGATCTTAGAGCCATCTTGTTCTACTCGGTAGTGCCCCGGCTGCTGTCTCCTACGTAGAAATGCCTATAAATGCCTAACCCTTGTGTGGTCTTCTTGAGGTCAGCCTGTGTTATGAAAGTGGACTGCTAATCCCAGTGCAAGCTAGACCGGCTCACTCCTCTAGCGTGGCAATGCATAGGGGAACGTGGGTAGGGCTCTGCGGTGGAGGTTAACATGGCATTGACACTACGGAGTTAATAACATTAAAAAACACAGATGTTTATTCTTTACATGTAAAAATATACAAATGAGATTGCTATCTTCATAAGCATATTTATCGATCAATATAGTAATTCATACGTAGTACTAATATTTAGTAATTTCCAAACGTGTGTTTACGCAGGACCGCAGTAAATCTCTCAACATGGCGGAGCTGGCGGAAAAACTTTTGCTTCTCCTTGGAGAAAAAGAGGGTTTAGATACCCTGGAGACTGCTAGGGACCTCCAACTAGATCATCAGAAAGTAGTGGGAGCCGTGAAAAGTTTACAAGCACTTGAAGGGGTGAGTTCATTGTTTATATGTACGTTAGGGCAGAAAATATGTGTGCCGGCCACGGGTGACACTGACAGTTCACGCCGGGTGACGAAATACACGTGTAATTTGTACCTCTGAGTCTCAGACTCAGTACTAGTGTCAGTAGGTGCGTTCGGGGAGGACTGTTACTATGCTACAATTGCAATGATTCTGTCTGTGTTTAGATCAGACTAAGGGAGTGATCTACATTGTCTGACAACAACAGTCAACAGGGGTAGCTAAGGGAGTGTTCATTTATTATTTACAGGGGGGGGGGGGCGGTGGGTCGGGGGGGGGGGGCGTAAACATTTCCGACCCCTCCTGAGGGGGGGGGGGGCCGTAAAAAATTCTGACCCCTCTTGAGGGGGGGGGACGTAAAAATTTAAGCCCCTTTCTAGCAAAAAAGCCTGCGCGTTACTATAGTTCAAAGGGGGGGGGGGCGAAAAATTTTCGGCGCCTTCGCGAGGGGGAGGCGCAAAACGTTACACGCGCTCTCGAGGGGGGGGCGTAAACAAATTTCGCCCCTCCGCGCGAAATCTCACCACCCCCCCTAGGCTCGCGCTAGCCATTCGCCAGTTCGCCAGGGGCGATAGAAAGTTCCAATTGGCGAAAATAAATAGTAAAATTACACTTTATTTTCGCCAGATTTTACCCAGCTGGCGAAAATTAAATTGTTACACAGTCATGTAACATACCATTAGAAAGAAGAAGTTCTGAGGAAGGTGGTTAACCACATTGTTTGCTGACATATTTCTGAAGCAGAATCGTGTACATGTATTTAATTATTACCATTATAAAGAACAATTGAGTCGTTCATCCCCAACAACTAGCTTTCAATCCTCGCCAACATCATCCCACCCCTCACATCTACCTTGGTGCTTTCTACTATTTCCATCCTCGACTCCCACAATTACATTCAGTTTACTATTCTTGAGGAGGGGAGGATGATGGAGAGGGGGGGTGATAGAGTGTGGCGACTAAAGTTCTCACTGACGCAGGCCAGTCCACAGTCTATAGTGTAGAAGGAAAAGCTTTACTGAAATAACCATAATTTTCACTATTCTAATATCAAATTGATTTTAATCATGTCTCCGTACATGTATTTATTTTAATTTTATCTGCAAATAGATTCAAAATAAAAGCTTCTAAGGGGTTAATTCATCAACACATAATACCACGTAACCTTCATCTGGTGTGTGTTCTAAATCTGGCGAATTTCCCATGATATTGGCGAAAGAAATTGAAAGAAAGACAGACCTTTTTCGCCAATCTGGCGAAACAAACACGTATCCTAGCGCGAGCCTAGCCCCCCTGTAATCAATAAGTGAACACTCCCTAACACTAACAGGGGGGGGGGGGTTCGCAAAATCGAAAATCGGCCCGCGCGGGCCCTTGTAACGTGCAGGCTTTTTTGCTCAGAACAGGTTAAATTTGTTTGACCACCCCCCAAGGCAAGAGCCTTGAAGAGGGGTCCAAATTTTTTTCAGCCCCCCCCCCCTCCGCGGTCAAGGGGTCTAAATTTGTTTTCCCCCCCCCCCTGTTAAAAAATGATCACTCCCTAATACGCAAATACAGTACAGTAAAACTTCGTTATAAGGAGGACCTTGGGACCAGTGCAATTTGCTCCTTATAACCGAGGTCTCCTTATAAGCAAGGTCAGCCTTATAAAGGTCCAGCAACGGAACACTCCCTACATGTGTCTCTTATACCCTTATAGACTTGATTTGAATACAATTCAGATGGGTGTGTGTATTATTTCAAGTCAAAACCCCTTCTAGATCCCCTTCATGGAGCTTTTGATCTCCCTTCCTTCCTAGGGAAGCTACAAATGTATTCTCCCTACCTCTATGGAATGGGGCAGTGGGCAATTTTAAGCAGTATGTGACTGTAATCCTGAGAAATAACTTCCCTGGGTAAGGTTTGCACGTACGAAATAAGGAAATGAGCCAAAATTACCTCCTTATATCAGAGGTTAAGGTAAAAACACCTCCTTCTAAGAGAGTTTTCTTACTATATAAATGTATAGGGAAAAATTGGGACCACACAAATCTGCTCCTTATAAGCAAGGTCTCCTTATATCAGAGTTCCTTATAACGAAGTTTCACTGTAGTATTAAGCAGGACTATAGCAAGACTGAGTGAATTGAATTAGGGAGTGATATATAAAAAAATATAATCATGAATCTAGATAATGCATTGACGTCCATGATATAATACAACTTTTTAATCACGTTTGATAAAACTTTTGGAATTAGGCCTACGTTTCTACCTAGTCAGAATAAGTCTAGAACTTAATCGAAATGGTAGTAGTATGCCTCCATTTTTGACAAATTGCCAGTGAAACCATGAAGGCTTTTAAAGAAAAGTTAACTGATTGATTATTGATTCGCAAAAGTTGAGACTATGCAAGTTATTCCTATCTAACTCCCATATTGAATGTAAATGTCAGCCTGTATTAAAAGGGGAAGATTGACCCCACTCCTCAAGACGGAACATTTTCCAGCACATTCGCACAAAATCCCATTCCCTCCACATAGTCCACTCACTAGTCCAAGACTAAGGCCTATACCTCTTTCGCCTGTGCATATTTAATTCAAAACTGATGGATTCCTTTTCTCAGGTCGTGAGTGCAGAGCAGAAAACCCTGAAGAACTGGGAGTTGACGGATGAAGGGAAGTCTGTCGCTGCAAACGGCAGCCATGAAGCCCTCGTGTACCACGCTATTCCTGCCGACGGCATGCCACAGGCCGCACTCATGGTATGTATCAGAGCAGAAAGAATACCAGATTTAGGCCCGATTATGAAAGTCAGTGGTGAAAGTGGATGGTATCTTATAAAATATAAGTTTTATCCATCCTGGTATATACTATTAGGCTTTCACCTGACATACTTATTTTATATGCAACTAAACAACTGAAAATATGATGTTTTAAGTATCATATTTCTATGAATGGAATGTTGGCATGACATACGAACAGACAAAAGAGGGAAACAGTAAACGTCTAATACATTATTAATGTCTTCTGTTTGCAGAAGAATGTCCCCAATGCCAAGGTTGGATTCAGCAAAGCGATCGCAGCGGGATGGATCAGCATGGACAAGAAGGCGGAGGGCGGACCTCGGGTCTTCCGAAAGGTACCAGTACATTCATACACGCTACAGATAAAATTATATGTTTTTAAGTTAATGTAAAGTGGTGATCCGCCGAGCGATGTCTTTGGTTCTGCTCTTTAACTTTAGTGTTTGTGTGCCTACATAGAAATTGGTCCACATTTTAAATATATCCCATTTCTTGTAGGTTGAGAGCATTGAAGACCAGGTTCAACATTGCCTTAATATGATAGCCGCCATGAAGCTGGACGACATCACCGACCAACAGAAAACCGACTACAAGAAGAGGAAACTCATAACCGAAGTGTAAGTCATTCTTGTAATTACTGGACATCGATTCTCTCTCTTTGTAGCTCTATAGTGATCGATGCCCAGTTTTATACTTCAGACCAGTGGCTCATTTTAGCTGTTTTGTGCCTCACAGATTGCTTCTAGGGCAAAATCCTGACTAGGTGCCAATATATTCTCTATGCCAATGTGTAATATGAGGGTAGAAAACGCTGGAACCTCAGTTAGAAAAAATCCTACTGAACAGTTTTTGAGAAAATTAGGGTTTTGTTGCATATTTTTGGTGTTTTTAGTACATTTCCTACATAAACCGTGAACGCCAGCATTTCTCACTTTTCAGGTATTTAGAATCAGAATTTGACTTTTTTTAATTCGCAGTAGGATTGCTGAGTATCGAGCCATTCTAGAAAAGCTATTCTTTGGAAAAAATACTTTGTATTTCTTGATGATTTTCGTTGCACAAATTTAGGGTTGTAATATAAAAACTGCATTGTCATCCAATCAAAGTGTTTATGCACTGTTGATGGTCACCCCCTCCCACCCACTTCACTCTGCATTGAAGGAGAACAGGCAGGGGAGGTTCATGTGTCGTATATAGCTGTTGACCTGGGTGCTGGGTGCATTTTTAATTTATGGGGTGCCAACTGTTCATGAAAGAAAAATCAAATAGAATTTTTTTTTTTTAGTATCAGATTAATGCAACTACAATTCGTAATAGCACTTAAAGCATTGTATTTGCATTAATATGAATAGTAGCCACCTTATGGGGTGCCAACTATTCACGAAAGAAAAATCTATAAGAATTTGTTTGTTATTAGCATTAAATTGATGCAACCACAATTCTAGATTGCATTTTAAGCATCTTAAATGAATGGTAGTCATCTTAAATATATGGGGTGCCAACTGTTCATGAATTTAAAAAAAAGAATAGAATTAGTTTTTTTTGTTAGTATCAGATTAATGCAACTACAATTTGTGATTGCACTTAAAGCATTGTGGCATGCAATGACTGGTAGCCACCTTGAATGTATGGGGTGCCAACTGTTCATGAAAGAAAGAAAAGAAAGTATTTTTTTTAAGAATCAAATTACTGCAACTGCAATTCAAGATTGCATTTAAGCATTATGGCATTCAATGACTGGTGGCCATCTTGAACCTATGGGGTGCCAACTCTTCATGAAAAAAAAAACTAAATTGGATTTTTTTAACAGTATAAAATTTATGCAACTACATTTCAAGATTGCATATAAAGCATTGTGGCATTCAATGAATGGTGGCCATCCTAAACCTATGGGGTGCCAACTGTGTTTGAAAAAGGTATCAAATAGAAATTTTCTTATATGAATTATACAAATTAATGCAACTATAATTCTTCATTGCACTGAAAGCATTCTGGCATTTAGTAAATGGTAGCCATCTTGGATGGGTTGAATGAAGGAAAAATCAAATAGGATTTGTTTTTTTTGATAGTATCAAATTAATGCAACTACAAGTCAAGATTGCATTTCAAGCATCGGGACATTCAATGAGTGATAGCCATCTTGAATCTATGGGATGCCAACTGTTCATGAAAGAAAAATGGAATAGATTTTTTTTTTATTAGTATCAAATTACTGCAACTGCAATTCGAGATTACATTGAAAGCATGGTGGCATTCAATGAATGGTTGCAATCTTGAATTTTTAAATGAACATACACACAGACATATTCATAGACATGAACATGGTGTTTCCTTCATATAGATATTCATGGATTTCTACTTCTACTAAATAAAGATTTCTGTTGGAAGGATTCTGTTACATGGATGTCGATGTCCAGTTTTAGATATATATCCATATAGTGCATTGGAGTGCTATAATGTTGGACTGCTGTATATTTGTATCATTTTAACCCAATAAAACACTTTTAAAAAGGTGCTACTGTGAAAAATATATAATCATTAACACCCTTAATGGCTCTAACATTGTGTCATTGCATAATAACTTACTGGTCCCAGTGGTGAATGCAGTTTGTCTCATACAATGTATTGGATTATGCTATCAAATACAATTGCTGTATAGGAGCGGTAGATAGCCACCCCTTTAAGTTTAAGCATGAAATCACCATTATCACTGTTGAGAAGTCAAATGTGTCTTAACATAAGAATGAGTGCCAATAGTACAAATATATTCTCTTTTCTATAACAGTAAGACCAACTACTACTACGTGACGCGGGGACCTAACTTCACCACCTCCATTGAGAAACCTGAGACAGAACTCACAGCTGAGATGCTGCAAAGTGGGGCGTGGAAGGACAAGGCCTTCAAGGCGTACAACTTCAATGCTCTCGGTGTAATACCACCCAGCGGTCACCTTCACCCCCTGCTCAAAGTGCGCAAAGAGTACCGCCAGATCTTCTTAGAAATGGGGTAAGAATACTTCCACAACATTTTAACAATCATGATAGAATAATAAATATGTATATTCTAGTGTAGAAACGGCGTACAGTAATCTGATAAGAAATCGAGAAATAATAATGTTTTTTTATTTTTTTATCAAAAGGTGTTAGTATGTGATCGAGGGTTTTCCAAGGGTTAAGTGTGGACTCCTGTGAGAGATAAACTAAGACTCTATAGATAAGCTGTTATGTTTTATTCCCCAGAACACAATCCTATGCCAAGACGCAATATTGTAGCATGAATACTCTTGTCCATGTCCTATGAATTATAAAGGAAAATGTTCCGTTTCAACCATTGCAGATTCTGTGAGATGCCGACCAATAACTTCATAGAGAGCAGTTTCTGGAACTTCGATGCCCTCTTCCAGCCGCAGCAGCACCCGGCCCGTGACGCGCACGACACCTTCTTCATCTCGGACCCTGCCTGCGCTACAAAATTCCCACGCGACTACTTGGAACGCGTCAAGAAAGTCCACTCAGAAGGAGGCTACGGCTCCCAGGGGTACAAATATGACTGGGCAGAGTCAGAAGCTGCGAAAAATCTCTTGAGGACGCATACAACGGCTGTTAGTGCTCGGATGCTGTATAAACTAGCACAAGATGGTTTCAAGCCGGCGAAGTACTTCTCCATAGACCGTGTGTTCCGTAACGAGACACTAGACGCTACTCACTTGGCAGAGTTTCATCAAATAGAAGGTCTAATCGCTGACTACAACCTCACTCTTGGAGATCTCATGGGAGTCATACAAGAGTTCTTCACCAAACTCGGCATGAAGAACGTGCGCTTCAAGCCGGCATACAACCCCTACACCGAGCCCAGTATGGAGATCTTCGGCTACCACGAGGGTCTCAAGAAGTGGGTGGAGATCGGTAACTCTGGAGTCTTCCGACCTGAGATGTTGCTGCCGATGGGACTCCCCGAGGATGTGGTGGTTATCGCCTGGGGGCTGTCACTAGAAAGGCCGACCATGATCAAGTATGGTATTGATAATATCCGAGAGCTGTTTGGACCACGTGTCAACCTTCAGATGGTTTATGATAACCCCATCTGTCGACTTGAGAGGCAATAGCATCATCTAATATGACAATAACCTATGTTTCCCAAAGCCTTTAAAGGCACGAGAAAGGGAGAGAACGTCTGAAGTCTTAAGCCTTGCTTTCCAGATGGCTCAGGGCAAACTGATATCTCTATGTTAGAATGACAGAGACTTTAATCAAGAGGGTATTTTACCTGAGATACTTTATTTATGAAAACCTAACAAAAAAGTGTGCTGGAAAAGAATGATTGGTACGCATGAAGAATCATGAATCATACCCTACAGATTAGCATGCCATCTCTTTTTCACTTTGAATACATTGTATTCCCAATAGGAATAAAAGACATATTACGATGTCTATCCGTACTTACATATGTATTGCAATAGAGTTTATATCAATGGAAACATGTTTTCTGCGATGTGTACGTGATAAATAAACCTTAAAGAAAAGAAATCTTTTTATCTGTTGTACGTTATTTGAATCTAGCATACCCGGTATGTCATTTCCCCTTTGATCTACAACCCTGATTTCACCCTTTGCTTCCTACAAATCAAATGGGGTACATTAGGCGTCAGAAGTACTTTTTCTGAGTTGTAACTTAGAACCTCACCCACTTCTAGATAGCCCCTGGTCCTAACTCCACACTAGGTGTCTCCACTGAGGCCGCTCTAAACTGCAGCGCTCACTGGAGGCAGGTATTGTAACTAATCTTATCAAATGTTTGATGCTAAAACTGTAGAACAGTTATAATCTGGAAAGAAATCCCTTTGTGGAATTCTAGAGGAATTTGTGGGCTCCTGTATATAAGGGACGGGACTTGGTAGGATGGAAATCTGAAGGATAGGACTTGGTTTAACCAAACCGTGGCCTTGTTTAGGCAGAACTGCCAAAGGTGTTGGTGCGGAACTACTGCATAAGTGCCACAATATGCATCGGACAGTTCGCGAGTATAACAGGAATCGGTTTCATATAATTATGAAAGTGTTATAATCATTGTTTTGAGTTGCAAACGATATTTTTGTTCGGGGGGACTCTGAAGGTGAGCTCTGGGCGGGCAGAACTCCAAAGGGTGGGATCTGTGTGGGCGGAAATCCCAAAGGGTATAGGCGACCACAGGTCACAGGTGGTCTTCGGCTGGGTGAAACTGAGCACTGAGGCATGGTTTAACTTACTGAAACCAGAGGACCTGGTTTGCAAAGGCAATACAAGGAGATTTATTGATCTGGTACTGTGGGAGGTTTTGTTTAAATTACTACCCCAGCCACCAAAGCCCATCCCTCTTAGTTCAACCCACCCAAATTCTACTCCGCCGAGCTTCATCCCCCAGATTTAAACGCTGCGAGTCACACTCGGGCAAATTCCATCAGTCTGGGTTATTGTCCTTCTTTCAATTCCCATCCCTGCCCCATAACTTCCTCAACCCTCCCTATTCACTTTATCCCCCACCCACCCTGAATGTACCAGCTTTAAAATCCAGAAAGGCTATGTGACAATATATAGTGGAGGCCACATTTGGTGAATATCTAGCCAGAGATGAGATTTTCTTTTTGAATGGGGGTTGGGGGTGAGGGTAATGTTTCGCATGTGGCAAACTCAATTATTTAGCAGGAGAAGGATTGAAGTAGAAATCATAGCTATTTTAAACACTACGAAAAGCTCGTGAATAAATCCATATCCACCTTCTCCTGGTTTTACCGCACAGATGTTGCATTAATTGCCAAAACCAAAACTGTGTCTGTGTCTGGCGCAAACAAGTCCACATTGAAATATTATAGACACTTTTACGCTCGGTTTTACGGTTAGAAAGTGGAGTGCCTACTAATGCGAACAAGTGGATAAACATTCGCTGCTCTGCCCTTTTAACTGATGCACATCAATTGTCAAAAATACATTTTCTATTTGCAGACTCAAGAAGTCATAGTTCTTGAAGGATTTCTTTAATAACTGACTCGGTTCCGCTGTTTGCGGCATCGTATGTCAGAAGTGGGGATCTGTTCTAAGTGGATTCCAGTGTTTAAAATAAGCATGCCACTCGGTTACTTGTCTGGTTATGAAAACACCCACGTAAATCCCTCCACAGATACATGTAATACAATTCTTTCTTCAAAAAGAAAGAATAAGCAGGTGAACAAGAGAATAAGTAACGGGACATCTCCCACTACTGTTTCCCTGGCAGCACGCCATTACCATTAACAGTAAAACACATTGACATTTACATTTTACTCTTCTCCCCCACCGGGTCTACTGCTACCTCCACCCATTTTGTCACAGCTCTCCCCTCTTTTGACGATTTTTTCTATCTTGCTTTGGCAAGTTTGGTGATCAAACAAGAGAAAACAATACACTGTATTTGTTTTAATTATACCCACTGTCCGACAAAAAGGCCACTAAATTACAGCAAAACTGACATATCCACTACCTTATAATATCAGTCCCAAATACAACACAATAATACCACAATAAGGCTCTTCTAATAGGCTAATGCACAATTCATGAACGCGTCTCATAAAATTAGCTGTGTTTGGGACTTCTGGTTCATGTATACTGTGTTAGTGGGTGTATGATTAATGCATCTCAACACTCAGAGCGTATTGCTATTAAAGCTGGGCCGTCAGGGAATAAGTTCAGCATTTTCCATACATAACATAAAAGAGCAGTTCCACCAGAGGGCAGCAGCGTTTGGACAGGGGACCATGAGCATTGTCCAGCTACAACATATTCACCCTATCTTGTGCCTGTAAGAGCTGAGTTCCCAGCCTTTAAGAGCCCTCTTGTGAATGAAAACTGAACTATATCCAAAAGTACTTTTGGCCTCACTTCAACCATGACGGTCAAGCTTTAATGGGCCGTATTAGATTTATCTGGCCTGAGTGCTGTTTCTCCACAAATTTGCGGACCTCCACGTCCCTAAATTTGCTTGTACCAATAAACCATTTTATTCATCATTTTAATTTTCTCCGCAAATAATTATATGGAATGTGTAATTTGCGGAGGTCCGCAAATTTGTGGAGAAACAGCACCAGGCTATATAGGGTTGCCCAGATCTACGTTTTGGACACTTGGCCTATTGTTCGGGGCTACCATACATGTAGAGAGGATCCAGATTGGCCTAGCCGACCACCTCAATTAAGAAAAGACATTGCACCTACTCAAAATTATACTCGTCTATATGAATACCCTTAGTGGGTCTATATAATATAATTGGCCCACGTCGCAGGTCAGGACAAAGGCATGGTTGGTCCGATTGAGCACCCCTCATCAGACCCAGACGAGACCCATTGAGCAAGATGATCAGACGGTAAATTAAGTATCATCTGTAACTGCAGTCTATCGACGGTGCGAGTTTACATTTCTGTTCGGAGACAGAGCTGCTTAAATAGGCTAATTAGATGGAGCCTGAAATAAGTTGAAACAGCCCCCGCGACAACCTCATTAATGAAAGATAACATTATCATATATTGAACTTACAATATACAAAATAATACATAACATACAAGCAATGTGCTGTGGTTCAAAACACAGGAAGGCACACCAACGTGTTCAAACTACACTGAAAATCCATAGATTGAAAGGGTTAGTCAGTACAGACTAACCCAGGTTAGTCATATGAGTGTTAGTCACAATGGCAAAGTTATATTCAAAAATGACCAAGGGGTCAGTCAGTAGTGGCTAACCTAGGTCCATCATTGGTGTGTTGTATTTGTATGCCACTAGTTGGGGCCACCTGTGATGACCACTCCGTGGCTCCCCCTGGAACTAAAAAGACTGAGGTGGGTTGGTCAGTAGTGACCAACCTGGCAATAATAACCAATCTAGGTTGGTGGTATAGGGATCCAAAAAATGACTAACTAGGTTGGGCACTAGTGACTGAGAGGTTGGGCGTATAGGGAGCCTAGGAATATCAGTGTATAGCAGCCCCCATTGACCTGGACGCACTGTCAATCATGCAAGATCAATGGGGATAAAAAAAAGTATTTTAGTACGGCATTCACATGATCAGCATTCATTTGCCTGTGGTGGCCCAGGAAAATGCTCTCATTTCTGACTATCCCCAGAACCCGCACAGTCACTAGTCATCTGACTCTGTATTTAATGACCCTGTGAATCTGTGTGTGGGGTGCACAGTAACTGGACCCTGGAGTAGGAGCATCATGACAGGAGCTGCCCATGACACCAGAAACCCCTGTTCACCATCAGAATAAACATGGCACAGATCAAGACGTCAAGATGGCAATAAAACAAGCCTCCACTTCTTTGCCTCTTATTCCTAAACAATAACAGGACCAGAAGGGAGGCGGGAGATTACAGAAGCCCAGAATGGTCAGAAAAGCTTTTTTCTATTTTCAAACAAGAAAAGTTTTTTAGTCGTCTTTGTAAAAGTAACTGTTTTTTTTCACTTTTGTAAAAGTTACTTTTTTCACTTTTGCAAATTTCTTTTTTTCAATTCTTTTTTTTCAATTTTGAAAAAGTTTCTTTTTTTCATTTTTATGAAAAGTTTTTTTTCATTTCTGGGAAAATGGCCGATATTGAATGGGTCAAGATCTGAAAAATGTTGATTTTTGGGAAAATGTCCGATTTGGCGAGAAAATGGGTCAAAATCGGAAAAATATCGATTTTAGGGACCCATTCTCTCGCCAAATCTGCCATTTCCCCCAAAATCACCATTTTCTCCGATTTTGACCCATTTTCTCGCCAAATCGGCCATTTTCTCCAAAATCGACATTTTTCCGATTTTGAACCTTTTTCTCGCCAATCGGCCATTTTCCCGGAAATGAAAAAAAAGTGAAAACTTTAAAGGAATTGAACAAAAATTTTTTTACAAAAGCGAAAAAAAAACACTTTTACATAAATGAAAAAAAAACTTTCATGGAAATGAAAAAAAAAACTTTTGCAAAAGAGAAAAAAACCTTTTATAAAAGTGAAAAAAAAAACTTTTACAAAAAAACGAAAAAAACAACTTTTCTTGTTTGAAAAAAAATAAAAAATTCTGACCCTTCTGGGCTTCTGTAGTACATACATTAGGAAGGGTGGGATTGAGGTGAATTGCTATAGCTATCTGATAGCAAGGGGAGCTGGAAAAGAAGGTACACCTCCCTACTGTCAGGGAAAATCCTGTATATGGGCAGCCATCTTGTTCTCCATTTGCCCACTACGCCTCAAAAAGATTTTCTTTGATTCCATATCATTTGATGAAATCTCTAGATCCTAGGCCAACCGGGGAGTTAAAGACCACCTCCGGAGGTTTTGAATAATATGAGAAAAGTACAATATGTCACTGCAGACATACTTTTTAAAATAATCCTTTAATAGATATTACATAATTATGTGGATACAGTGGAATTTAAAGCAAAGGTAGTACATCTCTCCAAATATTGAATTGATCAATGTGTGCTTTCCTCACTTTACATAAGGGGGCACTACAGTCAATGGTCATCTGTGAGGCCGTTGCCAAGGGCAGGGGTACGTGTGTGAAGTGGGTGTGTGTGTGTGTGTGTCTGAGGAGGGGGGGGGGAGGAGGCAATCCCCCACATACAGTGAGTGCCCACTTCGGGTGACTAGTACTACTAGTACTACTAGGAATAGGGAAGGTTACATATACTTGATTGTTCCTATTTATATGGGAGGTGCAGTGGGCAAGCAAACCACTGGACTGTGACCCCTAGGTATATGCATCATGAAGCAGTCAGTTATATCATGATATATAGAACCTTGTGTGTGCTGAACAAGGCAAATGATATCAAATACATGTATCAAACCTCATAGTGAAATATGCAAAATAGATACAACCGACAGACAGTTAAATATTAACTTTTCAGTAATTATCCTGGTGTGTGGCTATCATGGTGAAGCTACCCAACCACGTGTAGCCTCTGTTTGCCCACACTGTGACGTAGCAGAGCTGTATATGTAACGTCCCCTATTCCAGTCAACTCGTCCACTACCATGCCGTCCACTCACCAAGTCGTCCACTACCAAGTCGCCCACTTACCTAGTCGCCCACCTACCAAGTTGCCCACCTACAAACTCGCCTACCTACCAAGTCGCCCACCATTCTATAATTGGGAAGGGGGCTAATGGGGGTGTAGATGGGGGGGGAGGGTCCCAATGTTGTATGTCGATTTTGATAGGTTTTGTGTCATGTCACTAAAAATTCTCATGTCCCGTGTCGCCTCTAAGACCCTCTCATATCCCATGTCGATTTTAAGAAATTGTTTTCCCTCATTTCACTAAGCTCCATGTCGTATGTCGATTTTAAAAAGAGACCATGTCGCCATGTCGAATTTAGACATCCACCCGCATGCTACTGACTGTGACGTTTTGTGGTTTCTATGGAACCAGTTTCCTATTACCATGACCATTAACATGGTGTGTCACATTGACATTAAAATGGCTACCGTTTTTGTTAGGCTCATACAGCTTGAGAACAAGCCTGTATTAATTACATAACGCTTTAATTAATATATAGAGTATAGGTAAGACCTGTATATATATGAAGAGTTTGGTTCCAAAACGCAATAAGCGCCAAAATACAAAATCGGGAGAAATCAGGTTAGGAGTATTGTGTAGGGTAAATTGAAAAAAATTGTGTAAAAAAAATTGAAAAAATATCTTTATTTAGTAGATATGGCCTGTCGAAAGTTCAGTTTTTTTGCAAAACGCAATAAATCCGACAGCAGTTTTTTTGCAAAACGCAATAAATCCACCTTACCAAAGATTATTTTTGTATGTATGACTGTTTATTCTTTTATGTGTATGGTCTTTATAAGGCTTTATTGAATACAATCTTGGTCTATATTGTTAATAGCATAATTTGAAAATGAAAAAAACAATTTTATTTAGAAGGCATTTGTAATATGGACACAAGAACCATGTTTTATGATTTTGTGGATTTATTGCGTTTTGCAAAAAAACTGCTTTTGGATTTATTGCGTTTTGCAAAAAAACTAAATTGAGCAAATTAAATCCTATTTCTAAATCAAAGAAAAATGATGCAAGGATTTTTAAAAGCTACTTGTTGGTGTTTCATGTTTGTCCCACTTTACCAAGAAAATAAAATATTGAAATAAAAATGGCCATTACTGATTTTATGGATATATGCAGAAAAACAGATTTTGGATTTATTGCGTTTTGCAAAAAAACTGAAAATTGAAATTAAATCATCCTTTTTCTCCTAGAAAAAAAATCCAAGGATTTCAAAAATCGATTTCTAGGTATTTTATCTTTGGCACTTTAATCATTAGTTATTAAAGAAAAATGCTTTCTATTCACCAAATTTGTCAAAATCAAAAATACACTATTATCTCAAAACTCATAAAATGGATTTGTTGCGTTTTGCAACGAAACTCTTCATAAATATATATATATATATATATATATATATATATTGTAAAGATATTTGTGGGCATATGATGAACGACACGACAGCCAGCCTTGCGGTTTACCAAGAGATCCTTTATTTAGAAGTGCTCAACAACAACTGACCAACTGGCCTCAAACGTTCCCTTATATACCCCTCCCGCGTCCCTTCCCCGAGCTGCGTCCCGGCCGACTCCCGCTCCGGCCGACTCCCGCTCCGGCCGACTCCCGCTCCGGCCGACTCCCGCTCCGGCCGACTCCCGTTCCGGCCGACTCCAGTTCGGCCGACCCGGTTCCGGACGGGAACCTTCCCGGCCGAGAGTGTAGCTGCAGGGGCGCCCGTCCGGCCGACCCCTCCTCCGCCCGCTACAATATATATATATATATATATATATATATATATATATATATATATATATATAGGGAGAGAGAGATGTATCACTTGATTACCAACAGTCAATATTCCTTGAAACCCAGACTTAGAAAAAATACTTTGAAAAAAAGGGCTCAGGAATGTGGGGAGGGGGCTTGGGGAGTGGGCGACTTTGAGAGTGGGCGACATGGAGAGTGGGTGACTTGCAGAGTAGACGACATGGAGAGTGGGTGAAACGGAGAGTTGGCGACTTGACCAGAAAATTTGGTGGGCGAGATGGTAGTGGGTGACATGGAGAGTAGACGAGTTGTCTGGATACCGGGGAGAATTTAGATGAGTGGAAGGACGCTTCAAATACCCCCACCCCTGCTCACATGCAGTGGGTCGTTCTGATCCACCCAGTGGGAGTTAGGCCCTTGAGGCAGGCTGACCACTGCAGAGACCTGGGGGGCACTCTCTTTTAATTAGTTACCATGTGTAAACTCATTCCAAGGGAAAGGTTCTGCTTTTATGTCCAGGGTAAAGGCCTGTGAGGAATTCCAGCTGAAAATGTGCTACTTTGTTACTCTACCCAGGGTAGCAAAGTCGAAGGGATGTTGGTAGAGAGTTTAGAGAAAAAAGATAGGGAGTGACACCCCCTATGGGTGGTTGTCACCCAATGTGATGTCACATTGGGTAAAAGGGACTGTAGTGTGTGTGCTTCTCTACAGGAACAGCACCTGCAATGAATTTTTGGGCCTGAGAACTTCTGAGAATGGTCCTAACTTAACCACATAATAAATTAATAAATATGATCCCCTCAGGAGTTAATCTTATTTCAAAGGTCAGTAGAGATACCAAGGTACCCGTTTCTAATAGTGGAATAGCCAATTCAAAACCCCTGGATGTGGTCTTCAAGTCTCTTTAGGACACCATTTGATAATTATCATGATTAATTCCTTATTAGCTTATGTCATAAAAAGCCTTATACATTCCCTTCGAACTATTCAAAGAACGAAAGATTAGGAAATGTTTGCCCCTTGGTACTCCCCTGGGTACTCCTCTCCTTTACCTTCACTTTGACTTCATACCTTCTGGTGACGGATCTGAGTGGGTAGAACTCTGAGGGGCAGGATTTATATGGGACGTGGGCATAGTTGAGCTGACATCCGAGGTTACCCTAGTAGCAAAAACACTGTGGCCCTGGACGGGGCCAGACTGTGTTTGCAAATCTGGCCCGGAGTGGGCTAACCGACGGGCTCCCGTTGGTTTAGGGCACTGGGCTTTGGTCTGGCCCCATGCAGGCTGCCCATGTTGGGCGCAGATCGGGTTTTGGACGGGAAGCCCACTTTGGGCTCAGATCGGTTTTTGGACAGGCTGAAAGCGGGTTCAGATCGGTTTTTGGATGGGTTGAAAGTGGGCTCAGGTTGGTTTTTGGACGGGTTGAAAGCGGGCTCATTTGATAATTATTGGTTTTTAGAATCTATTCAATCATTCCACAATGATTTCTCATACTTGTTGAACCAGATATTCTAGGTCCTGCTAATCAACCCAAGGCATAATCATACTCTTCCGACCCAATAATGGAAGCATCAAGCAGGCCTATTATCATCAGGTTTGAGCCACATGCAGCATAGACAAGTGTCTAGGGTGTACATTAGCCTTCAATTCCATAGTTCATACCCACATGGAGCATATATTGTTAAGCAAATTGTAATACCACATAAATAGTGTCTACACTGGATAGCTGCTTGGAGAACCTTCTTTTCTTCATTCAAATATATATAGTCTACCTTATTTCCAAACTGTGAGAGCATCTGTTTATTGTTTTCTATTCTACATCACTTTAACATGTTATTGTATTATTGTATAATGTAAATTTCATCTGGCTTTGTTGGAAAACTCTATATATTGTATAGTAGTGACATCTAGTGTCAATCATCAGAACTACTCGACCAGTTGCCCTGTCCAAACCCAACCTCAGCCCTCATCGGCCCGGAGTGGGCTAACCGATGGGTGCCCGTTGGTTTAGGGCACTGGGCTTTGGTGTGGCCCCAAGTGGGCTGCCCAAATTGGGCTCAGAGCGGGTTTTGAACGGGCTTCCTGTCATCTGCCCCACATGACCCCAAAGCAGGCAGCCCGCTTTGAAACTGATCTGAGCCCAAAATGGGCAGCCCGATCGGGGCCACACTTCAGCCCAGCCATCTGCCCAACATGAAACCCAGCTCAGTTTTGCCTGACTTCAAACAGCCAATCCGAGCTAAAACCAAATTGGCCCCGTTCAGGCTTGCTACTAGGGTAGGTTGAACTCTTAAAGATGAACTTTAGGTGGGAAGCCGTCCTTAATACTGATTATCTGAATAGATTGAAGACGTTAGTTAGCCTAGTAGTGCCTAATCCTGATTAGACATAGGGATACTAGAAATGACGAACTGATAATGCTACTTGCCTAACAATTCCAAAGCAAATAGGACTAATTCCTTAGTCAGAAAGACTAATATCCGCATTCCAACCGCACATACACTAGGGTGGGATAGTCGACATTGCCTTATTAAACCTGGGACGGGGAGCCAAAAAATCGAATGACTAACTAAGTTCATAGTCGCTACAGATAGGTTCACTCAGCGGGGTGGGATCTTGGTTGGTGTATCTCAGCGGGGTGGGATCTGGGTGAGTATAGTTCATGGGGTAGGATCTGGGTTGGTGTAACTCAGATGGGTAGGATCTGGGTTGGTGTAACTCAGAGGGTCGAAATATGGGTGGGTGTAACTCAGATGGGTAGGATCTGGGTTGGTGTAACTCAGAGGGGTGGGATCTGGGTTGGTGTAACTCAGAGGGTCGAGATCTGGGTAGGTGTAACTCAGATGGGTAGGATCTGGGTTGGTGTAACTCAGAGGGTCGAAATCTGGGTGGGTGTTACTCAGAGGGGTGGGATCTGGGTTGGTGTAACTCAGAGGGTCGAAATCTGGGTGGGTGTTACTCAGAGGGGTGGGATCTGGGTTGGTGTAACTCAGAGGGTCGAGATCTGGGTAGGTGTAACTCAGAGGGGTGGGATCTGGGTTGGTGTAACTCAGAGGGTCGAGATCTGGGTAGGTGTAACTCAGAGGGGTGGGATCTGGGTTGGTGTAACTCAGAGGGTCGAGATCTGGGTAGGTGTAACTCAGAGGGGTGGGATATGGGTATCTTCCAACCCGGGTAACATAAGGTCATTGGGCCATGATTGGGGCAATATGCCACTAGAAATTGGGCCAATAATGGCATTTTTATATTGGCCCACCGCTGGTTTGACCGCTGGCCCAGTAATCGCCCATGCTCGGAGAAAGGGATATTGATTTCATGTTGGCCCAATGTTGGGCCAACATCACAATATTTTTACATTATTCCAAGGTTAGAAATTAAACATTGGACCAACCTTGTAATACATATGTCACCCCAACATATAATTTTCACTATAGGACCACTGCAACAATCACTAATATTGAACAATACTATTTTATGTGTATAATTGAATGTGCAAGCATACTTAAGCCATTCCTATCTTTTTGATCAATCTTGATCTCTATCCCAAAATGGTTAGAAACAATACAAACTGTATTACTATCATTTAGGACTTATCTAACTCCATTGCCCACACATGATGTGTCTTCAAGTTACTTTTGACAAAGTACCATGGGTGTCATGCAGTAAATGGCACTTTTAGATATCAAATTTCATCCATGAACTTCCTCTGACCTTTAAACATGTAGAGCACATTGGGGATCATGTTTATAGCCCAATATGATGGCAAAGTAGGAGCCATCCTGTGCGAAATTCTTCAGGCAATATTGAATCCCCCTGGTGTAGATCACAGCCAATATTGGACAAGTGTAGTTAGAATATTGATGTTGGTCTAACATCAGAAATAATATGATGGCCCTGAAATGTCCCAACACTGGGCCAACACTGGGTCAATATCAACAATAACAAGCATGGACCAGCTCTCGGCCAGCGGTCAACCCAGCGATGGCCCATTATCAGAATTGCCAAGGGTGGGCCATCATTGTAATTTGTATGTTGAACCAATGTATGCATTACCTACAATGGGCCATGGTTGGTATAACGTGTGCGATGGAGTCGACCATTGCCGACTTTGGCCCAATATACCCTTATTACCTGGGAATATCCTGGACATAAAGATGTAGGCACTTCAAAATACTGTTTATTGTCATAATTTGTATGGATATGGCAAGAATAGTGTTTCAGTAAAAGCTACCCTGACTAGGTACAAAATATGCATGGGAAAGGAGATTGGATGCTCCCATAGTATTCCTAGACCCTTAAAATGGGGGTTTAGGCACCTTAAATCGCAGCTGGGCTTTATGTTCACCCCAGGTACACTCCGCCATCTCATTAGTAGTCCACCTCAGGTGAACAAGGAATTAACCAATCACAGAACAGCCTCCTGCCCCCACCAGCAGATGGTGTTATCCAGCAGCTGCACATCCACACTCTACTGTACTCCAGGTACACACCCATACTGTACTGTACCCCAGGTACACAGCCCCCCCCCCCCAGGGCCTACTACATGTGTTTTTCTCCATCTAGAGATGCAATTGGAGGGGACGCTAGTAAGACATGTGAAGAGTTTGGATGCAAAACGACATATCTCCATCCCATAATTGAAGCATTCAGTGCTTTTTGTAAAGACACCCTGCGGTCAATTATTGTAATTTGGTAACAAAGTGTATACTAAGAAGGTCATAATTAGATGAAAAATGATAATTTTTGGAAAAATAGTTTGAGGATTTATTTTACTATCCCTGATCTATATTTTAGTCAGAACTTTGTCCCCATTTTTTAAATGGCGCTTATGTCGTTTTGCATCCAAACTCTTCATGTGCAACCACGGTGTACCTGAGGTACAGTAACTAGGCAACCACACTGTACCTAGGGTACAGTAGCTAGGCAACCACTGTGTACCTGGGGTACAGTAGGTGACCACTGTGTACCTGAGGTACAGAATGGATACTTGAGTTGTGGTCTCTGTAACTTAGTGTAATTACCCAATTAGGCCCACTAGTAGTCTACTCTACCTCAGGTACACAGTGATCATCCTATATGTTTACCTGAGGCACACTTTCTCACCCTACTGTACCTTAGGTACACATCCCTACTGTACCCCAGGTACACATCCACACCCCTGGGGCTCATACTACACATGTGTTTTCTCTTCTAGGAATGTAATTGCAAGGAATGCTCTAGTATGACATGCTGTATACCTGAGGTACAGAAGGATGTGTACCTGGGGTATAGAAGGATGGTCACTGTGTACCTGGGGTACAGAAGCCTACTGTGGCAGCAGCAGGCTGTCTGCTTATAAGCTGGTGGCTGTGATTGGTCGATTCCTTGTGTACCTGAGGTGGACTACTAATGAGCAGGGCAGAGTGTACCTGGGGTAAACATAAAGCTGATTATCGGCCCAGCTGCCCTTAAATCGCAGTATATCATCATTATTTACTACAATATAACCACAATTGTGAAATTGCATAATGGCCACCTTTATCAAGCCCCATTTCTGAGAAAAGCCATTTGTGCACATACCATCCACCCCAAACATGACCAGTATACCTTATTATACCAACTTTGGTATGTGTGGTAACCTACAACAATCAATACCTCATAATGGTAAAATTTCATAATTCTGCCCCCAGTTCAGCCATCTAAACCATCGAAAATTGCTGTTTTAACCCTTTAGGGCCGAGCATCGACTATAGTAGATGCATGCCTGCACCATTCCATACCTTGTATGGAAGAATTTCAGAATTCTGCCTCCAGTTCAGCAGTCTAAATGGTCCAAAATTGCTGTTTTAATTGCCGCCATCTTGAATTTCATGAATGTATGGATCTGATAAGTGTATAAATACAAGAATTAGGTTACTGATCAGTAAGAACATACCGGTAGGTATAGATAGCTTCAGTAGGCAGAAATGTGAAGTCCAAAGGATGAAGAAAGTCATTTCTGAAAAAGATGACGGGCTGTCACTTTGGGCGGCCATATTGGAAAAACGCACCAACAGATTTTTGTAAGAAATGGATTTTTGAATTCAGCAGAAAATTCAGCATAAGAACCGACCCTCAAACCTTTTGTTCACAAAACAAAATTAAACGTGCCCGGGCCCTGGGACTAAGAGGGGTTGGGTTCAGATGGAATTGTCTAACGACGAAAAGTGTCCGAAACTGGTGAATCTACCCAAAGTAAGGAGATAAAGGTATAAGAGAGGTCACGTGCAGGTAAGTCGGAGATCATTTCAGGCAATTGTTCCACTTGTATGCATCTCAAGTTACAAAACGATAATACATCACTCTAAGTATACCTTCTCATCTTTGAACAGCATGGGGAATGGTCCCATCCTTCACACTAATGTGTCCGGCGACTTGCCAGAATCCCGTCGCTGACTGGATATGATGCGGTCCTAGTGGAAATTGCACAGATGGCACCTAGCTCACGTGGTTGCACAGACAAACGTTTACAGTGTAGGCCCTATTTCAGACAACATGGTCAGAAAATTAGGAATCTAGGCTCAGGCTCATAAGAATACCACAGAATAGCCATACCCAGATGTCACAAAGTGGATTATTTCTTTTACCTCAAATATTTTATAAGAATTATTTGAGTTATAATACATATTCATTTCTTGGAACAAAGTTTGTAATCTTCCCTTTTCAGGGCTGTAATTTTAGAACTTTTGTGCTATTTTTTTCAGTTTTTCCACATTTTACAGAAAAATCCATTGTAATTCAAAGAAATTAAAAAGCTGTTATTTTATTTTTTGTATAAATATTTAAAAATATACAACATAATAATGCATAATTGAAAATGGTCCAGAACGATTGGAAATCTTTTTCTGATATAAATAGACACCATTTGCATGTAAATATTCGAATTTTTTCCCCTATTTTCAACAGTTTAAAGTCAATGTCACAAAATGACCATGTTAAGGTGTCCGTTATGTGTCCGTTACACGTCCGTTACGCCATATGGCACTATATGGCGCCATATTTAGCTCAGAAGATTTTAATATAATTATGGCAGCTCATAATGTTGTTAATATTTATCTCATAATAATTCTAAAAGTACCTACCCCCCCTAAATCGATGTCAAGGATTCCAATGAGGCTATCCATTTTTCTCCATCTTGAATGGTTGCTTAGCAACCATCCCTTTTATATGAAAAATGTCCGATTTTGTTGACGCCATGAAAAATCATGATGTTACATGGTATTTTCATGGCTACGATGCAGTGAGAAATAATCATAGCTATATCACAACATTTCATGTGCATGTTCCCAAAAACCTATATTTTCTTTTGCAATTGAGAAAAAAATCTGAATTTTTTAAAAATTTATTCACATTTTTTTTTCCATTTACAGCACTATAGTTATTTGACCATGTGTTTTAGAACAATAATTTATTGGTTGTACACATGGCCTCCATGCTTCTTGTTCACTTGTCTTCAAGACATACACTGCATTAAAGCACTACGCTGCCCTTAAATGGTTTGTGACCTCGGGTTTCACTGTGTGAGATCCACAGTAACTGGACCCGAATATAGGATGTCTCTGACAGGACCATCCATGACACCGGAAACCCTGCATTCACCACCCGAATAAAATGGTACGGATGAAGACTTGGCAATTGGGCGATAAAGGGGTTTTACTTCTTTGCCTCTCATTCACAAAGGAAAGCATGGCCATGTAGGCCTACGAGACCAAGGTAGGTGGAGAGGCAATTAGGAGGGCGAAAGTGGGGTGAGTCTCCATAGGAGATGAAAAGAAGAACGAACAGTACTCCATGTATTACCCTGTAGCGGGACATCCTGTGTAGGTAGCCATCTTGGTTCCCATTTGTCCTATGGATACCAAGATTCCATTCTCATAAAACTATAGAGCTATATTCTGATGGTGGAATCACACATGTTACCTAATATACTTTTGATATATCACAATGGATCAAGTAATGGAGTGTCAGTTTGTGTTTATTTGTTTCTTATTTCATTTATTCTTTACCCTGAGGTGGTACATATCCTTACAGAATGTATTTGCGTACACCACAGCATTTCAATATAATACAATAAGGGTCATGGCGGGCCATTGTTGCCCTCAGAAGATCTACCAAGTTACAAAAAGGTAATACATCTCTTTAAGTATCCCATCTCGTGTGTGAACCGACGGGCGAATAGTCCCATCCTTCAGAGTAATGTGTCCTGGGACCCTCGGCCACCCGGGGATGGGGCGCTGGGTCTTGTTGCAATGATCATGACATTTGTGTGCGTCGTGTAGAAGTGAGGAGTTGACTGGCTGGATATAGGATGGGCGGAACCTGACCTCGGATGAGAATCCATAGGGGATAAGCAGATAGTCCCTGACTTAACCCGAAAAAGTTATCACCAAGATGGCCCTAGAGCCTTAAATTCAACACGGCGACATGGACCTTTTTTGGCCATGGGACATGAGGACAAAATCGATAGTGACATAGGACAGGAGGAAAAAATAGATAGTGATATGGGACATGGGGAATTTCTTAAGATCGATATGGCGACATGAGCATTTCTTAAGATCGACACGGGACATGGGGACCCCCCTCATCAAGGGCCCCCACCAAGCATTCTGAGTGAGCAAAAACGGAAATATACTACCCTTGCTTATGTAGAGTAGAACCTGCTGCCAATAGTAGATATGTATACATGGGCACTTTCGCGTGAGGAACCTGGTCAACAAAGTTGAGCACTGGGCATGCGCAGTGGGTACTTCCAGTTTCGCTGGTACCCATCAGAAATTGTAGGAAATAGTACTGGACAGGAAACCTACCAGCAAAACTAGGACATTTAACTTTGTTGACCAGGTTCCTCACGCGAAAGTGCCCCAGGTGGAGGACAACAATGCGTACACACAATGGAAAGTCCATACTATATCTCTGATAATGGAGGCTAGAGCTCCCTCTAAAATGATGTCGACACACCTCATTGTGTTAGTCCAGTTTCTATATTCAGTTCCGTTTGTAACCCAATCATACACACAGCAGCTGCTAACTAGGTAAGAGTACTATACCTGGCCGTGTGTGCTGTAGGTCTTCTGGGGCCTACTGAGTGGCAGCCGTTGTACGCAGTTCTACAAAACGTTAAAGGAAATTAGTTAGTTGTATAGTATATATATGTATATATATATATGATCAAACATGCTGCCCTTATACTTATAAAAAAAGAATGTGTATAAAGCATGCCGATCTAAAGTAATTAATCCCCATCCCCATTCAAATGTTACCATACGTTTCCATTATGATAGTTTATCTATAATGATGGTCAATGCTTCAGATCCATCGTATGAGCACACACCCTTGTTTTAGAAAATGCCCACAAAGAACTATAATTGTTAACCATGAATTTAGCCTTGGTCATCTTCCTTTAATTATTCAGTAGGCTACTTCTCACTACCGGTATATATAATGTTGCATTAATTTATAAATCAATGTAAAATCACTTGCTATGGTCTCATCCAGCATTTATATGAATGCAGAAATCGGGGTGAGGTTACTGCAACCCTTTTTTTGGACCTGCGCAAGGCCTTTGATACGGTCGATCACTTGATCCTTCTGAGTGAATTGCGTAAGATTGGTTGTTCAGAATCTTCCGTTGCCTGGTTTAAAAGTTATCTGGGAGATAGAGTACAAACAACCCTGGTGGACGGAATCATCTCCAGCGAGCGGTCCATTATGTGCGGTGTCCCCCAGGGTTCGGTGCTGGGACCTCTATTATTTATAATTTATATTAATAACTTGGTTTGTAATCTTGAAAACTCAAAATTTTTCATGTATGCCGACGATATAGCCATAACAGTGAGCAATCGGGATCCCGTGATAGTCCAGCGTCTCCTGCAAGACGATGTTGATATTCTAAGCTCAGGCTGTGATATGTATAGGCTGACAATTAACTCAGAAAAAACAAAAATATTATGGTGCTATGGGGAGAAAGATAAAACTGTGTACTCAAACTACAACGTCAACCTAAAAGGCACCACTGTGGAGGTTGTAAAACATTTCAACTACCTGGGTGTCCTTATAGACAGTATCTTGTCGTTTGAACAACAATGCACAAAGGTGATTTCATCTGTGCGCTTAAAATTATCTAACCTAAGGTTCCTGCGGAAAAGTGTGGATCAAGACTTATGTCTATTGATCTTTAAGCAAATGATCTTGCCAGTTTTCGAATATGGTGATTTTGTAATCGAAAGCGCTAATGTTGACTTTGCTGCTGAGCTCCAAGTCTTGCAGAATCATTGTCTGAGAACCTGTGTAGGCATATATGATCCTAGATTAATCACAAGGAAGGACCTTCATATAGTATGTTGTAGTAAAATGCTTGATGTCAAGAGGAGCTATAACTTACTCAACCTTATGTACAAGTTTTCAAGGAACCCGGATAATGTTGTAATACCTCCAAGGGTGCTTAGGGGTCACGATAAAATCAAGCTCAAAGTCCAGAGACCAAAAGGCCAACTATATAGGGACAGTCCCTTATATAGGGGCTATGGGCTATGGTGTAAGCTAGACTCAGAGGTACAGCGTCTGAATACCTTGCGCCTGTTTATGAATCATATTAAAAAGGATTAGTGTATAACTTATTTAGTGTGTATCTATAAAGCTCGTGCTGAGTTCAATCCGTCCGTCGTCTGTGCCTGAGTCTGGTCTATTTAGTAGTAATTTAGTGGAACCGTGTTTGTATAATTGTACTTGAGTGATGGATTGTAGCAATGTCTCCGTCCACATGCTCCTGGAATATGATGCTCACTTTACTACCTACAATTTGTGTGATGTTCTGTTTTTGCTGTGGACAACTAGTAAAGTATTGTCTATCCATTGTATTTCATTATTGATACGGCTATCACTCAGAGACTCTATTTAGCTGTGATTTCATAGCAGAGTGTTGAAGCCGGTGTACTTACTTGAGTAGTTATTAACATGATGAGAACCAATGATCTTTAATGCATAATCGCATAATCGCCTGGAGACGGGTATATACGACTACCTTGTGATCTCAGGCTATCATTGTTGTCATTTCATACTACATTATATTATTAAGCCCCATTCTTGGCTTTGATTGAAAAACGTGACTTGTTCATCGAATTTCTGCCAATAAAAATCTTTCCAACAAAAATTTTTTCTACCACTGTCGCGTAGCCGCAGGCACCCATGTTTTTGAGGCCAGATTGTAGTGGCTCTCCACTGGTACCATTGGCTTTCATGTCTGTACAAGCCCGCGGCAGGTGGATATATAGTAAATCAAAATGCGTTAAAATCAAAATGCCCACAGCTACAAAGATGTATTTTTTGGGTAACCCGAGAACACAGGACTTGTGGATAGTGTTGATGGGAAGTTCCCCCTTCTCTTCCTCATTTTCCCTTTCTTTTCAGCTCTAGAATCAGAACTTGAACTACCTACTGTAAGTTGGCTCAAGCATTAGGCCTACAGTACTTGCTCCTTTCTTGCCAATTATGCCATGTTATACATCTTTTAAAGAGATGAGATCAACACATTATCAGATTACATGCAGCGGTCCATTTGTGCAGTAAATTCTGCTTTGGTTTAAACTATATCTCATACTATAGCAGCCACACCCTCTGCAGCCCCTGTGACTCCCGCCTTCCTACCAACAGCTTTCTTGCATGTCTAGGTGGCAAAGTGAATTGGATACATCTTTTATGAAGTCGGAACTCAGACAACTGTACTGATGTATATCATTTAGTATCTTGGTTCAATGCTGTTCCCATCCAAGGAGGACGTGTTAGACAGATGTTAATAAACCTGAAGAGATTTGGTTATCAAGAACAGTGGCTACATTTCAAGGATGAGATAACTGGAATTTGATTGGGGTTTGATGAAAAACGGCTCATTAATTCTTGACCAGCTACTAGTATACACATGTATCCAGCCAATATTATAGTTTTTGGTTTAGGATATTGACCATGACTCCGACATTTACAGGTCGTTTTCAGGCATGACTACACATTTACATGGGATATGTGTGCATTGCTTGTTAATTAATTAAAACAAGTGTTCATAGGTATCATGCAAAAAAGGTTTTTAGTGATTTTACACAGCTCCTGTGTTTAAAAATCCATTCCTCTTTAGTACAGAGCTAAAAAATGTGTATTTCTACCTATATGTTACATTGCATATATGCTGAGTCCTCAAATACCTGTTTAGGGGACCTATTACAATCATTGCTCTGATCTAAATTTCATCAAGATCCTAAGATAATTGACAGGTGTGACCCCAGATCGGCGGATGACCTGGGGTCATGCCTGTCAATCACCCAAAAGCAAAATATCCATGAATGTGAAGCCATCTTGGTAGTCTGGTAGAATATCAGTGGGAATAGAAGGTATTTGACTGTACCTACCCCCCCCCCCCCCCCCTCCCCCCCATTCAGGGCCTGGGGACCCTATTGGAACTATTGCCATGTTGCTAGGACCACTCTGTTACGTAGCAACAGCAATTCCAAGCAGTCTATCCCTAGCAACTGGCACAATAGCTGGGAATAGAAGGTATTTGACCATGCGTGCCCTTAGACTTAGTACGGAACCGAGGAGGACCATAGACATGCACTATGTCTTTAAGTGATCTCATATATAGACCCTGGTACATTAGTATAATAGACAATTAGAATATGCATGTTTGCATTGCTGTCAACCCTAAAATTGTGCTGTCAGTCTGTCAATTTCTGTATTTGAGATTGCTCTCAGGGAGAGATTGCTGCTGTCTGTCTGTCAACTGCCTGTATTAAAGCTTCGGACAGGTAGTCTTTAAGCCTGGGACGTGAGAGGGTTATGGAAGAAGATATGGACAGGGGCAGGGCATGGCAAGGCATGGCAAGGCATGGCAAGGCAGGGCTAGGCAGGTCAAGGCAGGGCATGTGATGGAATAGCATGACATGGAATATCAATATCAATATGCATGGTAGGGCAGGACAGGGTGCAACATAGCATAGAAGGATGTGGCATTGTGGTGTAGTATGGCACGACAGAGCATGACAAGGCATGACAGGGCAGGGTAGGGCACTGCAAGGTACTGCAGGGCAGGGCAGGATACTGCAGGGTAGGGCAGGTCAGGGCAGGGTAGGGCAGGGCAGGACAGGGTACTGCAGGGTAGGGCAGGGCAGGGGAGGTCACTGCAGGGCACTGCAGGGCAGGGTGGGGTAGGGCAGGGTGCTGTACTCCTCTGCCCACCCATCTCTCAATTCACTCACTCCCCTGCTCACCCACTCCCTTGCCCATCCAACCCCCTACTCGCCCACTCCCCAACTTGCTCCTTCCCCTACTTCCCTGCTCATTCACTTCCCTACTTGCCCATGCGTCGATACCCCTACCTACCCCACCCCCATTCTCCTATACTTGCTCACTCCCCTCGCCCATTCCCCCTTAGTTGGCAGACAGACAGTTTATATCTTGCAATGACAGCAAGCTCAAATACAAAAGTTGACAGACTCACGGCACAGTTTTCACTGTTGACAGCAATGAGAATCCTATATAGATAGTCTGTATATTACCCTATTGGGACCTATGTACAAAGTCACTATGGGACATGATGAAAGTTTATATGGCCAACGTCGGCTTCCGTACCTCAGTGTACAGACCCTGGGGATTCCCTTGTAACTGATACCATTCTTAGGGCCCCAGTACTACCCAACGACATCAATTCAAAACATTCCATACCTAGCATTATAGCAACTGGCACAATATCTGACTCTTGTCATCCCTCATCATGGAAGCTGTTTTACTGCATAGGTGAAGTTACCTAGACATAGTAACATGTCATAAGGCTATATGCCTCTTGAGTATTGGCTGTCAAGTTACGTGAACAAGGTAACATAATTACATCTTGAATATTGGGATCACTCTTTGTAAAACTATAAAAATATTTTTGCAAATAAAATAATCAAGACTCAAACTTTGTATAACTATATACTCCAAACACAAATTCAATGGTTTTCGTCACCTTGTATGAATGCAGTGCCTACGGTTTGTATACACTATAAAAATATTCCGTTGAAATTACAGAGAATCGATGTTAAATTTGACGGTGTATCACTGTAATTGTGATTTATGGTCAGACACTGTAAAACTGCTTACATCTGTAAACCAGTAAAGTGAAACAATGTTTCTTCATTTACAGTGAATATCAGGTTAAATATTTGCCCAACAGGTGGCAGGTTGGGTTGATAGGGAGAATTCAGGGGAAGCTATCACTTTAGAACATACCCAAATGTGTTAGATTTGTAAAGATATCCAACTATCTCATTAATTACACAATCAAAGTTGAAGCCTTTGGTATATCAAAGTAAAAAATATATAATTTCCCTTTTTGAGACCCTGTGAACCAGTAACAATAGTATACACCCATGTTGTGTTAATTAGAATTATACATACTGTTGCAGAGTTTCTTTGCAACAATCCTAGAGAACATTTTCTCATGGATTGTAATTGCATTCAATTATGCTTCTCAGGCCTAATATTTACAGGCCTGGTATTAAGATAATATCATGAAATATACACCAATGAATCGAGAAATAATGATAATAATCATTGAATAGAAGAGAATCGTCGTATGATAATGATGAATCAACGGGAAAGGCCCATAAAATTTACGGGGGGAAAGCAAAATACGGTGACTGAAAAGAAATAGTGAAAGTCTGGCATTAGTTAATGCCAGTGATTCACCGTAATTTTGCTGGATATTTTTTTACAGTGTAGACTGGCTTACTCCTCACTGTGTATTTTATTATAAGGCATTTAGTATTCCCAACACAGAGTACTACTGAATCTAGTTCAAGTATGTCCCACTAGGAGCCACCACCGTCTGTCCCCTGCCACCACCACCACATGGAATGAGTTTTCAGAGCTATCCCAGTGACTTTCAAAAATACAATTGCGATCGGATCTCTCAACAAAGAGCTCAACCTCATCTTATTCTATGGTGTAAAACATTATGTTATCATAAATGTAGCCTATCAAATATGTAACATATTGAACCTGTTTTCCCTACTACACACATGAATTGCCTGATGGCCAATCTGTCAAATAAGACATGTATAGTCTGGTTGCACTGTTAGACATGCGGTCTACCACATTGTACATCTGTTCTGTCCGTCACAAAGAGATCAAAGATGTATGTGCCAAGATGGCTTCACATTCATGGAAATTGCCATGTCTTGGCAGTTCTGCCCTGCAGCTAGCCATTTCTACAGCGGATTCTGTTTTCAACTCGCACATATTAGACCAATATACTCTAGCAGTCACACCCATAGCAGCCCCACCCTCATCATACAACCAGGTGTCTTGCATGTCTGGGCAGGTTGAAATTGGATATATCTGTTATAATGTGGTAACTGTCATACACATGGTCTAGTTTCCAGTTTATAGGCAGCTCGCTCACGTAAAATTGTGGCTCAACGGTCAATTTTGCACACTCTAAGAACAGTGTGTTGTGGGAACATGCTTTAAGAGTAACACACATGAATTTGCAACACACTTTGAGATTTTACACACTTATGAATTGTAACACACTTTTTGTCAACTCACTTACCTGCTTACACACTTGTGGTCAGAGAGGTGTGTATCATATACAAAAGGGGGCAGCAGCAGTAAAGGTCTATCATGCACCTATGCTACATTCTTACAGCCATATAGTAGCTGTCGCTGTGGCTCAGTGGGCTAGTCTTTGGACTGAAAACTTGAAGATCCCCTGCTCGATTCCCTATGGGGCTGACTGTCAAATGGAAATGTTTATTTTCTAAGAAGGACCATAATATTTTAGCCCCCCCCCTCAAGAAGTGTCAAATTTCTCTTCCCCTCTGGAGGGGTTGAACTGTTTTGCAACCCCCTCCCCAACCAATCCCCTCTACTACAATGAAAGATATGACACCTATTTACTTTGCAATGAGATACATACAAAAACTGTATTATTTGAATCTCATTGAATGAGCAAACTCACTCGATCCATATTGGAAATAGATGGGAAGTTTGTTCTCTTCAACTATACACACATGCTCTTTGCATAAACCAAATAACCATCCCATATAAGACCTCATTAGAGGTTCTTCAAGGCTGTAAAAGCAGGGATTATTAATCGCTAATTAACTATTGTCTTTATAATAGATATCAAGTCCTGCAAATTATTAGTCAGTGCATTGGCATCCCTCAATAAGGGCGGTCTTTGTATTGTCTAAGAACAACTTCCTGTCATAACATATTAATACCCAAGGGTAAGTTATATAGCTTACTGGTAACTGGTAAGAAGTTCTGTGATCTTGGAGAATACTTTGTGTCTTCTCACTGTTGTGTGTGCTGGTACCTATTTGAGTGGGGAATATGCCATGATTGTACAAGGAGATTAGGTGGCCTAATGAACAAGTCGCTGGACTAGTGTGTGAGAGGTCCTGGGTTCGATCCCCAGAGAAGACCTGGCACCAAATCTTCCCAAGTGAAACAAGTTGTCCTGACAGGAGTCGCGTCTGTAAGTGTCGGTAGACAGACTGCGGTGAACCTTCGGTGTCCTGGTTTCCCATGAGACTTGCACCGATCCGCTTCAATCCGTAGAAGCATAATACACTTGCGACTGGTAAAGAGATAGCAGATATCAGTGTTGACGAAGGTAGTCCTAGCCGGGAGGGGAAAAGGCTACAATGGACCACTGGAGACTCTGAGAAAAGGTTGTGAGAGCAGCCATCCCACGCTATCTGACGGTGGTACGGTCATGGCACGTTGCGCTACAGTCACCAGTTGGTTATCAGGTGTGTCAGTTTCGCCAGGGTCAGGAGTTAGGATGTGTTCACAGTGGTTGACTATGATTTGTTCACTGTCAATACAAACTCAGTTTTGATATAATACTTCTATTCCCACTTTTCTATATATTATGAGCGGTTCAATAAACACTTTTCCTAGATATGAGAAGCCTTTAAAAGTGATACGCACAGTATATGCACAGTATGAACATGAATAGACCTGACAAGAAATTAAATAAATCTATACTAATTTAACTTTTAACCCATACATAAAGTAATCATACTTAATATTGAAAAAACCATAATTGTCAAGGGATTCGAACCTGCATGGATAGGACTCATGTGCCAGCCCCTAGACCACTCAGCCACGGTACCTGACACACTCTGTGAGGTGTACAACAGCTATTTTAACCCCCACCTCCTCAATACCATGGCTTTGTACACCAACACACTTTTCAGATTCAACACACTTTTGCCAAAAGTGTGTAGTGTGTTACAAAAAAGAAGTGTGTTAAAAGTAGCTTCAGAAAAGTGTGTTGAAAAGTGTGTAAACGTAACACACTGTTTTTAGAGTGCACATTGAATATCTTCATTAGAGATGAGTTTCTTACTGTCAGATTTGGGAAGTGGGTTAAGTGGTGTGGAGGACTTCAGAGCTGGTAAATACATGTATTAACGTTGGTATCTCAACTGGGCTGACATTTTTCAAATCTCGTGTCTACATGGCTAAATCATCAACATAGATGATACCTTTGTGAGTCATGTGGGCTACTATGAGTACCATGGTAAGAGACGTGGCAAAAGCCCTTTGAGGCTGCATACAGTATGTGTTTCAACAGCATCCCAGTGCCACCCACAGTGAAGGGGTTTCTTGGTTAAATACAACCCAATCATAATCCTCCCACTTATCTGGTAAAAAGCTGATTAATGCAACATATGGTTCAAGAACAACATTTGCTGTATCTAGAAGCCAGCGTGTGCATCAGC
The DNA here is from genome assembly GCA_947462335.1 of Harmothoe impar. Taxonomy (NCBI): domain Eukaryota; kingdom Metazoa; phylum Annelida; class Polychaeta; order Phyllodocida; family Polynoidae; genus Harmothoe; species Harmothoe impar. The sequence goes on from OX381705.1 coordinate 79,708,682, forward strand.
CTTTATCTGGTATTATTATACGATATGGGCTTACACCGTGCTTTTTACGTGATATTCCCGTTCTGATATTCCTGCATAGCGCACACTTGGGGGGGGTGAAATCGTTCTGATATTCTGGATATCAGAACGATTCTGAATGGGGAATTCAGAATCGTTCTGATATCCTGAATATCAGAACGATTCTGAATGGGAATCGGCAGCCATAAAATCCGAGGTTCTATGGAGACTCGAACACGCTACATCAAGACTTAAAGTACGATGTGCTAACCACCACGCCGTGGAGGCGCTGGTAGGGGGAGGTGGCGAAACAAGGAGTCTACAGGCGGATTTCCAGCCCTGTAGAACCATTATTTACCGAGTTACAGAAGAAAAGGCATTTTTTGGTATAGTTTCTTTGAAAATCAATATTTTTAATTTCTTTTTTACTATAAAGGTAGAAGTTGGACTTTACTTCCCCTTTCGTTAAAATAATTCTAGGAATTTTTTTTCACATAGAAATAGGCATTTTGAAAATGGTTCGTTTCCACCCAGGATCGATCCGGGGACCTTTGGTGTGTGAGGCGAAGTCGCTAGCGCCCATGCCTATCCGGCTGTGGTGAATCTGGAGGGAAACGCTGGTCATCGTTTAACACCACCCCAAGCTGGCCCCCTTACAAATTCTATGTTGGACTCAGTGTTGGAGATTGAGGGCATGACGTCACCAGGCTCCACCAATCAGCGAGCAGGGTTGGTGGGATATCAAAACAACATGGCGCTACTGGTGTACGAGTGATATTCAGTCACCGACCTTGGGGTGTGTATTCATGAATAACGACCTCGGTGCTACGCACCTCGGTCGTTATTCAAGAATACACACCCCGCGGTGGGCGATATTCATATATTATTGGTTAATTAGACCATGCATGTGGCAGGGATAACATGTGCTTTGCTCATCACATGAACACACGATAGGCCGTACCAGTGTAAACTGCTTTAGGCTGAACAAAATCAAAGGTATTACTGGAAGTCCATGCATTTACCAGAAGTGATGTAAGTGGAAAGTTTGCTGACGAGGGAAAGTTGTCATGCTGGCACGCATGCACCTTTATATACTATATTGCCTTAATGGTAGTAAAGAACTCATGGATAGACAGGGTGTGTCAGAGACACCTCAAAGATGTTGTGAGTTGTGTGTGCAGAGTGCACAGATCAAAACGGCGCCAAAACGGGTTTGTAGGTGGCAAAACGGATTTGTCGGCAACAAAACATTGAAAATGCTACAGTTTCATTCCCTATGATGCTAAGTCGGCGACCATCTTGTATTATGTAGCAAACCTTACGTGTGACAGTTTTGAATTAAACAACTACAACTACCTTAAACTAAATATTACAAAGAAAAATTACCAAGGACCAGCAAAATCTAATTCTCACAGAGTTAGATTCAAATAAGTTCTAGAGTAAGAGTTAAGCTTCATCTTTACTGTAAATGGCATATACTCCTTTGATCATGTTCACAACCATTGGTGTATATTTCATCAGTTGCTAGATAACAGTGTAGATCTAGAGGCAACCTCATGCCCACCGAGCTCCAATCGCCCTAGGCATCCATGCATTTCAGGGCGGATGTGGCATTTCAGCACTTTCAGAACTGCAGCCTTTCATGTCACAGGAGCCTGTGTGTGAGGCGGATGTATAGTAAATTAAAATGCATTAAAATCAACATACCCACGACTACAAAGACATACTCGTAATCACGGTTTTCGATAAAACACATTATGGATAGTGTTGATGAAAAGTTACCCTCGTATTTTTTAGTTTTCTAGTCAGAGCTTCAGAGTTTGTACCCATTTCCCGCTCCATATTAAACCTGGGGCACACACATTGTATAAGTAACTCCATGTAAACCTCAAACCGGTTTTTTCTACATGGAAATATTTAACATAATAGTGCGATTGTTTACCTTGTGTTTCACCTAATATAGAGCACAATCACCTGATGGCCAATTCGCCAAACAGCATGCTTTTAAGCATAGACAAGCAATTCAATAAAGTTAGGCCATTCAAAAAAGACTGGTTTCTCATCACCGCGCGCATCATGAAAATCATGATTTGGTGAAACCTTTTTTTTTTGTTTTTAAACATTTTTACTGAAAATATCTTTAAAATTAACAAATATTGAAATAATATATGGTATCAAATTAAAGCTTAATCTGTCATAGCAGTGGGCTAGAAAAACATATATTTCACCAACTTTTATTGATCAACAAACTCTTAACTACTAAATCGTGAAATTTGTTCACGAAATGTCTATATTTTCCCATCAACTTGGGTTCCACGGTAAAAAAAAAAAAGGAGAAAATTTAATAAAAGAAAAAGGCCCTAACCATATGTTTCAGTGCTTGGTGATGAGAAATCATCTTTCTTTGTGAGTGGCCTTAACAACTAAAGTGTATACATTCTCACTGTGGTCAGTATGATATATTATATTGCCTGTGGCGTCCTATTTGTATACCAGGTTCTGTCTTCTCTAGCTTAGAATAGACCCTATTTCTCAACAGTAACGCCCACACCCTCGTTTGACCATCATTTACCTTGCATGTCTTATAGGCAGAGTGAACTGGCGGAAGAGGGTTATCACCTTATACTCATTTCTTTCATTTAAAAAAATTCAAATCTTTGGGCTAATGGTAGACTGTGATGTATACTATCTAGATGTGAGATTTGATATCCAGTTGCTAATGCTCATTCACAGATACCTATATTCAAAGGTACATGTGGCTGAGAACTTTGGTGTTACTCTTAAAAGGACCAATGGCACTGGTGCTGCTACTAGATCGGCCAATACAGTTGTGTTAGTATACCCTACTGACATTAAGTTAAGTTACCGTAAATGCCTTCTTTATAGAGCAGTTGATTTATGGAATAATTTGCCCTCTAATTGTAGACTAAAAGATGAAAAAGAGGGCTTCAAGACCTTGGCTATAACCCTATTATCAGAGCCTGGTCAAATATATCAAATGGAACAGGTAGCCCGGTATTACTTACTTACATTACACCAAAATTTACCTGTTATTAAGCACCTATAATTACCTTTCCATCATCTATCATACCTGCTATATTTTACCACTGATTATGTATGGACTGATTATGACCTGAATAGCCTAGTTTGCTACTATTACTTCTCATTTTACTCATCCCTGAATGTACCCTACCTCCCGCCCAAACTACCCTTTATATCACTGTCCATTTCATTGCACTACATTTACATTGAGAATTGCTTATTTGATGCTACACTGTATACTGCGGTCCCGCTATCATACTGGTCAGACTATCTGTAACACTTTATCTAATTCACTGTATGTAAAGTTGCCAACACCATGTTCAGAGGGTGTATACATATATTGAGTTGGATACCACCCCTACTATTGTCTCATTGTAGCTATACCAATAAGGATACTATACTGAATCATGCCCTATTGAGCTGATTAACATTACTGGAAGACAGTTACAAATACTGTCGCTCCAAAAGCATATTCATATGCAGTGGTAAAAACCCATTGTTACATACTGCATTATATCTCATGCCCTACCGGATTTGAAGTTTGATGTATTTCGAAAATCATTTTTATGAAATAAACTCAAAATGGTAGTCTAACTCTTAGTCTGGCATTCTGAATATACATATATATTCCACTCTATATATAGATTGGGAGGGGGTGCATGGAGAATTTCATAGTTACTCAAAACAATGCCTTGGAAAATCCTCATGCTGGGAGAAGGAGGCGGCAAAGGTTAATAAATATCTTCATGGCAGCCAGAGAAAAAAACGTGCATCCTTTTGGATCACCTGTTGATGATCAGTTTAATGGTAATTGCTTTCACTTATTGGCAATTGCTCCATGATTCAACTTGGTTCTGCCTTGACAAATTACTCTACATGACCAGTTCTGTCTCATCAATCATCATGGACCTTTGGTTGTCCTGCTTGAATTGCTTTAGTGCTTTTGACAGTTGCAGCCCACTCTACCCTGTCATGGCCCAGTTTACATTGGCCATAGGCCATGTACCTTATTACACATGTGTAAGTATACCCTTCCTCATTTAACTATGTAGATTGGAAAGAGGGTAACATACTCATAAAAGCAACCTCTAATTTAGTAAGAAGATTATACATGGACAAACATGTTTCAGGTCCTCACAAGTTATGTACTGATGTGGCTACGCATTGCAATAAGACTTTGATTATTCATCTCTTTGCTTAACCATACAAATCTGATCAAAAACTCCTAGGTTTATAGTAGCTACATTTGATAGTAGCTAATATTTTAGACACTGATAATGACAATTTTCCTAGATGATTCTTCCCACAATAGTAGACAGTTGATCCACACACGAAAATACAATTATCTCCAGTCCAGCTAGACATCCGACATCTGTTAGTATTATTGTAAGAATTGATGAATAGGATTATTGTAATTTTAGCCAGAATCAGATCTCCAAGTTTTTCGCAAAGGGAGAACGCTGAGTATGACAAAAAGCGGTCACTTCTTTTTCCTTTCATCTGTCTCATCAAATTCTACCTTTGAGTCTGAAGGCTATGGTGAGAAACTTTAGGAACAAGAATGTCCCAAATGAGGGTCTCCTACTTTCAGCAATCAAGCAGAATGTCTGAAACTAATGCCTCGTCACCAAAGTAGCTCAAAGTCTGCCTTAATAATTTTGAACTGTCAATTCCAGTTCCCAGATACAAGTCCTGGGATGGAATATCTCTGTTAACATCATTGTTTATTTGTATGAACTGGAGCCTTTAATTGGCAGAGGGGAATCGAAGACTGGCTTATTCTATTGACTGCTCTTCTAAGGCAGTTCCTCCATAATACCCGGTGGGAGGTGGGGGCTGCGTGTACGATCAGGGCTGGGGCATCCTCTACATCTTACTGACAGTGCACCCCATGCCTTGCCTTCAATCCTCCCACTACCTCCAAGCCTTTTCCACATTCCTCATGGACAGTTCATCGTATAACTCGGCTCCAACCCCTAGACTCCCTCCAGGCTCTATTTCAAAACGCGTTTCTACGGTTCTCTAATTACTCCAAGTCGTCCCAGACTAAAATCATGTGTTGGATACTAATAGTGAAACAAAAAAAAACATAAGGTAGTTCACCGCGGGGAGGGGAAGATTTCATGCGCATGCACATGCACGCACGTCCCTTTTAAAGCATTGTAACTCACAATCCTTTTCCGTCAAAACCTGCGAAATATTTGAACTCCCCTCCCCCCGAGTCAAGGGGTCGAAATTATTCAATTGAAAAACTGTGTGCAATTACAGTTTTCAAATCATAACCTGTACCCTACTAAACAGAATTGCTACAGTCAGGAGTACTGGGTAGGCCTATGGATATAAATTTCTCATTGCTACATTGATTCATACATACCACATACAGTACAGGAGAGCAGAGGTACACTGGCCGAAAAGGTGGGCCCATGGGGTTCCCATTACACAGAGAAAAACAGACTTTAAGGGGAGACCTGGCTGCCTCAAGAATGGCTCACCTTTCTGACTCTCTTGATAGAGTTATCTGAGTCTCAGGGAGTCATCTGACTAACATGTTAGCGAGTCATCTAGCTCACAGGTTAGGGAGTCATCTGGCTCAGAGGTGAGGAAGTCACCCTGGTCACTTAAGAGAACCACATAACTCCCTGGCTCACCTATGGCAAATTACAATTTGCTTAATACCAGACTCATGTGCCTCATGTAGGTATGAAATATGGCTTTGAACGCCAATGTACACCATAGACACTTGTCTATGCTGTATGTGGCTTAAACCTATGATAATAGGCCTGCTTGATACTTCCACAATTAGATAGGAAGAGTATGCTTTATGCCTTAGGATTGATTAGCAGGACCTAGGATATGTTATTCAACAAATACAAGAAAATATTGGGCATGATTGAATAGATTCCATAAACCCATAATTATCAGGTGGTGCTGCGACAGCAAATTGGCCAGCCCGTCCAAAACCCGATCTAAACCCAAAGTGGGCAGCCCATCCAAAACTCGATCAGAGCCCAAAGTGGGCAGCCTGTCCAAACTCCGATCTGAGCCTGCTTTTAGTCCGTCCAAAACCCGATCTGAGCCCAATTCAGGAAGCCCGTCCAAGACCCGATCTAAGCCCAATTTGGGCAGCCCACTTGGGGCCACACCAAAGCCCAGTGCCCTAAACCAACGGGCGCCCATCGGTTAGCCCACTCCGGGCCAAACTTGCAAACATGGTGTGGCCCCGTGTGGGGCCACACCGTGTTTGCTACTAGGGCACATAACTCCAATAGGAGAGTCAGAAAAGGGAGTCATTCTTGAGTCACCCAGGACTCCCTTCGACTCAGACTCTGTTTCTCTTCCCTGTGTGGAGTGAAAGAGCTGAGGACAGAATCCGCTCTGGCATCTTCCCCTTTCCGTACATGACTTATTAAGATCAGACAGTGCGTGCATGCTCAAGATGGTGTAACCTCATGCTCTGTGGCCTTGAGTGGTGCCTGGTTCTTTTTATTGATGTCCCACCACCAACCCTTGCCATCTTTACAAAGTTCACGGTTCTCTCCACCCGTAGCCTGACTTTCCACCTCCCTTACCATCATGGATTAATTCAGATTTGGTGAGCGTGTAAGAATTTGCATCTCAAGAAGATCCAGTCCCTGCACCTTAACCTTTTGAAGTGATATTGTCATAAATAGCAACAATAATTTACTGTTGAATATTGAAATCCATTTTCCCCGGAACTGTCCAGGTCCAGCATGTTTATAGACTTTAACACAAACACCTTTAATTATTGAGGATATGTCATCAGATGCTATACAACCATGTAAACCAAACCTCAAACTTCATGCCCATTAATTCCCATCCGCCCCAGGCATCGAAGGTAAGATTTGGCAGACGTGGCATTTTCATGTCTGGACATGCCAGATGTCTCTGGTGGGTATAGGGCAAGTCATTATACATTAGGCCTACTATCGAACTACCCAAAGCTTCAAAGATGTAATTGTTATCAAGGATTTCTTGAACCTAAATTTTTGTAAATCTATTCTATACGGGAAAACACAGAAAAGTCTGACTGTATTCTATTCTATTACTGTAACTGTATATTTTTCTATTCAGTTAACAATCTGCCAACCATACACAGATAGTTTGATATGTTTTATTTATCTCAGCATTATACACATGTCACATATTCCCAGTGGGTTGGGAATTTGCTTGCAAGGTGGCTTAAATGTAAATCTCCCTTATATCCAATGTTCTGTACATTCCCACTATGGTCAGCACATTTATTGCCTGCAGTCCTCCATTTGACAAAGGTTGCTGTCTTATTCTGGCTTAGAATAGAAATCTACACTAGAGCAGTCACACCCTCAGTAGCACCCACCCTTCCACTAACGGCCTCTTTGCATGTCTGCGGGCAAAGGGGAATTGTATACATTTTTTATGAAGTGCAAGTTGTCGTTATAAATGTTTCTTTTACATGTATTGGGGCTTTGTGGCTCCATGATGTTCCAGCCCTGCCACACTTCCATCTAACCGTCTCGCCCTTTTCAAGGTCGAGGTACATACAGGGGTAACAATGGTTTTATAGTATACCTAAGTGCTGGATGGAGTAGATTACCCTGCTCAATATGTTCTCATCATCAAACAGCAGTCAAACACGTATGCTTCTCAGGTGTAGTTGTTTTCTAATTGCATGTTCTTGTGTATCAAAATTGGCATATCTTCAACCGGATAATCAGTTTCATGATAATTACAATAGCTTGTTGGTCATTGTTCCATGATATAACTGCATGCTCTCATGAAAATATTACTCTGCTTGGCCAACTCCGATTGATCAACCATGAAGAGGCTGCCCTGCTGGGATCGTTGTATAGTACCTCTGAAAGTTACCTTCACATTGTTTATATTCACTCATACATGGTGTAACCCTAGTTCAATGTCAATATATTTTAACTAAATGCTCTTCTGTTGCTCTTTGGCATATCTATAATTGTACTGAGAAATTCTTCATATACCTGAGCTACCTAGATTAAAGTTTCGTCCCTGCAGCTCTTGGTCAGTAGTGCCCAGCTGGTATTCAAAGACGACTGAGGCAAAACGAAATATGACCAATGCCTTACTCAAATAGACTTCTCAAGCCAATGCTCATAGTTCTAATTGGAAAGACAGATAAATTGGCCAGTACTGAACAATCTGGCATTATTTAACTAACCTAGGTTGGTCGTTTAGGGAATCAGACATTACTACCTGGGTTCATCACTATAGTGACTGAGTTGTTAGCATGCACAGTACTGACTAAGGTCAGACTATCAGTGCCTAGAAGTGCCCATTGCTCTTAGACTGACTTGCTCTTCTTCAAGAGACACTGCGCAACATCAACATGACAAGTACAATGTTAGACGTCTTTAGTACCCCTAGCACACCTCAGCTCTGAATTTAGTGACAGTAGCCCCCACTAGGCGTCACCTCTCTCTACCCGCGTCCCCAGTACCAGTATTATCAGTATAACAGTCTAGGGTAGACGCACCCTAAGTCGGACACGTATCTTAGGTCGGATACATTTGAGCTTAAAAATTAATATACAAAGAAATATGTAATATCCGGCACAACAATCACCATACAATAAGATTTCATGTGATTTCCGTGATGATTATGAAAATAATACATACTCAGCGTAGTTAAACATATGTTTGCCAGTGTCCTTGAAGACCACACCCGGAGGTTTTCAACTGGTTGTTTCGCTATTATAAATGGGTACTTTGATATATTTACTGATTGTTTCATATAAAAATCAACTCCTGGGGGGTATATTTCTTTCTTTCTTATTTGATTAAACTAAGACCACTGTCAGTGACTCTCCTGCATGAAATACCAGTGATTGTGCTGTCCCCAGTGAGAACCACATGAACTACAGTACCAAATACCCAATGTGACATCACATTGGGTGACAACCAACCCAATGGGGGGGGGGGAACTCTTCATATTTCCTATAGCCATTGCATGTATGTACACACGTCACCTCAAATGTGGTACCCCTAATACAAGAGGTTGCTCAACAAACTAGACAGGAGATTCCCCATGAGCCCTTGCCTATAAATGGCCCCAGAATGGAGCTCTTCCCTTGGGATCATGTTCCTACATGGCAACAAATATGACAGTGCCCCCCCCCCATAGGTTTTACCTGGACTGACCCTACTGACTGCACCCAGCACAGGGCACTGCGTTTGTTTGATCCCCAATTGCCCATAAATAGCACTCACTGGTAACTCCTTATGACCATCCGGTCTACCAGTACCTACACCAATGAGCGTGATTAAAATATGTTCTGGGTGAGTGGGCCCCCCCTCTCACATACACATCACACATAGACTCACAGTTGACCATACACCGGAGTGCCCCCTTGTGTACAGTAGGGAAAGCACACATTGATCAATTCAATATTTGAAGAGATTCACAACTTTTGCTAGAAATACCAATGAATACACATATTAATGCAATGCCTATTAAAGGATTATTTAAAACATTATGTTTCCAGTGGCATATTCTGGTTTTCTCATATTATTCAAAACATCCGGATGTGGTCTTCAAGTTAGGGTATACTTATGATTTTCATACTAGAATTATGGAAGCAAATGCAAAGCCTGATGAATACCGCCTATGGTTTATACATTGTGATCAAATGTACTCTGACTACGTACAAATTAAAAATGAATCAACTAGAATGTCTGTCTGTCGTTATGTAGTAATCTTTTATTTCTAAAGGTGGGCTTCCCGGTATCCTGCGCTGTTCAGATCGCAGTTCTTTATCAGACGCTTCGGTTTGTACCTGGACTGCATTGCCTCTCAGGTTATGCACTGGTTGCACTAGTTTGTCTGGATCTTTGGATTGTGTATGTATCCATACCAGCAACTGTTTCGTTGTGTGTGTAGTTTGTCGGACCTTGCATCAATGTGTAGTGGCTCTATGTTGGCCATTCTTTCATCTGTTATGTTAGGAATTCTTTTATTTCTGTCTGGTCTGCAATTTTGGTACAGCCCATACTCGAGCGGGCAATATTCGAGGCATGGTAGGACTATCTGTTTGTCGAGAAGCATCGTTGTCTCCTTGTCTGAGGTTTTCTAGGTGTTCCATAGTTGCGGGTATTTCGAGCGGGCCATATCGATTACCTTTTTTAGGTGTGGTCATAAGGTCAAGTGTCCGTCCAATTGTCATATAATTATATAAATTACACGAATATGAATATATAATAATAACTTGTTTCACTAATTCCCTCATTATCAGCAGGCATATACGCCGCCAGACATAGATTATGTATAATTATAGAGATATTAGATGACAGCTCTACAGAGAATAGTAATAAAAAGAGTAATTATATGTTAGAGGTGTCCTATCAAAACTGATTTAATTTCATCCAGAGTCGGACACCAATATCACCAGACACTAATTGCTAAGCTTGTGCATGGACCAGGTTTAACCTTAAGGTCCATATTATTGTAAAAAAATAGAAATAGAACATAGGTCACAGAGGTTCATTCCATGATGCAGAGCCTCATTCTGGCAGAGAATTGTGAGGAGCGTCATATTCTCACTGATGTTGAACATCAAAAAGTGGTTAATCTACCAAATAAAGTATTGTGACAGAACGGGTGACCTTACGTAAAGGGAGGGTACCACTTATAAGGGTTGTGATTATCATGTGTTTCAGTTTTCTGCATGGACCGGAGTTCATGGTCGTCATGGCTTTAGTCAGCCAAGTTACAAGAATGGAAATTCTAAGAGTTATATTGCCTCTGACGTAAAGGTCAAATCCCACAACGCGAGAGAGGCTCAGAAAATGTTGTGAATTGGTCTTATAGCCGATTTTGGGCCCTATATTGGCTAAGACAGGCCCAAATTGGTGAGAAAGTGTTGCCTTTCTTTTGTGATTTGGGAAATCTCAAGGATCAAAAGAGTTAGATATTTTCCCCCAGATGGCCTAGAAAATGTTGCTTATTGGAATATGTCAATGATTTGGTTTATATAGGGGGGACACTCCAAATATCTTTAGGCTTATTGAGAGGGAATAGTGTTGACAAATCATACTGTGAAGTAACTCCCATCAAACAGATCCATTAACCAGTCATGCACGCAACACTTTGCTTGCCTATTATTGACCACTGTGGGATTTGGAGGGGCATAAGATCATGGGACAAGTGTTGCGATTTACAATATTGGCAACAGTTGGCCCTTGTTTTTGTGTCAATAATCAACATTTTCTGGCCCATTTTTCGCGTTGTGGGATTTGACCTTAAAGTTGCTAGACGCGTTAACTACCGTATACACAGAGACAAGTAAAGGCGTCGCCATGACTCTTTTATCATAGTCAACTCTAGTTGGCTCTTGTAGCATATAGTTCTTACTCTTGTAGCACATAGTTCTTATCTATATGCCATAGATTTTGTTTTGAATTATCGTCCCAGTTACCCATTCTACAAGGCTGAAGTGTTGGCAAGATGACCAACTCAGCGCCCCTGGTGCATCACATTCGCCACAAATGTATATGACCTTCTGTGTTTATAGGAATGCGCATGAGAAATCACGAAAAAATGCAATGGCAAGAAATGTAACCTACCTTATAGTTTACATTCTCTGGTCAGGTAATCTAAATCACCCATTCTTCTATGATTTATTTGTATGCCATTATTGGTCATGGGAACAGCCGTATCTCAGGTATGTGTTCATTTCCCAGGCTTTGACATAGGTTCTGATTTGTAAGATGTATACTAGATAATTATGCATCACCCTCACCACAAGGGAAACACCTATAAAAACCACAACAAGAGGAGTGACACCTTGGTGAGGTGTGTTGCATGATACCCTGCTATAAGTGACCCGAGGTCAGAAGCACCACCATGCCGCGTGCGTCAAGCAGCCATAGGACAGTGCCTGCCATGCTGCATTACCGCCGCACTGCATAATGTCTATTGTCAGAACCGAGTTACCGCCACCGCCATTAAGTAATACCCGATTAGGCGAGTTACTCATAATTCAATGTAGAATGTACTCCGTCTTATTCCTCATATCCACTACAGCAAGTGCTACTACCTGTTGCCGGTACTACAGTGGGACATATAGCACTAAGAAGCCGCCCCGTTGGTGGCACCCCCGCACCAATTGCCTCCCTACAGGGGCTATGTGCAACGAAGCTGCAGCGCACACACCCTGATTGCATTAAAAATGGAGGTACTTGAAGGGCGGTGCCTGCTGATGAGGCAGTAGTGATAAAGAGCAGAAGAGGAGGCAGCTATGTTGGCAATGTAGGGCCTAATGAGATAATGCCCGAGCAAGGAGGAGGCGCCAGGCTGCCTGGCTGCTCCATAGTGCAATGCCACAGTGGCCACACATAGACACCGTGCCGACTAATTCATTTAGACACTGTTGCACCGGGGATGTCGTGTGACAGGTTATGTGCGACATGCTATAGGAAATGTCCCATATTGATGGGATAATAGGGAATGTCTGTTTCTAGATACTATAAAAATTATACATCCGTATAAGTACTGGTAGCCCGAAATAGGCAATGCCTCTTTCCGGAAAATAGACGCTTCTGGCTTCTGTAGTGTAAATTAGAGGAAATATGCCTGATGCTACAAGAATTGTGAGCAGTGCATATTTCTGCTACACTGCTACAGTCAATGCTCTTCTTGGTATAGGGAACTGTTAAGGGAGCTTTCTCCTGTGGGTAAATGTGGAAACGCCCTCTTGCATTGTGATCTTAAGCAATAAATCAAAAGACCTAATATCCTTCTAGCAGAAATTATATTTCCACACTTCCTTAATGATATTTTCTATTACAAGGCATTACATAAGGTTGTGTTAAAATCACTTAACATAAAATTATCCATAGAATGATAATGGTGTCCACTTGACTTTTCATTCAATGGATTTCCACGCACTTCTTCTCGGCAGACTGAGGGATAGATACCTTAAGCTGAACAGAACCATCACCAGCTGATCACCTGGCCGACCAACCACGCACCTGTAGGCATTCAGTCACACAAAGAAGGTACATTTTCTATGGCCTTGAAAACCTCTTGAGTAAAACTCCCAGAAGAAGTTGAAGGGTAAAAATAAAAAGGTACTCAATGCCTTGAAAAAGTCACTTGGGCCGAACAGACGTATTGATTATTTTTAAAAATAACAGTGTTCACGTCAATGGATGATATATATTTGTTCTCTGTCTCTACAATAATGTAGCCTAGTTAAAAGTTAAAATTTAATTGTTTTACAGTGCTGGCTGAACACTTTTATTTTTATTTACGATGCCAGTCCTTTTAATATAATTTCATCACGATCTAAATTCATGCGAGCTGCCTGAGTTATCACACCCACGGTATGCATATTACATTTTCAGGGTGATTCGTTCTTTTATTAATGTTTGCTCTAGCTCTATAGCATTATGGTGCCCTGCTTATGGGGTTTTATAACAGTTGGAAGACAAATGTGATTCGGCTGAATATGAACCAGTATGTGAATAGATTCCAGTCACAACAGTTGTATTCATACATTCAATAATAATTGATATGTTTAAATTCAGTCAAAAATCATTATGTATGGTTTAATTATCGCAATTTCTGCTTGAAATTGCGCTTGGAATTTTCCTTCACAGTTCCTGAGATTTAATGACAATATTATATCAACATCTAAAAAGCGTATGACAGAATTATCAGACTTGCTGAGCGTTTGATAGATCATCCAAGTAGCTTTTATCTCTATAACCATCTAAGGGCCGCATAGTGCTCTGAAGTGCTATATCCTTTATCGTCATGATCCATGAATGCAGCTACTCGCCAGGGGTGATGCATGCATCCTGCCGACCCTTTAGGACTGTATGAACCCTCTAAGGTGACCATTATGCATCAATGCATGATGGCGACGAGGGGCATAGTGGACACAACACTATTCTGGCCTTAAAGGGTTAACCGTCAGCTGGAGTTGGAGCACCATCTGTGAGCAGCCAATGTAAATACCTGAGGCAGGTGTACGATGATTAACCAAATAAGTACTCAGCTAGATCACCGTGCATGGGTCATGAGGCGGTCACCTCAGGTGTAAGGTAGTGGCAGGACATAGTGCTCAGCAAAATTAAGGAACAATCAAATTATTGTTATTAGTAGTAGTAGAGGTTAATTGTTTTTCGGTTGAAATGAAGTCTATGCACATATATTTCATGTTGTGAAATCTCGTTATATGGAAGACTGACATGAAGAGCTTCCACGTTCCCAGGGCCCTGTAGTTGTCTGTTCTGTATCTCTGATACTGGTTATAAGAAACTTTGCTTACAATGAGTAAGTTTATCCTCCTTATAATGAGACTTCCTCTTCTTCTAACTTAGTCAGGACATGGTGTGGTGTTTCTTTTATATTGAACTTTATTTGGCCTCTAGTGAATGGCATAGGCTCTCAAACTAGACTGGTCTGATCGTCATTTTCATGATCGTTACTCTTTGGTGAAAACTCCAGAGGTTGTACATGAAGATACAATGATTGAAAATGCATAATTGCAGAAATCTAAAAGCCTTTGATAATAGTGCTTAAAACAGTAAATTGTGCATAAATTTTATGTATCAATTCCACGACAGATTAGAAAAAGCAGAAACCTAGCGAAATTAAACTAAAGGAACGGCACATACCATGGATTTCTAACACCTTTGTATTGTCTGCGCTCCAGCGATAGCTTTCTTGCACCGAACGACCTGTGCCATAGAGAGACGTATAGCATACAAATATGTAGCATCCGCACCGTGGCTGTCGCACCTTGCACCTGGCAAACATGATCAGCACCTGTGGTATAATTAGCTAATGACATCTCCAGGCCTGTCCCTCCAGATCACCATCTGGCCCACCCTCCCTCCTTCCTGGGTCCCCTGCCACCCCCACCTCCGCCCGACTGGCTCTGGCTCCTCTCTCACCAAATATAATTTGCTTCTGCTTCCGATGGCACAGCCCAGATGGCGCTATTGTGTTGGTGACTTGTCGCTCTTGGTGTTAATGAATCTAATCAAGGCCCTCAGTGTAGGGGCAATATTCTGCTCAGCCCGACTGGGCCCCTGGGGTGGGGCATGGGCAGCGGGGGCGAAGAGGTGTATGCAAGACAGGTGTCTATAATTAAAGCAGGGCTATAGCTATGTATTTTTAGTATTGTAAATTACAGAACGGAATGATTTTTAGTAGCCTTTTTCAGAGCTATATATACCTGTATAGTTGTACATACGTATGTGGATCTATAGAAGCGTACTTCATGTATGTACAATCAGAAAACCAATGCATGCATTTAAACTCAATCCAAAGCCATTTTATTTTTAGGGCTGTCGTATGGGTTGTCAGTCATAGGTTATGCACCTATGGGTATCTATCGCTAGTGACTCCTTTTGAAACTTGCAGAAATATCGATACCCATATTATGTGTCAATCCCCAGTACAAATCCCACATTAACACATTATTATGTTCAATGGGAACTCAGCAGGTCGCAGGTCAGAAAACTATTGCTGGAGGTCGAGAAGTAGCCTAAAAAATGGAGCTCACCACCCCATCCCCGATTGCTGTTTGAACTAAGAAATTAACTTTTCCCTAGCAGGGACACTCAAGGGTGAAGAGGATTAGTATGGTGATGGCCTTCCTTTGTCCATTCATGATCACACCGGTTGATATACCTGCATGGACTTGGGCCAGTCCTCTCCCGACTAGGTATGGTATTTCGAATACAAACATGCCCTGAAAACTATCAAGCCCCCTGCCCCTATCAACAGATCAAAACCTGATCTGGCCCAGGGTGACAAGTGATGTGATAGAGCTACTAGTCTATTCACAACCCATGAGACGTTCTGTTAATATGTTTTGACCATTTGTGAATCATTACAAAACAACACTGTAAAAAATTACTGTATTTAAACGGCACAATGTGCTGTACATTCACAGCACTTTTTGCTGTAGTTGATATTACAGCACTATTTGCTGTATAATTACAGCATTATGTACTGTAAATTGGGTCTCCTGCAATGTTACTGTACATTTACAGTACATTGTGCTGTAAATTTCTGCCGCTAGGTGGCAGCAGTATACGATTTTTGTAGTAATTATTCCACCCAACCCTTTCCCGAGTCAAATAAAGCCTCACAAACTCTCAAGTCATTGTAGAATAAGAATGGATGAGAGAGACTGAATGCAGTTATCATAAAGTGCATTGATATTTGCATAATTGTGTTGAATAATGCAAAAGGATAGAATAGACACCGCATTGCTTAAGTGCCTGGACTGGGGAAAAGCTGGTATCACATACAGTTCAGCTGTATTAAAGCAGGATTGAACCATTATATTGTGTGGTGTGTATTATCCTAGCTGAAATTGAACTATCATGCAAGAAAATACTCTCCATGCATGCATATTAATTGATATAAATTGATGACAACAACAATATGAAACCTACAGTAGAAGTTGCTGTAACTTTACAGCACCCAGTTGCTGTACATGTACAGCCAAATCTACTGGAACAAAAGTTGCCAGCAACTTTTGCAGTAGACCTACAGTAGAAGTTGCTGTAAATTTACAGTAGAAGTTGCTGTAAATGTACTGTAGAAGTTGCTGTAAATGTACAGCAAGTCAGTTGCTGTACGCCTACAGCAAAATCTACTGGAACTAAAGTTGCCAGCAACTTTTGCTGTAGGCGTACAGTACTTACTTCTAACAGTGAATGGTCTAGAATACATTGACAATAATTGGCTTGCAGAGCTTAATTATTTGTTGTAACTTAAAAAATGAAATGTGATATATTTGGGATCATGCAGTATCTAGCTGACCATTTTCTTACGAAAGAATATTTGATTTTGAAGGGAACGCAGGTAATGGGGAGCAGGATAACCCTCCCCCTTAATTTACCCTTTGAAACACTCATTCATTGCTAGTAAGTCACCATCATGTCCATGTGTCACTTTGCCATGGATTAATCTTAGAATGCCCTTGTGAAACACCCATGCTTATCATATATACTCAATATGACTCATCTTCTCTACCTACAAGATGGGAGGTTGTTCGTGTCACATGGGCTATTCCTGCATGTTTTGTTACAAGTTCATCCACCACCATAGCAATTGATATGTCATTATTGCACTGTCCCGGACACCTAGAATATAAGAGACTCGGCGCTTGACAAGTACTTATGCACACGATCTACACCCTCAGAAAAGTGAGAGTCATTGTCGCTAAAACTACCCTCACCTGAGAGTCAGGCAGTACCTGACCCTCAGGTGAGGGTAGTTTTAGCGACAATGACTCTCACTTTTCTGTGTGTGTATTTGTGGAGTAGTAAGCAGGATGCAATCTTGTATTTGCCTTTTGGACATGTCTTCATGTTTCCATTGGTACATATATACCATTTAGAACTATTTAACCTGTGTTTTGCACAATAATTATCTTGCATGCAGTTATTGTATAGCCTATACAGGTTTACCACTTTGTTTTGACCCTTGTAATCTAAAGTGTTACGGAATTGGTACATGATATAAAGAAATGGTAAAGAAATTAAGTTAATACGATTGATAATTATTTGCTGTCCCAGTACATTTTCTTAGTAGGTCTTTGCTTCTAGAACCCTTCAAGTTATGATTGAATTCTCAGCTTCTATAAATGATGGGAGTGTAGGGACACGATGTCACCGGGTGTGTCCCGAACCCCGCAGGGGGTGCCATAACCGGCTGTCATCGTGCATCGTGCCCTATAGGTCCGAGGGACTTGTCAATGCAATCCAGTAAGGTAGGGAGCGGAGAACAGTCAGACAAGGGTTGGTAGTGTATCGGTTAGCACGCTTGTCACCGGTGCGAGAGGTCTGTGGTTCGATTCTCGGCCGATCCAATGACTAAGTTTTCCGCGACCCCTACACTGGTGGATCGGCCGGGATTCGGTAACAGTGTTCGCTGGATTGCATGACAGAGTGATATGCTTCAACTAGCTGGGTACCCTTGAAGCTCCGCAAAATGTTGGGCACCGGTCTATCGAGACGGGGAGGTGTTCGCGGGGTGGCGTAGCCTGGCTGCCCTGCAAAATGTCTGGCACTGCTGGTGGTGTTTGCAGGGATGGTATCTTGAAGCTGGTTGGGAGGAGTGTAGGGGCACGATGTCACCGGGTGTGTCCCGAACCCCGCAGGGGGTGCCATAACCAGCTGTCATCGTGCATCGTGCCCTATATGTCCGAGGGACTTGTCAATGCAATCCAGTAAGGTAGGGAGTGGAGAACAGTCAGACAAGGGTTGGTAGTGTAACGGTTAGCACACTTGTCACCGGTGCGAGAGGTCTGTGGTTCGATTCTCGGCCGATCCAATGACAAAGTTTTCCGCGACCCCTACAGGAAGATGATAAATATGTTCTGAAAAGGATTTAATGAGGCCTATTGCATCAATCATTTTGGGATACATGAAATTGAAATTATTTATCCATTTGCCTAACATAGGCGACCAGCCTGCACATACACACACAGACCGGAAGCCTATAGCAACCCCTGGGGCCTCTTTCAGAATGACTGCCGTATCCATCATTAAAAAAATCGTCATAAATGGTGCAGATTATTAAATTTCCAGTTGACCAGAGCACTCGGCAGTGGTTAATGAATGGATACAAAACGGTTGTCAGGGTCAATTTATTGGGTATTGTATAAGATGGTGTACATCACTTGCATTTTCTCAGGGTTGCATTGTATATATAAGGCTATAAGGGAGCATTCAGTATTTATGCCAGAGGGGGTGTGCAAATCAGGGGGGGGGTCATTTTTTTCAACCTCTTCTTAGGGGGGTCTTTTTTTTCAACCTATTCTGAGGGGGGGGGGTCATTTTTTTAGGGGTATTTATTTGGGAGGGGGTATTTTTTGACACAATGTGACTCAAATTTCACGACACATGACGTGAATTGGGGTCATAAAGACAGCAGAACTCTGCTGAATTTCTTGCCTACCCATCAACACTTTTCTTTTCCTAAAACACCAATAACTGGAAAAAGAACATTAACTCAACACGAGAATAGGAGAACAGAATGTAGGGGTCTAAACAGCAAAGCTAGTATCAGTGTGCAGCTAGATGAATGCTATTGTGGTGCTGAAATATGACAGTACAGTATCTGAAATAGTCAATGTCTCCGGGTCGACCTCAGAATTTCATACATGAGCTTGTATTTGTTATCTGATAGCTATTTAAAATTTTAGAGCACATAGAGTAGGAAAATGATGATAAATATCTGCAATTTCAGGTCTGGCTACTGGCTGAGCCTTAGTATTCTCCCCTATGATGATAGTATTATTTCTTATCTTATTTCTCACCATACATTTTTTAATGCAATATGGGAAATGTAAATCAAACTATGTAACTGAGCTCAAAACTTGTGTGTCATTCCCATGTTGGAGATCTAATACAAGAATTTCATTGTTACCATGGCAACAGAATAGAAGGTTTTGTCATGGCTCAAATTACAACCAATCTAATATAAAGTTTGATAAATTAAACAAATGGAACGTTTCTGGTTGCTATGGTTACTGAAATTTGCTAAGATATGAACCCTATGCCAAAACACTAAATTAAACTGTTGCAGATTCACTTACGGTGTACTGATCATGTTGCAGATATCTTACTTTGGCCAAATAGTTCTGAGAGCCTTTTCATAAGTTTTATAGAATTAACGATAGCAGTAAAAAGTTACGATAGCAGAATTACAATATCGTAACAATGGAAAAGGGAGTGTATTTCATAATGCCACTTTTGTTTCAGCTCTCTTAACCTAGAGTTACGATAGCAGATGTCATTTTAACGATAGCAGCTTATGAAATACTCTCTATTTTGACCCAATTCGCTATCTTAATTCCATAAATCGATTAAGAATATAATTTTTTAATTTGTACATGATTAACCCTTTCCCTGCTGGCCTTGAAAAACGTCATTTGGGACTTAACCACCGGCCCTATGCCATGGGAATATGCAACTTTGCAAGTATATGCTCCATGGGATAGTGGCTAAGGAGTGAAATAAGTTGTATTGGAGACAGAATTTACATTTTTCTGACAAGGGGACGTAGTATTTATGTTGAATATTTTTGGATTGATTCAAAAACTCCTATTCTTCATACCATAGCAGGCGTTGTAATTAAGTGATATTGCTGCCCTAGGGTAGCAATTTTGCTGCCCTAGGGCAGCAGCGGTTTTTCAAGGGTATTTTAGATGCTGCCCAGAGGCAGCAGCGGCCCTTAAAGGGTTAAGGACTATATCAGTCTCCCAGAAATGAAACAACTTTATAAATATTCCAACCAGAAGTGCACTTTCATGTCATTTTCATTTAGCACAATTACTCGGATTATCTGATACAAACACATCAGAAAATTAAATTGGGCAGACATATGATGATAAAACATAAAGTTATAAATCAATCTGGAAGTAGTATAATGCAGAGACATCATATTTAAATCATCTTATTGGACATATTTTGGGAATTACGATAACAACAAAAAGACAGAGTCCAAAATCGATGGTAAAACTTGAATAAAATGTTTTCTATTCGATTTCTTTCCACAATATCTGAGATAGAATACCATTAATACATGTATCATATGATCCCATCATCTATTTTGAAGAAATCAAACATTTTTTCCTTTATCAGCAGGGGTCAAGGTCTGGATAAATATTGATTATGAAAGACTAAAAACGCTCTCCTTAAAATAAAATCGCTCTCTTTAAATTCAGTTCGCTCTCGTAAAAAGTCCTTATAAAATACACTCAATTAACTTTTTAGCGATAAAAAAAAGGCATTTAACGATAGCAGAATTAATGATAGCTTTAAAGATAGCAAAAACACCTTATGAAACACACAGAATTAACGATATCGTAATTCAAATGGGCCGATTAACCTCTAGATTTTCAAAATTGTCCTCTGGTTTGCCACTATTATAACGTCCAGAGCATCCCTTCATCAAACATTAATCTTTGTTTTAAAAGCTGCACACTGTAAAAAATAAATGTACTTTTTACAGATTCACTCTGTAAAATTTAACGCTGATTCATCGTTATTTGGAATACAATGAAGCATCGCAAATATCAGCCATTTCACAGTGGATCCTTGTTAAGTGCTAAGCTGGTTTGGATTACAATGATTCAACGTAAATTCATCCTCTAATGTCAAATCCCAGAGGGAGCCACATATATAGTGAGTCCTGCCATAGATAGTTGGCCTTCGGCGTAGCCTTCATGGCGATATACGCCTGCCGGTCCCTATGGGACCAAAGTGAAAAGCAAGAAGAATAGGTGAATAAGATCAGGACAAAGTCAAAGTATGGCTCATCCCTAAGTTTCTAGATGTATACTACAGTAACTAAAGTCACCATGATCAGACTCCCTGTGAGGCTTATAGAATATTCCCAAAGTATGTAATAGCGCTGGCAATAATGCTGAATCTCTGTATATATTTGAATACACTGAATCTATTAATGGTGATTCTACATGAAATTAACAGTGCTTCAACGTAAAATTAACAGTGATTCTATGTAAAATTAACACTCATTCTACATAAAATTAACGGTGACCGTAAAACGGTGAAAGTTATGTCCCAAAAGTTGCCGGTGATTCACCATTATTTTGACGACTTTATTTTTACAGTGCAGTGGCGGCAGAACAGGGGGGGCCTGGGGGCCTAGGCAATACAAAGTATGTTTGCCCCCTCCCCCAACTCTTTTGGGAAACGTAAACATTCTAGACTCAGAGTACCCAAGAACACATCAATCTCAAGGTAAAATTCCTAAAATTTTCTTGAATGACAAGCTCAAAGTCCCTCAGAACACATCAATTTCAATGTAAAATTACATAATTTTCCATGAATCATATAGTAGACTTCAGACCACTCTGAATGCACTAATATAAAGGTCAAGTTCCTAAATTTCCCTGGGGCCTGCGGCCCCGAAACAACCATTAATTTAGTTTCTCCCTCCAACCAACATTCATCAGCTGGCTTTGGGAGCTGGGCCCCCCAACTTTATCCAACTTCTGCCGCCCCTGAGCTGGACCATTTCATGGTACTTCTACCAAACAGTATTAGCAGGACTTGTAGGTGGGGACCAAAAGAATTGCACCCATTTTTAGCAAAAAAAAAGAAGTCAAATGTGCCACGGAATGAGAAAAATGTGTGCTCGCCACACCTGCCATAAATATTGAATGCTCCCTAATATCAGCCAACTGGTTGACTTAATAATTCTGACAATAACATGTTGTGAAACACTTTTGACGATTTACCTGATCATCATTGTTAAACCCAAAATTGTCACTTTTTACCCGACGGATAAGGTCAAATCCCACAACGCGAGAGAGGCTCAGAAAATGTTGTGAATTGGTCTTATAGCCGATTTTGGGCCCTATAATGGCTAAGACAGGCCCAAATCGGTGAGAAAGTGTTGCCTTTGGCTTGTGATTTGGGAAATCTCAAGGATCAAAAGAGTTAGATTATTTCCCCCCAGAAGGCCTAGAAAATGTTGCTTATTGGAATATGTCAATGATTTGGTTTATATAGGGGGGACACTCCAAATATCTTTAGGCTAATTGAGAGGGAATAGTGAAGACAAATCATACTGTGAAGTAACTCCCATCAAACAGATCCATTAACCAGTCATGCACGCAACACTTTGCTTGCCTTTTATTGACCACTGTGGGATTTGGAGATGCATAAGTTCATGGGACAAGTGTTGCGATTTACAATATTGGCAACAGTTGCCCCTTGTTTTTGTGTCAATGATCAACATTTTCTGGCCCATTTTTCACGTTGTGGGATTTGACCTATACGGCAGTTGTTTTGAAAGAGGCCCCGGGACCAAGGCAGGTGTTGCCACCTTCTGTCTGCCTAAAGGGCTCGGACACGGCTTGCAGACCAATGACCAATAGAACTCGCATAATATATTGTAAACCTATTCTTACAGTAATAAGGAATATCATGAAATTGTTAAAAGGAAATTCCCTGAGAACAGACTGTTAATTGAACGTGGGAGCAAGTTCTTCCTGAGCAAAACGTTGCTAAAGTCTCAACAAAATAAATTCCCAAAAATCAGAAGAAAATGTCAGGGTCTGCATTTAACAAAATGTAGGGTCCTTTTTTGCCTGAAAATGATAGTTTCATAATAAGAGAATGGTACCTTAAACCCCAGCGCCCTTATTTATAGGGCTGAGTACATTACAGCCATGTACCTGTCCTGGCCCCATTCCGACTTTAAAGTTTTATATGGCATTGTCAGCATTGTAATCTATACTTTTACTTATGTGGTTATGACGTAGTGCAGGAAGGTTTTGTTAGAAGAGGTCATGTACTCGAAGAAGGTCTTACATAAGAAGTAAGAAAATACATACAACAATAATTATGCAACTACCACCTTTTGACACCATCCACGGAAATCCAATTCTCACGAGCCCCGAATCTGTTATGAAAGACCTTGGTATTCAATGTATTTCTTACCTGTTAATTGCCACCCAACACTCCAAGGTGGCATGACCTTGTCCCGCCCACTACAGAAGGTGTCATGTTCGGTGTCTGGCTCACATGTTGTTTACCCTACAGTAACAGTCGGAGTGGAGCCGCGACAGGTACTCAACCCTTTATATAGGGAAGGTGGCATTACCTCATCCCGCCCACTACAGAAGGTGTCATGTTCGGCGTATGGCTCACATGTTGTTACCCCTACAGTAACAGTCGGAGTGGAGCCAGGACAGGTACTCAACCCTTTATATAGGGTGGGTAGGGATATAAAATGACGTAGAGGCCCCGTTAGAAAGTAACAGGTAGCATGCATGACTGTTGCAAAACCATGGGTCATATCCAGGGTTAAACTTAATAAGATAAAATATATTCCATGCTGTAATTTGGTGCCATTTCGAGGAGTATTCGGCTTTGTAGTGAGTAATATACTCCATAAACACAGATAAAGGTCACCTCAAAATGAGGAGCAATATTCCTAAAAATCTTTGAGTATCCATATCCATTTTTTCACATGATGCACCAATTCAGCTCTGATGAGCAGCTCGCCAGCATCATGCCCAGTCGTCATAACTATAACAATCCCATGGGGTCAGCACAATGACAAAATGCCATTACAATTCATGTAAAGTACTATTATTGCCGTCGAACATTGATAGTCTTCCCACTGCAAAACCTCTGTCCTGTATAGTATCAAGGCACATTGTATACTCTGTAGTGACTCGTTATTAAGCCTTTGTGTTATACTCACTTTTGACGAGACAAAGTGGGGGGGGGGGGGGGGGGTACTCTCTATGAAGCTACAACACCTTGCTGTCAGAGCAATATGTTACACCATGTATCAGAATTATAACAATTCATTATATTATTAATATATTACATTAGACTTTGCACTCTGTTTGTTAATGTAAACCTATTTGTGGATTAGCAGAGAAGTTTTACCTCTCCTGTCAATTCCACACGACATCCAGTGTGTACCAACACGTGTTTTACACACATTCTCTATGAAGTCCCTTTATGTTAGTAGTCACAGCGGTCGAGATAGATGATTATTAATAGTATGAAACATTAATATCAGCCATATCATCGGGTTTGACGATAAGTAAAGTGTTTCAGAATATACAATATGCATTGATTTGCCACTGCCGAGAGCTGTTTCAAAAATATTTGACGGCCCGGCAGATACGGCAGTCGTTCTGAATGAGACCCCAGGTCACCTAAGGGTTTAATGGGGATACCAATGTTATCGACCACCCTAGGTTGGTCATAATATGAGTGTTAGTCACAATGGCAAAGTTATTTTCAAAAATGACCGAGGGGTCATTCAGTAGTGGCTAACCTAGGTTCATCATTGGTGTGTTGTATTTGTATACCACTAGTTGGTGCCACCTGTGATGACCACTCAGTAGTTCTCCCTGGATTTTAAAAGACTAAAGTGGGTTGGTCAGTACTGACCAACCTGACAATGATAACTTACCTAGGTTGGTCGTATAGGGAGCCAAAAAATGACTAACTAGGTTAGGCACTAGCGACTGAGAGATTGGTCGTATAGGGAGCCTAGGAATATCAGTGCAGTATCCGGAAGGGTGAAGGAAACGTCCTCAACGTCTCGGCTTGCCATTCCTCAGTAGGCTTGAGGATAGGGAGACCTCAGACCCTCTCACTCAAGTACTAAGAAAAGGCACAACGGGTAAATGTCTGTGGAGCCTAGGAATATCAGTGCAGTATCCGGAAGGGTGAAGGAAACGTCCTCAACGTCTCGGCTTGCCATTCCTCAGTAGGCTTGAGGATAGGGAGACCTCAGACCCTCTCACTCAAGTACTAAGAAAAGGCACAACGGGTCACTTAGTGCTGGTACTACATGTACCAGGTAGACCCGATTTGGTGGGTTTTTTTTTCACTATCAGCCAGGTATCGTCTAGTGGTAAAATGCCCTCTCCAAAAGCCTCGGGAATTGGATCACCAACTCTTTTTGGGGAAGGTTACCTATGGGCACCTCAAGGGCAGACCTCCTCCCCCTCCTGCCTTCTCTGCCAGTGAAATGCCGTACATTCTGTGCAGCCTCCTCTCTTTCCTCAGCAGAAGTTTTACTCCTACCTGTGAAAGAGGTGACAAATTCATACAGGTAGCCCATAAACAGTCGTCAATCTTTATTTATGGTAGATACGTACAAGTGGTCATGGCACTGGTGTAGCTGGTCGAGCTATCTGAGTGAATCCACAAGACAACCGTATCGAGTTCAATTAGAGTTTAATAGACGTCAACGTTATTGCAATGCACACAAATATTATTGACGTGCAAACTACATGGTATCGAAAGGTACCAGAGTAAATAGACAAAACTCCACACCATTGACATACATGCACATCATACTTCACGAGTTGAAGCTGGTTCATATCACACGATGCCGAAGGCAAAATGGCAGAAACCTACCAATCACGTCACAAATATACGACCAAATGTCATGAATCGTCTGGATTTGAGCTGCCAGGGGGCTCAAAAGTAAATGTTTGAGTAGGGTTAAAATGTTTTTTGTACATATAGTATATGTATTGGGTATTATAGACCATATATTGGGGAAGGTTAAATATCATTATCAAATCTACAGTACAGGATCATATGTAGGTGCATAGACACGACTGAGCCCTCTTTATAAAGTGTAGGAATTCTGTTATATGCATCTGGGATAACTCCCTATGAAAAATGGTGCATTTTATACGGTTTTTGTACTAGAATGGCTACAATAAGGTAGGAATTGACTGAACATGGTTTGGAGCATGTTATATTGGTTGAAAGGTTTATAAGGAGGGCTCAGTCGTGTCTACTGTGATAACTGGTGTATAACAAAGTATTCTGAGCTATAAGCCAAAATTACCAGGAAATTTCTTTTTAAATATGAATAATACATTCTAAGTTATAATAGAAATAACTTGAGATGTGCATTATGTGACCCCTTAGTATCTTTTCATCAAAGGGCTCAGTCGTGTCTACTTGGGCTCAGTCGTGTCTATGGTCAAACTACCCCTGGAACATGGTCAAAAGTCAATAGGCTCTACAGGATATGCTATTGGAGGTAGACTTACAATTTTTTTTTATTGTATAGGTACATAATTTAGGCTTTTTCTGCAATAGCTTTATGATGTTCATACTACATTTATATTTAGGTAGGGCCATGTTTTGTTAGGGCTCAGTCGTGTCTATGCAAAACTGCCCAAGCACTTTTGACCATACATAATATTTATCAAACATATCACATAGGCCTAAATGGTCTTAAAATGTTCCGTACCATATAGGGGAACTGGCAAAAAAAAGATAAGGGCAGATAGCTCTATTTATAGAGGGGTACTTACAGCATAATGTCAAATTATTATTGTTATTGTCAAAAAAGGCCCATTTTTGGGTGTTTTTGCCCCCCTGACCCCCTAAATAAGGGTCTGACATAGGTGAAACCATGGTTTCCCTCGTAGATCTATCCAAGCCCCATCAAACTAGACCAAAAAGATAACTTTATATCACATTTGGAACATTTTATTGATTGGAGAAGGAAAAAAGTTCAAATCAGGACGATCTGTGACATTTGGTCATACACAATAGAATCATAGCTAATCATTGGTATGCACCAAGCGTTCCTAAATGGAGACTTAAATCGGGGCAGTGGAGAAAATGTGTAAATGTCTGTGGAGTGCACTGTAAAAAAAATGTTGTCAAAATGGCTTTGAATCACCGGCAACTTTTGGGACATAACATTCACCATTTTTTTAAAGGTGACGGTCACCGTTAATTTTACGTTGAATCACCGTTAATTTTATGTAGAATCACCATTAAAAGATTCAGAGTATTCAATATACAGAGAATATTTGATAAGCCTCACAGGGAGTCTGATTATGGTGACTTCAGTTACTGTAGTATACATCGAAAAACTTACTGATAAGCCATACTTTGACTTTGTCCTTATCCTATATGCTACACTGGCGATCTGACTTGCATACTAGCCCTGGCTTATACAAGAGGTTTTACTCTATAGGATTGATACAAGGCAGAATTTCCAGAGGTGAGGACATATGCAGCGTATGTTACCACAAAATAGGTGTATAGATCCAGACAAGCTACTTTCTTCTGGATATTATCAAGTGATCATGGTATTTTGTCAAACCTATCACAGGATTGAATTGTTAAATTTTCAAACATATAGATTACTTGAAAATTACCATTTTTTCAACATGTACACTCCACTTCAAAGGCTCACACTCTCCAGAAAGATCTTCTTACAAACCAGGTCACCTATCTATGGCAAGAACCTCTATATGTGGCTCCCTCTGGGATTTGACATTAGAAGATGAACTTACGTTGAATCATTGTAATCCAAACCAGGTTAGCATTTAACAAGGATCCCCTGTGAAATGGCTGATATTCACAATGCTTCATTGTATTCCAAATAACGGTGAATCAGCGTTTAATTTTACAGACTGAATCTGTAAAAAGTACATCTATTTTTTACAGTGTGGCCGTGCGGTCTGAAAGGCCTATAACTTAGTATAGGGAAGGCCGTACCACCATGTAATAAAGCAATATATAATATCAGTAACCTGAGTTGCAAGAGGTGATGCCAGCAGCATGAACCAAACTTGACTGATTTAGGATAGGAGCCAAGCCTCCTCATGCATGAAAACATGTTATGAGAATAAAAGACACATATTATGTCCAAACATAACAACATACAAATAGATATGCCACAGTAACCAGCAGGCATAGCCGCCCGCTACATACCCAAATATGTGATAAAAGCCTCCCGATTACAAAGTTCTTTATTACGTATATTTACAATTTGAAGTACATCATTATCGAGCCTTTCTGCAGAGCAGTTTTTGGTGTGGAATGATATCAATGTGGTGATATCAAGCAATGTGTAATGTGTTTAAGCAGACCTGTCACCTCAGCTAATATTGCTGAATCAGAGGAGACATTGAAGCACACATTTTTGATCAGTACGGGAAAGTCTATCGGGCCGTGTGCATGCAGGATCTATTAATGGTACCATTTGAAAATCTTCCTAGAAAAGGGAAAACGTTTTGGCATCTGATTCCAGGCTTGAGTCTATAAAATGATCTATAGGCAACGATGTTGCTATGTTCACAGGGCGGAGACATGTACATTGGCTGTCAGAACATATTACACTGACCAAATCTTATCAGTTATACAAAACCATAAAACTCCCGCTCACCAATCTCCCTGCCTACTATATACAGCATCAGCTGATACACCGACATGAAAATTTGAGTCTTTTCCTCAGGTGTCATGTGGGTGCTACTCCAGGTTCAGCTTCAATTTGTGGTGAAGGGAGGGTCAGAAGTAAATCTGACAATTGCGGTTGACAGCTGGAAGTAGTGAGTTTTCCAGGTCTATTTGAATGACTTGTAGTTGGCTGGTGGTATTGGCCAGGGGTCTGTTGCAGAATACTGTTAATTAAAATTATTCTACAACCGAACCCAGTAAAGGTAACGCTCCACAGGCCGATTTTGTCCTCAAATCGGGGCTATTCTCACAAATCGGGCTCAAACCAAAGAATCATTTATGTGTATACTGTTAGTAGGGAGGTACTTTAGACCCTGCCATAGGTCGATGTTTATAAACATGTTGATGTTTAAAAAAACTCCATGCTCAAGTGTTAATTAGACTTGCCGAGAGTATAAAAACAGGATCTATGTCCCGATTTGGGCCCTGATTTCGCATCGGGCCGAATTTGGCTCGCGATCATATATCAAACTGATTTTCATTTTTCTGATGCTCCCACATTCACAGGGCTCTAATCAGCCGATTTATGCACAATAACAGATGAAGAGTTTGGATGCAAAACAACATAAATCCATTTTGTGAGTTTTGAGATAACAGCACATTTCTAATTTTGAAGAAATGGTGAATAGAGAATATTTTTTTCAATCACTAATGATTAATGGGCAATGAATAAAATATCTAGAAATCGATTTTTGAAATCCTTGATTATTATTGACAGAGAAAAAAGCTCATTAAATGTAATTTTTCAGTTTTTTTTTGCAAAACGACATAAATCCAAAAGCTGTTTTTCTGTATTTACCCCTAAATTGGTAACAGGCATTTCTTTTTTGCTCTTTATTTTACATTTCTGGGTTGAGTAGGACATCAATGAAACACCAACATGTAATCAATAAAGATCCTTGCATCATATTTATTTGATTTAAATATATGCCCAATTATGTTTTTTTGCAAAACGACATAAATCCCAAAATATTTTTTCGCAAAATAACATAAAGCCACATGACCATAAAATATCACTTTTGTGTCCATTTTTCACATTTCTTTGAAGTAAGAGTGCTCATTTTGTTTTGAGATAATACTTTTAGCAGTAGAGAGCAACATCATATGTAATAATGTTTATTTTAGACATTTCACATATAGGAATTGAGAGCCATACATACAGAAACAATGTCTAGTAAGGTGGATTTATGTTGTTTTGCAAAAAAAAGGCATCTTAGGCAGGCTCTATCTACTTTTTGAGGTCATTTTTCAGAGGATTTTTCCACAATTCTTTTTATCTTGCCCTAGGCTATGGCTATGACCTGTTTTTTACCGTTTTTGTATTTTGGCGCTTTTGTCGTTTTGCATCCAAACTCTTCAGATAGAAAACATGTTTTGTGGGGGGAGGAGACGGCTGGCTCCGCCGCTGATTAGCGGTGGCGCCAGCGGAATCCCTGCCGACGCGGGAACGTTCGAAATGGGGATGTTGGCGAAGTTCGCCGGCACCCATGATGGAACGTCCCAGGCATCGGAAAAGCGGTAGTAAACTAAATAAGGGTGTGGGAATGAAGGGTTCCGACCGTCTGATTTGACGCTTGAAGCAGAGAGGTCTCCGACGATGCTTAGCTGGTGTGGCCAAAGAGAGCCAGGGCAATAAAGAATCTTCGGTTTAACTGTACTTAACGAGTTCTGTCTCCTTCCACATTACGGCAGATGCTACAGTATGTCTATTAAGTGAATCTAATTCACAAAACGAAAGTAATGTTACATTTCAAATGACAATAACTCTCTTCAAAAACGTTTATGTTATATGGAAAAATGGACTAATTGGTGTTTTTTTTGTCTTTTTCACCTTTCAGCAGCTATTACGTGGACATACCTAATCATCACTTATATAATCTTGATTTCATGTAAGAGAAAACACCCTAGGCTTTCCGGTAAAAAAAATAAAATTGTTGGACCATTATTTATGGAGTTATGGGCCCTCAAAGTGGAAAAATACCCCCAAAACAGGGTTCCAGGCAATTTCTATTTTATTCAAAAGCCCCCCATTTTGGATAAGGCCATCACAGCCCTTCCTATTCAGCATTTTTTATTTGGTATATGTGTTTACTCAAATAATTAAGAGTGTTTACCCGGGTGTCTAGCCCCAAATTTCCTCCACAGTCTTGCAATTCAGAAATGACACTCGTGTATGCTCTGACACTTTTATATTTGGGGTCAAAATGCGCCAAAAATTAAAGGCACTGGAATGTATCAAATATAATCAAAATAAGGGAGGGCATTAGTATTAAAGCGTGGAAAAAGAATTTTGTAATTATCTCTTTTTTTAAACTTCCCAGCGCCAAAATAGTGATATTGGACTTTTTTTTAAAGTGTCGGAGCATACATCAACGATGAAAATACTGAATATACAAGGTCTCTAGCACCCCCTGTCACATGTTGTTGGTTGTAATGGAATATTTTGGCTGTAATAGATGAATCTCCATTCGTCAGTGTCGAAATTTCGTTCAATTTCACCACACGGGCGCCACAAAGCGCGCGAATGTAGCCGGTCTGTATACTCCGACACTTTTATGTATGCTCCGACACTTTTATATTTCGCCAAAAATGGAGCTCTCGCTCGCTTAATATTGCTTCCCCATGCTACATATCGATGTGAAATTGTACTTAAGGGAGCCACCTACCCCTCATAACCTTTTTATATCGAATATATGTGTTTAGGCCTACTGTAGGGGTGGTTTTGGTGTGATTCACCTCACGAAATTGGAAAAATTTGAACTTATTTCGCCCCAACCAACCTCAATGTAAGTCTGGCTGGTGCTATGTGTACTTATTATGATTCACACACTTCTAGTTCATCAATTTGTCATGCTTTACCTACGCTGGTAAGATGTATTTGGATGCCAGAGCCCAACATAGTGATCCTTCGATAAAAGTGTCGGAGCATACACACGATATGGTGAAGTTAATAATAACTTAATCAAACCAAATCCATCGCAGGCTAGATTTACTTGAAAGTATGCATATTGAGGATAGTGCACAGCAAGTTTGGGGATGAACAAGGCCATTTTGAGCAAACTAGAGAAAAGTTGGTGCCCACTGCCATTTTTTTAAAAGATTTTCAAGATTTCCACAAAGTTTGTCGGCCTGTAACAGAAGAGGTTTTAGAGTGGTGATTATCAAACTTGGCATGCATTATCCTATATACTGTGGCTAGTTGGAGGCCAAACTAGAAGGTTCTGTGGTGTTTTTAAAGCATTCTACCAGCTATTTGATATTTTAGTCGTATGCTCCATATCAACATATGTTTGCCGGTGAATAAAACCTGACACCCTGGGAGTTAAGCCGTCCAATTTATGTTTTCATGGAGCCAAGATACTAGTCTTTCAATAAAATAAACTTGCTTTAAGATTAATTGAGTTTGCTGAATTTTCAATCTGATATATTTCTGCCCCCAGATTAGTCCATTTTCGAGATTTCTGACCCATATTGGAGGGGAAACACGAAAGTAATGTTACATTTCAAACGACAATAACTCTCTTCAAAAAATGTTAGTGGTATATTGGAGGGGAAACGTCTTGTTTTATCAATGTTTAAAACTCATGTCCAATACAGTGTACACATAGCTCAGATTAAAAAAGGATGAATTTGTAACGAAGGAAAACGATTGATCGTAGAATTTGAGATTGAGTTACAATTAATATTTGAGTGTTCTAAACCAATAGTTACAGCATGAAGGACACTATTATTTTTCATACAATTTCTCCCAGGCATAACGATTTTATCTAGACTATGATAGAGTTTGTAAGCATGACTATATTTTGTGTCCAATCGTATCTACTAAGGACCCTCTTGGGCTACTGACAGAGTGAATCTGATGGATCTGCAGCTCCAGAAGTGATCTCATCCCTCCATGATGCTAACACTAACTGCCCAATACTATAACCCTATGTGCATAACAGTAGATAACAGTTCCTCATCTAATACACGTAAAAGATAAGAATATGGCGAGGTATACGAGTTTCGTTTAAGGTGGGTAGACCCCATAGTCTAGTAGTATATTGCAGGGTAATTTTGACAACACATAAAATATGTATCTTATATACAAAAATATGACCAAAGACACCCCTGGTGTGTTCTGGGACAACTACATGTGCAATGACCTGTGCAGTTGACATGTTTACAATAGGGTCTAGCCACCTTAAAGCTTGACCGTCATGGTTGAAGTGAGGCCAAAAGCAGTTTTGAATATAGTTCAGTTTTAATTCATAAGAGGTCTCTTAAGGGCTGGGAGCTCAGCTCTTACAGGCACAAGATAGGGTGAATATGTTGTAGCTGGACAATGCTCATGGATCCCTGTCCAAACACTGCTGCCCTCTGGCGGAACTGTTATTTTAGTCTATGTATGGAAAATGCTGAACTTATTCCCTGACGGCCCAGCTTTAAGACAGTAGGATGCTTCCTTCGCCACATACATGTAGTATGATGTGAACAGGCCATTAGTAACAGTAACAGATGCAGGCAAGTAAACTACATCAAAATCATGTTACTATACTCCTAAATGAGGACATATTCACTTTGATTTCGTCTGTATTTGATTGGGACAAATTGAGTTACAATTACAGCTAGTAGAAGAAAAGAGTATATCCCATGTCATTAATTGACAGGATAAAGATGTCATACTATAGGCCGATGTGTTGCTCTTTATTAAGAACGGGCGGGAGTGCCTTTGCAAACGCTGCTTTACAAGCCTTCCAGTACAATGGATCTTGGTGTCCAGGAGGATGAATTGCGGTGAATCAACAAGTGGCAGTCCAGCAAGATGAAATCCAGATATGATTTAGGCACGATTTTCTATACGTTTACATTGGTTGATTTTATAAATTGGATTTATCATTATCTTCCCCTGTGACTTCAATTATTGTATGTCATTTTTAGAACACGACTTTATAAAAAATAGTGGTAAACCTTACCTAATTATATAATTATTGACATGTTTACAATGTAATAAGACTGCATTTCTGTAACCGGAGTTCATGGTGCATGGTTATTCTATTTATCTTAAGCAACGTCATTACCCTTCCCCCAATATGAGACTCTGACATTGTTGAAGGAAACCTGACATGAAGTTTACTAATGAGAGCTGCAGGTGCATTGGGCATCCTCCTTTTATAGTCCAGTTAATGTAAATCCAATAAAAAGTGCCATGAACTGAGGTCTCGTCTACGGCGAAAATAATATTCAAAAAACATGCCTGATGAAGAATCAAATTGCCATGACTGGCGATAAAAAGATATCCTTAAATGTCTTAAAAAGAGTAATGCGTGGTGTAAAAGGAAGCCGCAGTGCAGGATGAGTCCCTAAAATAATGTTTAATGACATCAATGTGATAACGGCAGAGGAAAAGGACGCTCCGCTCTAGGTCTACATGATTTTAGATGCAAGCAACAATAAATTACAGGAGCGGAGGAAACTGTACATCGAATTCAAATAAGAGTAAATGCATTAACTTCATTATAGATATATCGTTACTTTATTGCTAAATAAAGGTGCAAGGAAACATTTTCCTGAAATTATGACCAACACCAATAGCCCGGACTCCACTAGGGCGACACGGCTACCTGCGAAACAGGGCGTTCTTTTATATCCTCTGTTCTCAAATAGATCGCCGTGTTTTGCTCTGTTTCGCCGTGAATGTTGCCCTGTTCTGATTGGTTTTCCAATTCGGGCAACCTGTCTGGGCCCTGCCCGAAACCCTGCCACTATAACCCTGGTAAAACCCAGATACTGAGATCTGCCCATGCAAAAACCGATTTGGCCCTTTGTGGGTGAGCCCTGACCGGTGTCAGAGTTGCTCACCTGGAGGTACACCCCATGTATCCTGCATAATTTAAAAGCAGCTGATCTACAGTAATTTGAAGGTTCCCCTCCAGGTTTTGTGACACCAAAAACCTTTCAAATTACACTAGATACGCCGACTTTATATACCTGCCTCCTACTCTTTGTCCTCTCCTGCTCCTAGTTCTTGTATCTGAACAATTTTCCTTCCATCTCAACCATTTCCAATAAATAGACAAATACCAACGGCAATCGATACCTAGATTTATTGTTCTTTACGAGGGCAGGATTGGGACCATATCCTTCAAAGCCACAATCTGAGAACTATAGATACGGTATCCATGAAGTTGGCATTTGTGTTTATTTTTTGGTTTGCACCCATTTAATGAAGAATAAGCAACGTAGCAAACGACTTCATTGTATTCAATGGGCCCTTTTGAATACGGCACTTCCAGAACTCAAGCATAGTAAATCTTGTATCACAAAACATATTATACAAGCCACGGTCATGCATGATATTGTAACTAATTATTTATAGTCTCATGTTGCACCCACAAGCCCCGAGGGGGCCTGTAGCATAATAATATTGTTTTGCTGATTGTTTATGCAACACATGGGAGCTATATGGGAGCCCATAGGAAGCGGAACCGTAAGTTACCAAGTCAACTAGGGACACTTCCATGGGATAAGGCAAATAAGCAACACGTTTGTTGTAAACATGTTTTGTCAATGTCCCAAGACCTAACAAAACCATTAGCTGCTTCATATAAGTAGCATTATCCTTCTGCTCTAAGTAAAATATCTCCCATATTTATTGAATAGGGGAAAATAAGATGTTCAACTTGCTTGATTAGCCCGGTGTTTGTGAAGAATATTAGGCAGACCGGTAGTCAGTGTCCAAGTTGCATTGTGGGAGTTTACAATACATGCTTACTAATAGTCCTCTCAAAGCTCTGTAGCTAATCATATTTTCGATACAAATATTCTTTCCATTGAGGATTATGGGATCCGCACCAGTTTCACATTGAGAGTTCCTAAATATCATGGCCGGTTCATTATAGGTCCCGTACCAGCAAATATGTGAAATATGAATATGATCAGTCCAATTACAACCCACGTAAAGGTTTCGTCGACATGTATGCCAACATGGCCCTTAGGTTACTGCAAAGAGATACCGGCACTACCAATGATGGCATCGCAAAGTATATAAAGATTCATTTCTGTGGGTTGACCCAATGGGGTGCATCCTAGTTATCACTACAAACATACCGTATATGATTCATAGATGCATGATAGAAATTTCATTATGGCATCATAATAACTATAGTGAGCTGAAGCATAAAATCAATTAACAGAAATCATGAAAAGATGACAGAGTTGAAGGTGTATCACCAATAGGGTCATACCTGTGAGTAAAATCAATCTTGATTATCCAAGTCTAGGAACTAAGTCAACGTTACAGACATAGATTCATAGAAATAGTAGTTCTCCGATGTAAGCAAATATTAAATTAAATGGAAATGGAAGTATGTGTTGAATATCACTGTAATACAATGTTATCTTGCATAATTCCTCCTTCTTAATCAAGAAACGAAATCACCAAGGAACCTTCATTGCTCTTTGCCATTATTGTACTTTGATATGCTTGGCTATGCCCTTAGTTCCTACAGGGCTGTGCCAAAAACACGTTTTTTTTTTTATCTAACGCTATCCTTGTTATTCTAAATCATTATTCTGCACAGCAGGCATGAACTATCGAAATTTAATAGAATCTTGATTCGCGAACCGAAAAGGTCAGCGCTCTCGTTATCACTGGACTCCACAGTCTATTTCAGGGGCTTCGTGATCCTTATTCAAAACCGCAATGGGAAGGAATGACGCACGGAAGATTAAATCTAATGTCTTTACCAATTTGCTCTGTGGTTGACATTGCAAACCATTTGGACAGCGTTGAGTAATATGACATTGGTTTCTTATTAGCGTCAACATTCGATAACCAGGTGTCAGGCCGCCCTTAAGTTAACGTGTCATGCTGGAGCAGTTGTGGATCTTCGGCTGTCATAGGAATTGACTCAAAATGCCCGTTACAATCCCAACTCGATTTTAATGATCAATCACCCTCGCGACCCAGTAGCCTTTGCATAAACATCTGTATATCAGATGTTTCAATTTTCCAGCAGATTAAATATTCGTCTGTATTTTGCCTGAAGCGGGGGTGGCCGAATTATTGGCACTTAAACGGTGAATTGTACATCAGCTATTAACATCGAAGACGGAAGATGTTTTAAGCATAAAAAGTAAAGAAAAAATACCATATTGTTTATATATAACCTAGATTAAAAAGATGACATGTTAACCTATCAAATGGTACGTGAAATGACGGCCTCGTTACCATGTTAAATTTAAATCGTCGCTTTCTTCAACCGGAACATGTCTTACACACTCTCCACCATCGCCTCCAAATGGGTTGTCGTGTACTGTAACTACCTCTCTGCCCTAAACTTGAATGGATGGATGGAAGAATTAGATAAAGGATAAATGAATGAATAGAAATAAATAAAGATTGTACGGTTCTAATGTTGCTTTTGTACCTGCAACAAACCCATATCTCATTACAGTTATCCGTTACCTTATTTTGCCTAACACACCCATAACACAAAAAACACTGGACCAACCACAGAAAAAAAGACCAACAGTAGATCATTTAGTTTGTATCCCCAGTAAATATTTGAGACTTTAAGGATATTAGATAAAGAGAACTTATAGAACTTAAGTATGGTGGACCACATGCAGCCCCAAAGCAAACAAGGAGGTTGGGGCAGAGGTACAAAACGCCACATGAAGGCGGTGTGCTGTGGGTGTGGCATTGCGCCTTGCGCTGTCGGCTCTGGTTTCTTGTCACTA
Organism: Harmothoe impar; assembly: GCA_947462335.1. NCBI lineage: Eukaryota > Metazoa > Annelida > Polychaeta > Phyllodocida > Polynoidae > Harmothoe > Harmothoe impar. The sequence continues at coordinate 79,746,226 of OX381705.1, forward strand.
CGAGCTTGGTTTCTGCATGGATTATGGCCATGTTAATTGGCCGTGATGACAAGCTCGTGCTCTACTCAGTCTGTGGCAGCTGGTGCTTCGTCTCCACAACTACTGCCTCCACATTTCTGCCGCATTTAACAGTTTAAGGGAAGAAACATTCATTGCTTGGCGTGGAGCCTGGTGAATTTACCTTCCTGTAAATCGTTGGTATTATTTTCAAGAGCTGACCCTCTCCTGACTTGCCAGGACATAATGGATACATAATCTGAAATCGTTGAGTTGAAACAAGAATTACCCCTACCCTAACACTCATCGCCTATATATGTGATCAGCCTAATTCCACAAAGCACCCCCTTCAGACAGTAAATGGGTTAGCCCTCAATATGCTCCATGCAAATTCACGCTGCCAGCCTGTGCCTGTCAGGCAGTTGCTGTGCAAGTGTAAGTGATTTGTAATCGGAATTTGTCACAGCGATATTCCTGCGGGCAGCTAGGGGGAAATCTATATGAGATTTTTATGTATTCTGTTGGTCAGAGACTGATTGCCAACTTGTTCACATTAATCAAGAATGTAATATGGAATCGGCTTCAGTACTGTACACGTTGTCTACAGTACTCTCCCTACAGCGCCTGGTATTAGACAGTGATAGAGGAAACCTCCTGATAGATCAGCAATTTCTTAATCTGATTTTAATTAATGATTAATTCCTTCTACCAAATCAGATTCAAAATTGAAAAGAATGCTTCACAGTTCTCCTGAGCACAAGAAGAATTAGTTCTACAATATTCTCACAGGGAAAAGTTTGAGATGATTCTTGATGTTAAATTGCAGTGATAGTTCCTGTCCTCGCCTGCAAATTGCGAACAAGTGTACGACCACACGATTTGACCTTAGTCAGCTTTATTCTTACAATGTGGACCCCAGCCAAGGCTTTCAGCTAATAGAGCTAGTTGGTATTTCTAAAGACTTCCCTTCCCACGCAGATCTTGGGGGTGCCAAATGTAATTCGATCTGTTCCTCATGTGTGCTCCGCAGTTGAGATTCCTCACAATGATTGCTTGGACAGCGGTGTAGGTTGTGACCTCTTGTTCCTTAGTTCAACTGCAATGTTCAATATCTCACATCCCTCCTCAGCCTTCTATGTATTATACCACCCCTCCATCTTCATCCCCATCTGCTATATTGGGTTTGAATGCACTTTAAGCTGTTTATGGTAAAGTAATTTTGTTGGGGGATTATAGTGAGCTTATGGAATTGGCTTATGAGTAGATTTCTAAATTCGCTGCCAGGGAACTCTAACTTGGATAATTAAATGACTATTTTCTGTTAGAAAGAGGGGTACGGGCACACATAATGTAGGAATAATGTTTTGGCGATTTAAATGATTGTTTAGTAAACTGTTTGATTTTTTAAAGAACCGGATGATGCATCAGATTTTAAAGGACCGGATGATGCATCAGATTACATGGTAATTTGTCTCCATGATGCATTAATGCAACCCTAGTTGTTACTTACAGTCTGTATTGGTGCACCATGTCCACTCTTTACTAGTATGTCACACAAATAGGGTCGGTCTGATACATGGAAACAGCGCTGTCACTGGCGAGGCAGGCACATCATATTATGCTGCGCTCATGGATTATGACGACAAAAAGGCATGGTGGCACAAAGCAATGTGCTCAAACAAGAATCTTGCTTGCATCAACCCATAAGCAAATGAATAAAATCACAAAAAAACAAATACTATCATGATACCAAGCCCTTTCATTTTCCTAACGTCACAACTCGTGAACCTGCCTTGAGGTCTCCCTAACTGTCCCCTGCCCCCGCCCAACCTTCTCACCCCTGAGTCCCCTTGCCTTGCACCGGGGTTTGGCAGCCTTACGTGGGATTACATAGACACTCCTGTCGTATGTCCACTGCCTATTAATGTCCACACAATGTGGCAAGGCCTTAATGCAGACCTGTGTCAATACGTGTCAGTAACAGAGCCCATGACTGGGGCCCATGACCACTGTCAACAGCCTCTGTTAGCCTCAACACCCATTGTCAGCTTCATGTCCACGTCACATTAACACTGCCCATGCCAACCCCGGCTGACCCCCGTCTGGGCATCCCATTCTGAGCAGCAGTCGATGGAGGAATGTTCTCTCTCACAGTGCTTCTAGCTTTTGGCAGCTATTGTAAGGGAGACCGGGGCAAAACGGACCCCCTTAAGGGAATATAGCTAATAACTGCATGTGGGGTACACCCCTGAATTGAAACTTTTTTCCCATAAAAAGACATAGGGTAGATTCACCGTGAGCCGGACACATATCCTGAGACAGACAGTGAAATTCAAAATTATACATGGACATTATGACTTCTAGTGTTTGATTTTTGGAAAGAACTACACTTACCATTATTCACAGATCAAAAGCTTAAAAGAAAAGACTGGCATAGCTAAAAGTCTAGTTTTGTACATTTTGTAGTGAGATTTGGTAATAAAGGACGTGAAAATGACGTCAGAAAGGACCATGGCTTGATGAAGGTCTTTAGTATACATGACTAACATAAGGGGGTGCCACTGAGCCATGGGAGGGCCGTGGTCAAGGTAGTTTGGTCCCATACAAGGTGCGTTCGTGGATTGGAAAATGTGTCATTGGTTCCACCCTGATAATTCTTGGGAAGGGTCAGCCATTTAAACCCGCAGATCTTACTGCACGTCCAGTAAGGTTAATGTATGCAGAGGGAGGGGCTAAATGGTTCACATATACAAAAAACAGAAGGCAGCACCTAGAGGGCAGGCCTGACTCAGGTGGAAGTCTAGACCTGGACCCGGTCAGTATCACTACAGATTGAACAGGCCACATTTCTTTTATTAGGTCATGGGGCGGGGGGTCACTCCCTTAGATTTGATTACCATGTGTGGATACGACTTCAAGGGAAGGGTCCACTTAATACAACTTTAGAAATACACTTCGTATCCTGCAGTATTCTTAGCTGTTGTATATTATAGTATAGTGTACATACACTATGTTACAAACCTATACTATAGTATCAGTCTTAGGGTTACACAGGCCGACCTTCACACATGGTTACTATAGAAAATATAGAGAGTGCCCCCCCCCCCCCACCGCATGGACCTGGGTCCCAGCCTACCCCCAACTACTCCCCCCCCCCTTCAATCTGCAGGCGGTTCTAATCACCTTACACAACAACAACTGCACGTTTGTATGTTTTTCAATCCACGGACGCACCTAGTGGTAGCAGCAGGGGTACAGGACACACAGGGAGGCCGCACCAATGACCCTATATTACGTAGTGATATACAGGGTCTTTGGCCGCACTGACCCTCACCCACCAGGGCCTGCAGCCACGGGCCTGGGAGAACGTTCACTTGTGACGTGAGTGGCCAAGAGAAATGGCAACCCCCACTCAGGTACAACAGGGGCATGTTCTTTTCTATTTAACTCTTGAAATGTACAACCTTTGGATGAATGACACTCATAGATCTATGTGTAATAGGATGACAGCTGCTTTGAAACAAACTTGGTTGAAAATACGATACTCTTTTCTTTTAAAATGCTTGAAAAACCACAAGATCAAGTGTCCCTCTCTAGGTATCTGTCCGACTCTAGATGAATTTATCCTAAACGTCTATCATCCATAAAAATAATTAGATGTATATCATGCTAGTTCCATTAATAGCTTTGTGGCATTGCATAACATATTCTGACATTTCAGGTCAATGAGCAAAACCTCTGGGGAAAAACGTTTTGAATTAGGGCCTTTTATTTTTTTCATAATTTCCCTTCTCCCGTCTTTAATTAAGCTATTATATTTCTCAGTTCTTATTTTTCTAATTATACATCACCATTATCTTTCTTATTCGTTGATTTTAATACATGTTACAATATCTGTGAAAAAGACAAAAAAACAAAACAAAACAAAAAAAAATTTATCAACCAATTTAACAAAACTATGGAATTGAAAGATCAAAACTCAGTTAGTCAGTCCGTTTTGACCCGGGGTTCTGTTTTGCCCCGGTCTTCCTATGATAAGTTTTACAACTGGTTTGACCAATAATGTTGAGAGCGAACGCCTCCGTATGTAAAGCGGTTTGAAGCCCCCACAGAGATGTCCTCAGGTCACGCCCGTTGTTGCGGAATGCTAACCTTCTTGACTCGAATCTGACCCTCCAATAACCTACCAATAGGACAGGAAGTCGCCGGTGACCCCGGTTACAGAGGTCACCGCTAGGTGTAGGTGACATGTCAATCACACGTGGTCGTGATGCTCTGTGCAAGTATAGAGAAGTAGTACGAGGCGCGGGGGGGGGGGGGGTACACTGATATTCCTAGGCTCCCTATACGACCAATCTCTCAGTCACTAGTACCTAACCTAGTTAGTCATTTTTGGTTCCCTATACAACCAACCTAGGTAAGTTATTATTGTCATGTTGGTCAGTACTGACCAACCCATATTAGTCTTTTAATTCCCAGAGGGAGCCACTGAGTGGTCATCATAGTATCTTACAGGTGGCTCTAACTAGTGGTATACAAATACAACCACTAAGGTACACACCAATGATGAACCTAGGTTAGCCACTACTGACTGACCCTCAGTCATTTTTGAAAATAACTTTGTCATTGTGACTAACACACATATGACGAACCTAGGATAGTCTGTCCTGGCTAACCCTTTCAACCTATGGATTTTCAGTGTATGGCAGGGAGCTGGGGAGCTAGACAAAAGCTGGCGGCTACTGTCTGCATAATGCGGAGACTGATTGGATTCCGACCTTTTATTGTCTCACCTGACGCAGCGGAAATACCAACTGACGTGTATGACGTCATACACAACGTCCGATTCGGCTCCTATGACGTCATGTCCGGTTTCATCAGCCTCCACGTCATCCCCCCGCTTGTTGGTGCTTGTGTTTTTATGGCGGGTTTTAGATTTTTTGGGTGAGATTTTTGTGTGTGAATAAAAGGATGATCCTCTGTCGTTTCTTGCTTTATTGTGAATGGAGATTTTTTGTGTGCCGCGAATCTGGAGTGCGCATGTGGGAGAATCGAGGCCCTCTTATATGAAATAACGGTTAGATTCTTAAGGTATATGCCTAACTGGTGACCATGTGTAGGCAGCCATCTTGTACGGCATTGTTCTTTCACCTGACATCACCTCACATCAATTCATAAAATGTGCAGAACTATGATATTATCGGGAAAGATTGACGAGGGCTTCTGACTCTGCCACAACTGCTTGATAACTATAATAATCATAATATCCACTTTATACGTGAGACCAGTCTAACATCTTAGTTCCCTTCTCTACCGCTGCGATTAGCTCGTATTGCCGCAGTGTCGCTGCAGTAGTTACGTCCTCTGCAACCCACAGGAAGCACAGAAGGGCCCTCAATGTAAAACGACCCGGGAGTTTGTGCTGTCTTTTTGTGTGCCCTTGATGTCACTCCATATCCAGTCTTAGTTTTACCTTGTGAGACTGACTTATTCTGACATCTTAAGTGATTGGTGTTGTTTCATTATTGTCCCTTGTGGCTGCGTCGGCCATTACTCTAACTAGTAGTAGGGCGGGGGGTGGTTACCATTCTCATTTTGGCCCCTGATGCACTGATTGACGTACGAACGTTTCTGACTGGTATCACGGTATCACATGTAGCCTACCCTGTGTTAGAACATACTGGGGACATACTCTACCCCCTGTCATGGGTATCTATTTAACCATTTAAGGGCCGCATATATTCTTAAAACATTCTCTTTGTCGTCATGATATAGGGTAGATTCACCACTTTCGGACGCTCGTTGGCAGTGCAAACGTGACCCCTGGTCTATGGGTTATAGCTCCCTTAATATTCCACTTAGAGCTAACATCTAATTATGTATAGAGAGAGGAGCATTGGGGACGTTATACCCAACTAGTAAATATGGATCATTATGTCTTTTCAAATGAAATATTTCACATCAAAGTTGGGGAATTTAATATCCTGATTTCACCTGAAGTCGGACATTTTAGATTTCCCATTTTATTTGCAAGTAATAATGAGTAATTTGTCTTATTATCATGGCAAGCATAATATAATGTACCAAAGGTTCACATATAAGTAAGGGTTTTTGACATACCTTCATAAGGAATATGCTTTCAACACTAACAAACCTGGTTAATATAGAAAATCTATAAATACCTCATTTATCATGAGAAAACTTGATATGTAGAGGTCTATGGAATTTAAGGGTGTATATTGTGTCATAGGGCATTACTATTTTTTACTGAGAGGGTAATTGCATTTCTTACTCTAGATTTATAGCAAAGGGAAAATACAGGGGACAGTGATGTCCGGCTCAGGGTGAAATTTTTACATATTCATGAAAGGTCTTCAAATAGTTTCCCTGGATATTATTTAGTTTTTCTTTGATATCATCTGCTTTAGAATAGGTACACCCTTGTGTCCAGGTTTGACTACGTTGTCTGGCTGTAGTTATAACAGCAATATTTTGCATGATAGCACCCTGTCCGAAAGGAGGTACCATGTAATTTGACAGTTTAGGCATAAGGTCCTCACTACGAAACAGGCCTACTTCAAGGGATGATCAGGTATAGAAAATATTGATTTGCATGCATGCAATTTTCTTTATTGGTAAGCAGAACATTTCAATTTTACTGTAATACCTTCATATAGTGCATAGAACCTTTTTTATGTTATGATTTTTAATGCTGAAGGTGTCCGACTTGAGGTGTGTGTCCGTCTTTGGGTGAATCTACCCTAACGCAGTGCTGGTGAGTCTACGCGTCAGGGCTGCATTCATGCACCATGCCGAGCCCTACGGGACTGTAACAACCCCATAGGGTCGGGTTGATGCTTGAGTGACCAGGGGCTCGATTCATAACAATGTACGACAGCTCAGAAAGGCTACGACCACACGAAAAACATGTCTGTAGGGAAAACAGGGCAAATCGTATTTTTTTACAGGTAGTAGTCAAGGAGTTGTAGAAGGCAGTCGTACAGAAAAATGGGGTGCATTTCACAATATGAATCATAGGACATATCTCCTTTACTCAATCGTATCACTTGTATTAGAAAGTAGTTGTAAGAGTAATAAGATAAAAATTTAACTTTGTATTACAAAGTACATTAGAATATTACCCACACTACGATTTAGGAGGAAATAGTTGAATTATGGTTTTCAAAATATGTATGATATTTCGAATTTCTGAGCCACTCATTCTTACAGGTTAGTATACATGTCATTATCATTTATTACATCTTGGTTTGGTACAAAATAAACCATTATTAAAGATTTTTTGGATGGCTGAGATGACTTCAGAGGCTGTCTCAGCCATCTATTGTGCAATGGGCATTTTTTCCCTTAAGACCACCTTATACAGGTATTCTGTACAATAAGATAAATGAGAAATTTGCTACAATTTTCTTGTGAAATGCACCCCTTTTTTTTGTACGACAGCATTCTACAATTTTCATGAGATAAGCTAGTCGAATGAGATAAGCTGGTCGTAAGTGTGGTTATTTTTCTCCACCCTTACAACTATTATTCAGCTGTCGTAGGTTTGACACAAAATGGCCCCTAGACGACTAGCAATGGTCGTAGCAGTAAAATAGCCCTCTATATCGTAGAAACTTATGAATCGAGCCCCTGTGCTGCCTTTTGACCTTTACACCAAGCTCCTCCCCCATTAGCTGGTAACACATGACTCGTCCCTAACACATAAAACGCTACACCAGCAGATACTTGTCATTTCTTTTATCAAGGTGAATGGGGGAGGCGAGAAAAACACAGGGAGGTTATAAAGATATTATTCCGTGGTCATAATATCATTATGGGAAAGATTAAAAAGGTGGATGACAAAGGTCAAAATCAGGGCTGCCGTCTAAAGGTCACAACAATCAGTAGGTGAAGCAAAAAAAAACCTGATCGCTTTACGCAATATAAAGTACTATCCCAAAGGGCTCTACTCTGGATACGACTGGGAAAAACGTCTGGGGTAAAAAATAGAGAGCACTCGCCGTCACCAGCATCGACTCGTGGACTATCAAAGTGACTCTGAAATAGCTCCAAAATTACTTTGAATATAAATACTTTCTTAAAATTGGATAACAATTTCTCTGGTCGGCCCTGTTTTGCTAGGTAGGGTCAGGTAACTTGAAACACACCTTTTTTTTTAATTTGGCATGGGTGAAAACCATACTCAATATAACAAAAACAAAGATATTGAATTTGCCATCATCTTGCGTGGGATTGGGTCATCTGTCTCTCTGTACCTGCACTATGCATTATGGGGGGTGCGCGCGCATTCAGCCTCGTCCATGAGGTGGCGCCACATGAGATTAGTTCACTAAGAGGATACGGGGGGCGCTGTGTCCTTCCGTGAGGCAGTTCTCAATGTCAGCCAGAGGTCATCTGTCACATGACGGGATTGTACGTCACAGGGGACGCTGTTTGGTCAGCAGGTGGTGAGGGATGAGCGGGGGGGGGGCATAGTTCTGTGTCCAGGCAGCAGAGGGTATTGGTTGGTGTCTGTAACGGTATACATGTACCCGATACCATCTGAAAGAGGGCGGACTTCTTAATTGGGTACTATAGTAACCACATGGATCCCCTCTGGTTGATATATACAGATACGGACAGACCATTAACTAAAGCATACACTTATTATTTCATTCTTTTACGAGAGAATAGTATGTGTACTAGAGGTAAGTAGATGCAGTATCGATACAAGGACGAGAAATTGACACTCATTACCCTTACATCAGCGTCTTCTAATTGGGCCAAACAAAAGAAGGTATGTTTCAGGTAACATGGGAAGAAAGACTAGGGTCGGTACGTTGGATATTTATTTCATTTTATTTTTTCAACATGAAAGTACTAACCATCCTCCGCGTAAACCCTAAAAATGACTTAGTGTAAAAATATGAAGTTTTCTTCAAAACTGCAACAAAAAAAAACATAGGGTCTGCCCTGTTTTGCTAGGGTCGGTTGGGTGACCTGAAACAAACCTTTATTAAAAAACTGGCCTTGAGTGAGAATGACAATAACATATTTTTGTATCACTGATATATTTAGTCATTATAGTGACCCTAGAGACATACCATGTGTGATAGACATGAGCTTTTCAAGCTGGGCCACCCTTGCTGAATATGGACCGTGATTAGTATAAAGATGGGAATTTAACGCAGACTTGTGAGTAGTATATTGAAACAGGGAATGCAGTCAGGCGACCTTTATTTATAAGGAGTCAGGTTTGGGGATGTGGTGCTCTGCTAGGAAGTTCACATTGTATTAAGAGGGACTTCATTGTGCACAATGGTAAATGGTTTATGGCGCCCTATTTCGAAGACAAACGGTTTTTGCGTGTGGCATTGGTGATTCATCCACCCTAACACTGTCCAGTATAGGTCAAACATCAGGTTAGGTATGAATGCCACTACTTAAAAGTCAGTCCCTCAATCATAAAGTGATTTCAGTTCTGCCTACCTAATACGTTTGATATCGGAATCAATTAGAAAGGTAGAGTATATGGGCCGTGAGTAATATAAGAAAGGGAAGATAGCGCAGGCTTCCACTGGTGAAAACCTGTAAGTACATATATGGAATTAGGGAATGCAGTCAGGCGACCTATGTGTGTAGGCCTATAGAGCACAAAGATTGGGGTCGGGGTGTTCTCTGTGTGTGGGTGTTGATCATCTCTTCTGCTTTGAAGTTCAGATTGTCCTATACAATGGACTACTTTGGGTATTGCGCTAGCCTACACTATGGTATCGGACTAGTTGGAAACATAACTACCAACAAACGCTGGCGAAATAAGAGTGGAAAGTATACGGATGCCCGTCATAGGTGTGTATGAATCTCGGTTATGTCATTGGCGTATAACCTGATAATGTAGGGCCGTACAGTGCTGGGAAATCTAAAAGGGTAACAATTACATTATATGCAACTAGCCACGGAGAAATGCTTTCTCTTATTTAAAATAATTTGAAAAAAAACTAGTAGTAACTATTTGGGGGTGAAGAAATCTTTTGATATAGTAGGAAACATCATTATAAAGTACTCTAATTCCGGACAGATAGTGATTAGCTTCGTTTTTCCTATTAATGAACACCCTGTATAATCCGAAAGTTGGACGTATGATGTGCATAATTATTGTGGTTGTGTCTTTATCCATCTGACTGGAGGTTTTTCTCCTGATTCTCATCATACTTTTAGTTAAAATGTGTGTCTGAATCAGAGCAGGGAATATAAATGTATTACAAGGTGTCCGGATATGGGGGCCCCTATGAGAAAAGTACTTTTGATATTACAGTCGCCATTATTTATTAATGTTAAACCTATAAAGTTGCACAATTACTCAAGCATGATCCTTGATGTGGCATTAATATATCAATATCAAGAGTTTCTGTTTGCATTTGGAAAATGTGGCGAATTTTCTCTTTAAATTCCGCTATTACAAAATCTATGGTTCTTGTTTGTTAATTGAGAAAACATGCTCATTCTTCCTTTTGGCACTATTAAGTTGAAAACTAACTCAATTGTGCGACCTCTAACCATTTTATTGTCCATATCAGAGTGTCCGGAATTAGGGCCTGTCCGTCATTGGGTGCCTTTACATCTAGCATTTATAAGGGATAGAACCACGTTCCGCTAAGGAAACGTGTCAGTTTTCGGACCGTTGCATCCTGATGCATTTGTATAGATACAAAATACAAAGGTTTCTCCCTAACGTGCAGCATGAATGCCCCCTAGCCAGTAGTTAGTGGGTAATTACCCACCAGTATATCGTGCATGGCGCTGCATTGGTGTAACATGAAGCCTTGGCTTCCGTTTCCAGAATGCATGTTGTCATTTAATTTACACCTAATTTTGAACGTCTATCTGGCCGTGGGGTGAACTTTTGCAAATAATTAGCACATACAATATTGTTATACTATACCTCAGTAGGGAGAGAAGACGTTTCTATGGGACGTATGGGCGTCAGTACAGCAGGTGAAGGTGCATAATTGAATGTGACCTCTTCCTACGTCGTTTCATAACATTCTTTTTACCTATTAACAATAAACATTTAGGTTATAAAACCGTTTGACGTCAGTACTATTAATTCCGCCTCCAGGGGTTCTTTGGATCGCATACAGAGATCACCACCTACTGCGCAGTGTTTGTGGAGCTACTGGTAGGGGGCAAGGGGTGACCAGAACCCCTATATAAGGAGGTGGATCCATACTGGATCGTGCGCTCAGTCTTGGACTGCGAGTTGAGCTCCGATCAATCCTTATACCTCTGCCTGTGCTCTGCCTGTCATCCATTCACCAGGAGAGTATAGGATCGCACAGTGGTCCACGATCATGTCATGTACAGGGGAGGTTAACCTATGTATCTGATCGAACCTATAGCCGGACTGATATGACTTTGTAGGCCCACCGAGCTCACCGAACTTGTGAATACGACCTAAGCCAAACTGTGTTCGTTTTGTTAAAGATTAGCAGCATCCACAGTTTTGTTTTGTCAGAATCTTTTCAAAATCATCTCTATCAGGTCAAAATGTGTGTTTCAGGCAATGTGGTCCGAATTCCTTTTAGGGGAGGCAGGTCGGTTATAAAAAAAAACAGAGGTCAGCGGGAGCTTGTTAATTTTGAAAAAACAATGGGTAAAACTATGAAAAATGAACAAAAGAAACACCTTTCTTTAGGCCTCATAATTTTTATGGCCAACATGATATTTTAAATTGCGATTTTACTATTTTGAGAGAATGCATAGTATACAAAGCCTTAATTCCTCACCTATTGTCTACATAGAATACAAGACATAGAAAAGTCCCATATACTCATGCACGCAAACTGCATATTTACAGTGTGCATTGACTATCTCCCCATAGCAGTCGTTACTTTCCTGTCCATATGAGGTATTGGGCATGTAATAATAACATACGAGTGTCTACTGCCACTATGATGCTACGGGCCCGGTCTGTAAAACCACAAATATGACATGGGATAGAGATGGATAGAGCGGCCTAATTGTTTGTATAGACAATGATGATGTATCAGCCTACCCACACACCGATAACCTACATCTTTGTATCTACCCATGCCTTTACCATTCGGCTGTGGGGGATGGGGACCTCCCACATGGACTGACTGATCACGTGTATCTCTGTCCAAACCCAACTATTCACACCTGAAATATACACAGCAATTACAAATATTGTTGGAAATGGTGTATGACAGTGAACGTCATTTCCATTTTTGCCAGTAAATTATCCTTATATTTATATACCTTTGTCGTTGTCATGATGCATGGATGGAGCCTCGCCGAATAACCTAACAAAGTAGCACAAATATGTTATACATGTAGTTCCATATCTAGAAAGATGTACGGACTTTACTATCAGAATAGACAGCAAATAGTCAAATACTAGAACCCAAAACTGTATCAACTGTAATCATATGACAATACCACATTGGCATACTCCCTGTTATGAAAGTAAGTTAATGTCATATAATGATTAGCATAATGTAAAATAATAGTTAAAAGTTGGCATAGAAAATGGGCATGTAGTTAGATTAAGGTTTGGTAAGAAAGCTGAACGATTTCTAGAAACATATGTATTGTAAATTTGTGACTACCTATTGACAACGTGGGGGGGGGGGGACTGAGCTGATTGCTAAAACTATAATGTAGATTAGATGAGTTGAAATAGGTTATGCCTTTCAAGTCCTAGTAGAAAATTACTCTTTCCACTTAGCAAGAAATGTAGGTGTACTTCAAGGAAACACAGGCTGAAAAAGTAGGGTCACAACTTCTGCAACATAGGGTACCCATGTGGATTATAAGCCTTGTCATTAACGCACTCAGGTATATAAAACATACAGTGACCAAATATGAAAAAGAAGACCATAATCCTCTATACTAATAACCCAGAAAGCCTAGGTTTATCCCGTACCATGCACAACAGAATAAAAAAGCTAAAGAAGAAGAAAAGCAATGAAAAGAAAACCAAAGGTAAAAGGAGAAAAGCAAGAAAAAGCTAAAGTTAATGGGAGTAGGCTCTTAGTGCGCTGGTTGTCCTGAGGTGATGGTGAGAATAGGGTGTTGTTGGGGCTCAGCTATGTTTTAATTATGAGCAGCTCATAGAGCAGCTCACAGAGTGGCTCACAACCCATTATCGTCCCGCCAAAAAAGTGCACAACCTTGCCACATATTGGGTATGGTGTTATCACACTGGCGGCCAAACACTTGGGAATACTTATAAACACGCATATTATGGTATTTTGATGAGGTATACCTGTCTGTACACTTTTGTTATTGAATTCTACACTTTCCTCTTTATGTGATATTCAAAAAGACTATCAATAACAGATATCAATGCAGCACAAGCAAAATGCTGTCTGTGCATAAACCCATTTGCCACTTAAGCAATAACACTACGTGTATTAACTTTAACCCCAAAAAGGGACATTTTACAACGTTTTCTGTCATATTTTGGAATTCGTCGCTTGTCATTCGTTGCACTGTTCCAATTCATATCCATGCGATGAAAAGGAAATATGGAACAGAAAATCAACATAAAACACAAAAATACATACTACTTAGTATGTCCTCTACAGGGTATAACGTTGCACAAACTGACAAAGATAATTATAGATACACGGGATGTCAGCAAAATGTAGGCCTACAATTGGAGATGTATGACCCATATTTGCCATTTGGCCTTCAACGGCGTAGAATTAAGCTTTTTCAAAAACAATGTACTCAAACTTCATACCTCTCCGTCCCAATTAACCTAATTATCTCCCCTCTGCACCTTATTACCCCATAGTCCTTTTAAAACCCGCGTAACCTTCACATTGGTATAGCTATTAGTCGATAAGAAATTCTCAGCAGTCTTTGCTCGTTCTGGCGCTCTTCCTGTTTCATGTTTTTATGAGGATCAATCACAAGGGGTTGGGAATTAAGATAGGGAAAACTGGGCATACCGTGTTGACGGATCATTACCGCCCTATAATAAATGGGCCATTGTCCTAGCTAAAAATATACGTTACTTAACGTAAAAATAACATTTTTACGTCATTATAACCTTCTCCCACAATTGGCAGCCATAGAGAAACGTTATGTAACGTTGTATAACTCTTTTCCTTTACTGGCGTTACCATACGAATGATTATGCCTTTGCTACTATATAGATAGTATATTATGCCTTTGCTACTAGGGTAGACTGACCTAAAGGTAACCACACACCGTGAGATGTCCACCTCAATTTTGTAATCATTCATGCATGATAATCCCTCTTTTTTTGTATCACAGTACACTTTAAGTGATACTCTTTCAAGCAAGGGGCAAATCAAGACAATATCATACATAAATAGCTGCATAACTAGGATGGACATCTCATGGTACGTGGTTACCTTTAGGTCAGTTTACCCTATATGGATACGCTATTAATGGTCCGTTTTTATACCCTAAGAATGTTCAATGGATAGTGTACACAAAATTAGGCTAACATTTTCAAACCTAACTTAAGCGGTTGATGCACACGAGGCTTTGATTACCCTGTATATTGGCCACTGTCAAAATCAGACCCTTCTCCACCAAATACAAGGCAAAAAGGGTGTGTTTCAGGCAACATGCTTCGGAAAATTAGAGTAGGTAGGTCGTATTTATATAATATTTTTTATTCTTTATGAGTCGCGAACCGCCACATTGACTCTAGAGTCATCAGGACGACTCAAGGATTATAGGAATTTGGAACAATCTCCAAACATCACTCTATAATAGGGGCAATAGCCCCCCCCCCCCCGAAGCTTACGTAGCCCTACGCATCACACTTTGCTGTGGAACCGCGTATCGGACATCCAGTTTGCACTGTTTTAATGCCATGCAAGGTGTATACCAGATCGACCTCATCTCTCCGAGTGGGGGCGTATATAGCTGGATGTATTGAACCTAACTGAGGAAAAAAAACCTGATGAATCAGCAAGTCTTATGATTAAAATCAATTGATTTCTATCTTATGATTGAACAGATAAAGCATTGTGAGAATCAGTAGGTAAACTTGTTAATAGAGTGTGTATGAGCTGTAAAGGGCCGATCAATTCTTGATAGGCACTTAAACCAGGTTTTTGCGAGGCTATTAAGGCTCATGCCTTTTCAATCTGACAAATTCTCCCATAGGGTGACCAGTGTGCATACTGGGAATTCCCATCTCCGATACTTTATAAATGAAGTTAAGTATTTAAATGCCTCAAGCAAATATGCGATATGATATACTGCACAGTTGAGATCTGTTTATGAGTGGTGGGTGACCTATTTTTTCTTTCTTCCCTTGCAGTACATATTTCTACGTTGCAACATCTCTTAGAGTGATAGGTCGTTTGATAGTGTCTTGCAAACGTTACAAAAAATAAATGAAATACCGTCTCGTCAAAGAGGTGTTTATAAAGACGATTCTTAACTTTCATAATCGTGATAAACTTTCCACGTTCAAGTTCCTAAGTTCCTTTTTAGTAACTCAGGAAAGAGGCCGTGAGAATATCTATCACCGTGCAATACCAGGAACCACGTAATAATTTGATGATTGATTTGGACCGATCACCTCCTCTTCTTTTAGAGTGTTCTCTTTTTTAAGGAGGAGCAATTAGATTTTTATGGCTGAACGTAATGAAGTCAATAAACAATTTTCTTATGTGAACTAATGAAAACAAGGTACACAGATGGAATGAATTTGACTGTCGGTTCACTGTCTTGGGTGGAGTTCAATCATTCCTTACTAAGTTGCTCCAGAATAGCTCAATATGTGCACCTAAAGGGACACGATTTACGCATTTTAAATCTCCTATGCTGATATTATTCAAGAGTTCTGCATTGTATTAATGATATAGAGAGTGTAAACGTAATAACAGATACGACGCTTGTGTTCGAAGACAATAGATAACGATTTTTCTATGAGACATATCCCATTATTCACACATCAGGAGGCTCTTTCAGAACGGATTCGTCAGTCGTGAGAGTAAAAAGTCCACTATAAACCTTACAGTAAAAAATGCCCACGAACTCGTTGTGTGTTCTGAAAGAGCACTCAGACTGGGTGTCACTCACACACCATTATAGGAAGAGCTGCACTGTAAAGTGTCAAAGCCCACAGTTTGAACCCAAGCTCCCACAAGTAGAAAACATGAGGTACACTTTTGAGTGGGGTTCTGCATATATTTCAGGGCTGAAGCGCGTTTCTGTCTATGAGTATGACTAGTCACGGACATTCTTACCATGAAATAATTACTTTACTATAGGTCCTATATGACCTCAAGCACTTGCCACCAGGGGTAGATGGCTTCGATCAAGAAACTGGTATTAATCTTGTCATGAACATTGACTTGATGCATGTAGAACGTCTACAAAAGTACCTTAAAGGCCCTTCTCATTAGGGCTGTCATGCATGATGGAACCTGCCCAAGTGTCCAGTCAGTCTGCCACTCATGGGGGTCTGACCAGCCAGATAAAGTAAGCCATCAAGTCTGTGCACGTGAGCCCCGGTGAGCTGACTCAAACACCACACACCAACCCTCAAAACTACCGAAGCTAACAGGGACCACACATTAGACAGATGTAAAACCCATTTTCAATAAGCTGATTTGGACGTGTTGTAGGTCGATATACAAGCGTCCCTTCTAGCCAAACTCCACAGTACGATTTGGGTAAGAAAAACTCTGCGTTTCTGGATATTGAAGGCACTTATGCAATATGCAAGGGTTTATTGGTATATTGCAATGCATTATCGACCAAGAGACCATGCCTAAGTATTGCGATTTTGTTAGTGCTCAATATCAAAATAGTTAGATATTTTCCCCTGCAATGCCCTGAAATCCCTGCTGTTTACATAATTGCCATGTATTTTCTCACATTGCAAGGCATTTTATGTCTACAAGTCATGATCTAAAGGCCACAATATACAAATAACAACAAATATGTCCAAAACGCAGAGGTTTTCTGTCAATAAATCGTAACAGTGTAGCTTGAAATAGGCAAGGGACTATTGGAAACCCTTGCTGTATGGGATATGGGCAATAACCTGCCCTTGCCATTGTGCTAAACCGCAGAGGTTTCAAAGCCGTAAATCGTTCTGTGGAGTTTGGCTATTCATAGCGTCACAACATGGAATGTACATCTAATAACAATGGCTTGTTGTGTGCATTCCAGCCGATGGCATATCCAAATAGCCCAATCAGAAATTACCCTAAATTTACAAAGGTCTGGTAAATTCATCTTTGACTGGCAAGAAGTGCTGTCAAGTCAAACGTATGCCTAATTATTGAATTGTCACGCATAATTATCCTTTAGCATTAGCATGGCATCGTTCTTGAACTGGGATCCGTGCTTTACGATGCAACCATACACAGTCATTTAAGTTTGTTTTTACGACCACACTGCAAAAAAAGTGTTTCGTTTCTAAACGCTTTCTCTGAAACGCTTTCAAGACCGAAACACTTTCTCAGGAACTAAACACTTTCTCATAAAACTAAACACTTTCTTCCAAACACTTAAACACTATTTTAGGAAAAGCGTTGTGCTTGGAAAAGTGTTTAGAATCTAAACACTAATACAAAATGTGTTTAGAAATAATGTTGCACATAAACATGTCAAGAAAAATACTTCAAGTGGCAATATTGACCAGTATGTGTTACATAGAGTACTGCCTGCCATGCAGCTAGCCATTTTGGGTGCTAGATTGTGGTACCACTAGCCCAGTGGGCACAAAACCTTGATTCAACGTTGACAACTGGTTGATATAGGGTTACAGGGTAGATCAACCATGTTTTCAACATTGATGCAATGTTACTATTTCAACGTTGTCAACCAACACCTGTTTCAACATTGATTCAATGTTTGGATATTAACCTTGAATCAATCATGTGTTTCCTGCCTTTCCCACTAGGTGCCTCCACAAGCTCCTCCTTAGCAAATCTATCTACATGCTACATCTATTTTCCCTAATTGCAAGCTTGTATTTTCTCATCAATGTATACAATTGATCAAAATATCATTCATATTCATTGACAACTATGGTGTGTGCATTTGGTTGACATTTGGAATTAAATGACAAGAATAAATGCATGGTTTCAGTAAGACACCCTTTATGTTGCTAAGAATAATAGATAAAGTTTCAGTCCTGACGAGATCAGTTTGAAATGGATATTAATGCATCTTAGTGTGATCACCAGAGGTCATTCATGTACCCCTGTCCTGGATGGTGCTAGAATTAGCAATTAATCTTGGAGAAACGGGGGGGGGGGGGATGTTGTAATGAAAATACATTGATCGCAAGGAATGCGTCTACATAAAAATACTGCATTTAGGTTGAAAACATGACTATATTCTTAATCCCAAATTATCCATCAGCAGTCAATATTGAATCAATGTAAATCATCATTTATTATGTTTATTTGTTGTTGATTCACAATGGCCATATCAATGTTGAATCACTGATGAATGATCAACGTTGATGACCTCATCAATATCAATGAAATGACAACCCTGTATCAACTGTTGATATCATGTCGCTACACACGTTGAATCAACATTGAATCAACTAAAGTTTGCCCACTGGGAGGGGGCCTAAATGGATAGTACATAATTAACAAGTCAAGGTATTTTTTTTTGCTACTACCCTCACCGAGCTTGAAAGCTCCTATTTACCTTGAACCGTTCTAGTAGGGGCCTAATTTTTTTGATAAAAGGGCTGTCATTGTCTTTTGAACCAATGTATTAGGTTTGCATTTTGTCAGGTTATTCTACATGTCACCAACGATATATGTGCCGAAAAACTATTTTATTTTCCCCTGCCATGATAAAGATGTTTGCAAAAAAAAAATCTGTGTCTTATTTTTTGGATCGGTCCTCTTTACAATTCAATGTATACATCATTTCATCTAACTTTTCATATGGAATAAAAATAAATTCTCCCATCTCATATAAGGTATAGCACAGAGATGACATGGGACAACACTGTTTTTCTATTGTAGGCCTATGTAACATGGATAAAAGTGTAAGTACCGTAAAACCTCACGTATAAGCCTAATTCGCGTATTAGCCGCACCCCTAACTTTGGGAAATTCTATAAGCCTAATAGGGCTTCTACGCGAGGTTTTACGGTACTCCAAAATGAATTTTATGTACGCACTACCACCAAACGTTAACACAACAGCAGCCGCCATTGCCTCAAGCATACCCGGCCTCACGCTGCCAACAATACTCTGTGTAGTACATGAAAAACTGAAAATATCCCTTTTCCTTCTAATACAGCCTCTTTTCTCCTCCGAAAGCAAAGAGAATAGATCTTTGTACTACTGTTCCCGCAAACTATACTGCTATAGCATTCCCCTTTTCCGTTCCACGTTCAAAAGCAATCCACCCAATTCCATACTATATTCATGCACTGCCCGCCATGAGACCGTACCCGGGATGAATACTCCACGGGCTGTACTCCACTCATCCCCGTCCACGCACGACTCCCCGGCGAGCACCTTTAAGAACGGCAAATATGGATTTGCCGTCTTTGGTCGCCACGATAACGTGACCTACGTCCTGACCTTTGATTGGTCGAGAGCAGCATCACGCGCGGGACTCCCACATTAGAGATCATCGGTTTGTGAATATTGGGCAAGGACTGCTGCCCGTGTGTGTCTATTTTAATCAATATTGATGGTATATTGGTGAAATCAATTGAAAACACCCTCGGTAGAGATTGACAAACAGAAAACATGCCAGCCCTTGAGTAGACAATAGATGAAGGATTGGCTCAGAAATCATGACCTACCGCCCATCCATGAAAAATATCCCTGTAAACATGATAAAGGAACACTATTTAATCTAAATTTACCATCAGTTATGCCTTAGAATGCTACTAGAAGGCCTGATGCCAGTAGATTCGATTTCCATTTTGACCTGACCACTCGTCATCCAACAATGGCGGCTCTGACAACACTCTAGGTGGCGTCATGGTTCCAAAATAAACCACCAGGTGACAACAGTGCAGGTACACCGACCTAACTCAGTAAACCCTAACGGTACTAAGGCATAGACTCGGAGCGAGATTGGCCTTAGCATCATATAGATTATGTTAATGAGGAAATGGAGCGAAAGCGGATCCGTTTCTAATTGGCTGTCTATATAGACTGGTTAGAGCAGGACCAGCTAATACACATCCACTAATTACCACCAATTAAAGGATTAAAAACATGCTCGGACCTTGTGTATTCAGGGAATACACATTCAACTTCAAAGGGATCCAACAGTCTGACATTTGAATACACTTATGAATACTGTGTATTCTCCCCTTATGATGTCAAGGTCGGAATTATATGATACCTACGCTATATCTGCAAGTAGCGTGGGTGTCCAAGTTAACACCGACCCGCCTCCGACCCATGTTATCAATGTAGGCCTACTATAACTGTAGCCTAGGCTATCGAAAAAAGGGGGCGGGGGCAGTGCTATTGGCAATTTTATCCATGTTGGCCTTCTTACTGTAGCCTGGACTATTGAAAAAAGGTTGGGGGGGGGGGGGGTGGTGCTATATAGGCCTAGGCAATATTATCAATATAGGCCTACCGGGTAAGCCTATTAACTGGGCTATATTGAACCAACAATAAAAAAGGGGGGGTGCTGTAGGACAACTTTTATCAATGTAGGTCTAGGCCTATTAGATAACTGTGCAGTCGATATAGAGCTAAATTTCTTTGTATAAATTACAATTTGATATAGAAAAAGGAATCAATATAGGCCTATTACAGATAGATAAATATTTGGATTTCTAATGAATGAAATTGGACAAAATAGGATTTCGTAACCTTGACTCGTTCCTTTATGTCTTTTTGACTAATCTTTTCAGCTCTATGCTTTCATGCTGATATGATTGCTTGTTATAGTACCCTACATGCATTCTCTACATATAGTCCATATAGTGTCAACAGTAAGACTATATGGGTATTACATCCAGTAGACCTACATGGGTGCTATAACTACAAGGTCCATGTGTTTAGTCGGTTAAATGGGTTATTTAACGTGACATGACGGGATAGAAATTGGTGATGTGTCGGGACAGTGATGGGTCACAAGAGGTAACAGTGATGGGTGACATGACGAGACAGTGATGAGTGACATGATGGGAATATGGGTGACGTGAGGGAACAGTAATGGGTGACAGAGGGGACAGTGATGGGTGACATGAGGGGACAGCGATGGGTGACAGAGGGGACAGTGATGGGTGACAGAGGGGACAGTGATGGGTGACGTGAGGGGACAGCGATGGGTGTCATGAGAGCACAGTGATGGGTGATGCGAGGGGACAGTGATGGGTGACGTGAGAGCAAAGTGATGGGTGATGCGAGGGCACAGTGACAATTAAGACAGGATACTAATAAAGAAAGTCCGGCAAGACATTATAACCCTGCCCCATCTAAATAACGTTTATAATACCATGTATAAGCCTGCATTACCCTCCCCCCTAACCCCCACCCCCCCCCCCCTCCCCCCACCCTGCCCCGCACGTCACACGTCAGCGTATATGCTACAGCGGCCGTGTATGTTTAAACAAGCTGACCTAATTCTCGCGGTGAGTTATAATTAGCTGCCTGCTATATGCGGCCCAATCAGCACAGGTACAGCGGTTAGTTTAAATCCTGCAGTTGGAGAGGGAAGGCACATGTGCAGTCTGAGTATATCATATGGTAAGTATAGTCATATATATTCTTGATATGCATTGTACGTTATTATAAACAGCATCTGTAATGTATGTAGTCCATGTACATGCACATATACTATTGTATAACCTACGCCATACATGATGATTAAGTACTCTACTATAGTCTATAGTATAGGTAATACGGGTATAACAGATACATAATCCATTATATTATTATCAATGATTAATAGACTAAAAAGTGCGGTTAGGTCTAACCCAAACCAACAAATGACATTTATATAACTATTATCAATCATACTTATGAGCTCTATCCCTACATTTCAATTCCTGAGATTACAACCCGACTCCATGAACAGTATGGTGTGGCCAGTGCATACTGCAGCATAATGTTATCGTAAGAACATGTAACTCTAATAGAACCACATGCATAAAAAACATGAATAATGTAATCGATATAAATTACGATATTTATGATAACCATGCCATGGTGACTGAAAGCATCACTATTCCACCATACCGCTAGTCTATGGTCACTTCTTTCTCCCCAGTCGTAATTGCGTACAGTCACGTCACCCTAGTCCCGGGCGACGATAGTCCGGGTACTAGGGGCTAGAAGGAGCCGTATCTCCGTGTCTCTGCTCTAACAAACCATTTAGCACATTGAGTAAGGGCAGGTACGGACCCCTTCATCTCTGTCACGGTTTGATGCAAACAAATACACTGGTATAACCAGCATAGTTCTGGCACCCTTAGTTTTTATTCTGAATGACAGACACACACACAAATCTAATACAAAGCATTTAGCACCTTGATACATAATGCCCTCGACTGCCGAGGGATAATGCTAATTATAAGCTGTGTCTGCTCACTGGTGCCCCGGTACCCCTAAGACTAAGTGTAAAAACCGCAAAACAAACAACAAACAATGCTTGCTACAGCAGCTCTCTCTGCAAATTACAAACAATGAATTCATAACTTTAGTATTGCGCAATACACATACATGTATTTTGTTCCTGAATGTAGATCTATGGGTCTTGAATTATTTGATACATTAAACACGAGAGTAGTGATGTTGCAATAAAACACGACTTTTAAATAGCATTTCTGATCATTTGATGTAATCAAGTTGATTCACATGTAGTTACCGTTCTATTGGTATACAATTTGACATATTGGTCCGCTATATCCCCCCCCCCCCCACACCGCACACACACACACTTGGTTTCAGGCACCCGGTCGTTTCGGATTCCGGGCAGTCTGGGCTTTGCACGGCACTGGACGGACTACCGCGACGTGACTGTATTATCAAAATTATCTAATATATTGTGAAGCATGCACAACACACGTTCATATGGTTTTAAATACATGTGCTTTAAAAATCGTCCCTTTACTCATAGTGCTGACGTCTCCCTGCCTGTCTACACGT
This sequence comes from Harmothoe impar, assembly GCA_947462335.1. Classification (NCBI taxonomy): domain Eukaryota; kingdom Metazoa; phylum Annelida; class Polychaeta; order Phyllodocida; family Polynoidae; genus Harmothoe; species Harmothoe impar. Next base: position 79,769,349 of record OX381705.1, read on the forward strand.
CCCCCTGCCTGTCTACACGTCTCCCTGCCTGTCTACACGTCTCCCTGCCTGTCTACACGTCCCCCTGCCTGTCTACACGTCTCCCTGCCTGTCTACACGTCTCCCTGCCTGTCTACACGTCCCCCTGCCTGTCTACACGTCCCCCTGCCTGTCTACACGTCTCCCTGCCTGTCTACACGTCTCCCTGCCTGTCTACACGTCCCCCTGCCTGTCTACACGTCCCCCTGCCTGTCTACACGTCTCCCTGCCTGTCTACACGTCTCCCTGCCTGTCTACACGTCCCCCTGCCTGTCTACACGTCCCCCTGCCTGTCTACACGTCTCCCTGCCTGTCTACACGTCCCCCTGCCTGTCTACACGTCCCCCTGCCTGTCTACACGTTTCCCTGCCTGTCTACACGTCTCCCTGCCTGTCTACACGTCTCCCTGCCTGTCTCCACGTTTCCCTGCCTGTCTACACGTCTCCCTGCCTGTCTACACGTCTCCCTGCCTGTCTACACGTCTACCTGCTTGACTTAACGGCACCCTGCCTGCTTAGCTCCCTCACTGCCTGAGTTCACATCTACCTGTCTGATATCACATCTTCCTTACTGATCTACAGCCAGAGTCCTGCCCATGAATGATTCATAACCATAAACCGCTTGGTAGGGTAAGAAAACAGGTCGTTATTAATAAGCTATCTAAACTAAAGAGTATGATATAAATGTTAATCTTGTCAGTGGCTGTCCATGAATTTACTACATACATCTATATATAAATGTTATCAAGCTATACAATGTAATATTACAACAATGAAAACTGCATTTTACTATAAAGTATACGTGTAGTTGAAAGAGGTGGCAGGGTCAGAAATATTCTAACATATCCCTGGGGTTATATATTGATAATTCCTTTATCAATTTAATTTGCAGACTTACACTCCGGCTCCATCCCTGGCATTTCTACCTGGATGACCTCATCTCTACCTGCCTGACATCATCTCTACCTGCCTGACGTCATCTCTACCTGCCTGATGCCATCTCTACCTGCCTGATGTCATCTCTACCTGCCTGACGTCATCTCTACCTGCCTGGCGTCATCTCTACCTGCCTGACGTCATCTCTACCTGCCTGACGTCATCTCTACCTGCCTGACGTCATCTCTACCTGCCTGACATCATCTCTACCTGCCTGACGTCATCTCTACCTGCCTGACGTCATCTTTACCTGCCTGGCGTCATCTCTACCTGCCTGACATCATCTCTACCTGCATCACATCATCTCTACCACAGCTCTGTAGAGCTTAGTAATTGAGATATTGCTAAAAGAAAAAGGTCCCCAGGGAATGACATCTAGATACATCCCCAATCAGGATTGATAAAAAATGTTCTTTTTTCATCCAATAAGCCTGTCCAAAGAAAAAAACACGCTTTTGTTCCATTTGCATTCCATTGCTTCAAAAACCTTCCAAAATTGAACAAATCTGATTAAGTATTATCAATTTGGTGTATAATATGAATAGTCTGAACATATCTGTCTCAAATAATGCATGTATATGTGAACCAACCTATCAGGAGTCTTCAAACTCTCATCCTCTATAGAAATTGACAGTATGGGGGGGGGGGATAGTATTGCATAATATTGAAATCTAATTATTATCATAACCCATGTATTTGTCTTTCAGACTCTCATTGTCAAGACATCATATCATCACGTCATGGAACAACTCCAATATCACTTGGAGCAATAATAATTGCTATATCGTGTACCTGCCAGCATCAAGGAAAATGATGAAAATGATGCACAATAATAAAGATTTCCCCCGCCCCAGCCCAAGCCATGAAAATAACACGTTTCATTTCTAAACATATTATTCTAAACACTTTTAATCCTAAACACTTTCCTTCTAAACACTTTGTATCACCAAACACATTCTAACTTAAACACTTTTGATTCTAAACACGTTTTAGAACGAAACACTTTTGATTCTAAACACTTTTGAGAACGAAACACTTTTGATTCGAATCACTTTTTAAACGAAACACTTTTGATTCTAAACACTTGTTAGAACGAAACACTTTTGATTTTAAACACTTTTTTGAACGAAACACTTTTGATTCTAAACACTTTTGGAAAAGTGTTTAGAAGAAAAGTGTTTCAAAATGTGTTACAAGAAAGTGTTTCGTTTTAGGCTAAAAAGTGTTTAGAAACGAAACACTTTTTTTAGAGTGCACATGTCATGGTATTAGGACGTCCTTAATTGTGATTTAAATGAGACGGTTGTATCAGGGGTAGAAAAGACGACTGGTATTCTCAATATATCCTTCCTAGCTTCCGTACTGGACACTCCCATCCTCTCCGTCCACAAGACCGACTGCCTCTTGGAAGTCACACTACAAATTGGACGGCTACAACGTAGTACCCCCACGGGACTATAACTGTGCCTACTATGGAAGACGCCATGTTGTCTCCTTGTTTGTGTCTATATACTATATCCTACTGTTTGCGCAGTCCCGTGGGATATTCTTGCCGTATGACCAGCGTGGTCGTTCTGATGGGTACCCTGTACTCCCTCTGTTCTACATGCCCATCTTCCTCCCACTAAAGCATTCTACCTCCGTGACCTTAGCTAGTCCCCGACAAAGACAAGATAGTAGAAAGACACATTATTGTTGCATGAGCGCTATTCTTAGACAGAGGGTCATTGTCATAGGCGTAACGGGTCAGAATGGTAGAAGGTAAGAGAGGTGAGTGCTGGGTGTGTACCGTGGTGCATTGGAGGTGTGTATATACAGGCAGTGCGGGTCCAACAAAGCAAATCCATGCAGCAGCATCCCATAGATTTAAGAAAGTTTTAGACAATATTAAATCAAAAACAAAATTAACAATGGGGAGTAATAATCATGAATGGTACCGGTGGTAGAGGCCATTGAAGTCTGTCTCCGAACCGAGACACCCCTATATCTATACACACAGTGCCCATCAGCACAAGAAGTGTTTCTTTGTCTTTGGATGGAGTTGGTCTTGTCGTGTGTTATCAGACACAGGAGGGGTTTGATAACAAGGGTAAGCAGACCTTGATGAGCTCGGGGCCTCCAGGAGCACTCCCCGGAGCTGCTCCCACACACCCCGAGCTGCCCCTCACCCCTGTGATCCCTCACCTCATGCACACACCCACAGTGCCTCCCCCGCAGTGAGCTGCTCCCCTCCTTAGAGCTGCCTCCCTACTCTGAGGTTGCTCATTGGCCATTGAGCTGGTCACATACGCGCCGAGCTTCTCTGATCTAATCCCCTTAATACACTCACAAAAGTCACCACTCATGAACTGCTTGCTTTCCATATGTAGTAAGACCCACGCACACAATGACTGATGCTGCGAGTTATCCTCAACACCTCCCCCAAATCAAGCTGCCCCCTGGTTCCCCATCGTGCCTTTAAATAGCTGCTACCCTGCCTCTGCTAGTCCCTCATTCTGAGCTACTGCCCCCGCATCCCAGAGCTGCTGCCCACCCTTATCCGGTCACACACTGAGCTGCTCTATCTGAACAGAGCTGATCCCCTCTTTATACATGTAGTTGCTTCTCTCATCATGGCTGATCTGGTCTGAAAGAACTTGACATGCCAATCAATGTTGATGATATGGTCAATATTGCCAAGACTCAATTCTGCAAGTAAGCATCCCATCTGTGGTTCTAGGTAAGACTAAAGGTGGGAGGAGCTGCTTGGGGTAACAGAGTAGGGTTGGCCCCAGTGTTGTGTTAGTACGACCTGCGTCCGCGTGGGGGAGACACGGGTGACGGCAGCGGACATGGCTGGTCACGTGTTTCCTGTCTCCAAAGTAAACGTGTGGGCACTTCCTGTCTGCCTTCTAGCAAAGTGGCAGGGGCGAGAGGGATGGACGGCTGGTTGGGGGTATTTGGTTGGGGGCAAAAGTAGAGGGGGAAGGGGGAGGGGGAGCGGGTGGGGGAGGGGAAGGCATGGAGCCAGAGTTGACTAGTTCAACTTATGAAGATAAGATCCGGGATCGGATCCTTATTGTATTCAATGTCTGCCATGTTAGTGGGATAGGCCTATTGTGGGTATAGTTATGTGGATACGTTGGGTGTCCTTTCCTATAAGCGATACTTGCACTGATTTTCAAATCTATGTGGCATTCCTCTCCTATTATAATTGCCTTTGATCTTCCATATATTTCTTTCCACATATTCTACTGTTGATGTCCCCCTGCCTACTTGCCTCTCGCCTTCCCTTTCTGTTTGTCTGATTGTCTGCCTAGCAACCTGTAGGCCTGTCTGCTCCGCCCTTCACCTCCCTTTGCAGATATATATCATACTACACAGTGGAGTGGTCATTTTCTAACAAGGGGGGAGGTGAGGTGAAAGCTCAAAACTTTTTTCACACCCATCCCGCATACAGGGGTCGAAAATATCATTTCTCCCCGGTCAAGGTGTCGAGATTTTTATCCTTCCCCCTCCTACCCAGCCCTCACCCCTGTTACTAAAACATGATCACTCCCTAAGTGGCAACTTTTCCGAATAACACTGTAGACCGCAGGCAGCGGAGAGCCACATCCCCACTTCGTCCACTCCTGCGCCCTTAACTGTTTTATTGGTTTTATTGTCTGTCTCAGGAAATCAGGCTATATTCCCGTTGAATGACAGCTTGTGGTAATTTGCCGGCACTGCCCGCCCCGTACGCCAGGTAATAACGGAGCCGGAACACGGGCCCGCTCCCCAGCCCGCGCCACATTCAGTTAGGAATTCTTCCAATTTCCGCAGAGAGGAGATCTTGAGGTTGTAGTGAGAGGGAAGGTTGACTATGGTGGCGGATGGGTGGAGGTGGGACTGTATGTGGGACTGTAAACCAGGCTGTTGTTGTAGTGGGATGGGGTCACACATGTCAGCTCCAACTTTGCTGCATGGCCAGGACTAAATCGTACTTTCTCACCCCTTCATAACCTATACACACTAGACCTGGTCTGGAGACAGATACCGAACTATACCAATGGCCAATGCACTGTGATGACCCAGAGTCCCCTCAAACGCAGATGCACATGTATGTATAATATATATGGATTTTAAAATCCAATATTGTTGCTTTCAAATATCTAGCAAACAAATAAACTTGCACCTTATTTCCAGGTTTTGACTAGTCTACATGTCAGTCATATGTGTTGCGCCTTGCCTCTTTATTAATACGGCAGGGTAGCAGACAATCCCGATAGTCAGTGCAGTGCTTGGAGCAGCACAAGTAAACAATGACAAGTTGACAAGTCAGGTTCAGGTTACTCCTGTCATGTTTGTAGATCTGTCATCCAGCTGGTATAAATCTCTGATGGGTCAGTCTGTGTATACCACCATCTTGTTCTTGATATCCTATCATATTGGCTCCTACATTGGCCAGCCATGTTGTCAGCCATATGTTGTCAGGAACATACCATCATATTGTCAGCAAAATTGGCCATGTTGTCTCTTTACACAGCACCATGTTGTCAGCCACACACTGCAGGCTACCATGTTGTCAGCCACACACTGCAGGCTACCATGTTGTCAGCCACACACTGCAGGCTACCATGTTGTCAGCCACACACTGCAGGCTACCATGTTGTCGGCCACACACTGCAGGCTACCATGTTGTCAGCCACACACTGCAGGCTACCATGTTGTCAGCCACACACTGCAGGCTACCATGTTGTCAGCCACACGCTGCAGGCTACCATGTTGTCAGCCACACACTGCAGGCTACCATGTTGTCAGCCACACACTGCAGGCTACCATGTTGTCAGCCACACACTGCGTCTCTCCCTGTTCTGGAGAATCCCTCATTAGTTAGGTTATTTTTTTAGCACATGCTGTATAAATGCTGTCGTGTGCTGGTCTGAAGCTGCAAAGGTTTGGGCTTTAAAACGTGCCACCATCACTGTCATTTTGACAGCAACAGGCCCTCATGTCATCAGCAACAGGCCGTCATGTTATCAGCAATATGCCGTCATGTTATCAGCAATAGGCCGTCATGTTGTCAGCAACAGGCCGTCATGTTATCAGCAACAGGCCGTCATGTTGTCAACAACAGGCCGTCATGTTATCAGCAACAGGCCGTCATGTTCTAAATAATGCTATTTTTATCCATCAGCACGAGACCAAACCCATTTTCTATTTACCAATCTGAACATCATTATCAGGAGTGATGCAGGTCAAGAATCGACATAATGTTATGTGAGTGTCCTGTTAGACAATGGCCATCTTTGTGTCAGTCTGCCATAATGGCTTTGCAGTTAACTGGATACGACCCTATAGTACAGACTATTTCCCACCCGCATGTGATATAACTTCCCTTCCCCAACCCACCCCTTCTTCTGACTTCCTAGTCCCACGCTAATCCTACATAATTAAATAATGAAATATCTTAGAGCCGTCCCCACAACACCTAGTTTGATGCTTTAGTTATGATAACCAATCATGAGAAAACTAAGTTAGAAATTGACTGAGCTAATAGTCAGCGAGGGGACAGAAGTTTTCGAAATTATTTAGTGATGTGTTAGTCTTGCATGGAATAACCTTTACCTGTTTACCTCCCAGTTATCAGGTGCACAAAGAGAAGAAACAGCGTCAAAAGGGGGAGTCATGTAGCTCTCTGGGTCATATGACTCCCCAAGGTGACTCCCTCAGGTCAGCCAGAGAGTCACCTAGGCTGTTTTAGGCGACCTGGTCTCCCCTAAACAGGGGAGTCATTCTGGTGGCAACCTGGACTTCTTTTTGACGCTGTTTCTTTTCTCTGTCGGGAACACTGGACCAAGCGTACATCCTGGCCCGTAATTCCAGACAGGTTTTCAATTGGTTGTTTCGCTACTATAAATGGGTACTTTGATATATTTACTGATTGTTTCATATAAAAATCAACTCCTGGGGGGTATGTTTCTTTCTTTCTTTCTTATTTGATTAAACTAAGACCACTGTCAGTGACTCTCCTGCATGAAATACCAGTGATTGTGCTGTCCCCAGTGAGAACCACATGAACTACAGTACCAAATACCCAATGTGACATCACATTGGGTGACATCCAACCCAATGGGGGGGGGGAACTCTTCATATTTCCTATAGCCATTGCATGTATGTACACACGTCACCTCAAATGTGGTACCCCTAATGCAAGAGGTTGCTCAACAAACTAGACAGGAGATTCCCCATGAGCCCTTGCCCATGCATAAATGGCCCCAGAATGGAGCTCTTCCCTTGGGATCATGTTCCTACATGGAAACAAATATGACAGAGTGCCCCCCACATAGGTTTTACCTGGACTGACCCTACTGACTGCACCCAGCACAGGGCACTGCCTTTGTTTGATCCCCAATTGCCCATAAATAGCACTCACTGGTAACTCCTTATGACCATCCGGTCTACCAGTACCTACACCAATGAGGGTAATTAAAATAATAATTATGTTCTGGGTGAGTGGGCCCCCCCCCCCTCCCGCATACACATCACACATAGACTCACAGTTGACCATACACCGGAGTGCCCCCTTGTGTACAGTAGGGAAAGCACACATCGATCAATTCAATATTTGATGAGATTCACAACTTTTGCTAGAAATACCAATGTATACACATATTAATGCAATGCCTATTAAAGGATTATTTAAAACATTATGTTTCCAGTAGCATATTCTGGTTTTCTCATATTATTCAAAACATCTGGATGTGGTCTTCAATCTATATACTCAAGGGGGCTTTATTTTTCACAAATATCATATAAAACTCGCAAATATGATTATATAAAAGCTATACTGGTAGTAATAACACAGTGACCAGTGAAAACAGGGTGGGTGTGTTATGCAAGCTGTACTCAGTCTTCCGCCTGGTTATGAAATTAAATAGTGTCCAGTTCTAAGCTCTTGACACTTCCAAAACCTAGTACTACGTCACAGGACTTATGTATAGGGTTCCTGGAATGTATACCTAACTTTAATTCATAGTTTTGAGTTCCAGGCCTAGTAATTAGTGTAACTCCCTATGTTATCATATTGACCACGCATAATGTACCCAATGTACCTGACACCGTCAGCGCGACTGTTACACAAAAGCGGGTTAAAACTATGGTCTCACCAGCTCAATAACGATACTGGAGTGTATTCAATTACCGTAGTAATCAGTAGAACTATTATCCAACTTACGCAATACTTACATCGTCTGCAGTAATGACACAATGAACACGACCAATGAATGACGGAGAGCTCTATAGAAATATGACGATATCCTTTTATCAACACAACGCTATTAGAGCTCTACGCAGCAGTTAACAGGTAATTCATGTCCCTTGGATTAGTTGTTTGAAGTTGGGCAAAACTGAGCTTGGTTTCATGTTGGGCAGATGGCCGGGCTGAAGTGTGGTCCTGGTCAGGCTGCCCGATTTGGGCTCAGAGCAGTTTCAAAGTGGGCTGCCCTTATTGGTTTCATGTTGGGCAGATGGCTGGGCTGAAGTGAGGTCCCGATCAGGCTGTTTGTTTTAGGTTCAGGTCAGTTTTATGTTTCATGTTGGCAAGCTTGCATGCATCACTGTGGTATTACTCACCCGCCCCCATCAAACCCCATTCTGCTATGGAGTCTGTTGGAGGCAAATTAAACCTAATATACTAATTAACATGGCATGTCATCATTCACACCTCTCCCCCATTCACACCTATACAATCTATCCACCTCTGATCGCCACACCACATTCCCCTAGACCCATCATGCGGCCAATGCGCATGCTCAGACGTTATAGAACCGGAAGTAAGCATTAAACCTGCCATTAGGCAGAACGGACAAATTCCATTGATTCCGTGTTTGGTTACCTGAGCCGGTCCTGAGCCTGTCCTGAGCTGGTGCCCAGGCCAGGGTCGATACATGGAGGCAACCAATGCGCAGTCCTCCCAGAGATCACTTTGCTTCGGTAGGCCACTTGTTTCTCTGCCCAAACCTACATTTCAGGACAAATGGATCTTTGGTGCTCATACCAGAGAAGTACTCTAAGGGCGGTTTGGCGGGGGGGGGGGGGGGTTCTGCGCTAGTCTTGAATGGAGGTCTGAATGGGGGGCGGGGCGGTTCCCCAACTCCCTGCACAAATTAGTATAACTTTCAGCTTGAGACAAAGTGTTAGACGTAAATGATTAGAGAGTGTAACTGCATGGTCATCGACTACGGCGACTCGTCCGCACCGACGGAACAGAAAGTGGCTGGTGGGGGCGATGATAGGGGTAGAAACAAAGGGCGCATGGCCGGTGCTCTTACCGGCGGACATCCTGGATGATATTGTCGTAGGTTCTGAGGCTGAGGCACTGAGGTTATGTGGAGCCTGTCGTCCCAGCACGCAGTACTATGTTGGCACAGTCTGCTACCGTGCACCCGGCGCCAACCTGGGAAGCTGAGGTTTGACTATTCAAGTTGGCCCCAGCCTCGAGTACAGAAGGAGGAGGGTGGAGATTGACGCCGGGAGGCTGTTACACAGATAGGATTCTCTGTGTGGGGCTTATCGGAAATGTCAGCAGCCATGTGTGATATGAGAGAACAAAGGGTATAGTGGCGTACGGTATGTGTGCTGTTTAAATGGGGCTTGTCCGGATGGGGTGCAGCCTATTGTTTAGGGTTGGTGCTGGATAAGCAGTCTGTGTTTGTGCTCAGGCTTATTGGTCTGTCCATTAGTGGAGCCTGATTGTTTAACCCTCTACCGAGCATATGTATTGACCTATTTCATACCACAGAATCTATAACGTCCATACTACGTCCCAACGTCCTAAACCTAGACATTTTATATATTTTGGAAGTAGGTTTCTGTAGCCACAAAATAGAATAGTACTCTCTAAGTTACAAATGTGTTTTTACAACCTGAAACACACCAGTTAGGTATGTAGCCTGGCTCACATATTTTTGTAACTCCAGCTGGAAACAAAGGAGCTAAGGGTATGCACTAATGGTTTTGGGTACACAATGGCATATGTATGCTACATCATGTAGGCTATGATCATGTGTGGGTGGTAAGGCATGCCTTTTACACATTCAGCTCTTTATCATGGATATCTACAGGTTCAACATGATTTATCACAGTGCCAGGTCAGCATAACCTACTAAACACAAGAACGATGTATGGGGGTATATGTGAACATACAACTATTACTAGAAACCTAAGATTAACAGAACACACTATCAAATAATAGGCCAATGGAAGTAGGAGTGTCAAAGGCAGAATGAGACTATGAAGATGAACCTCGAGGGAATAGGAGAAAAGGCGCCTCTGTTATCTATTGAATGGCAAGAGATTTCTAGTGCTTTTATAAGCTGTTAGTACTAGGAATTTGTATGCTGTGTCACCATGGTAACCATGTTATTCCACTGGTCACCAGATGTTATTCCATATCATGAAAGGATTCCCCAGGAACAATGACAAGGCTGTGATCGGTGGCTGCCTTTAAGCAATTCACACACCTTACCTTGATAAGCAGGGTACTAGTGGAGTCTTCTATTATGGCTTGCCTTGAGCTTGTTCCTTGAAAATTGATGAAAGCAACCAGCAAAATGTTTTAGTAGCTGCTAATGGCATAGGATCGGTAAAACTTCGCTGGGCTGCAGGGATTTTCTTCAATAAGGTTTTCAAGCTGTATGCATCAAAGCTTAGCTTTAATGTGTTGCTACCCCAGGGGGCTTAGAGTTGGAGATAAACGTATGTTAAGGTATCTAAATAAACTTGTGACAAATTATATAATCTGTTACACATTTCAAATCAAACAGCATCGATGACCTGATTTCAGCACAGCAGCTAAAATTGTCCTGATTTTCTACACACACTGCATCTACCTTTAAAAGGTCGGATTTGCTCTCTTGAATGATAAGTAGACTACTGAAAAGAGCTGGCTGTTCATTTACATTGTTATCACATTTCTCAATATGTACATCGGGTAAATGTTTGTGTTGCTTTCAAGGCCTTTCCAAAGTCAACATGGCACATTACATACATACAGTGACTATGGAATCTCCAGGCTAGTTTACATCGATTGACATTTCACTGGTCTGCATCATATACAAGAAAGGTTATGCCATCACCCTTACACCTGCACTATCAGGTGTTGACAGCTGGCTTGTCATACAGCGTCATCTCCTATCAAAACTCTATGTATGATCAGATACCCAACATTATTCTAATGTGTTTGAGTTCACGAGATAAGTTTCTGTTTCATGAACCAAAAGCGGATTTGCAATGTTGTGAGGGTGGGGAAAGAAACTATAAAGGTTTTGGGAGGCGTGATTTAACTAACAGTTGCTGATCCACCTGGTGAAAATTGGGCAAACATGATAGTACATGATAGCAGTGTATTATGTCAAATGAAGATATTATCTGGCGCAACCTCCACGAAGCCATGCAAATAGTAGATCTTCCATCTATATCTGGCTTACAACGTAGAGCATCTTGTTCAACTCTTTTTTTACCCAGTCGTTAGAAATATCAAAAAGATAACTACCTTGTGACCCATGCGTTTGGCCAAATAAAAAAAAGTTTTGTTTCAGGTAACATGGGATGAAACTCTAGGGTCGGTAGGTCGGATTCTTTTTTTTTTTTTTTACTTTTTTTTTTTTTTTTTTTTTACATAGCTAACCTAAAATTGACCCAAAAAAGTATGAAAGTGGGAAGATTTTTTTCAAAACTTATGAAAACCTAAAATTTACCCCCCAAAAGTGTAAAAATATTAAAATTTCTTCAAAATTGCATAAAAAAACGTAGGGTCGGCCCTGTTTACATGGGGTCGGTCGGGTGACCTGAAACAGACCTTTTTTTTTGGCCTTATGCTCCTCATGCATGTCATCCTGAGGATAAGAACAATTTAAACCATTCTGGTTCTATGGGATCACACGCCAAAATTACATCTCATGGAAGAAGACGCATCTTAACATCTGCTCATTCCCTCTTGGAACATACTCTTCAGCATAGAGCATATACTTTCAATCGCCAAAGTGACTATTTTCAGTGAGAGGTGAGAGTAGGACTTTATATCCTTCGTCAGGAACAGAGTTTAGTGGAAAAGTTGTGTCTTGACCCTGCCTTATCTACCTCGGGATTGGCATTTTGCTCACTTTGCTTACTAGCAGGTGGACATAAGACTCCCTCCTATGCGGTGACCTTATTATGACGTCATTTAGGTGGATATAATAATCCGCCAGGTGGCAGCAAGAAGCGCCATGTGCCATCCATTTACTGTGATAGGTGCATCAGACCTTGGTTCCTTTTTGTTTAAATCTGTAAAGATGTCTTCTGGATGAGCTGCTTAGATGGTGGGGGAATGCAATTGCCCGATTTGCACCACCTTTATGCGTTATATTTCCCTTATAGAATCACCCTGTCGCTTCTCAGTGTTGGCACTTCCAAACACAAACTCCTGATCACTTTATACTTTTTGACTTATTTGAAATTCAAGCTTTGAATAAGGCTGAACAGAATGTTTCTCAGCAAACGTTTCTTTTTTACTTTGTAATATTCAAAGGTTCTGTGCAGTAAATATGATTCGTATTTCATAAGGGTATTTAAGTTTTGATTTACTATGTTTTATGCCTGGGCTTCAGGCCTCTATACACATGAAAGGCCATTGTTCTGGAAGTGGTGAAAAAAACCTACTGGCTTAGAATCAAAGCCATACATGCCCCAGGCTACCGAAGGGATGACGGGTAGGCTAGCTGGTTGTAATGGTCGCATTCATTTGAACTAGAAAGGCTGTTATACTTTTATAACAAATATAAAGAATGTTAAGGCTGTATCAAGGGCGGTGGTGGCAATCTAGTGGTCTATTTGTACAACAGCAATGTCTACCAATTAATCGGTCTCCTAACAATCTTTCTAGTTAACCAATAGATCCATTCAGCACACAGGAGAACAGTGTTGCAGAAGTATTTACAACTCAGGTCCATCTTTCCAAGTATTGCTGAACACCCTCAAAATTATATATACTTTACGATTATAATGATTCCATATGCTTGTTCTTGACATGGTTGGCTAATATGAAATATATGAATATGGACACATTCCGCACTAAGTATCAATATTTCAGTAAGTATACTAAAACACTATAGACATTAATTTGCTTTCCGTAAAGTCATCCTGTATGGCCATAGATGGACATGTAACCCCCTACATATGCATGGGCAGTAGGCCATGTCTACCGGGTTACCATCAGAACTGATTAGGGAGGGTGGACACTGAGTAGGGATGTCAGGAACAGTACTGTCCACACCACGGCCACAATGACATTAGCAGGGGGCACTATGTCAGTGTGCCCCTTGGGGGTGAGGTGGTGGTAGTGGTGGTAGTGGTAGGGGGGAGGGGGCTCCATAGTACACTCAAAATTATACCTCAATCGGCATATATGGTATACCGGGTACTTATCTGCAACTTCAACTCCAACTTCTCACAATGTTTTAAAGCTGAATATTCAAATGGAGGAAATGGGATTTTATGGAGTTTCATTTTATGTAGGGAATGCCTTCGGTAAATCCTTTCATCATAGCAGTATAGTACCTCGTTGTCTTTAGAAACCCTCCTACTCCCACACCAATGCATTTTTAGAGTGGTGGGTTGTGTCATTTCTGACCATATATCAGTATAATGTTAATATCATGGTGTTTTCTTAGTCTGATGAAAAAAGGCTTAAGTAAGAATGGCCCATTAGGACACCCACCTGTTTCACACCTGCTCCTCTTATGTTTGAATCGAGGGTAATCCTGACCGAAGTGCCTGTCCCTCGCAACGTCCCCAATGCCACTTCCATTTAAGATCAATAAAATGGTTTGCAATCCCTGCCTGCCTACTGGGAATGGTAGCTTGGGAGTGGTTAAAAACACTGAAGCATTTTAAAATGTCCTAGCAGTGGCCATCAAATCCATTAACCTTTGTCAATAATTTTTTAGAATTAAAGAGTTTTTGTACCTAGAAACCCAATCGGAATAGGTGGGGGTTGTGTTACATGATTTCTGCGACCGCTTCCCTTGGGAGCGAAGGGTTGGAGGTTGTAATAAGTGGAGGTGCTGAGTGGTGTGATGGGGCATTGAGGGAGCAGTTCAGGGATAGGATTGAGTAGCTCAGGCAGTTCAGGGTCTGTGAGACTTGATGAGGCTGACCACAACATTTTCTTGTATCTATAATTATATTTCAAAGCAAGCATGAAGGGAATCTTTGAGTAAACACCTGTTTATGTATTGAAATTGATAAGTACACTATGATTATTCAGGGCCATGGCACCCGCCCCCCCCCCCCCCCACTTTTGACTAGCTCCAAAAAGGGTCAAACCAAAAAGGGGTCAAAAGGGTCAAAACACCCCTTAGTCCCCCCTACTTTTGGGTGGGGTCATTCAAGAAGGAAATAAGGTATGTCTGGACACAATAGTAAACATGTTACTGCTGGTCGCCAGATGCTATTTACATCTTATGAAAGGATTCACTCGGAACAAACCGAATGAAGTGAGCAGTAGTTACCTTTACATACTCACTCTCTCAGCAGAGGTTTAGGCTTATACCTCTGCCTTCAGCTGGTCACGTGATATCGATGTGACCGCGGTTTGAATTGGAAGCGGGCACATCTGTAAAACTTAAAGTGCATGGCATAATCACCGAGCGTATCCCACTCACAATTCTAGTACTGTTCTATTCTACTATGTGGTTAAGTGCGAGTGGTGAGACTGCCCCTTTATTGTTTAGGTAATATCTGCATTCAAGTACGTGGATAGTTTGTATTGACAGTAATGTACACCCTACAGAATACACACCATAATCAGTTTTAAACATTTTATTTTTGGCTCCAAAAATTCCTCAAAATTGGTTTGTTGACATCTTGGACCAACAAAGTGTCGTATCCTGCACAAGGACTTTTCTTTCCCATTCATATCTTAACTTCTGCATGTTCTTTGTGAAAATAAGTACCATAGTTTTCGTACTCAATCAATATTCGACATAAACAGTCTGTTACTGGCATCAGCATGCTAGCTTAAATAACTTATATGGTTAGTAGTTTGGCATATTAATTGTACGCTTCCCTACATACTCTCTACGTGACGTAAGATGTCAACGTCACATGCCCAGGTGAAGGCATATTTAATTTAGGTATGTTGTGTAGAGTCTGCTTGGAGAGTGCATACATACTTACCTTGACAACCAGGGCACCAGCCAAGACTTCTATTATGGAATAATATTATATTATGCGTATTCCTTGAAAATTGATGAAAGCAACCAGTAGAATGTTTCAGGAGGTACTAATGGCACAAGATCAATCAGCTTCCTTTGGGACTGAGGGACTTTCTTCAATAGCGTTTTCAATCTGAATGCATCAAAGCACAGCTTTAATGTGTTCTTACCCCCAGGGCCTTGCATGCATCAACTTGTACATACTATAAATGTATACATTATGTGACCAGGCAAGGGAAAAGACCCTCCAGGGGGAAGTTATTAATAAATATGGTATCATAATCTTTGAAATGAGAAATCATGAGCTAAAAAGATTCCTGGTAGTTTTGTGGGAATCGCTTTTCAAACATTAGTTTAAATATTACTAACTAAAAATGGTGAATAAGCTCTAAATGCATTGTATGCGATCGAAAATAATGATAATTATGAAAAGTCAGTTTCATTAAGAAATAACCAAATAAATTTGGATTTATTAGTCTAAATTTGGTTCTAAATGGAATTTTTGTGTTTTTCAGTTTTGGGTAACTGTTGGGATTATTACTTGGAGATGATAGTTATACCTATAGGCCTATTTCTTGAAAACACGAAGAAAACAAAAACGTTCATTGTCATCCCTGTTATCTGTGACCAATATGAAAGTCAATTAGAGTAGTTTCATTTCATTGTTATGGACAAGCAACAATCAAGCTGACAAAGTATAATGTGTAGCGAGTGGGAGGCTAAAACACACCAACCTCAGCGGGCCATATTGACTCCCTTGCCCAATCAACATGTTCGCATCACATATTATGAAAACACAGGAGGTCTAGAATGCCTTCAAGATTGTTGATTCTACTAACATTTCACCAACGCCTGCACAACCAGATGCAGGAAAAAAACTAAATGGTGTATAAACAAAGACTTGCAAACAGGGAATTATATTCCTTTCATGTAGTATAGCTAATAGAGGACGTCTTGTCTTCTGTCAGGCAGCAAATGTCTAGACAGGGAAAACAGGTTATTCCTGCACCTTTACATTTCCACTATCGGATGGTGATAACATTTTCATATACAACGTCACATCATTAGAAGTCATCATTACTTGCAAATATAAAATAATACTTTTCTATCGATGTTTCATTCAACCAATATAAACTGTCCTTGGTATATATGTAATTGGCATTGGTGACATTATGATATAATTATGTATAATGATACCTTCTCAGTTCGATATGCTTGTAAATGAGCGAAATGCACCCATTAAATTGAATTGAATTCTATGAGGGAAAAGGTAGTCTTGGGGTGCGGAAAACCGACAGGTTAGGAGTTTTGCAGACACTGCATATTTGGCCTTGCCCTTGTGGTACCTGCCGGGGGAATTGGTGACATTTTGTCTACCGTCCAAGTGGACATAGTATCCCTCCTGGTCATATGACCTTAGTATGACGTCATGTCTGACATGGTACTAATCCGCCAGGTGGCAGTATGGTGTGCTAGCAGGGGGCGCCATGAGCTGTCCTCTTTAAGGGATACGCTCTGTGGGCCGCCTTGGTTCCTATCGCTAAGATATATATGGCGTTTCTGAAGACGGGGTTCTACAGGGGATCAGAACACGACTATTTGGGAGCTTAACTATAGGGTAGAACGTCAATATGGTCAGCCAGCTCCCCTAGTCCATATTCCTATCCAGCAACACGTGTTGACCCCGAAAATGGTTTTTTAAAGAGAGTTTTTTGTTTAAATTTTCTGATTCTCAATGATGCTGACTCGTAGGGAATCAAAAAAGACCATTTTACAACAGCTTATTTTCTAGTTAGGAGAAAGCTAACTATTATAAACTATTTGGATCTATTAGATGACTATGTAAGCTGCATGTATGAGCAGTAGGCCAGGTCTAGCAGGTTACCATCAGGACTGAGTAAGGAGGATGGACACTGACTGTATAATATGGATGTCATCAGCAATACTGTCCACACTGGGTACATAATTAGCAGGGGCACTGTACGGTTAGTGTGCCCCTTGGTGTAATGTAGTGGGTGGGTTAATAGTACTAAAGCTTCACTTCAATTTCTATCTCATTGGTGGCCATACAAATTAGTGATGGATTCTGTGCAAAATTGATAACCGTTGTGAGGCGTGTTTTTTCATTATAGATTATTACTATTGATGCACTTGGTGGGAGAATGAGCTATATTCTCTGTTTATGATATGATTCAAAATATTATTGACAATGGATCTAATTACACTTCTGGGCTCCCTGGTTCGAATACTGCCCAAACATGTTTAAATACAGTTATAGATTACAGACATCTTCAGGTGTCTCGTGTCTTGGAGATAAGACATCAGTAGGAATATACCATTAGAACACCCACCTGATTCACACCTGCTTCTCTCTCTACCGATGTCCCCAATGCCGCGTCCATCTGATCAATGTAACGGTTTGAAATCCCTTCATGCCGACTGGGAATGGTAGCTGTTGAGTGATTTAAAAAGAAAGCAAACAATCATTTTAAAATGTCCTAGCTCGGGCCATCAACCTTTGTCAACAATGAGTTTTTGTGCACAGAAATCAAATAGGAGTAAGTGGGGCTGTTACATTATTTCTGCCACAGGTTCCCCCGAGAGCAAAGGGTAGGAAGGTTACAGTGGCGGAGGTGTTCTTTGAGGGCAGGGAGCAGCTCAGGGTGGAAATGAGTAGCTCAGAAGGAGAGAATATTTCACAAATAAGGGGCTGTGAGAGAATACTGACCCCAACAGTTCACCTGTGTGTATTTTTAACGTTGAAAGCTGTCATGCAGGAAACCAGAGGGACTATATAAAACATGAAGAGTGGGTCATGCGGATTATGAGGCAAGAGGAGCTGTGGGTTCTGGGAAGAAGCAATAGCTGAATTGGTTGAAAATACTAGTTATGATACCCACACTCTGTACCAAAGGGTGAATATCCCACATGGCGCAAACGTGACACAATATGCAAAGGTGTTATAAGCTCAAAAATATATAAATCTGGTTGGTAGTTATCGGAAGAAAGTGGTAGCTAGGGGACATATCCCAAGCTAGATGTTTAATCATAGAACAGGAATTGTGACTGGAATTGATCATGCCAGCTTTTCTTAGTTCGATATGATTTCCATTAAGATAGCAGAGGATGTAGTAGTTTGGTAACTCGGTCAATGTCTGATAATTAATCGCACTTGGTCTCGCAACCTTCTTGTAGGGTCAATGGAATGACACCATATAATTAGGTGTATGGAAGGATTGTAATTCATGCGTCTCCTAGACGCTATAGTTTAATACGATTTTTGTTGCCCATAGTAGAAATTCCATGTCTGGTTATGCGCACAAGAAGAGAGTTATTTTATCATAGACAAATAGGACACAACGAAGCCGAAATGCAAGGGCTGCAGGAAAATTGTATCGCAATTGGAAGCTGATTTGCTACTCCCTGCTACAGCATGCCAACAATTTGGGGTTGATGAACTCCCGACAGGATGGATCATAACAACAGCAATGAGTGTATGTAAGGCCTACAATGCATGTACCATGCCTTCCTAAGAGTCTTCTATTTTTTCACATTTCAAAATTGATAATTTCTAGTCGCAATTTCCTCACTAGAAATCCTGTGTATATCGGCAGTTTCAATAATTGACAGTTGAAGTTATCAACAAAGAAAATTGATCTGAGAGCAAAGGCTAGGGATGTTTCAGTTGAGGAGGTGTTCATGAAGGGAACGGAGCAGCTTATATAGGGATGGCAATGTGTAACCCAGAATGTTTTGCTCGATTCTCACTGTCCGAAGTCCAATGGTTTATTTCATGGTGGATACGATGACCACTATGCTTAAGTACTAGTAATCATGTATCCCATGCCCCCCATGGGATACAGTGTTCCCGTATCCCATGGCCTGAAGAGTAAAGACCATGGAATAAAGGCAAGGGCTCATAGCCTGAGCACATTTTGGTACCGTTCCCTCTCGTTGAGGCTGGGGCCGCATCCCACTCAGCCTGCAGCTTCGTGGGATACGGCCCCAGCCTCACCTTGGGGGGAACAGTACCAAAATATGCCCTTTGTCTATTTGTATACACAGAGAAAAAAGAAACAGCGTTAAAAGGGAGTCCAGGTTGTCTCCAGAATGACTCCCCTGTTAAAGGGAGTCCAGGTTGCATAGATGACTATCAATGCAAGCCTTGGGAGCCTAGATGACTCTCTGGCTGACTGGAGGGAGTCACCTGGGGGAGTCATATGACCCAGAGAGCCTCCCTTCGGTTAGCCAGTGAGTCACCGAGGCTCCCTTATTTGACCTGGACTCCCCTAGAAAGGGGGGTCATTCTGGAGGCAACCTGAACTCCCTTTTGCTGTTTCTTCTCTCTGTGTATACATGTATTTTAAAGTTGTTCGTTTATTTCTTAGGCCTTTCAAAGATCCGCATTAAGCTCGTCAGTAGACGTCAGCAAATCAAATCCTGGAAATGTGCAGCTGTATACATAAATATTAGACAAAAATTGGGGAGTTGCTAAGCCGGATTGATGGAGACCGGCTTAGCATTGAAATAGGGCTGATTTTTCATTGGTGAGAAGTATAAATAATTCAGGGGAGAAAAGTAAAGAATATAGAATTCAATCCACTGGCTCACTTTTCGTTACACCTGTCTCCAGTTCTCTATGTCAATACAGAGGATGTGAACAGGTAGATGATGTTTTAGTTACCGTCATCAATCATAATGAAAATGTAAACAGTCTAGTCGGAGGGAGGCTGCAGTGCATGCGCAATGGTAGGGCTTTCCCCCATACGCATACGGTTCAATCCAAAGCTCAGAGTAAAACACAGTAAGGATGCATGCTCCCCCAAGCATAAGGCAAAAGACACCACATACAGAGGTCACACAAACCTGTGATCTTGCCATAAAACCAGGGATACCCAAATAAGCTAAAATATACCTTCTCGGAATAGCCATAAACGCTTTGTATCGTTTCAACTCAGATATCTTCTATTTTAGTCTGTGGATATTGCATGTTCATGTTTTCGATATGATAACACCAGAGATATATATATATATGGTGATTTGCCCACTCAGTTGATATTTCTAATTTACTCTTCCTTAAACTACAGTCTGGCATGCCTAGGTGCCAGGTTTAAAGTCTCGAAAATGATTTTTGCGTTGTTAT
This sequence comes from Harmothoe impar, assembly GCA_947462335.1. Taxonomy (NCBI): domain Eukaryota; kingdom Metazoa; phylum Annelida; class Polychaeta; order Phyllodocida; family Polynoidae; genus Harmothoe; species Harmothoe impar. Next base: position 79,789,661 of record OX381705.1, read on the forward strand.
GTGTATACTAACAATACGTATACATGTATATAGCAATACCATTTTTCAATCTATAGGGATTATAATATGAAAACGTGGACAGGGATATCAGTATGCACCCAGAACATGAAAACCATAATCAAAGACAGTGTTTTTAAAAGGGATCCTGATCGTCCATATACTATACCTGCACAGAGATATGCTATCCTGTAAGGATATCATTGTTGATGATATTGTGGTACGTACAGACGCTACATGTCTACTCCAGCTCCACCCCCTGAGGCACCACCTGTGTTAACCCTGTATGTGCAGCATAGCACTGCGACATGCCTTACTGTTGTAATGATGCATTCTTTATGCATCCCGGCAAGTAACTCGCCAGTACCGCAATTAATGCATCACGCTGACCGTACAGAGCATTCACACCAATACATCACTGGTGAGATACTCACGGGTGTTGCATTGGTGCTTCATAACAACAAAATAAAGCCGAAGTCCTATAAGCATGTCATTAATGATGATGTTATTGTACATACAGAGGCTACATGTCTACTCCAGCGACACCCCCTGAAGCACCATCTGTGTCTTAACCCTCTAACGGTAGCATAGTGGCTTGATGCAATACGTCCTTTTGTTGCAATGATGCAGGAATGCAGTCATGCTAAGCAGCTCGCCAGTGCAGTATCCCATGGAGGCCATACACTCTCAAAGGGTCATCACTGGTGCAGCACTGGTGAGTTACTCGCCGGCGTTGTATTGGTGCATCATACCAAGAATCAAAGTTGAAGAAGTAGAGATTTTAGGGGAGAGAGGATAGCTGTATGGATATCAATAAAGATATGAATAACCACATTATCTAGGGCTGTATCGATCATATCTACTACATCTGCTTGTAAAGGCCATACTGCCGAGAGGTGACAACATACTTGGTGGGAGATGGTAGACAAAGGGCAGCAGGATGCATAAGAAACCATGATCAGATGATTATTGATCAGCACATCAGAAAGCAGTCGTCGGGGGCGGGTTGGTGTGTGTGTGGGGGGGGGGGGGGGTATGTGTTTGTCTATGTGTGTGTGTAGGGGAGCGGGAAGCTTTTACAGATAGATATTAAGCTTGGGAGAGTGAAACATTTCCCCTCAAAAATGCTTCTGAAAAGTGATACATCTTGGAATAAAGAATGTGAATATGCTATGGAATAATTTATTATCACAACTAACAAACTATGTATTCTATCAGCCTATGCTAATGGGGACATTAACATGTTTATATAAGGCAAGTTGATTACCCCTCCTGTGTGGCCGTTACTATTCACAAAGGGGGTTATATACACTAGGGGGTGAATATGGTAGACCCAGAGGTTGAACTGAGTAATAATTATCATCTTATCTCTTGCCTACACGCTGACAAGGAGACCTTGCAAATAATGTGGCCCTCTGGTGTAAAGTGGTGGTACTTTGTCCCTCTATGCATGACAATGCACATGTGAATATATATGGCAAATAATGGAACTAGTACGCTAAGACAGTGATTGGAGCACCTTGAGCATGGTTCAAGGTGCCCCAATGTTTTTGGGTCAATATATACCCAATTCGTGCCATCATAGATAAGTTTAATGCTATTCAAATTACATAATACATTCAGGATTATAATTAGATTCTACAAAAGCATTCAGATGTATACTTTGACCTCCATACAGATCTTAGGCAAGCAATGTTTTGCAAGAACATAAGAACAAAAGTTTAACAATTGCAAATATTTACTTTCAAGGGCACAAATCTTTAATGTTGTCTGAGCTACTCTTCAGCATCAAAAAATAAACATGATGCTGCTGCTCTGAACAATATATAGTAGGGGGTAATGTGGTAGGCATACTGCTGGAAATTTCCCAAAGGAGTAGCAAAGATAGTGAGTGGTTCAACGTGCCCAGGTTCAACATGCCCCTCTCTCCCCTACTTATCAAGGACATGGCACGAATAGCAGGCAAATAACTTGTAATGTGTAGCAAGTATTGATAAATTGACAAGAAAGGTTTAGGGGAAGACATTTCGGACAGCACGTATGGTACGAGTAGTGTACACGTGTGTATGTGGGGGGGGGGGGTTGAGGTATGATGGGAGGTGTTGGGGATGGGAGTCAGTAAGGGGTACACGACTGGGGGTAGCAGGTGATGGCTACTGTGTTAGTGTCCTTGCCCCTGATAGCTATACCCCCTTTATTGTATTGATTATGTCTCCCCATGGTAATAACTATTGATGCATGCTATCTACCATATGTACAGTACTTCTATAGGCTTCCCCTATACTGAGACTACTGAGCATATACAATAACGAATATCTGTGGTATATTATCTGATGTTTTTTGCATTGAATACGACGGTCTGATCTGCGCCTAAGGGAAGTTGGGTTTGGTGAAAGACCTTTTGGGGGTAGGGGGATTCTTCAATTAGAACCGATTATGACAGACAATGTGACTTTAGGCCACTTAAGCTGGACGGCCACCAGTCAATAGCATTAGAAGGGCCATTCCACTGCAGCCGTATTTGCCATTTGAACATCATTGTAGCTGGACGGCCACCGTCTGTCTGCCGATGTGTTCTATAATCAAATTACCCATAATGACTGACAGATATCTATCCATCAGCAACTGGACGACCAAAGTTGGTGTGATTTTTCATACCCGTTTCATCGTCTCATACATCACTTTAAAGACAAGCTGCAGTATTATTTCTGTCCATTTTGTGAAGATTAGACTAAGTGCTCAGAAAATACCTTTCAACCTGTTTTGCAGGTGTTTCAAAACCAAACATAGGATCCTGTGGAACCGATGTTTTTCTCAGCCAGGAAAATAAAACTGAACCAATTTAAAGTATTACCGGAGCCGCATGTGCTTAAAAGCACGTGGTGCTCACAGGAACCAGTTGCATCCTATTAATGGTGAGTGTTTTCCGCCCGCTGTTGTTTGTGTGGCCTCTAATAGCCACCACCTATTGTGATTTCACACCACAGCTGCCTACTTCATGCCTCTCAATTACTTACTTACCATTAGCTTACCCGGCCATGTGTCACACAACGTGAGTCACTCTAACACAATGTAAATACTAGGTTAATCACTGACAATGGTACTATACAGTGTTCAACACATCAAGCTGTCATGTCGTCCCAAAGTGTACACTATAAGTTGTATGGGTAGGTCCCCAGGTCAACCCTTTTGGGCCACATCAGGACACATGATGCCTTGTGGGGGCTTATTTCCCAGGTCCTTACTGAAATCTTTTATATCATGTCTGGCTTCTGATGAGAGAGTCAAATCGTGACTAAAACTAGGAAGTATCAAGCAATCCGGAACCACAAATTAGCTACCTGCAAATTTCACAACCGAAATAAACATGACCATTGCTCTATCAAGGCTGGGAATACGCATATGCAATATAGGAGAATACGTTGCTAATATGATTCTTACATCGCAGAAAGGAAAATAGTTTTAACCATGATAACACACTGTGTAAATAGTAAGTGTTGACAGACAGTAGCAGTAGCACCAACCATGGCTTTACCGTAGATTCCATCGTCTACCTACAGTACAGTAGATTGCACTGTGTACGTATACCTATACACTAACTGCTAAAAGTAAGCAAAATCATAGGCCAAGTAAAACAACCCCAAACCTTTTGCCTGGCACAGTTTACTGGATGAAGTTTAGAACCACAAATTGTGTAGTATTAGGTAGTGATCAGAAGGAGGTAGAAATAGGATATACAAATAACACTTTGGTGGTAGAAAGTGCACCTCAAACTACATTGAGCCAATTGCGTTAGTTTGTATCAGAAGCCGTAACACATGTTATTAGATAGCTATAGTATACAATGCATTGCATACATACAGCCATTACCACGTGGGTAAAAGGCTGACTTTCAGAAAATGTTCTCATCAGTAGACTATTCACATTTTGCTTTAAATTGTTGCTGGCGCTGCGTAAATCCGTCATGTCTCATGATGGTAAATTGACGTGAATCCCCGAGGCATCATGCCATTATCACAGGGTCTGGACGACGCTAATCGCTTTATCAGAACAAAATAATAAAAGCTGAAAAGCAGCTTCTGCTATAAGTCAAAATGTCTGTCGAATATCTTCACATAATTATACAGCATTTTGAAAATGGTGTATAATATGTTTCCACATGAGCATTATTTGAGAATGATAAGTACATGACATGGTGAAGAATAGGGCTTAACTTGAACGTTATATCGCTATTTTTATTATGAACTTCTTTTGAACGATTTGTCTTTTTCATTTCCAATTGTAGTTTTTGCTATTACAATCGATCCTTCATATTGATCGTTTGCGCCCTGGTTCCTCTGCATTCTCACCGTGTGAGAGTTTTTCCCTTGAGTGAGGGTCTGGTGTTATTGGAGGCCTTTTATTGGTAGGGTTCCGGCGGATTTGTGGCTTGGATATTGCAGAGTAGGAGCGGATATGAGGGCCAGGAGGTGTTCAAAATGAACAGATGTGAGCGAGCCGACTGACCCATGGCTGTGGGAGCCGGGGTACAGGGTATGTTTACATGCCTGGTTTTCCTTGCCTCTGTCATTTCGCAGCCTCCCTATAAATCTGAATGTTCTCTTACTTTACATACAGTAGTTATGGCCACTGTGTAATTATCCTCTACTCCATTCCAGCATGCATCTCATTTTCACCCTTCTCCCCTTGACGCTCCCAACCTGCAAATTGCCTACCCCACAAGCCCGTTCCCCCGCCTCTAGAATGACTGACAATAAATTTTGAATAACGGTTCCGGTACTTTTATACATTTGAAGGGGACACCCATCAATTATAGAGACATTTGATTATCAAGTGGGCGCTAAACATCTGGACATATGAGATAGCTCCTGTTAAAAGAGCTGCATGCGTTTATACTGACAGCTTGTAGCTTCAAATGTGTGGCTTGTTGTTGACTGTTAGTAAGACGTAGTCATATGACGTAGTCGTATGACGTAGTGAGTGACGTCATTATCTCGTTATAAACAGGATCCTACAGGTTGGGCAATTGTAAACCGAGCTGTTCATTATAGCTAATATCTATATGATTATTGGTGACGTTTCAATACAGGTAGCATCAGTTTTCTGTGTAATGGTACCAAGAATACAATAATGAAGTCACCATACCTACTTTTTATTACCTTGTAGTCTCATTTACATCATTTGCTTCAGATTCACCTTTAGGCCAAAAGAAAGGTGTGTTTCAGGTTACCCGACCCTACCTAGCAAAACGAGTCGACGCCAGTGTTGGTGAGTCAGCGCTGAAGTTTGCAAGTCAATTTTTAGGTACTTTTCAGGCCATGGGATCAATCTGTCTTTATAAAGCACTTTTGGGTACTTTTCAGGCCAAAGTAAAAAAACAACAAAAAAACCAAAACAATCCGACCTATCCTACCTAGATTTTCAGACTATGTAACCTGATACACATGTACACCTTTGTTTTTGGCCTTATATTGATTCGTTTATTCTTATTACAACAATGGGATATGCATAGGAGTATGGCATCGCCCACACAACTCACATGGCCTCAAACAAATTTGAATGTGTACACTTGGTTCCAATACAACTAACTAGATGGCAGTGGCGATGCTCAGGCTAATAACCTTTAATACCGCCTACACACTATCTGAATACTTGATATTACTAGTTTCGAGTACATTTTTGTTCTCCGTGCCCAAGGAAAGTGTTTCACAGCATTTGTAAATTATATTTGTATCTATTCTCCTCATTAATAATTGCTATCATCAGCAGGGTGATCCATCTTCAATTAGGGAGAATTACACCTGCTGACAATAATATGATTAAAGAGAGGAGGAAAACTAGCTAAGAGTATGACATAATTCTCTCATAGTATAACACTTTTGAGAAAGTTTCATAATTAATCTCCATATATAATTATACTGTCTTAAGATATAAGACATACATAGTCTTAAGTAAAATTCTTATCATTTCCTCTGCTCCATCACATCACCACACTCTGGTGGGTCACCTATGAATCTTTTCTAACCTGTATTCTCAAATATATTGAATGTTTCTGTCCATTTTATGAATTTTCTTAGAAATGACAATTTGACTTTCACTTTGGCTTCACTGATATTACTTATGAAACATCCTCCTTGAATGGGTAGCAACGAGGTCCAGCAGTAAAATAGGTATGAACTGGGCTGGATCTGGTCACTTCAAATCTGGAAAGCCCATTTGGGTCCGAATTAAATGACACATAACTTAATGATAAGTCAGAACCAGGTTTTATAATATGGAAAGTTTATCCTGTGAAACTTTTGAACGACATTTTATATGTATACAGTTGAAGGATAAACATGAGATATATAACATGTAGGTCTACATCGGTGCGATTAGCTGAGCTGGGGGCTTTGCGGCGCTGGCGTGACCTACCCTGACCTTGGGGCTGACCCTGATCATAACTGGTAGGGTATGTGACAGTAGGAATGGGGGGTGCTGGAGGAGCAGAGAGCTGAGGGGCGGCCTTGGAGGCGGCAGGTAGGCGCGAGGCTTTTGTAGAGGTGGCCGAGGGGGCAGTGCCGGCCGCTGCGGCCTGCACCGAGGCCAGGGTGGGGAACAAGCGACCTGTCCTGACCCTGGAGGTGGTGTTCCTGAGGGAAGCTATTTCAGGATCAGTCCACCCCGGTCTTGCAGCGTCGGCCCATCGTATATGGCCTTCAGCCACTCTGGTCAGTACCTCCTCCGACCACTCTCTCACCTGCTCCCACTCATAATCCTTGACGTCTTGCAACACATCTTCAAAGTGGGAACTGATCATAGGCCTATCTCCAAGTGGTGTGCGCTCATCAGTCGCCAGACGACGTAAGCCATACAAGTACTCAGGGGGCTCCAGAAGGGCGAGTCCCGTCTTGACATGGGTAGGACCCCTAAACACATAGTCGTGGGGGTGAGAGGGCCTACCTTTCATGGTTGTTATGTGCTGGGCGGTGTCCAGGAGAGCTTGTACCTGCAGCCCGACCAGGGGGCTTGTAGCTTGGTGCATGGAGACCGGCAGGTACTGGGAGGCTGCAGGGTAGGAGGTGGCGAAGCCGGGGAGCTGCTGCAGGGGCAGCTGTTGGGATGGCAGCGTCTGTGACAGCTGAGGCTGGCCGTCAGCCGGGGAGGCCACATGGTCGGTGACAGACTCGGTGTCAACGACTACAGGATAGGTGTCAGACGAGGTGACAGTAGCGGCAGGAGGTTGATACGGGCCTGCCGAGGCTCTAGCGGCCGCAGCTGACGCACGGGTAACAGTTTTCTTACCTCCGGGGGGCCTGCTGTCCGCTACAGGGACAGTTGTGGAACCATCAGCATACCTTGAGGTCGGGAAGGCCTCCTTGAGTCGTGATAGTATCTCAGTGGACGTGCCGGACACCGTAGTGACAGTAGACTCCAGCGTCCCGAGTCGCGACTCCAACTGAAACACCTTATTGCTCAGCTCCTGAGTCCCCAGCCGCTTGAATGAGACCGGCGAGGTTGTAGGAGTGTCCTTCTTCCTAGTAGGCATACCGATTGCTACGCTAACTAACTAAAAACTAATCTAATCTAGCTAAATAAATGAAGCCACGCTTCTTGTCGACACCTTGTTTTGGTTTACGCTGGTTGAGTACCGGGTACCAGCGGTGGTAGTGTGAGACGCCGACGTTGGTGGCGCTACTAGTCCGTTCCCGCCTTAGATTATACCGGGTACTTTCTATCATTAAACACCAATTTTATACAATTACTGGTAATTATTTTCATCATGTGGAGGGGTGAGTCTGTATGGCTAACCCATATATGTCGGCATTAGGCCAAATAAAAAAAGGTTTGTTTCAGGCCTAGCCTACTAAAACAGGGCCGACCCTACGTGTTTTATGCAATTTTTAAAGACATTTTCAGATTTTTATGCCCTTTTCGTCAATTTTAGGGTTTGCACAAGAACTGGCTACTACTTTCATGTTTTTAAAAAATAAAGCAAAATATAAAAATATCCGACCTACCGACCCTAGACTTTATCACCATGTTACCTGAAACGTACCCCTTTTTCTGGCCTTACCAAATGTAACATACGTAACTCAATAGTCCCAGTTCGTATACAAGCAACACAACCAACATTGGTGTGTCATTCCCCCTTCATGGTCTGCAGCATATAAGCCAGCCGGGTATCAGGTCATGCATCTCCTCCTGTGACCCGTACAAGGTATCTCCCTATCTTATATCCATCAAGCTGCATAAGTTCTTCTGTTTTATAAGGCTACTTCAAGCCCTAACCTGCCCTCTCCAACCCTTAACCTGCCTTCCCAGAGCCATAACCTGCCCTTTTAGGGAAGGCAGGTAAAAGGCAATGGCACACACTTACTTTGTTAGCTTTTTGTTAGCAGTTTCGTTTTGATACCACCTACTCCCTATGTGAGATAAGCCCTTTAAGGGAGTACGTGGTACAGTATATGCACTTCCGTATATCACATTATATGGAGCCTCCATATCATCCAGAAAAGCATTCCCCATGACAAAAACATGGTGGGTTCTACTTGGCATCCCTTCTAACCAGCTGAGGCCCCTTTACACATTAAGGCAACATTTTATCATCAATAATAACCACAGCGGCGAGTACCACATCGTCTTAGCACACCACCTTTTGGGAGTGAATTAACATCTGTATCTACCATCAAACAGACAATAATGTGCCATCTCTTTTTATAAGACTAAAAGAGGTAACAAAAACAGGATATAAACACCGCATACTCCACATAATCTCTAACAGTTAATCAGTGCAACTAGCTGTATAGCTTTCTGAGGTAGCGGTACTTTGTTTGAAAATGTCATTCATGCTTGCATATATACAAGCACTGCTAAATTGTAAATCAGCAGTATGACGTACAGAGTTTTGAAAAAAGGTGACAAGCTACTTGCAATTGGTTCTGCCTTCCGATAGCCACATAAAATAACACACATTTACACACCATAAGAGTATCATAACAGCATTCATACAAGTCTGCTCATACAAATGATATCTAATTATGTCACTAGAATATTACTTGTTATTGAAACAAGTCTCCCATTTGTAGCCAACTATGACCTGCAGGTCTGCCGCCATAATGTTCCACCAGGCATCATTGGATTACTTGTGTTTATACGAGGTGGCAGACAGCCTGGTGAAGAGCTTCCCATTTTGCATGGTTTTATGTCCCCCCTAATTGGAGTAATCCGTTGTTGGCTTAATAAGGGTCTTTCTAGTGGAGCAGCAGGAAATGCCCCTCTGGTCGACTGTGCAATATCTGCCTCCAGGCGACTTCAGGTAAATGCCCATCATTGGTTCTGGAGAGCTTTGTCAATTCTCACAAGTGTTTGGTAACAGCACGGGAGCCTGCCTCTGCCATTTCTCCACCCTGTCTAATGCAGTGATTCATGTATTCTATGGGGCTATAAACTCATTTACCTCTCATTGCTTTACTGGGAGCGCTGTGGCTAGTAACATTATGGAAGGTATTGCAATAGGCCTGATAAGTAACACTAACAGTAGGTGATTTTAGGGGAAGAATGTGAGTTTGATGATGATATCAGGAATCATGATAATAGTGGTTGAGGTTTCCGTGCCATTTATATTGTCTCTTCACTAAAGTGGCAGACTTGACGTAAATATTATAATGCAACTTGATGATGGCTTTCCAGATCTTTATGATTTTATTACTTTTTCTCATGAAACCTACTTATTGAACTAAAAAGAGGACACAATTGTTGATTAGGGTTTATTGATTAAGGGAGCAAAGGTTAACTGTTTCTAATTAGATACACACACAGAACAACATGGTCAGTGTGTGAAGCAGACACAGGGCCACCAAGTCCAACAGACACAGGGCCAGTGTGTGCAGCAGACACAGGGCTGTGTGAAGCAGACACAGGGCCACCAAGTCCAACAGACACAGGGCCAATGTGTGCAGCAGACACAGGGCCACCAAGTCCAACTGGTGCAAGTCTACACCTGTCATATCCTCACAGGTCAATATTAACTCAATCAAAACGAAGCCCAGTATCCCCATATTTATCTCTGTACTATAAACTCGATCATTATATTTACTGCCGGTACACTTTAAAGAATGTCTTAATTGTCCAGAAAGTGGAAGTTGACTAAAATAGTATAAATATTGCATCTATATCGCAGATCTATCACAATAATTATGATTATAATTGATATAAAGTAATTATGGGCAAAGCCAACTGATATTAACGTCCCAGATAGATAGATGCGTATATTTTTACACTGTATCATTATTGGGTATAAATAACTATGAGTGAAGTTCCTTAGATTAGTAATAACTTAGATTGGTCTTGTCAAGAAAACGTGTGTTTTGCCACTGTGATATTGCACACTTATTAGTCAAATATTGAGACCAACTCATTAATCAAGTTCCAAAAGTAGGGCCTACAAAAGATGTAGTTTATTACACTCCTTATTGCCCATGCACTGTGTTAGAAGTTGAGCACAGGTGTGCTAACAGTACAAAGGAGGGGCCTGAAAAAGGTAAGGTTGGTTTCCAGCCACCCAATAAAACACCCTTGTACAAAAGCTACAAGTCATACAGAATAATTGCCTACGGATAGTCAACAATATCCATGATGCACGTTAGGCAAATGTGGAGAACCTACTGATGATGCTGTATTGGAGAAACTTCATGTCAGGAGGAATAGACAAACACTGATGTTCATGTACGGACGCGCAGCTGATGCCGAAAACTTGCTGCAGCCTATTAGAGCACTTCGGGGGAACGACAAAGCAAAGTTCAAATTAAGATGTCCCATCAAGAACTGCTATGTAAACAGCCCCGAATACAGGGGTTGGAGGCTCTGGGATAGACTGACTGCGGTCCAACAGAAGAGTGCCACAAAAGACATCTTCACCAACAATCTTACTCCGGCAGACCTACGACCACTAGAGCGCCTGGTTATTTAGAGTGCCTGGTTATCTGAACTGTTGTAGTAGTCATGATAAATATAGAGCATCATCAATCATCATTACATAGAGTAGAGCAAACGGACTCTTATTATCAAACTCCTATGGACTGGAAGACTTTGATCTGATCACCAAACTACAATCTGGAATAATTAGTACCATCTTGGTATTTTTTGAAAAACGTTTCAGCCGAGTTGGCCTTCATCAGGTGAAAATATCAAGTCAGAACTCCACGACATCTGAAACCAAACACCATGCTATGAGGGCATGCCAGGTAGGGAGAAAGAACGAAAAAGGTTTAAAAAAAGAAGAAATTTCGACCTGCCAGGCCTGGAAACCAACATAATACATGTTATGGCCAAAACCAGGTGATTATCACGAGTTTAAACATTTGGACATAATAAACGTAGCTCTTAATATTAATGACCCCGACGGGTTTACACTGGCGGCCTAATGCTCCCAGAATCTGAATGTACATTTTCCCCTTTTCATTATAATGGCAATTTGATGAGTATAAACAATCCCGTTTAAAAAGGATTGCCGAGGAAGTTCTGGGGCAATAGCTGCAATTATGTTAGCATTTTGTGGTATAACTGCTTCTAGAAATGTTCCATTATTCCATTACATAGGGGCCTATTCCCTGATAGTTAAGGAGTGAAACAATGGTAACCAGGCCTAGGTCTTCGACTGTTAAACATACATCACGGATAGGGACTCCAGAAAAAATTGAGAACTATTAAAAAGGCTATAGAACTATATAATTGTTGGAGTCAATCTGAAAGGTGGTGGTTCCGATTTGTCTCAGGCAGGTGAGTGGGAGTGAGTTATGTAAGGGGTTGGGAGGCCATCTGGAGTACTGGCCAGACTGGGTCATGATTGACAGACCCTCTTAACATGACCACTCGATATACTGCAAATCACTTCAGTGGATGTAGGAATAGAGTAAACAAATTGCCTTAGTGACCCAATCATAATCATTTTGATGTGTTTTGCCTAGGAGCAGGTGAGAGCATCCTCTGATTGCTTCCATTTTTAAAATCATATAACAACATACTGGGCAATATCACATACCAAGAGCCAGCCAGGGCCATTCCTAACTTCATAGGGTTTCACCTATTTTTTGTATAGATAGCTGCACCAAAACACCCATCTGCTGTGTGCACTGTCCACAGGGGCGAACCTGGCGGATTCTGGGGTCCCTATCACGGACAGAAATGGCCAATCCCCAGGACTACCATTTCTGATAACCACTCATATAGCATGTCAAGATGTAGCCACAGAAAATTGGTAATTAGTATTCATTCACACACCTACACACCTCTCAGTAAACTAGCAGTATACATTACGAAGCATCTGAGGAAACCAGGTACATTATATTACCTTCGGCCCTAAACAAGAACGCTATTGACAGTTCAAACTGTCAATAGTGGAAAATATTTCAATTATTGACAGTTCAAACTGTCAACGGGGGAAATAATTCCTGTTATTGACAGTTCCTCATGCGAACTGTCAATAGTGGGATACTTCTGTGTTACTGACAGTTCCCACTGACATTGGAATCAAATCGTGTTTTTTTATGGCAAAAGTGTTTTTTTTCTGCTTTCTCACCAAAAATCCGTTTTGGAGCCAAAATCAGTTTTGGAGCCAAAATCAGTTTGCGCTCAAAATTGGTTCTGGCCCGAAATCGGTTTTGCCCCAAAAATTGGCTTTTCCACCAAAAGTCAGTTTTGCACCCAAAATCGACTTCTCCACCAAAATCGACTTTTGCATCAGAATCGACTTTTCCAACAAAATAGACTTTTCCACCAAAATAGACTTTTCCACCAAAATAGACCTTTCTTTTCCACCAAAATAGACTTTTCCACCAAAATAGACTTTTCCACCAAAATCGACTTTTCCACCAAAATCGACTTTTCCATCAAGATCGACTTTTCCATCAGAATCGCTCTCAGGTTTATCACAGTAATGATAAGGAATTGTCAATAAGAGAGGAAATTCCCACTGCTGACAGTTTGGTGACGAACAGTACTGTCAATAACCGTATAATTTACCACCATTGACAGTTTGAACTGTCAATAAGAGAAAATATTCCACTACTGACAGTTTGAACTGTCAATAGCTAAATCAAGGTGGGCCAGCTATTGACAGTGCAAACTGTCAATAGTAGAAATCAATCTTCTCATTGACAGTTCAAACTGTCAATTACAAAATGAAATTCCCTTATTGACAGTTCAAACTGTCAATACCAGGATATAATTCCCTTATTGACAGTTGACACTGGCAATAAGAGATTATTTTTCTCTTATTGACAGTTCCTTTTTGAAACTGTCAATAAGGGAATCCTTTTTCTCTTATTGACAGTTTGAACTGTCAATAAGGGAATTATATCCTGGTATTGACAGTTCGAACAGTCAATAAGGGAATTCTATTCTGTTAGTGACAGTTCGAACTGTCAATTGTCACGGCCTCTTGAAATATCTCTTGTCAATTAATCTCTGCTGTTCTGGCTCCAAATGGGCTGACACTGTGACGCTTTATGAAGAGGGCTAATTAGGTGGATGTCCTTTTTATGATGCTGTACCTTCAGGGTTACTTTGTCGCTGCCCCTAATTGGTACATGGTTTCGGCAGCACAACAGTGTTTTGGTCTGTGATACTGTACACACAGAGCCAGCAGAGTCACATATGAACTGGGAAAAGGGACTTTAGGGCACCCTGCACTAAGGACCTTTTTTGCAGATCGTGTCACATAAGTTGTCGGTGATAGGTAAGCAGTTGCTCTGTACTGTTTGAAGCTTTGTGATGACCCATGCCGGGGCACTATTGGTGACAGGATCCCAAAACAGGGCAGCATCATTTGTTTGATAAGCATTGTCTCTTGTCGGTACATTTCCGTGTTTCCCACAAGTTATTGCTTTGACATGGGTCAAATGACGGTACCCTACCACTCCCAGGAAGTTGAAACTATGTTCTACTGTTAGTCATTGGTTGATCAGATGTATCTAGATCAGTGAGGTCAGGGACACGATTTCTTGGGTAGACCGACAACATCTTTGTCTTGTTGTCAGTGATAATACCAGTACCAGATCATTCGTGAACATGTACCCTTGTGGATCCCAAAACAGGGCAGCATCATTTGTTTGATAAGCATTGTCTCTTGGCGGTACATTTCCGTGTTTCCCACAAGTTATTGCTTTGACATGGGTCAAATGACGGTACCCTACCACTCCCAGGAAGTTGAAACTATGTTCTACTGTTAGTCATTGGTTGATATCTAGATCAGTGAGGTCAGGGACACGATTTCTTGGGTAGACCGACAACATCTTTGTCTTGTTGTCAGTGATAATACCAGTACCAGATCATTCGTGAACATGTACCCTTGCATTACACCCATTTTTTCACATTTTGGAGATCATTGATGTACTCCGGGAAAAGAAGGAGTCCCAGAACAGATCCCTTGGGAACCCCAAAAGGTACTGGTTTCCTGGTGGAGTTGTGGCCATTGGCGTCTGTGTATAATTGTCATCGGTTCGCCATTTAAGCTTTGAATCCATTCTAGTGCATTTCCAGATGCCATAGTTGCACACTTTTCTTACAAGCATCGATTGTCTTACTGTGTTAAATGCCTTGTGGAGGTCGATTAAGACATAGCTGTTTACAAAATAAATGATTGGTCGATTTACATGTGGAAGAGGTACATGTGGCTTACCATTTCGTAAGTCAGTAAGACATTTCAACATACTTTTATAGATCTTTGACATATTTAGAACTCAAAACTCAACTCAAGCATTCAACACGTAATAATAATCATAATATTATCAGTCACAAACAGATCGCAACTATAGCCAGTTATGTCATTCAGGTCTACACCATGTCCTGTACATCTGCTACAACATTACACCAGGCATCATTGGATTACTTGTGTTTATACGAAGTGGCAGACAGCCTGGTAAAGAGCCTCCCATTCCACATGTTTAATGTCCCCCTAATTGGAGTAATCTGCTTTTGGCTTATTGAGGGTCTTTCTATTGGAGCAGCAGAAATGCCCCTCAGGTCGACTGTGCAATATCTGCCTGCAAGAGGTTTCAGGTATATCCTGATCATTGGCTCTGAGAGCTTTGTCAATTCTCAAGTGTTTAATAACAGCGCAGGAGCCTGCCTCTGCCAACATACACATGGGCACCACGTCCAACAGACACAGGGGCACCACGTCCAACAGACACAGGGGCACCACGTCCAACAGACACAGGGGCACCACGTCCAACAGACACAGGGGCACCACGTCCAACAGACACAGGGGCACCATACACAGTATGACACACTACATAAAAAAAATCTGAAAATATCATATTTTTGTCACCTGGTGCTGCTGCTTATTGGCACATATCACTTCAATTATCGTTAAGCAATCAGCATGGAAGGGGGCATTGTCCCCTCATGTATTCATCACATTCCCTAAAGAGATAACGGAAGATAACGAGGGAGGACATTGCCAAGAAATGAGGGACGACCTTGCCAAATCAGACTTTAAACGTACCACATACGTTTGATACAGTTCAAATCAAAAAGACATGCTTATCTTCCTTCTTTCTCCGTCATCTTCCTTTTTTGTAATTTTCATGATCATTAGGCTTCTTACTTGAAATAACCCAGCTTCTCTCATAAAACTGTGTGTAAGATTACCTTTTTTTAAAGTGAGAAAACAGCAGCAAAATAACAAGGAACAGGAGGGTTTTTATTCATCGTTTTAAAATGATTGAGAAATTGAGGGCAGACCATAATGAGTTTGTGCTATTAACGCTGGAGTAAGCAGTGCTGTGGCAAACAGTGCAGTGGGCTCACACCAGTGGGTGGCAGTGACTAGGGTAATTAATGAATAGGCCCACCACATTTGACGGCTGGGGTCTTCAAGAACGCAAGTCATGGACAAATATGTTTAGGTAATTCTTTTGTACTGTCAACTATTATGTAATAATAGGATAACATGCAATATATTCCAAAGCAAACACCCATTTCTTGATAATTAAATAGTATCCCAGCTGACAAAAAAACATTTTTCAAACGTTTGCAAATGTTTAAAAATGTTTTGTTTGTTAGCTGGGACCCAGGTAACCATTTCATGGGTTGCTGTCATTTTGAAGTGTTAGGCAGACTAACAGTTGGTAGACATTATTTTGATCAGGCCTCTCCTGTGTCCCTGGCTGGGGTTGTCTCCACTGCATCTAGATGCCACTAGACCACTGTCACAATAATCATATTAGGCTGTACTGATTTAGAGTGATTTGCTTGCAGAATGACCTATATGCAGTGCGTGAAACCTCTGACAGGAGCCATTAGAATGCAGGCCTATGCCCATTACTAGTTCCCCTAGCAACTGCTGATGAGGACATTGGGGGGGGGAGGCCCCAAACTCTTAAAAAGGCCCAATCCCTCAAATATGTGTGGGATACGGGCCTTTTGAGGCATACTTGAAGTCCCTATAATATCAAAAAGCCCCTATACCACAAATATTTTCGACATAGGGACCACATTCAAACAGCTCCTATCTTCCAAATATTTGAGAGATAGGGACCATTTGAGACATAGGGACAGGTCAGGCCCCTATCCTACAAAAGATCCCTAAGTATCAAAACCCCTATCCGGCAAAAGCATTTGTAATCAATTTTCAGGACTATTTCTTACTTAAGCAGTAAGAAAGCATACCTCACAATAACACAATCATTAAAGGGTCAGCCCAAAAAAAAACAGAAAGAAGGAAGTCCAAATTTAGCAGGGGTCTATGTCTACCTTGTAATTAATGAATGACCACTCCTTTCCTATTCCGGGAGTGGTAATCCATTTTCAAAAGTCTTGACCCTTCTTGAAGCGAGAGGGCATGTTACTAAGGGTGGGGTGGTAGTGCAAATATTGTCCTATATCCTATAAATGATATATCTATTGCACATATTCAAGTTGGCTTGTGAGGGATAGGGACATGCTAAAAATATCTGTGACTTAGGGACTTCACATAGGCCCTATATGTCACAAACCGTTTTGAGAGATAGGGGCTGTTTAGCACACAGGGACTACACCTGGTCCCTATATCTCAAACAGGCCAATTGTGAGGGATAGGGGTCTCACAGGGGGGGGGGGGTGTAGGTAAATACCAGGGTGTAGGAATCTGAACCGTAAAGAGATCACTGTTGAGTTTTAATAGCAAGTCAATTCCAGTTGCAAACACAGATGCCAATAGTAACATTGCTGGTCAAAATCTGAAGACTGAGAATAGCAAATGGCATATTATGGTTCATGTAAAACGGACACAGAGAAATTGAAATACAACTCTTTTTTTTACACCACAATTCTTTTCATCATTTTTTTTTTGTTGGGGGGGGGGGGGGTAACCTTCCTGCTTACTGCATGAGGAAGTTGACATATATAAAATAGGTAAATAGTTAGGTAAAGGGGTTACTGCATACAACCCCCAGTCCTCAGGTCTGGATGCTTTTTTGTTTGGAAAGTTTTGACGGAAATATCCAACCCACAGGTTTTAACAAGACCTCAGCTTGGCGAATGACAGGGCTATATAGGATATCATGGGATGGTGTGCAACTACAAGTCTACGGTGAAGTATGGACGTGACAAATAGCCTCTACATACCACTAGTGTGCATGGCAGTCACTAGGGTATGCAATTACACCATCTAGTGCATATTGTGCACACTAGTGGTATGTAGAGTCTAGTTCACGTATTTGTCAGGTCCATACTTCGCTGTGGGCTTGTAGTTGCACACCTTCCCATGATACCCTGTATAGCCATGTCACTCGCCAAGCTGAGGTCTTGTTAAAACCTGTGATCCAACCATTATAGAAGAATGGATTCAAAGCGGGTCCACGAATTTGCTCACTATGAGCCTGCTTTGGTTCTGTCCTTAAAATGGAGGAGCAGTTAAGATGGGGTCAGGGTTATGGGAAGCAGGCGGGAAGGATGAACACGTGAAACTACTTCCCCCTGTGCCCTGGTCCTTTCATTAGTGGTGTTTAATTTAACTTAATTATTCCTGACCGAGCCTTGAACCTATTACAGAACATTTTCTGAATGTCATCACTATTTCATTTATCATTTGCAATATTACTCTTGGCTAATCAATTCCTTTTATAAAAAGAATGCAAATCATACTACATGTCCAATGTACATACCAACATTCAATCTAACTTTGCTATGGTAACTTTATCATCGAACCCTACAAATATGTGTGAAGACTGCATCAAAGACATCTGGCTTTGCAAAACAAAAAAATCTATTCCATGGTATATTTCCATATACTAAAATATACTGACAGAAAATATAAATTAGGTGACGTGAAACGAAAACACCCTCAATATACCTACAATAATATCATCTTGTATTATGTACTTGTTATTCAGTTGATTTCAATTAAAGAAATACCAGAAAATGAAGTTTTACTTCTGAATTGACGTTGACCTTGACATTGAATCACTTTTATATGGACATACTATAAACGTATGACCTTGTAAGCATATCATTTAGTGTTGAAATAAAAAGATTCTAGACCTGTATCTGTACAACCACCTGTGTCTGGAAGTCTCTGGGTCTAGGCTTGGATCCTTGGATTCCTTGGGAGACTAGCTGAAAGTCATACGATCCTTACAGTTACCAGTAGTCAATACTTGAACGGTTCCCCGACAGTCCCTAGTCCTAGCCTATCATCACAAGTATAGGGTTCGCTACAGTTTCAAAGGAAATTATCCTAACCACAAAGTTGATTTTCAAATTGTTTTGTTTTTGAGGGGAAGGGGGTAGGTCCCCAAAATGTCCACTGCATGGGTGCCAGTAATACCCCCTGCCAGTAATACCTAACTAAACTTTAGCCCAACGTATCAATATCTATCTCTGTACTTCACCTGTATGATTCTATCTACTAGTGCATTATATTGAGTGCCTTGCTTGTGAGAGACGGGGTAATCCCAGAAATACAAATATTGCATCTTTAATTTAGTTACTATAATTAAAAAGGTCCCATGGTGGAAACAACTAAGTCAGTTATTTTGATAAGTACTAAATAACTATGGGACTACCCAGTAAACACCCTACATAGTTCCAAAGTAGCTCAGAGGTTTCTCTAGGTAGTTGTTCAACCAAAAGGTTTGAGATAGGTAATTTTGGAAGGTTTGTAGATGTCAAAACCTGAAGGTTTATTTACGTTCAACATATGTAGACGTTTGATTTATGTTCATCTACCTCATTCAGATATAAATATACGTAATACATCTACGTAGATCTACATTAAAAGATGTACTTTTTCAACTTTATGTGGGCAGATGATTCCTCGGTGTCACACTAGGTGGCAGCACTATCAATTATGGAGAGAATGTTACAGCTCTCTAACAAAAATCTACCACATTCAAGCAGTAAATTCTCATTAATTATGAGTTCAATATCATGCAAATAAACCGTATTCAATAGAATATCTATATATAAAGGACAGTAGATTGAAGTATTGTGTGTGAATATATGCTTTGCGGCACTTTACTGAGCGTAAGAAATACAAAGCCTCACTGCAGCCCAAACTATCAAACAGATACATATTGTAAGGCTCTACAGTTAAACTACACAAATATACTATATAGAATAAAAGGAGATTATAGTGGTTATTTTGTTCGAATATAGTGGTTATTTTGTAAGAATATAGTATGTTAATATACATTATTTTGTCTGCAGTATAATACAAGTCTTTGTCTGAATCCCACTATGTAGAATCATATGTAATGTGTTTAGATCCCAGTTGAACGTAAATTTACGTCTGAGCTACGTAAATCAGACCTACAGGTTTGAAAGTGGTAAATAAACCTTTACGTTTTGACGTTCATAAACCTTTTAAGATTACGTAGTTCAGACCAAAAATCAAGGTAGATTTACGTTTGACCAACGTAGTTGTGTTTCCTGGGTACCTCCAAGTAGAAAACACTACGTCTTATTCTTCTGTTGTTACAGGTTCATCACAAGTCTGCATTGCTGTTTGTTTGTTTGTATTTCATTTATTTATCCTGGCAGGATGTATGGCCTGGTAGACCGTATTATTACAACACCAGCATTTCCGATGAGCGGAGTTAATAAGAGACAACTAAGTCTCTATTATATTGGTTAGTAGGGGAAAGGCATATTTATAATGCCTGTTCCCACTACATATACCTTACCTTTTTAATAAAGATTGGGGTTAGAATTTTGGTTATAGCTAATAGCCTATGTGGCCATTTGTAGGGTTTAGTATACATACTTAACAATTGTCTTCATATAGAAGAGAGTAGGAAAATAGAAGAAGAGAAGAAAAGGGAGAAAGGATAGGACCCATTATCATGGAATAATAATGGGTAGAGGAAAGAAATGACCTGTTCATGATGTTAAATTATTAAATATATATACCTAGCTGAGGTGCTAGGTATAATAAATATATAAAGCCTATAAAAGCTGGTGTGTTTCATAAGAAACACACCCCCTTAAATAGGTACATATATGCAAGGGCTCAAATAATGGTGTTATATTCTCTTTGAATAGTTTTTTTTGGGCACATTTGGTATGGGTGTGTGTGTACCTCAATTGTGACTCAATCCAGCATAGTGGAACTTATGTCGCTCATCAAACATTTTTAGTTATCTATGTCATGTGATAGAACAGTTCATTACCTCTCTATAGATCCCATGTGTGAGTCCCAATCTCACCCATACGTATCTAAAAAATATTTTCAAAGATAAAAACACCCGGAGTGCTAATTTGAGCTACGCGTGATCAAAGTGGAACGAGCAGGTCGCGACCTGCTCGCGAGCAGTCAGCGATCATATCACTCATTGGTTACCTTAGCAACGGGTATCTAGAATTGAGATATCAATCTGAAATTTTCACCAGGCATTCCCGATGGTTATATCTACTACATACTAAAAGATTGGTCTCTTTGGGGAAATATTTTTATTGATGCAACATCATTCAAAAACACGTTCAGTTTCCTGGAAAAATGACAGAGTTAGTGGTTTAGTGGAATAATTATAGATGCACAATACCTGTTCCTGGTGTAGTTTAGGGACAACTAACAGTTCCAAAACCTATTAAATGTAGTCTGTTAAGTCCTGAAAGTCCTTTCACATTATGTGAGCATTGTACACAGATAATTTGATAGGTAAAATCCAAGTGCAGTGGGTGGGGTCCTCCATGTTCATGTCACATTATTTCTCCAGGTCAAAATATCTATCCATGGTCGCTGCTGATTGTGTATCATCATTACACCCTAAACCAGTAGCAGATTATGATTATATTAACAACACAACATCATAATAGAGTCTTGTGAGTTGGTATTCTGCCTGGAAGAGCAATGGCATGTGTCTCAGCATGGGATTTGATAAAGGCGAGAACTCTTTGAGTATCATCCAGGTCCAAAGATTTGCCCGTTTTCCTGAAGCCTCCAGCACGTATTCTACGTGTGACCACACCATTGGCCCTTACTAATGCTGAAAAAGAAAAATGAAAATTTTAAGCATTGTATTCATTGTAGATCTAAAGAATATTCATGCATACTTCATGTCATGTTTAAAGTGCAGATAGCAACATTGGGTTGAAAGCTACATATATAGCCTATAAGATACCGGTATGTTACTATAGCCTACAATATACTGATATGTTTCTATACCCTACAACAGACCGTATTGTTGCTATAGCCTACAGCATACTGATATGTTGCTATAGCCCAGAAAAAACAGGCATGTTGCTATAGGCTAGAATATACTGGTATGTTCCTATAGCCTAAAAGATACCGGTAGGTTGCTGTAGCCTAGACACACCCTCTGGTTTGACACAAATAAAACTGGGTCGTAACCTGTCAGTTGGACCTACTTGTGGCCACTCACAGCTCCTTGACCTAGATATCATTGGAGCAGACACGGGTGGTAGAAGTATGGGTTAGTTCCACTGGGCAGCCAACAATGAATGGGATGGTCAATGTTACATCCTTGGTACTCATGTTGCATGAAGGTTGGCATGATGCTTGAATGCAGCCCTGCCAAGTAACACTCCAGTGCTGCATTCAAGCATCATCCTTGGTAGTAGTAGGGTTGGCATGATACTTGAATGCAGCCCTGTTAAAGTAACACCCAAGGGCTGTATTGAAGCATCATCCTTGGTGATCATGATGCATGTTGGGTGGGTATGATGCTTGAATGCAGCCCTGCTTCATTCATGCATCATGCCGCCCCGGCCCCCCAAAAAAAGAAAAAACTTAGATTTTCCTGAAAATGGCCAAATTGGCGAGAAAATAAGGATAGTTAGTGCAAAAGTATACATTATGAACAGAATATAAAACAAAATTATTAGTTGACATTTTAAAAAGCCTAGTCACAATGAATGCACATAATTATAATTTTTGGGATCCTTGTAGGTATGAATTATAAATTAAAAACAGATACAATATTCCAGACCAATGCAAAAGTGCACTAATTAGTAATAGATATATAATGGTATTGATTTAATTCATTCACAAACTTAAAACTAATGAGGGGTAAATAAAGGGTGCATCGAACAGAACACCATGTGGTTTTTGCCACTCACCTAAAATTGGCACACCTTCATCTCTTCATCCTGAAGTTGTTGTACCGGATCTGGAACAACCAGAGGGACATCTTCCTCATCTGATGATTCTGCAACATCCTCTCCATCATTCTCCTCAGTATCAGACTCACTATCCTGATCAGAATCCTCAGAATCACCAAATTCTCGGGGAATAGGAAATAATCGTTCACAAGCTGACGCCATACTCCCTGCTCGGCAACAGCGGTTGTTAAGTTGGCCTTAGTTATGGCGTTAAGGGCATTGGCCACTGTGTCCAACTCAGCCATTTCATGTCCTGAATGTTTGCGTATTCAAAATGCACTATTTGGGTTAATAATTGATAATAATTCTGTGTTTAAACATGAAAATACACCCGTTACCAAAATTGTCTCTTGCCGCCGACTCGTGGTAAACAACTCAAACCGGAAGAGGACGCTGGGCGCTCGGCCAATCAGCGGGTCGCATTTGTGTCATGGGATGTGTTGTCAAGGGATTGTTTGGTCTGATGCGATCCAAAGGCATTTGAAAAACACCCTGTGATTGGCTGACTGACAACTTACGATTGTAAGAGAGCCTGCCATTGGGTAGACAAGTTCGCGCCACACAAAAGCATGCCAAACATGGGCATGGGGCCCGGGATGGGGGGTTCTGACAGAGCAACAAAATAGACGGAAAATGCATCGTGTATACCATCTCGACGGCCTTTGTTCTTGACAAAACATCCATGTAGGGGTTCTTAAAATGTGAAATTAACAATGTTAGGAATTTCATATGGATTTAAAACTCAGGGAATGGCATGATAACAGTATAAATCAAACAAATCCATTGAAAACCCAATTTCAGTGAAATACATGTTTTACCCTTCAGACCCCATTTTCACGGCTCGCGCTAGTGCGACATAAGGTCTATTATGCTGGATTGAGTCACAATTGAGGTTTTTGGGGGTGTGGGAGGGGGGCCCGTGGGGGGGGGAAGGGTAGGCTCATCTCTCGCTGGTTAGGAAATATTATAAATTAACACCTGGAAGAGCAGCATGTGGCCAACTTTTTGTCTTCTCTTGATGTCAATCTATTCCGAGCATGACCAAGATATTTTGAAGTATTTTTCTAATCGATAAACACATTTTCCTCTGCCTTCAATTAGACTTTGTATATTGTACCTTAGGCCCATTGTCTAGTGACAGCTTATTAGCATGAAACCATTCTGTTATATCCAATTGTCTTTTATGGCATTAACATGACAATTTCCTCAATATCTCACATCTGTAACAGTACCAAACAATAATATTCAAAACTCAACTCAAGCATTTTACTATAATAGCTATCAGTGGCTTCCATAAGTGCAGCCAGCTATGCCTTGCAGGTTGCTGCCATATTACACCAGGCATCATTGGATTACTTGTGTCTATACAAGGTGGCAGACACCCTGGTGAAGAGCCTCCCATTCCACATGTTTAATGTCCCCCTAATTGGAGTAATCCGTTGTCGGCTTAATGAGGGCCTTTCTATTGGAGCAGCAGGAAATGCCCCTCTGGTCGACTGTGCAATATCTGCCTCCAGGCGACTTCAGGTAAATGCCCATCATTGGTTGTGGAGAGCTTTGTCAATTCTCAAGTGTTTGGTAACAGCACTGGAAACTGCTCCTGCAATTTCCCAGCCCTGTCTGATGTAGCGATTCATAGTTTGTATGAGGGTATAAAGTCATTTACCTCTCATTGTTTTACAGAGGGCATGGTGGCTAGTAATAAACAGGCAGGAGGAGGGGATATTGTATAGTGCTTAATGGATAACACTAAATGTGGGTAATTATTAGGGGATTGATGTTAGTTTCATGATGATTTCCTTTATAATGGCTGATAATCTCTGCAGCACTTATGGCTCCTGCATTCGACATGCAAGTATCACTTGATGTTTTATCAAGGAACCTGTCAATAATGTGTTAGCAATGCCCTATGATTTCATCAAACTCCCCAATACTACCAAAATCATTAATGTGATGTAGTAACATCTGCTTGTAGTTTTGACTGCATGAAGTTGACGCAAAATATCTAATAAAATATATTCTTTTAAGTATATTATTGTCAAGCATCGTTAAATTCTCCTTTTTTTTTATTACTGATCAAACATACTTAAATGTCATGATCATTAGGCCACTTATAGCCTGGACAATAACCTAGACAAACGTTAGGAATATCTCCTCTTTATTCAAATGTTTCAAGAATGAAAAAAGGAGGTGGGGGCCTGATGATAATGATGATGATTGGGATCTATCGTGTAAAATGATTTATAGTTAATCCAAAGAAGGACTGCATGGTTGTATCGCTAAAACAGGCCACTTATATCCAGACTGAACGGTTTGCATGCGTAGAGGCGGGGATAATGGAGAAGCTGAAAAGGCATGTCAGGAAAATCTTGATACATAAAAACGCCCCCCTTTGTCTTGGCTCTTGCCAAAGCACCTGCCCAATGGCACCCGACGACTTAAAACTTTTATCAGTTGTGTTTAATCCAATCTGTCCTAACCCGAACTTGATCTTTCAATATTCAGTAGCTCACTTACCAATCAATATTTACATATTTTAGAATACAATGTGATTCAGGATAATCTACGAAGTTGGCAATAGTTGGCAATATTATAGTATATGGGCTGTGATAAGCATGCATTTCTGTTATATTATATTTCTAATACACATAGCCTACTACTGGAAGGCATAAATGTCTGCTGACTTTCTCTCTATATATTGCCAATCTCAGGAAGCTTGTCCATATAGCTCACCGCTAAGTCAATTACATTTTCTCAGCAATAGATGAAATATCCTGGCCCTGAGCTGGATGAATGTCTACTCACGTAAGCCCCAGCTTAGCAAGCTCATACCATCACCACATGGGAATGGGTGGTCTTATCAATCTTTTACGATATGAGCTGAATGCAATTACACATTCAGGGAAAGTATATAAAACAGCTATCTAGAAAGATTTATGAGAGCCTGATTGTGGTAGGCTTGTACTAGCCTGATGCAAATAGGAGTTGATCTAGATAACATAATTACAGAAAGAAATACAAGAATACAGGTATTAACTTATAATACACATATTGGGCAAACTGCTATCCTTAGTTGCTATAACCAAGGCAAACTTCAATTTCCGCATGCCTGATATGCGCAATCGGAAGAATCCCTTCCGGTAGGAATATTGGTTGTCTAAATGTAGAGAGGAGGTGTAAATAGTTATACGGGTCTGATTGTATGACCCACCCAAAACACCTGTCTACAAAAACATTTTTAGAAAAAAGTACTAACCTCTGGTAGAGACAAAATGTAGCATTTCAAAAGGAAATAGTACGATAATTTAGCCTTAGCTAATAGTACCAGTCTTTGCATACCATTGGCTTTCAGAGCTTAATAGTCATTGCACAACAGCAAGCTGAGACATCTCCAGATCTCTGCTCAGCCTAATGCAATTGGTTTAATTTGGCTCCTGACATCCTGCCGCATAAAAATAGTGGAATTTTTTTTAGAAATAGATATCTTTAACGAAACAAGATAAAAGAAAATCGATATACCCCCAAATATTAAGAAGGGCGTACATAGTACATCATCATTCATTGTATTCTGTACTATATCAGGCACATTTCAAATAGTACTCACCATCCCTGTTTTCCCACATGTGACCCGAGTCTAATATCATTGTGGCATGTGCCACTATTTCCTGAACTATTGGTTGATATATTGATATATGTATGGAATTGTATTTCTAATTCATATTTGTTCCGATGAAAATCACATACAAACACCTGTAAGTAGCTGTCCAATTAGGAAACATCCTGTTTTGTAGGATAAGGGCAAATTTGGTAGGATAAGGGCTTGACTGACAGCCCTTATACTACAATCCTATATGATTTTGTAGGATAAGGGCAATTTTGTAGGTTAAGGGCTGAACAAACCTTTACCCCGAGAGTATACTAAATGGGTGGGTTTACTCTTTTTGTTTCTCTTCCCCGCCACCTATATTGCGTCTACATAAATCTAAACTAATCTATAATCATATTCATACCACTATGAATCATCTACCCCGACTGTGAGAAGACCTTACGAATTAACTAGGGCATGAAGCAAGCAATACAAGCATTAGCTGTAGTGATCTTTGGCACGTCCTCTCGCTCCGGCCACAGTTTTTGGTGTTTACACTGATTGCCAGGCAATCAGGTTTGGTGAGAGGAGGCAGGTAAAAACACACCAAATAGAAACAGCCACTTCCATGCCAAGTTAACCAGCGGGGGATCGATCAGAGGAAATTGACTTTGCACAGTCTCAAGTAACACTCTACCCATCTCCTGTAGATACAGGTTGTGTGTGATGCATGTGCATTTTGTGTATGATGTAGTGCTTTGTGTTGCTAATTAAGTGTTGCCCTACTTCTTTAGGCCTCACTACTCTATTCCTGCTAATTCTCCTCAATCTACAACTCATTTGTAAAATTGCACTTTGCTCCCTCTCAAGTTTTGCCTTTTTGCTTTCTTCTTTTCTGGCATACCGAGCAGTTTATGATAGCACAATGCAGAAAGCCATGAGAACCTCCCTATTATCTCTTACTTAACAATGAATAATGACTCCTTCATGCACCTAATCAATGTGAGCAGTTGTAGTTGACGTGCAAGACGTTGAGCTTTTTTGTGCGCTGCTCGCCTAGCCTTGTGCCGCTTGCCAGCTGAGGCTACAGGTGGAACAATGCCAGGGAAGCACCTCATGCCATTCCCTCACAGTCAGTAGAGCGAGACATGCAGGAGGTAAAACTCTTTAGGGCACCTGGTGATGAATAAAGACAAGAGAAAAGTGCCCTGTAATCAAGTTTCATTCTTCAGGATCTGCAAGTGAATCCATCATCAAACAGAGTAGGAGAGTAAGTAGCAGTCCTCCCCTCTCCCCCTTTTACCAAGCTTTCCCACCTCCAGCCACCCTAACCTCACTCACACCTGCCTAGTTACCTTGTTGCAGAACCAACATACACGTATCAAATCTGCCCTGACAAGAAGCCAAGCCAATAAAACAGCATGAGATGTCCCCAGGGTGGTCGAATGACCCAAATGTGTTATTGGTTTCTACTCAGGAGACAAGCATCAGCATTCCAGGCCATAAGTGCTATTTACCACTGTAGAATCTAAGCTTGTCACAAATGCGCGTAATATGCTTTACCTGGTATCAAATCTGGTTCCTGTAATATCCGCCTGCAGGGTTCAACTAAGGTCTGCATGACTGTGATAAGGTATATTTGCAAATAGATATGGCTTCCTGAGGTACCCACCGGAAGTGGTATGTGAACATTACTTTTTTTTGCTCTGTCTATGTAAGGGATATGCACGATTTTCCACTCTATAAGAACGATGCACACCTTGCTTTGGTTAGTCACCTGTCACCCTACACCACCTTAACTGTTCACATCAGAAATCATTAATCTTTATAAGGCACACACTCTGATTGAGATATCCATCGATGAAGCTAAAACATATGTATGGAACTTAATAAGTGATATTGATAACTTATTGTCAGGCACTAGTCTTAGGGAGGCTATTATCATAAGATAAAGGCCGTACTGACCCATCTTAGGACTTTTAATTTATTACTAGGTAATCACAACATTACTGACTGTAAATGACTTCGCCATCATTTATCAATTCAGAAAAGGATCTGACATGCCTGACTAAAAGCAAACCTTTTAGTATTTAAAGAGTACCTGTGTCTCTTTCTCTCCATTTCCCTTCAAGCCCCCTGGTATTTTTGCTAATTATCAATAGAAAACATTGACTTATTGTCACACTATAAAGTCCATAGCCATAAATTCACCTGATGGGATGTTCACGCTGGTTGTCTGGGAATGTACTTGACTCGTTCTTATTGCTTATTAACTCTTATAAAGACGGTTTTTGCATACTTATTGTCACCGATTTGTCTTCACCAGCCACAATCAACTTCAAATATAATAAGGCTTACAGACAGATATAAGGATAAGATATCCATTCGGATATAAGAACTTACTGCGGTGGTATTATCACCAACCTTCAGCACCTACAAAATGACTCATTGAGCACGTCTGAGTAGCTCGCCTCCTCCTATTATATATAGAGGGAGGCAGGCGTTGCAGCAAATGTCAGGTAGTTTCCCTGTGTAAGGAAAAAGACACAACCTCAATGGGAGAGTCCCCATTCTATAGTCACATCCTCCGTTCGTTATGTGTCTAGGTGGGACATGGCATTGAGTCTTTTTCTAAGCTCAAGTGTTTGTGTTAACACACTTCTTATCTCGCTTATCATGTAAGGGAGACCTCCGTATAAGGACCTCACTGAGATAAAGGGATGTAGCTGTGAGAAAACTGCTCAGCTAATTACTTGCATAGCATCCTGGGCAATATTAAATGTCTGCTTTTTGCAATGAGCTAGTTCATGCCTATTGTTAACACGTCTGTAAAAGGATGTGAGGCATATGATAGTCCTAATGGGCTGGCATATTTCGTCATGTTTTCTGTGAGTAGGACATCTTTTGTAGGACATCTTTTGTACCTTCTCAACTCAATCAATCCCCAGCAGTGTTGTCTAGTGGCGATGAACAAGGAATCAGATAGTGTAAAAAGCAGGGAAGTGTAAAAGGTAATCCAGGTTGATTTAAAAAACAAACAATCATGAAAATGTATAAAAGTATTGCTTGTCCACTGAAGGTGATATTGCAATTTACCTAAATTGTTCTATTAAGAAGCCCCTCCGGAGGAAAAATCACAAATGCAGAAGAACCTGATTAAACATAATAGTGACGGTTTGTCCAGCATTAAGTAATAATGATGGAGGTGATGGCAAAGATTTGATGAAGATTTCTTTGCAGAAAATTACAATATAATTACTCACAGCTTGATGTTAAACTAATCAATGCCATTTCCAATAAAGAATTATGGCGCAGCCTCAAGTTTTTGAAGACGAAGCACAAAAGGCTTTAGTATTCTCGAATATGATTTTAATGATGAACTTATTTAGGTAGGGAGAGACTGCATGGTTACTTCCAGGTACACAGTAACATAACTCACAATTTGGACAATAAAAAGCTGTCTGATACGGACACCTCCAGGATGATAGTAGCCAGCACTTTACAAAAGACAAGGTTCTTACCTCCATTATAGATTGTCCCTTGGGGAAGACCCGGCATTGTCTCCTTCAAAGGTAAGGCTGATACACTGTTCAGTAAGGGACTTTACAATAGGACGTTACTTGAGACTGTGTAATATTTGACCTAGACTATAGAGTAGAGACCAGCTACTGGAGGGAGGAGATGGAGTGACATGTAGAGATGAATACAATGTCATACTCTACTCTCCCTTTCAGACTGTCTCAACTAGACCCGTTTTCAACCCCACGTGGATATGTCCTGAGGCCCTGGAATCCCCCACTATACCTATGTGATGTCATTGTTTTGCCTTTCATCCCATGATGCCGTACCCGTATCTAGCTTTCATGAACCATCTGTGCATGACCGGTAATTCATCTTCAATACCAACGAGTCCGGGCTTAGCTTAAGAATATTAAAGACGTGCGCACTCCAAGTTGTTTAAAAAAGAACTGATCTTTATTAGTCTCTCTCTCACTCCCTCACATAGCTCATTAATATTCTTGAGGCCTCTGGATAGGTAGGCCACATGAAGCATATCTCACAAACGGTATAGCACATTATCAGTTATGTAATCACCTGTAGGCATAGACCACCTCTATCATACTGTCACCTATTTCTGTATATCAGGATCCTTATTAGTGGTTATAATTAGTCCTCTGGCTGGGACAACATCAATCACGAGCAATTAGAACTTAATTATAACAATTATGAATATTAAAAACCAATCAGCATTGTGTAACATTACGTAATCATAATATTATGTACTGATATATATCCTCAGTCCCCAACATTCGGCCTAAGGTAATACTACTTTACAGAGGTCCGCTAAAACTAGCAACACAACACACACTACTCATATCTTAATGCCAGAAATCTAGTCTGTTAGATTCATCATAACTGAGGGGGGATGGGGTGTTCTTTGAATTCTCAGTTTCAGTGGGTATACATTTTTCTTTCATAAATTGGAAAATGGCATGTAGACCTACTCACCTACTCACTGTTTATTCAGACTACAATGGTACTGCAATATTGCAATATAGTATTATGGCTGTGCTGAGTGAGGTGCAGAAATATTGCTTTCCGAGAAACTTGTCTGTCCTGTTTGTCATGTTAGTCGATCACATTGCTCTCTATAGATCAAGTGTATTACCAAGATGAGGTGATGAAAATAATAAAGGTTGGCACCCAAAATCAGCTATGCTGAGTGCCATATTCTTATCATTATCGATTGTTTAATAATTATATAGATTAAATCCATCTGTGATAGACGCTTGTTTTCAAGAGACAATGTACTTTTCTGCGATACATCGGTTACCGACAATGGACTTGACCGTCTTTTGTACAACCTATGGTCAAAATGATTGAAGCCCTCCAAAAAGAATAATGGTAAAGATCAAATAACCAGAATTGCTTCGTAGTCCTCTAAATATCCCCTTATCAACAGACATTGTGTGCATTAATATCCAACATTTAAAGTCTTTCCTATATAGACAACTGTTAAATCACCCTTTAAAAGAGTTGTAACCTGTATAACAAGGTGCACTGATGTTCATGTTGTATAAAACATTTCAGACAGGTTAAGGCTTAACACTTTAGACTGTACTGCACAGAAGAGATGTATCAATGAACACTCTGATTTGACATGGAACAGGGGCCCCCTATGAGGCCCCTATCCCTCAAAAGGCCCCTATCCCTCAAAATTGGTCTGTTTGAGGGATAGGGACCAGGTGAAGTCCCTATATGCCAAACAGCCCCTATCCCTCAAATCGGTTTGAGACATAGGGCCCATGTGAAGTCCCAAAGCCACAAATATTTTTTCCATGTCCCTATCCCTCAAAATGGTCTGAAAACAATTTGAAACATAGGGCCTATGTGAAGTCCCTAAGGCTCATAATTTGGCTTTTCAAGCCTTCTTCATTGTGTTATTAGGGCGGGCTGATTCTCTACCCCCAGCGGGAAGTTGAAGATTCAGGGAGAGGGGAATGTCAAGTTTAGGTTAAAATAAGGGTTGGATCCCAGTAAACAAAAAACGTCATACAACATCCGGCCTTCCAGATTATTATTCTCCCCAAGTGTATTCAATGTCGCCATTTGGAGTATCCAAACTGTCCACACTCAGAGAGCCCAAACTTGGCTGTGGTGAGCAGCTAAGCATAAGGGTAAATCTGAGTGTATTTTTCGGATGGTATGTATACACTAAGATGAGGACATGGGGCCTGGTTTTAATTAGTGGGATGACCCCTCCTGTTTATGTTACAGGTCAGACACTGGAGAGGGGGAGTGGTCAGAGGAGAGGGGGGTTGTGGTCAGGGGGTATGATGCATGGGGGGCTTCAATGGATATGGCCACAGTCTAACAAGTCTCTAGAATTAAGACAGTTGAGAAAAGTATAGTTGAGAAAAAAGCAGTTTTTGTCTTTATTCAAATTCTAGGACTTGAGCAAGTCTAGCTCACATAATTATAGACCCCAGAAGGCCCCCTTTACTTATTGTGAGGCCTACTTCCTTGCTGCAGAAGCAAGAAATAGTCATATAAATTATTACAAAGGTTTTTGATGGATAGGGCTTTTGATACTTAGGGATTGTTTGTAGGATAGGGGCCTGACATGTCCCTATCCCTCAAATGGCCCCTATCCTACAAATATTTGTGAGGCTGTTTAAATGTGTTCCCTATGTCTCAACATTTTGTGGGATAGGGACTTTTTGCTATAAAGGGACCTGAGGTGGGCCCTAAGTCTCAAACGGCCCCTATCTTACAAATATTCGAGGGATCCCAGTGGGCACAAAATTCAGTTTAATGTTGAATCAACATTGAATCAACATTGAATCAACATTGACGACCAGTTATCAGTGTTGTGTGCCCACCGGGATAGGGGCCTTTTGAGGGATAGGGGCCTCACACCCCCTCTCAAAGGACATGCACAGTGATATATTAGTAATTTAGTTATTAGCAGAGTCAGAATATGACTTACTGCCATATTTCCCAAAATGCTGTCCCTGAACTTTATTAGAAGATATTGTGGACAATTTTAGACCTCAGAATTAACCAACAAATACGTTACTGTGCACGTACTACACACAATAAGTGTAGGCACACTGTAAAATATGTTGTAATTTTACAGCGTCTACTACAGCTTCACAGTATATATTTTACTTTGCACCTACACTGTACACCCACAATAGATTCTACCGTACGACATACACCTACAAAGAAGGCAACCATTATTTGCAGTGTGTGAAAGACTGAGAGGTTTTCAGGAGAACGAACAATTAGAGATCGAGTCCTTTCAAGGAAAATGCTCATCCAGAATTTAGGAGCTGCAGAAGTGGAGAACTGACAGTCTCAAGGACACTTCCCAACTAAGTATACTATCTTACGCTCAGCGTTTCATGTCGACTATTTGGCTGACATAGAAAATTTATAATACCGTCACAATAACTATTAATTTTATACAAAATTTAAACTCAATCCAAGGCGCATTAGGTATTTGAGCGTTTGAGGGCAGCATACTAATTAAATGTAATGTGCCTTTGTCGTCATGATGCATGAGTGTAAAGCCCAAAATCCACGGCGGCAGGAAGCTGCGCTAAAACGGTATCGCCCCTCTGTCGCCACTATTTCGCCGCCATTTCGCCCTGCCGCCCCTTTTTCGCGCCTGTGCCGCCAAAGTCCACGGCGTTACAGGGGCGAAATCAGGGCGGCAGGGCGAAATGGTGGCGAAATAGTGGCGACAGAGGGCCGATACCATTTTAACACAGCTTCCTGCCGCCGTGGATTTTGGGCTATACCCTGTCAGCATAATTATGTACAGTGTATTCTCAAACTTCATGAGGAGCATTGGCGGAATGCAAAACTGATACAAGTGTGACTCCCGTTGAATAATAATGGTAATACAAACATCAACCCTTACACCATTTGAATTCAGTTTCCGGTTCTTAACCACACTGTACAAACAATTTCTTCAAAATAACGGAGATTCACTGGCACCACTGCGTAAAAATAGCGGTCACTGTTGTTTCAAGTTCACTGTAATTTTAACGGTGAAAGTCCGGCACCCAGTGGTGCCAGTGAATCACTGTTGTTCTAAAAGAATACGGGACATCACTGTCATTTCAATACAGTGCCTGAATAATAGTTATAATGGTATTCTGTGTAATTTAACTCATTTATACCAGTATTTTCCCGTCCATTTATCCACCTATACCCAAGTCTGTACTCAATATGGTTCCATGCCAGATTTGGTACCATGTCCACTCAGCAATAGCATCTTAGTGTCAAGACTTCAGGCCTAATCATTAGGAATCAGTCTACGAGAGCCTTATAAAATGCTTCATGACACTTTGTAATGCCAGTCCATGAGAAGAAGTCACTCTAGGATGGCTACAGAGCAAACCTTACAGCTGCTTATATATAATAGGACAGATGTCACTAAAAGATTACATTTGTCGGCATGATGCACCAATGCAGCCCAGGCAAGGAACTCGCCGGTGCTGTATTTGTGCATCATGCCGGCCCTTCGGGAGTGGCTCGACCCGCAGGGTCGGCATGATGCTTGAATGCAGCACTGGTGAGTAACTTGCAAGGACTGCATTCATGCATCATGACGACGAAGGCTATGATGCATCAAGGCATTATGCTGTTATTAAAGAGTTAAGTCTCAAACCTGTATTTCTCATTTCCTCCTGCTGCACCACTGATGATGTCCCACTGCATTTCTTTCTTATTCACATGTCCCAGGTGCTAGATAATAGATAACCAATGCTGTGTGTTGGTAATCATTACGTGTACTTTTAGTTAACATGTGAGCAGTTGAGCTTCTCCTGAGCTGCTCCTTCAAGTCGGGACTGCTCCCAAGGTGATGCTACAGGTGGAACGATGCCAGCAGAGCAGCTCATGCCACCCCTCAGACTCACTAGAGGCATGTAGGAGAAAAACGTGACGGTGAAGAAGAATGACAACAAAAATATAGCTCAATCAGAATTTCATCCTTTAAGATTGACATGTAAGACCGTCCTAAGGGAGATTATGAGGATGGGTGTCTGGGTGGAAGCCAATCCTACCCTGCCATCCCTCCCTGTTTACCCACATCTCACATCCTAAACTGCTGCCAACCTGGTTGCAGAACCAACGAGCAAGTGTCAAATTTGATTTGACAAAAAGCCAAGCTAATAAAACAGTCTGGGCATTACCCATGGTCGTCTCATGGCCGAAAAGGTGTTATTAGTTCCCACCCGGGAGACCACCACTCATAAAACATGTACCCTCACCATTTCTTGAAGTTAGAGGTCTATACAATCCATGGAACCTATCCTATTACAGACAAGGTTTTGGCTCCTAGAAAGTTTCTCGCAGTGGTTCAGTTGTGGTCAGCATCTGATGTGAAATGATTTGTGACATGTCTCAAGGTCAAGTGGAACCCACACAGTAGTAAAGAATGTATGGCTTTTTTCAGTAACTTTACCTACTGGTCAACACATCCGCTTTGGGCACTCTGCTGACAGAGATAGTTACTCAATTGCATCTCTGCCATCTGTGAATGAAGAGGGAACTCTCTGATTTTGATTTGCTCTATGGTAATAAATCTCGGTATCTACAGTATATCTTGAGATGGTTTCATTTTTGGAAGAAAGAACCTTCAAATAAGTTTCTTTAATGAAGAAAGGTCTCCTCCAAGCCCAAACGATGACAATTGCCTGATATTTCTAGGGGAGGGCTACGACCTCCCAATAGTACATTCACTTTAAAGTCACCCGGGTCAGATATTTTCACTTGCAGTAGATCACATGTCACTTCCCAAATTCATGCAGGCGTATTATCGGTCTACATATCAGTGGTCCCTTCACTATATTGTGAAAATATCAGATCCCACTTAATAGGCATCTGATGCGATTCGTCCCTCCTGGGTGTCTGGGAACGCACAAGTTCCCACAAATTAGTAGGCGAACCAAAAAGTGACTGGTCGTATTATTTATTAGGATCTTTATCTGCTTATTAGGATTATTCTTTTTTGTTTTTGGTCACAGAGTGCAATATAATATGATTTCTCGACATAAGATAAAAAGAAATTAGACCCGTACTTAGGAATAATTGGCATGTACTTAACATAATTTTGTTATAACAAGGCCTCCAGACAAAAACAGCTTTGAGGATAGCAGATGTTAAAGTCTGATTTTCAAATTTGCTTTGGTGGCATTTAAAACGGCCATAACTCAATAACTATTATACAAAAAAGCTCCTATAGAGTTCATTGAGCACGTCCCAGTAGCTCACCTCCTCCTATTACACTTGTGGGAAGGAAGATATTGCAGCAAATGTCAGCTAGGGTTCCTTCTGGAGAAGAACAAAACCTCTATAGAACAACTCCCTTCTTTAGTCACATCCCCCTTAGTTATGTGTTGAGGCATCTTAGTTCGGACGTGACATCAAGTCTTTTCATAATCTCAAGTGTTCAAGTTAACAAACTGCTTATCACACAAAGAAGCCCACAATATAAGAACCATGACTGACGTAAAGGAGATGTGGCGGTGAAGGAATTCCTTAGCTAGTTGCTCACATATCGCCTGCAGAAACGGTAGGACAGATAGAAAAATCGCTCGAGAAATATGATGAATTCATGACCAAGACAACGAGTGCCATTTCTGTTATGGACGGCATTGTCAAAGGACATACTGAAGAAATAGCTGGTCTGTCAACCGCCGTGGATACCGTTGACACTACCCTTAGGGACATAGGCGTCACCTGTCAGGCTCAGACACGCGTACTGACGTCCCACAGTTTGAAATTCGAACGCATTGAGACCTCGGAGAAGAAAAAGGTCATCATTATAGAAGGTTTAACAGAACAAGACGATGAGGATCTGAGCACGGTCATCTCCAACCTGCTAAAAGATACGCGCGTCTCATTTGGCATGGAAAAAGTGGTCGTCATGGTGAGAGAAGGCCCTCCGCCCCGCAAACCCCGGCACCCGCCAAATGTCAACAACCAAGATGGCGGCGTAAACACCAGGCCGCAGAGACCGCGAGCTGTGAAAGTGATCTTTGTGGACATCCTAGTCAAACCAGCCCTTATGAAGGGCCTGAAGCACCTCAAAGATGTTCAAGGTAACCCATGGAAAAATGTGTCAATCGGAGACGAACTTGACGAAATTGAAAGGCGTGAGTTCTTAGATTTGCGTTCCATGCACTTCCTTGCTAAGGCTAGGGGGTTTGAATCGTACCTACGTCAAAGGGTGGTGATCATAAACAAGAGACCGATCCCCCACAGTAGACTGCATAACATGCCCTGGCCAGAGCTCAACATGGAAGAAGCGACGACTGCAAAAACTCCAGACGGCATCATGTTTCGTTCGGTACACAATCGCCTATCAAATCTTTATGTTGAAGATGTGGTGTATAAAGGCGTCACCTATTCCTCGGTGGAACAAGCGTTTCAATTCCAGAAGTCAGTCATATGCTCGAACACTGCAGTAGGTAAGCTGATCATGGAAAACCACGACCCTTATAAAATAATGGAGTTAGCCAAAAAGATCAAGGATTCTGTTAAATGGGCACAGCAGGCTGAAAAAGTCCTCCATGCTATAAACTGTGTGAAATTCTCTGACCCCGACATGGCCGAATACCTGATGACCACAAAGGGTAACCTGTATGAAGCCTCATACCACCCGATCTGGGGCTGTTGCCTTCACCTTGGCCAGGCCCAGACATGCACCATCAACAAGATCAGGGGGTCAAACCTCCATGGTCTGATACTAGAAAAAATCAGGTCAATTCTCCTCAAAGCCACCAAAGAACCGGCCATTCCAGAAGCTTCAAACGAAGAAGAAGGGGGTGCAGATGATGATGATGATGATGATGGTGATGACGATGACGACGAGGGAAAAGGAGATGATGAGACCCAAGACGATGAAGACACAGAGGTTGCAAGACGCACAAGACTTCAAGCTGCCCTCGCCAGGCTGAAGATGGTCAAGCCTCCCTAGCATGTCTCCTCCACACTCCGTGTGATCCACTCGAAAAACAGACCAATAAACTGTCCAACACTTGTGATTACAAGAACCTCGTCTCTGACATGATACAGCTTGCATGGTACATGAACTCTGAATCTCCCAAAGGACTTTGATTGAATTAACAGATAAATGTAATATGGTCTCACCATGTGTCTTACCGGTACTTTTAATACCAAATCTGAATGCTTTAACCCAAGATCCCTGTTAATGTTACTAGAAATTAACAAAATACACAGTATGGTCCTACTATGTTTAGTAGACCTTTAAAAATATTCTACTTAGCTTTATTTTCATATGTTGATCATCTAGTGGCATATAATTCCTCTTACTCATATCCTTGTCAATAGGTCTTAATATTATGTAACGTAACGCATTGGGTTTAAAAATATTGACTATAATGTACTAAGTTTTAGATAATTTACCGGGTAGCGTCCAGATCCAAACTGTCAGCCTAATTATAGAACTGCATGGCAAGCCAGAAGAGCAGAAATGCCTGCAAGGGTAGGGGTTGGGAGGTTCTTTTTTTCATATATTTTTCCACTCCGGTATATCTTATGTATTATAAGTTGATCCCTACATGTACTCACCAGGTTGTTATATTTTGTGTTTCCATGGTAAAACCAACTGCTCACGGGCGCAGGGGTTAATATTGCGAAAGGGTACTCCATTGTGCACTTGAACGCTAGGAGCATTAGAAATAAGACTACTCGCTTGAAAAAAGAATTAATGAATTTGGAGATTGATATTGTGTTATTTAGCGAGACATGGTTAAATAACGATGATGATGACGATACTCATGCACATGATAAATATAATTTACACAGACTTGATAGAGTCAGTATTAATAGGGGGGGGGGGTCTTTGTGCGTTTGTGGAAGAAAGCATAATTTGTTCACCTCTGCATTTTCAACATCTCAATAGAACAAATTCTGACATAGAGGTTCAATGGCTACTGTCGTCCAAAGGTCTCTCTAAGAAATCTATTGTATGTAATGTCTACAGACCTCCTGATGGAAACTTAACTAATTTCTGTGATACTATTAAAGCTCTTTTCTTACAAATAGCTGATTTAGATAACTGTGATATTTTTGTACTAGGAGACTTTAATGTAAATGCTTTGGCAAATGGTAATGACAAGGATTTATTGTATGAAACCCTTGAACAATTTAATTTAACCCAGTTAATACATGAGGTCACAACTACATCTGGTACTAACACGTGCATAGATCTAATATTTTCAAATTGTAATAGGATTGAAATGTCTGGACCTTTAAACATACATCTTAGCGACCACCTACCGGTACTTGTTGTAAAGTCGAATAGCACGGTTAAGGCCAAGCATAGAACCTTTAAAGGCCGTTCGTATAAGAACTTTAATATGGATGTTTATTTACAAAGTATAGAGGAATGTGATTGGCATTATTTTGATAGCTGCGAAGACCCAGATGAAGCATGGGACGTTTTTGAAAATATGTTGAAGCGCATGCTGGACATCTCTTGTCCTGTTAAGAGCTTTAGGGTTAAAGAGAAGCCTGATCCCTGGTTCACAAACTACCTTATTGAAAGGATAAATGATAAAAATGATCTTTTAAGGATTGCCAGACGTTCTACCTCTATCATGGATTGGCACAGAGCCAGACATGCTAAAAATACAGTTGGCTTGGAGATAGACGCTGCGTGTAATAACTATTATAATAATCTCTGTGAGCAAAATATAAACGATTCGAAAAAATTTTGGTCCATTTTGAAAGATATTTTGCCTTCTTCTAAAAAAAGATCCAAATCTATAAATTTGAAAAATGAGGATGGTATCCCCATCCCCCCACCTGAAACCAGTGGTTATATAAATACTTTTTTTGCCGAGATAGGCCCCAAGCTGGCAGCTGAGCATAACGTTGAATGGTCATTTGATGGTGTTGTGTGTGACGAGGACATGGAGTATTTTAATTTTACTGATGAGGAAATAATCAAATGTGTGCAGGATATTGACATCTCTAAGTCATCTGCTATTGAATACCTGCCTTCTAATATATTTAAGAATGTTATTCTACATAATCCGTCCAGATTCATAAAAATAATACGTTTATGTCTTACTACCGGTATCATTCCAAAATCTTGGAAAATAGCCACTGTTACTCCCCTACCCAAGGGTGGTGACTCGTCTGACGTCTCAAATTTAAGGCCCATCAGTTTATTACCCATTCCAGGAAAAATTCTCGAAAGACTCATGCACAATAAAATTAGCGTTCACATTCAGGAAAATAATATCTTAACCAAATTTCAAGGGGGGTATCAAAAAGGGAAGTCAACAATTGACTCTATTAGCGTATTTGTTGATGATATTTTATTAAATAGAAATAAAGGAGCCTTCACCTTAGCAGCCTTCATCGATATCAAGAAGGCTTTTGATTCCGTAAATTACACTATCCTTCTGGCCAAATTGCAAAAATATGGTATTAAAAATAGATCCCTGACGCTGATTGAGAATTACCTGTCAGACAGACACCAATGCACAGTGGCTAATAATACACGCTCTAACCTAGCTAGCCTGTCCTGTGGCGTGCCACAGGGCTCAATATTGGGTCCTTTATTTTTTCTTTTATATATGAATGATTGTATTTCAGTGCGTGATATTCATAAAACAATGTTGTATGCCGATGACTCGGTTTTGTATGTTTCGGGAAACGTCTTCAATACTGCTTCTAATTTACTCTCTGATGCCCTACACAAATTTCTCGTGTGGGCAACAAAGAATAAATTGACTATAAATATTAATAAGACGAAATTAATGACTTTTGCGTCAAATAAACGCCTTCCTTTATTACCTAAGCCTGTAATATACATGGGTGATACTAGATTAAAACATGTTAGCTCTTATAAATATTTGGGCGTCATATTAGATCAGGAACTAAATTTCAATGCACATGTAAATAACCTGATAAAGAATATTCGTTTTAAAAACATGCTGTTGTATAGAGCAAAGAAAAAGATGACATCTGATGCTCTCCTAAGGGTTTATGTGAGTCACGCCTTATCAGTCATTGATTATGCCGATATTTTGTATACGAATGCAAGTCACGATTGTCTTGAAAAACTGCAACGTCAGCAAAATAGAGCCTTAAAAACTTGCTTAGACAAGCACATTCTTACACCTACTGATCATGTTCATGCGCTAGCAAAACTTCCAAAATTAGAGGAGAGAAGAAAAGCTCATGTGAAAATATACGCATTTAAGAGATCTAGATGTGAAGAATTTCTTACCAACCCTGTTCGTCAAACTAGACATAACATATCTCCTGTACTAAAGTATACGACTATACATTGTGCCTCGTACGAGAAGAGCCCTGAGGTAACCTGTGCACAGAGCTGGAATGCCCTTCTACCACATATTAGAGCCACAGAAACCCTGAGTGAATTTAAGACATTGGTGAAGAAAACACTCCTTG
Source organism: Harmothoe impar (assembly GCA_947462335.1). Classification (NCBI taxonomy): domain Eukaryota; kingdom Metazoa; phylum Annelida; class Polychaeta; order Phyllodocida; family Polynoidae; genus Harmothoe; species Harmothoe impar. The sequence continues at coordinate 79,830,798 of OX381705.1, forward strand.
AGTCAATTCCTGAAATCACAGGAAACTAAAATATATGTGTAAACTTATGGAGTATTTATATTTATTAAGAGTTTTTTATTTTAAATAGGGGTCTTTAGTATCATGACTTTAAATACCTGTCCATACTTTATTCTCAGCGTATCTTGCAAACAAGAAATGTTATTATAGCCCGTGTCTGATTATACTCTGTTTAATATATGGTAAGACCTTAACAACAGTCTACTGATGGTCTTACCATTTCTTTATTTACCGCTTGAAAACCACAGTCATATAATTCTCAATTAACCGTGTTGATGTATGGATGTGCGTACCGGTACGCCTTAGTACGCACTGCTTATGAATCTTCAATTGTGTCTAAGAAACCGTCAAACTAAATGGTCAATAAAGAAAATCTCGTTCTTAAAAAAAATCTCGTTCTTAATATCATCCCAACCAATATGAAGCATCCGCTCATCTCAAGTAGCCCACTGATGCCTATTGTTAGCCTGCTTCAAGTGCATGTCGGAAATGTGTGGGCTATGATAGCCCTAATGGCAAGTGGTATTACATTGAGTTTCCTCTAACGATTGGACATTTGGAGTGTCATCGCTCTGTAAATGACAAGTGTGTCAAATGATGGCAGAATCGGCAGGGTTATCGCACAATCAGATATTTATGATATCCATATAGGGCCGTTTCAGTGAAGGCGGCATGATTTCAAAGGGAAATAATTGATAGCTTTAACATCATCTCATCCTTGTTTGTCAACTTTCAAACGAAAAGGCTTTATAGTATACACACATTTGCTTGGAAATTATTTGAAATTTATGCGGTCCAACATAATTATGCAGTACACAAATTAACTCAAAAGCATTGTTTTCTTGTGAAACAGGCCCAGCTCAGTTTATCAATCAACTCACTAACAGACCACAAAAGGACAACACCACGCCCGAGGCACGTTCCAGTCCAACCCATCTGGTCGCTTCATCATTTCAAAATTTTATTTAAACTCACGGGTAAAAGGTTATTTCCCGTGAAGCACCACTGATTAAGGTCAGTAAGCTGTCTACAAATAAACATCAGCCATTTCTGGAAGAATCAGTGAAATCTAAAGGTTTACATAATTGTCTGCTGGAGAGTTCGGGGGTCATTTACGCAGTATGAATTTAACTGAGGTTTGATTATGATGATAACAAGTTCAATCTGTTACCAATGCGTGGGAGGGAATCAAGGTATAGATTAAACCATATTAAAAACCTCTTTGATACATTCTTTGCGATAAGAACCATCATTTTTATATTATATTATTTTTCAACAACATTCAGTTTGAATGATCAATAATGGAAGGTGGCTACGTATAATAATATTAAATGTATATGACCTTAGGTAAAATACATACAATTAAAGACGGAATAAGAATTGCCAAGGCAAATATTTGAAACTCACTGTGACAGTTTGTCTGGCCATTAAAGTTTAACTATGGATGTGGTGGCAGTGGAATTGAAGGAGCGGAAGGTAATTGGTCAAATTAAAATATAATTACTCACACCATGATGTTTAACAAAATCAATTCCATTTCCAACCAGGAGTCTCCTCTTTTTAGTATCATCCTACTTGTTGAATGGTGACCACAAGGGCCTTAATTTTACCAACTTTGATTTGAATAATAGAAAAAATTGAGATTTGAAGCTTCTGTAAGCTTTCATATCTTCATTTGTCTGGCAGGACCATTGGTTTAAATAAGGAATACCGTATTTTGCTTCCCCATTGAATGACCCATTGCAGTATTCCACTGTGGTTTGTTGGCTATTCTGTCAGTAAAGGTAAAAACATTGTCCAAAGGAACACTCGTTTTAGTGTCTTTCACACAGCACACAGCACAGCATAGTGTTTCTATGCATAGAAACACAACAGGCATGGTTAAGAAATAGTCCACCCATTCATGTGTGAATATTCTGTTATTGCCTCTTATCTAGCCTTACTGCTTTACTCAAATATCTTGTTTAACACCTTTAGAACACCGTTTCATTATAATATAATTTGGCATTAAATAAGGCAAAAAGAAAGCATTCATACAGGAATGGGCCATGCCTGCTGACTGCGTCCTGTTTAAATGCATTAAAACAGGACACTCTCTTGGAAGCCTCGTTTTGTTCCCCGAAGCAAGATGCGCTTGGAGATTATGTAGTTACGGTGGCGTATGAAAACACAGGGTTGACAGCAAAACACTGACCCTCCTCAGCCAATGTTGACAGTTGACAACAAGAATTTTTGTAGTTGACAGCAAAAAAAAAAAATCACTTTTCAAGAAATTTCTCCAAATGAGAAGAATGATTAAATGGCTGTCGTGACAGGGTTAGGTTGCTCTTCTAAGCAATAATTACACAAAAAATAAACTTCATCGTTATGTATCTTCCACAAGGGTTACACCTATCGAAACATCAAGTATCCATAATGTGAATAGATTTGTAGGGTCAGCCGATGCTGAGGAAAAGGGAGAATTACTGTTATTTGATGTCTGATAGATGTATCAAGAATTATTTTAGATCAAATTTACATTTATTACTCGATGATATACCTCTTTTTCGCAATTCAGGCAGCCATTCCTTAGTACACCCCGCAATACCCACGGACACTTGCGTTGTGGGTATAGACCGGAGATGTCCAGAAAGCTTTGGGAAGTTTGGTCCAAATGCAAGTTGAATTTGCTTCGCATTCCCCTGGCTTTGATATAATACTATACAGACCTAAAAATGAATGTGTAGTATCTTACATATGTATACTATAGTTGATTCATAAATTGAAGTATGGCTGTTATTTCATTTCCACACATTGAGGCACGTTGATGGAGGTAATCTGTATAGAGGCAGATGATCTACAGCTTCTTGGACCCCCTGTTGATTGGTCTAGACATGACTATGATTACTAATTTGTACATTTCACCTCATCCAAATAAGGCCCTAAGTAGTAAAACAGCCACTCATAGCCTTCTTGATTGGGTGGAGAAATCTACATGATTGGTTGACACAAAGACAATCGAAAGAAAACTGACCCTTCTGTCCGTAACTCTCTGACAGCCCATGGCCCCATCTGAGAGTTACAGTCGTAACTACCATACCTAGAAACTTGCTTAGACTTGGTAGACAAGTAGGTTGTGTAATGACACCTTACATTGGTGTCCCCGTGCTTTTAGGTAATATCTATTTGAAGTTACTCCTGTTATATCTATGCTGAAGTGTCTTGACGACAGAGGGTAGGTGGAAGATCAGTTGAGAGGCATCATCATATTCTTTTCCGAGGTAGTTTTACATACTGGGTCTCATTCATCACTGTCTTGTCCCAAAACTGTGTTTTAAGATTTATTAAGTCCTCTGAAAGTCTGTTCAAAGTTAGTTTCTTCGCTAATAGAGTAATCTTTGGACCCCCCCCCCCCCCCAACCCATGTGTTTCCTTTAATATCCTGTTTCCTAGAATCCAGAGTCAACGGTTAAGCATGTCCATAACCTGACCGACAAAGTTATCGATTTAACACGCCCATTACTACAGGGAATTCCACACTGTATTGATATCATTCTGTAGAAGTGTTTTGGTTTTTATGTAAGATTTGCCTCAGAATTCAGTTTACTGTGAGATTAGCAATGCACAGGTCTTCTAAATGACATTCTTAAGTCTACTACAGCAGATAACCAGAGTTTTGTGTCCACCTTAAAATGTCGTAGCAAGCTCACATTTAAGCACAATAGACAGTCCCTATTACTTCACTTAATGTCTTCCCTCTAGGCAACTGTGAAATGGTCCTCAAGAAGTTTTACCTTGTTTAAGATTAATGGTTCTTCTGTCAGTGCAGAAAGTCTCACAGAGATAAAAGTACACCCTCAGGGACCGAAAGGTGTACACGGTAGAGATGTGCACAGGGAAGGCTAGTGCCTGATTTGATATGTAACAAATGCCAAACAGCTAAACATACTGAAGCCATCTAAGATGCTCCCCATTTCAGACAGTATTGCAAAGACGTTCTCATTTAAAAGTGAGGAGCAGCAGATGGGAAGTACTTAAAAAGAAATACAAAGAGTCTTGAAAGACTTCCGTACTAATTGTCTCGTCGATGCTATGCCTCTTATTTCGCTGATGGAGCATATTCCTAGTATTGTCGCATTGACTAGCTGTACACAAATGTAATAGAATACAATCAATTTCAAGTTTATGGACTGATGGATACTGTATCATACCCTCCGCAAAGTCAAATCCTACAATGTGGGAAAGGGGAAAAAACCGTGGTCCTCCTTTGGGAATTTGAATGGCTGTGAACCAAAGGGAGGCCGGCACTCACCCAGGTAAAGAGTGACCCCTGGTGAGTGCACAGAGAATTAACATTAGTTTCCCATGAGGCTCATAATATATACACATAGTTCATAATTATGATTAACTACACAAACAAACATGTATAGCTGTGCTAATGAGACTCACATATTTGCTGTACCACTTTCACAGATTAAAAAAAGATTGCTTTCGTTCAGCAATTGCTTGCAGATTTCTCGATTGGTCTAGTTCTTTTGATTGTGGTTTAAATGGTCTGATATAGTCAATCTACTTTGATATTACAGGTACTCTCTTTATTGGACATTCAAATGAAGCAGCATTTAAAATGCAGTACATGGGACTTAAACTAATCTATGTGTTGTAACTCTTTACAGTAGAATATATTTGTTGCTTCGCTCTGGATATTTTAAAAATCGAGCGGGAATGGCTCTACCATGATGAAGCTACATTTCTAATAATCAATGAAAAACATATTGTATCGCCAGCTAATAATGTGAAACCCGGCTGCTAATATACTGTTTAAAGAGGAAACTGTAACGGGTAGACTATTAGTCTAACTGTTATTGTTGTATATCTATTATATGTTGTTATGATGTAAAACAACGCGGTTTCTATTGTATACTAAACTGTTTTATTCATCCAACTAGTATCGTCGGTTCGTTACACATACCGACTCTTCTAGTTTGGTTATATACGGTAGTGTACCGGTACTACCCTCGGTTACCTTCGGTAGTCATTATATAATCGTTTTACATGACTAAACCTAACAGGTGGCGCTGCTAGTACGGTCACGTGGCCTACGCAGCGCTGTATATAAGACGGCTGCTTCCCCATTGGAAGTCAGTCAGGTTTGGGACTGTCGTGACATGACCACCCTGTGCTCCGGGTCCAACTCTATGCTATAGAGTTGCCCACTGTATTATATATCTGTTCTGATCCTGTATATCCGATGGTTATACCTGTACTATAATACACCAGAGTTTCCTTCATGAATAAAGTCGCCGTATATTAAGGTCTAATTTACCTTGTCTGGTTTTTGATCTCATGTGTTACAACCGTAGTAAGAGACCAACTACATTGGTGCCGTGACCATTTGATCGAACCGACCATTGATAGGGTATTATATAGGCTTATAGTATATGGATTACCTATACGATTTTGTCAGCTCGTTCAGCGGCAGGACTAAAACCCCTGCTGAGGAACGTGAGGAGGCCGTACAAAATGTGCGGTTCTTTACAGGCAAATCAAAAAGGGGGGAGAGCCGGGCAGCCTTGGAGGTGCCCGGTGACGACCTCTCCCAAGGAGCAATAGGTGACCCTATTGTGGAGGCTTTTGCCGGAGGTGAGGACGGAGAGCAATCCCCACCCTAGTAGCAAGCCCGCACGGGGCCAATTTGGTTTTAGCTCGGATTGGCTGTTTGAAGTCGGGCAAAACTGTGCTGGGTTTCATGTTGGGCAGATGGCTGGGCTGAAGTGTGGCCCCGATCGGGCTGCCCATTTTGGGCTCAGATCAGTTTCAAAGCGGGCTGCCCGATTTGGGCTCAGATCAGTTTCAAAGAGGGCTACCCGCTTTGGGTTCATGTTGGCCAGATGACAGGAAACCCGTCCAAAACCCGTTCTGAGCCCAATTCGGGCAGCCCACTTGGGGCCACACCAAAACCCAGTGCCCTAAACCAACGGGCGCCCGTCGGTTAGCCCACTCCGGGCCAATGAGGGCTGAGGTTGGGTTTGGACAGGGCAACTGGTCTAATAGTTCTGATGATTGACACCAGATGTCACTACTATACAATATCTAGAGATTTCCAACAAAGCCAGATGAAATTGACATTATATAATAATACAATAAAATGTTAAAGTGATGTAGAATAGGAAACAATAAAAAGATGTTCTCACAGTTTGGAAATAAGATAGAATATATATTTGAATGATGAAAAGGAGGTTCTCTAAGCGGCTATCCAGTGTAAACACTATTTCTGTGGCATTACAATCTTAATACAAGACTCATGTGCCCCATGTAGGTATGAACTATGGCGTTGAAGGCCAATGTGCACCATAGACACTTGTCTATGCTGCATGTGGCTCAAACCTGATGATAATAGGCCTGCTTGATACTTCCATTATTGGGTAGGAAGAGTATGATTATGCCTTGGGTTGATTAGCAGGACCTAGGATATCTGGTTCAACAAATACAAGAAATCATTGGAGAATGATTGAATAGATTCTAAAAACCCATAATTATCCGATCTTAGCCCGCTTTCAACCCGTCCAAAAACCGATCTAAGCCCGCTTTCAACCCGTCCAAAAACCGATCTGAACCCACTTTCAGCCCGTCCAAAAACCAATCTGAGCCCAAAGTGGGAAGCCCGTTCAAAAACTGATCTGAGCCCAAAGTGGGCTTCCCGTCCAAAACCCGATCTGCGCCCAACATGGGAAGCCCGCACGGGGCCAGACCAAAGCCCAGTGCCCTAAACCGACGGGAGCCCGTCGGTTAGCCCACTCCGGGCCAGACTTGCAAACACAGTCTGGCCCCGTCCGGGGCCACAGTGTGTTTGCTACTAGGGCAGTCCCGGGACCCTTTGACATCAGTCCCAGGAGATCGTTGGACTCCCTATCCACGAACCTTTTCTGCCCTGAGGGTCAGAAAATGCCGGGAAGAGAGGCTAAGTCTCTCGGCCCTGCTCCCGTCGGTTCCACACCGACGGTAGCAGATCCTTCATTGGATCCAGATACGTCGGTCTTTACTGATGGTGCCACTCCCACACCCGATGGTGTGAGGGGTGGCAGACCGTCTGTAAAAACTAACGTGGCGGCAAAAGTTCTTGGAGGAGTGAACCTGCCAGCCGTAGAGGAACCATCCAGCTTACCGCTGGATGGGGATCTACTGGCTGACATGGGTATCACAGCCAAGAAAGCTGAGCTGCAAGAACTCTTGGAGGCCTGGAGGGAACTTGCTTCCATCAACCAAACTAGGAAGTTATTCCTAAAAGAGGTTGATGAGAAGAAAAGGTTCCTTCTGGAACTCCAAAACGAGATGGCTTCACATAAGGTGGAGGTCGACAAACTTTTACAACAGAGGGTGTCTGGTGAGTGTGAAGTTGCAGGCTTAAATACCTTGGGAAAGGATTTGAGCGCGCAGCTCCACTTAGCCAGGCGGGACCTCGAAAGCTTAAAGCAAGTCAACCATGACCTGAGAAAGAAGTCAGAGCAGGTACCACCACTAAGTACGGTGGTACCTCCAGTCGTGCCCATACCCAATGTGTACACGGCAGTGACACCTTCAGGTGTCCCTCCGGTAGTACATGCCACGGTATCAGGTATGACACCTCAGATGGGGGCTAGCTACCTACAGACACCGGCCTGTGGTGGCGCCTTCGGGGGAACGGCGAGTCCCCCAGGGTACACCCACCCATCTACTGGTTCAACGACGTTGAGCCAGCAGCAGACCATGAGCACGGTTCCTATACCAAAGCCCAGAGCTAGACAAGGTTTAACACCAGTCCAGCGGGCTAAGTATGACAGGAACCCTGCCATTGAGAAACTGGGGACTGACATCGTCCCAAGGGATATTGATGATTTGGATGAAAGATACGCTCCTTTTAACTTTGGGGAGTTGAAGCATCCAGATGCAGCCCGTCAAAAGGCCATTGATATTCCTCCTTTCACAGGGACGCCGCCCTGGAGGAAGTACAAAGTTAGGTTCAAGGCTCTGAAGCAGGCTCTTTGTAACGGGCCAGGAGAACCAGCCCTATTGGCATTTGAACAAGTGAAGGTCAAAACCTTGAGCTCACTTGAAGAAACTGCTGAATGGGCAATTGGGAAGATTGGTGAGCATGACCCAAGGACTCAGTAACTCAAGGGTGTACAACGCAGGGACGAGCATCTGAGATCCTACGGGTTTGCGCTACAGGAACTGATATCCGAGTGTTATCAGGGATGTAGACCTGACACCCCCACTGTCATCCAGGAGTTAACCTCCAGGTTTGTCAATGGAGTCAGGGACACCAACCTCCAGGCATATCTGAGGGAGAAGTGGCAGCCGGATTTATCTCTGGCAGACCTCTTTGACCATGCAGATGTGTACAACACCAAACAGGCTGTTTTTCCTAGTGGAGGAGTGTCGGCATCCCCATCTGTAGCCCCGAAAGGAGCTCAGGTGACGGAGGCCGCCACGAAACCATCAAAGAAGAAACAGCCCGCCTCTGAGGAGGTGGCGGCAGTGATCAATGCCTGACAGGGACATGGAAAAGATGATTGAGGGGTTGTTGCGGAAGCACTTGGAAAAGAGATCCGCGTCCACTTCAAATTCTGGATCTGGAAAGAGAAAGAAAAAGAAGAAAAAGGACACGAAACCTCAGCCATGTAGACGCTGTCAAAAGATGGGTCATTGGGCTAACGAATGCAAAGCCCCTGCACCCATCGCTGCTAAAACCGAAAAAGAGACGGAAAACTGAACGGGGCCCATCCTCTTGGCAAGGATGGCGCCTCCATAGTTAGCCATGCCTGTAAGGGATTAGTAGACGGTGTTAACTCTTCCATGAACCAAGGCCGCGCGGAGGCAGAAGGGTCTGTACAACCTGTAAGCGTCTGGCGAGGCGGGGCTGGCAAAGACAAACGGGATCCTGAGGATTCTGTAGTCGCTGGCTTATAGGAGTCTTGGTTAGAATCGATTGCCCAGAGCAGTGCGGTTCAAGACTCCCCGAGCGACCCATGTTGGGATTACCTCCTGACAAAAGGGATTGCTATGGATGGAGGGGGAAGCCCGATGCTGACCTCTGAGTGTGTCCCTTTACGGGGACAGCGTTGGTACCTGAGTCTGGTTATTTCCGGGACGCGTGGTGAATTTTTGGTCGACACGGGTGCATCTCACACCCTGGTCGATCGTAAGTTCATGGCCCATCTTTGCAACCAGCCCGATGCTCCGCTACTAGGAGTAAAGGCTCGGACTGCTACGGGAGATAGTATGCAGACTTATGGCCGAACTGTAAAACCTATGTTGGTAGATGGCAAGACATACTGGATATGTCCAACCATTACCGACATCACTGATGATGGCATCCTGGGGATGGACTTTGCTGCTCTTTACGGAGTGACAATGAACACCGCAACAGGCCGACTTCAGATTAAGCATCCTTATAAACAATCTGTGCAGTGCGTTTTAAGGAATGGTTCCTCTGTAGCGTCAGTGGCACAGGACACAAAGTTGGCACCGGGGCATGTATCAGATGTCCTAGTCAGCTGCGTGGGAGTGCAGGCCAAAAGGCCGGGAATGTTTGAACCAGAAGATCATAAGCTAACCGAGCTAGGTCTTGCTGGCTATCATACTTACCTGGCCAACGCTCGTTGGGGGGTGATACCAATCTGTAACTCGAGTAGTAGGGAAATAACTCTACGAAAAGGTACGCAGATTGGTAACACTACGCGAGCATATGGTGTAGACTCACTGACTACGGACTTTGTGGACGTAGGGGTGGTGGCAGGAGATTCTTCCCACGAGCAGGCTCTAGCTAAATCCGCCCTACCGAAACATCTAAGGTCCCTGTTATGTGAGTCCCACCTAACAACCCTGGAGAGCGAAATGGTGGCACATGAGCTGTCAGAGTTATCTGACGCTTTTGCGCAACCAGGGGACCCTCTGGGGCGTACCAACACGGTACAACACCGGGTTGATACTGGGGACGCAGTTCCTAGAAGAATCCCCTACCGTCGGTTACCCATGGCTAAGAAAAGTGCTATGGAGGCTGAGGTAGAAAAGATGTTGGAAGAGGATGTGATTCAACCTAGTGAAAGTCCATGGTCAAGTCCTGTGGTGATGGTCACCAAGAAGGATGGTTCCTGTCGATTTTGCATCGACTATAGGAAGTTGAACGGACTCACTAGGAAGAATGCATATCCTCTACCTCGGATAGATGAATGTGTGGAATCTCTGGGTGGGGCGAAATGGTTCTGTACACTAGATTTACAATCTGGTTATTGGCAGATCGGCATGGACCCCCGGGACCGAGAAAAAAACGCATTTTCTACCCATATGGGACTATTTGAGTTCAACGTCATGCCTTTTGGGCTATGCAATGCCCCGGCAACCTTTGAAGCGATGATGGAGACCATGTTACGGGGTTTACTTTGGAAAAAGTGCCTAGTATATTTGGACGACATCATCGTCTTCGGGGGTTCTGTGGAGGAGACTCTACAGAACCTCCAAGCTGTGCTGAAACGAATTTTATCATACGGTCTGAAATTGAAACCTTCAAAGTGCAAGCTTTTTAGGAAATCAGTAGAATACCTAGGTAGAATTGTTTCTGAACATGGCATCATGGCTGATCCTCATAAGATCGAAGTGGTACAGAACTGGCCTCGTCCGATGGACACGAAGGAGATACGCTCTTTCATTGGGTTTTGTTCTTACTATAGAGATTTTATACCTGGATTCTCGAGAGTCGCAGCTCCCTTACAGGAGCTGATGATTGGAGAGAAGAAGGCTAAGGCTAAAATAGTCTGGTCTCCAGCCGCAGAACAGTCTTTCAGTGAGTTAAAGAGACTCTTTTTAGAAACACCTGTTTTGCACTACCCTGCACCTGTTGGTAAGTTCATCTTGGACACTGATGCTTCTAATTCAAGTATTGGTGCTGCCTTGTCGCAGATCCAGGATGGGCGAGAAGTGCCGCTGGCATTTTCGTCCAACAGTTTAAGCAAAACACAACGTAACTACTGCACAACCAAGCGTGAACTCTTGGCAGTGGTAGTTTACACAAAAAAGTACAGACATTTCCTATATGGTGGGAATTATCTCGTACGGACAGATCATTCATCTCTTCAGTGGCTCCTGAACTTCAAGGACGCTGAGGGGATGATGGGTAGATGGTTGAACCACCTCTCTGAGTTTGGCATGACGAATGAGCATATCATACACAGGAGTGGAGTAGATCATGTGAATGCGGACAGCCTGTCCCGCTATCCTATCCGGAACTGTCATCGTGTAGACTGCCGAGACTGTGGGTCTCACAATGCAGTGATTGCGTCTGTGGGTGCGAAAGTTCCTAACTGGACGTTAAATCACTTGAAGGATGAGCAGCTTGCAGATCCGGCGATTTCGAGGGTGTACACCTTGAAGTTGTTGGGCCTGTCCAAGCCTGTTCGCTATATATATATGTGGCCAGGTGAGGGAAAACGTGCCTCCAGGGGGGATTTTTAGTACTGGTTTTGGCCACCAGGGGGCAGTATATGGGTAAAACACTGAAAAATATACTAAAAAAATGGTTGAGACCAATTTTTCATGGGGAATCCAGTGACATGTTGAGAATTATTCCATCTCCACTGAAAACGTTTCATTTTTGGAATACAAAAGGAACATTTGTTGCCATGGAAACATGGAAAATTGGCATATATGACAATTTCTGGTTGCCATGGAAACACTCCGTTATTCCAAATGGGAATTTTTTGCCACAAATGTTTTTGAAAATTTCACAAGGAACTCAGAATCAAAAACTGACCTTGGAAATTCCCTCTAGAACCAATTTTGTGATAAAAATATCAGATGTCTTTGGGTATTTTTCAACAAAACGGTATTTTTTACATTATTAGTATTCATAATAGGATATAGTGGATTTAGAGCTTATTTGCCATTTTCAGTTGTACACACCAACCCCGGTTTGACAAGCAGTTACCGCAAAACTACTTGGGATATTTTAGCTCAGGATATCTCATTTTAAAGCCTGTAACATAAACTTTGAAAAGCCATTTCCCCCCTGGAAGCCGTTTCACCGTATCATACGGAGGGTCCGTATGTCGTTTTTTTGCGTTTCAGTTCATTTTTGCGTTTCAGCTCAACATGTCCGCATCTTACGGAAAAACATACGGAGGCCGTATGTACATACGGCCCTCCGTATTCACATACGGCGATAATTGCGTTTCAGCTCAACATACGGAGCAAAAAAATTCCGCATCTTTGGCGTATTTGCTACAAGATATACGGAGGGGTAGGGGGGGGGGTGCTATGTCAAATAATGCACATATACCCTGTTTTTTAGGGCCGTATGTGTGTATAGTCGGCCGTATGTCAATTCTGCACTATATGTATTGGCCAAATTCAGCGACCTTCACCTTGGCAGTTGACCCTTGACCCTTGACCCCGATATATTTTGGCGCACTATTTGGATAGAGCCAAGATGGGTCCTAGGATAGGGTATGTGCTTCAGACTCAAAGAGAGTATTACCAGCGGGTGGATCCCTTCATCAAGTATGGGGAGAAGAAATTCCTTCAGCGATACCGCCTTACGAAGGCAATCACCAAATGCCTGATAAAAGACTATGTGGACAGCCTAGAGGACAAGTTGTTACGGGGCAAACATGCTGTACCACATAGGATAAAGGTATGTACCACCACTACACCCCACTATGGCTATATGTGTTCCCTTCTTCCTATGTTGTTATTTTTTTCTCCATTTATATTAAGTTTGATTTTGGCTTCTGCCCTGCACTCATAATATGCTATCTATACTGTTATGCTTTTTCCATATACATGACTCATGTTCCCTTCATATGTGATATGACTGAATGTATTCTACTATCCCAAATGAAATAAAACAAGGCAGTAATTAAAGTGTAACAAAATGATTTTTTATTTTAAAACAGTTCTGTGTAGCTATACGCTACTTTGCCACGGGGTCAAACTACACCGACATAGCGGATGTGCACGGTGTGTCCCGCAGTACCGTATGCAGAGCAGTCAAGTCAGTTTCTGACTTCTTTCATTACAACCTTGCCCGATATGTCAGCTGGCCAGACAGCACGAATGACAAAGCTAACCTGGCGTATCGTTGGTACAAGAAAATGAAGAAACCCAAACTGTTTGGACTAGTTGACGGTACTCACATACCAATAGCCTGCCCTCGGGGTTATACCCGTGACGAAAACCAATACTACTGCTACAAAGGCTATTATAGTATAAACGCCATGGTGAGTAAAATCAAAGTACACAAAAAACATGAAACTTTGCATGCATAACATATGTTGTCCCTATTTGAAAAAATAGTAGAGCACAATCTTATCGCTATATAACAGTTGACTTAGATTCTATATGTACCTTTGAACGGGTAAAAATAAAAATATTTCACACACATGTAACCCAAAAATGGAATGTTATATTTTGCAGATCATATGTGATCTGGACGGGATAGTACGTCATGTGGACGCGTCATACCCAGGCTCCCAGAATGACATTTACATTATGAACGGAAGTGAAATCAAGTTCCTGGGGGAGAGGAATGACTTTAAAGGGTTCTTCCTGTTGGGAGATTCTGGGTAAGTAAAATAATTTAATTTTCCTGTGCCCTGACTTTGGCATAGCAGATTAATAGTTATTCCTTACAGTACAACTAAGAACCAAAAAATAAATATATATTTTGTATGACCTGAGTTTGGCATAGCACAGTAATAGTTTGTCCTAAGACAAAAACTTTTATCAAAAATATACATGTTGTTTCTCTCACTCATTTGTCCATATCATACAGAAATATATCACACACTTTGTTCTACTACAGATACGTATTGACAGACTACCTGCTTACTCCGACCAAAGTAGAGTACACTGCAGACGATGTGGCCTACAACAAATGGCACCGTAAAACCAGATCCTTGGTGGAGCGAGTGATCGGAAACGTAAAGCAGCGTTGGAGGTAATATCACATTACATGTTGCATATCATATCAAAAAATACTCCATACCTGGCTAGGGTAGTACCACATAACACAATGCCCAAAATTATCTCCTCTTAATGATACACATAATACTATGACACTGTACAAATGTGTACATCAAAACAGCCTGTCCAGTAATCATTCATATAACACATGTACCTCTGTACATTCTGCCATGATCCTTCTGATATATACCTAACACTAAAAGAGACATGTTAAAATACAATTAAATAGCACCATACCTGATATGTCTCACAATATAAAACCCTAATACTATGTAACATTAAAATGTATCTGTTTCGGTAGGTGTCTCGATACAAGTGGAGGATATCTCTTCCACGAACCCGTACGAGCTGGGCGCATCATAGAGGCATGTGTAGCACTGAACAACTGTGCTAGAATTGCCGGACTCCCAATCAAGAAGGACTTCTACGCCAAGGATTCCTTCGTCGGCTACAAAGCACCTGTGGAGCAACCCGTGAATGTGGCAGCGGGAGAACGCGTCCCCTTCAATAACATGCGTAAAGAGTACATCAGCAGGTACTTCAACCCGGAGGCTGTCAAACGCGACAAGCAGTGAACTTATCTTACAACATGAACTACCTAATATACATGAATTCTGCGACAAGCAGTCAACTTATGTTTCAACATGAACTACCTGATATACATGAATTCTGTACCAACAAATATAACGTGAAATATATTTCGGTGTATAACAGCGCCGTGGAGTATTATGACATGCAACCCCCTTGTGTTAAAATATATACAGTTCAACCCAGTCCGGCTGCTTTTCATTTTGGATTTTTCCTGGTTTTCACTCGCGTGGATCTTTTGGGTAGTGTTGTCACTTCACTCTCGCTCTCCTCCGCCGATGCTAAACCTAGAACCATTTGCATGTGTTCTTCGTCGGTTACTGCCGGTTCCATGTTCTGCTCCACGTCGTCTGCTACTTCCTGGATCAGCACTACCTCATCCTTGTTCAGGACCTGGTAGTGTGGCAGTCCACTGTCGGAATTGACGTCCTCCGTCTGTATGACTATAAAGAAAGGAAAAAAATTTAAGTCAATGTAATTTAAGCATGCATTAAATTTTACACTGTAATATATTCTGGCTCTTTTTATTCACATACAATTGTTGATATATATGTCAAGGGGGAAAACAAATTGTTGTATAATACACTGTGGGACCGGTTGTTACAAGTACAATCTTCTTTCAAGAGATTGGCTATAGAGAGATACAATTGAAAAGAATGTTGTGATTTTCTCCCTTGTTGCTAGCATACAGATATGTGTGTAAACATATAAAGGGAAAAAAGATATGGTATTAACTTATACAGTGTTGATACATGTGTACGTGTGATACATATTTTGTGCATTTTACGGTACGGTAGATACATACTTTCATATGGAAGAAAGAATATGAAAATAAAGATATGGTATATAGCGTGCTTACCATGAGCGTTAACCACACATTTTGTTGGATGAAGCTGGGGCTTGGGGGAACACAGGTAATTCGCCTCCTCTCCCTGTTTGGGTGGCTCGGGATGCGTCAAACTGGCTGTGATGTTTGAAGTAGACGGTAACGGGTTTCTGTTCTGATCCTCCTCCTCCGGTTCCTCCACGCTGCTCTTGTTCACTGAGAAAAGAATTACACATATACATTTAATTACCAGTGAAAAATAATAAAACATTGTTCGATCACATATTTCTGTATTTAGAGTTGTACTTGAAACATATAAACGGATAAAATCATTTTATAATATCCTCACAATGTTTTGATTTCTGCAGTACATAAAAACCAGAGCATACATATAGTGAGGTGGATAACATATGGTAAGTAAAGGAGCAGGTAGCTTGTTTCCCGAAGGACCAACATATGTCATACTTACATGAAATAACAGAATTCACTACATGTGCCCGGTTTAGCTTCCCCTGTGCCACCGCGAGGATCTCAAAGTTCCTAGTCAACAAAGCAAGAGCAGAGTTGGCTCTCTCGCTCTCCTTTTTATGCATCTCTGCCACGCTCTGTACATCCGTCATCAAGTCCTTAATGCTGTTGGCTAGAGTGGTCAGACTGTCCACCATACCCACTACGCCTGACATCATAGTTTCCTCTGCTTTCGCAACACGGACACCCGTATTGGTAATAGCACCTCTGACTAAATTCAGTTGTTGCACCATTGCGGCCTGTTTGCCAAGAACATGATCAGACAGTTTGTCTGTAATGGCAATAAATTCCTCGTTGTTCTGCGCAGTGTTGGCAGCTGACTCTGCTGTCCAGGTATCTAGCTGCTCTTGTTGTTTCTTCATCGCCTCAGCGATTTGCTTCGCATTGTCAGATACAGCTATCACGACAGTTCTGGTGCTGTCTTTCATTTCCCGGTTACACCTGGCCATATCCTGCTGGCAGTTGGCCTGGTCATCCGCCATTGTCTTCAGGTTATCTCTGAAAGCCAATGTGACTTTTTCCATTTCTTTTCTTATAGCTTCACTGAAATCCTCCTGTGCTTTTTCCTCCGTAAAAGATTTGAATAGGGCTTTCCGGTTAGCAGATGCGGTGCGTTGTATATGGGACAAGGCAGGAGTGTGATGTGGGGTTTTCATTGGTACAAAATCAGGTTCTATTTCTTCTTCCTCTGTTTCTATGGGATCTGGTAGAACAGGCTCTGCAGGGGGGGGTTTATGTTTAGGGGTACTGGTTTCAAACTTCCCTTTCAGCGCCAAATGTATCAGCTCGGCTACCTCCTCCTCCGAGTAATGCTTCTTGTTGGCGTCATCCGTGTCCACATGTGAAACGGGACCCGGAGAAGAGTGTTGAGAAGTTAAGTCAATCTCCTCCTCGTTCAAAATGGAAGAGAAAGATGGTCTCCTCCCCCGAACACGTTCAGGTTTTTTCTGCATGCTTGGACCAGGGTGAGCAGTACGGTGAGCAGTATCAGCAGCAGAAGGTTTAGAGGGAGGTTTTGGAGTAGGTTTATCCGCAGGTTTGGGAAGCACTGCAGGCTCTGCCTGATTTGTTTTTGGAGGCAAAACTTTCAACTTCAGTGTCTTGAGTGCCATAGCCAATTGCGACTCTCCGCTACTTCTTCCGGAGGACATAAGAAGGGATTCAGTTTTGGATACTTTTTTCTTTTTGCTGCATTGGCCTTCCGGATCGGCTGTTTTGGCATTTATTCTGGCGACTAAATCTAACATATCTCTGCGGGAAATACGTTGAATAGGAGACCGGTTGATATCCCCGAACATGGCGTCACATGCTTCTGTAGTGGACACGTCATCCGGCTCAGCTTGCAGGGCAGCGGGCGGTGGATCTGGAACCTCGTTGTACTCCTCCTCCTCTCCACTTTCCTCCCCAGCGGCCGTGTCTTCCTCTGTGGATAGAAAAATACATGTAATACACCATAAGTTTTGACTTGGTATATGTTGTAAGTTAAATAGAATTAGCTGCATCATGTACATGTACTATATGGTATATGTTAAGGGAAGGTAGGTACATCTCTGCTGTGTCTGTAACCCATATTATTACCGTATAATAAATAAAAAAACAATATATTCCACAGTCATAAATCCAGAATCAAAAATAGGATAAAATACTGCAGACAAAAAGAATTTTACAATCATATATAATGTCAATGTATTTAGAGTTATTTTCAGCACACAGGTAAAACAAGAAAAAGGGAATATATATCCACATATGTATGTGGGGTATATTATTTTTGGGTAAAAAGATTCAAACATATCTCACCCTCGTCGTCTTTAAGCATGTCCCCATCAGCTATAGCAGCTAGTGCGGAAGAGGGCAGACCCATGCCGGCATAGTCAGTCTTTGATGCTCGGTCGGGATCGTAACAGGAAACGAACCGGGGCCGCCCGCCCCCTTTTATACTGGGAGGCTGCATTCCTTCGATCCCTATAGCACAGTAAAATAAAAGATTGAATTAAAAATGTATTGTTTTCACCTGTACTATGTGTTATACATATGGCATGTGGCATTCCTTCAATTCAAATGATACGCAGTACAAAGGAAGGAAATTAAATATGGGCACTTGAGGTGGAGTATACAGTAAGGAGATATATCATGCGCTTTGGCTGAATGCTCACCTAGGATTACTTCTTTCCCCGCATAATCGCATGCGGCCTGCTCCAGTTCATTTAGCTGGTCTTTCTCGTCCCTCTGTCCACTGCCCGTCTTGTATTTCATATCTATCAGTTGACGCTATAGAAAATAATATAAATAAGATTACAATGACCTAGAGCAAGGTGTGGTAAGAAGCAAGGTAACACAGGTCATAATGGGACTGGATATTTTAGACAAAGGCATATTTTTTGGCATCCTATATTCATATATGTTTTAATACCTGTGGTAAAATAAAAACAAAAAAAAAGTGTGACTTTTCAAGAACCACATGTGTATGCGTACCTTCCTCTTGCTCTCCTGCACGAAGTATTTCAGCTTGTTTTGACACTTTGTAACATCTCGGTCGCGCCCACCGTTCGCTGCCACATAGTCTGGCAGAAGGAGGAGAATATAATGAAATGTCAAGTAGATGTATTGTTCTGTCCTTTATATAGCATGTAGTATACTGTGACGTTTAACAGGGATAAAGGATTTACTTTATGCTAAATATGGTAAGGGTACACACATGACAGAGATAGAACAAAATCAAAATGATACGGTATACAGGTAAAACAGCTGGGGTGCATGTCATAATAAAGTGATTCACATCAAATGATACGGTATACTGCTCACTTTGCTGGGGTGCATATGAAAGGAATGTGAATAATGTTTTAAATATACTCACCAACTAGCTCGCCCCATGCCAGCTTCTTCAGTGCTACCCCATCGCTGGCATGCTTAAACCGTCCCTTCAAGACGGGCTTTAGGTGGTTCGCCCCCTTTATGAGCGCTTCAAGTTCGTCCGGTCTCCAGTGCTCACTTTTGGCCCGAGCTGCCTTTGAGGTATTTACAGCAGAGCCGGATGCCACTGAATCGTTGGCAACAGTTTTTCCACGCCCTTTCCCACGTCCCTTACCCCCCCTACCACGTTTGGGGGTGGGGGTTGAGGGCTGCTCCATGTTTACCTGTGGTACAGTTGCTGGTGCAGGAGGTATGTAGGTGGGGTCTTCACTCTCTCTCTTCCTTTTCTTGGTCTGTGTGGTATGAGGCCCACCATTGGACGGGTGTTCGCTGGAGGGGGCCTTCCCCTTTCCACGAGCATTCTTTTCCCGGTTCCTTTTGATGAGAGCCAAGATATACGATATGGCTTGGTCGCCCCCATCTCCCTCGAAGTCGGTCGGACTGATCTCTTCCTCTTCCTCTGATGACTGAAACTCCGGATCTTCCTTGTTGGGGGGGGGCTGCAAAACATTACATATACCCCGTGACACAGTTGTATTTGAATGATAATAATGTAAAATAATTTTTAGAACGGACTGATATATGAACATAGCATGGAACTGGAGAATAAGTGTAGTGCTTTTTTTCACATTGCCATAATACATACATGAAATATAGGGAAAGCAGGCTGGCCCGTTAATTTTCTGTTTGTGCCCAGCAGCAGGCTGAGCGCATCCAGATTGCCTAAAAGGCCCTTGAAAGATCTTGTTTTTTTTGATTCGGCTTGATTTTGGGTAGTGGGGGGTTGGCTGTCACTGACCTCCTCCTCTGAGGTACTATCATCTTCCTGAATTCATTGAAAATGCTATGTAAGGTATGTTGTATGGTGTATCACACAAAGGGGGACAGTAGTATCGAAATAAGCGATATATTTTGGCATAATACAGTTGTAAGGGGTGTATACAAGCAGTACCGGTAGTATCTGAGTTGCTTTCACGTAAAGCGGGAAAACGGACCGGCTACTTTGGCACCGATGTTCATGTATTAAAATCAGAATAACACTCACAACAAAGTACATTGCTGGAATCTATGTTATCTGATGCATGTAATGGCACAGGAAGGACATGTGCTACTTACCCTTTTGTTGACTCTCCCCATGTTGTTTGGTGGTTGTTGTGGCTTACAATCGCTTTCCGCACGCTTGCCCGACTCGGTGTTTACTATTGAGAAATTGCAAATGGCGGCGCCCACAAGTCACGTGTGTATGACGTCAGATACGGAATCCCCGGGTATTCCCCCGGATGTAGCCTGGTCGATGGCGCCAAATTCAAATGCGGCGGGTCAGAAGAAGAACATACGGAGGTGAACATACGGAGGGCCGCATGTTGACTGCTACATACGGCATAGCAGGGGTGTATGTTGGAATTTGATAAAAAAAGATACGGAGGGTATGCGGAGGGTCAAAAGAAACGGAAAATTTGCTTTGGTGATATTTTGTCCGCATCTTGACCGCATCTTTCGGCCGTATCTTATATTTTATATCAACATACGGTGAAACGCCTTCCAGGAGGCACGTTTTCCCTCACCTGGCCACATATATATATATATACATATATATATATATATATATATATATATATATATATATATATATATATATATATATAAATATATATATAGAGTGTAGAGTTTGTCTTTATGTAATTCGATTAAATAAGGACTCGAACTGCAGTTTTCATGTAGAGATGCAAGTAAAAGGGTTTTATTAGGACGGTACCCTGTACAATGATTCTAATCGTTCGTGCTTGGTTCTTTCGGATGGATATGGATCTTTCTGTATGATATGATACGGTCTTATTATATATATATATATATGTATATATATATATATATATATATATATATATATATATATATATATATATATATATATAAAGGCTATAATGATAAACATAAAAACGACTTCACTTTTCCTTGAGCTTATTACGCACCCTTCCTTAGGTATTGGACTAATCGATTGCATAGATCTATTTTGGCTGCCATACCATCCAAAATGCTAACCCGGGCCCTATATTCATTGCCTATCAAAAGTGTACCATCACCCTCTTCCTGATCCAAACAGATTATAAAGTTAGAGGATGTCTAAACATTTGGATGTGTAAAAGACTGTTCAGTCACCACAGCATACATACATGTATACAAACCATCCATGCATCATTCACACACTGCGTGTCATAAATATAAAGGGTTCCCAGTTATGAAGTTATAGCGCATGGAAATACGTCCCCAGGTGAATTGAGTCCATTATAGAGTACTTAAACCCACCCCTTCTCTCGATTCCTGGCCTGACAATTCCATTGCACTATCACCTCTCTTGCTTTGTCCCCAAATACATAAAATGTGCATGTGTGCATGGTGGCAAGGTTAGTCTATAGTGGTTGACAACTCCTGTTCGTGCCAGTACTTGGTGGCTGTTGAACATTGTGGATGTGTACAGCGGACAAAGGGTCCCTGCACATCCACACATCTATAGATACCCTGGGTTATGGTATATTCCAACCATTTAGTTGCTGACTTTGAAGTTGAATTTCGAAACGTGTAGATGTGGTTTTGTCTAAGCTAAGCTGTAACGATTGCTTTATTCAAAAATGAAAAGCAAGTTATCCCTTGATGAGAGGTGCACATACACTGTAAAAAAAAGTCGTCAAAATGACGTTGAAATACCGGAAACTTTTGGGACATAACTTTCACCGTTTTTTTAACGGTGATGGTCACCGTTAATTTTACGCAGAATTACTGTTCATTTTACACAGAATCACTGTTTATTTCACGTTGAATCACCGTTAATTTTACGTTAAATCAGCATTAATAGATTCACAGTATTCAAATATACAGAGAATATCCGATAAGCCTCACAGGGAGTCTGATTATAGTGACTTAAGTTACTGTAGCATATATCTAAAAACTTACGGATAAGCCATACTTTGACTTTGTCCTTATCCTATACGCACCACTGGCGATCTGACTTGCATACTAGCCCTGGCCTATACAAGTGGTTTTAGTCTATATGATTGATACAAAACAGAGTTTCCAGAGGTGAGGATATATGCATAGTATATTACCACAAAATAGGGGTATAGATCCAGAGAGCTACTTTCTTCTGGATATTGTCAAGTGATCATGGTATTTTGTCAAAACCTATCACAAGATTGAATTGTTAAATTGTCAAACATATAGATTGATTGAAAATTACCATTATTTCAACATGTATACTCCACTTCAAGGGCTCACACTCTCCAGAAAAATCTTCTTACAAACCAGGCCACCTATCTATGGTAAGATCCACTATATGTGGCTCCCTCTGGGATTTGACATTATTAGATGAATTTACGTTGAATCATTGTAATCCAAACCAGGTTAGCATTTAACAAGGATCCACTGTGAAATGGCTGATATTTACGGTGCTTCATTGTATTCCAAATAACGGTGAATCAGCGTTAAATTTTACAGAGTGAATCTGTAAAAAATACATCTATTTTTTACAGTGATAGCTCTGGGGAGTTTAACACTGCCCGCGAACAGAGAACTCCAAACATAAGAATACTATGAATATGCTTCGTCAGCAAAGTAGCTGATGAACTGAACTAGCAATCAATAGTGAGGTGTCCCCAAGACTCTCCACATTTATATTTAAGTTCCCTCCATCTGGTGCTCTTCACTTCTCACTGAACAATTACTTGAAAAGACTCATTGCTTTTAAAGTCGTCAGAGTATCTCCTTTCTGAAACCTCTGGTTGGTCCGAATGGTTCTCTCACGCGACCGGTTACGTCAAAGAGCAAGGAATTATTATCAATATCATTTGCTCTTTGGTTACGTCAGGCTGTTATTGACTGGTGATACTACGGCCGACACTTAGGAAGTCAGGAAGACTGAAGGTTCTGTGATAATTAACTAAATGCTTGGTAATATTAGCCCTCACTATATCACTCATCGCTTGACAATGGTAACATTTTGATATCAGGAAACAGCCTTTATTAACACATTGCACCTTAGGTGTAATACAATGTTTGCAGAATTCTGATTCTTGAGAAATCTTGGTGTTAAGAAGATTAAATAATTTGGATTATATATTGAGAGAACAGGACTAAATAATTACATATCAGGAGAAAAAAAAGTTGTTGGTGTTGGTAATTTTTATTTGACAAGCGAATTACTCCTAAAGAGCTCTAGAGATGTATACGCCTAAGTCTGAGGTGTGTCTTGAAATGAACCAGTATAATATACCTGCAATGAAAATGCAAACCCAATTGAAACGAAGAACCCTCTATAAACATTTGGTTTAGATACAAATCATATATTTAGTTGCCTGATGTATGCATATATATATATATTATGTTACGAGGAAGCTACCACTTGTCAGACTTTCTCCTCATGTTCTATACATCTGTTGCAATCTCAATCATCGCGATCCCCGTCAGTATCTAGGCCCAATCCAATACAGTAGGATCTATTATCATGGGATGGAGAAGATGCAATGCAATCTTAATTCCATTTTAGCATCGTACTACCTGCCTTTGCTACAGCTGGACCCCGCTCCGCACTTCCTGAAGTGTGGAGAGTAGAGTAGAATGGTTATGCATCCCCATGGGCCATTCCATCTCCAGTAGCTGATCTCTGCTCTAAGGTCTACGTCAAATATTACACAGTCTCAAGTAGCTTCCTGTTGTGTTGTCCCTTACCAAACAGCTTATCAGTCCCTTACTGTAGAGGAAACACCCCCAAGGGCCTCCCCGAGGGACCAGCTGTTGTCGAAGCTCCTATAAAGTACCCCATCCTTCCCAGACACATCCACATGGAAAGACCCAACACCCAGCCATTCACACCAGCGCTAATGGAAACACCCAACTACATAAAACAACATAATGGAAAATGCTAAATGAAAAAAAACACTGCCCCCTCTCAACTTACCCCCACCTCTCATGGAGACACTTCAGCCTGGATACAGCAGTCCCAACTTCAATCAGCTTTTAGATAAAAGCACAGGAGTATCACCCCCCCCTCCCCCTCCGGCATCTATACCACATTGTCCATAGGAGTGGCAACACCTGGGTGTGCTGTAGATATGTCCCCATGGGTTGTCCTCTTGATGTAAAGTGATGCCTGCTACCATCGTCCTGGGCACCCTATACGGTATTGTAATAGGCCCTAACTGATGTCAAAGTAGTTGCTTTTAGTGCATGCAACCTGGGCCTGACAATACCTCCCCCTTTCTCTGCATCCTGCAAATAGCCCCTCTCCTACTACTCCACGGCACTATCAGGACCACCATCAGTAAGGGGCAACACAGATATGGTCTGTGAGAGTCATACTTTGGGTAATGCTTCTATGACGTAGTTACAACCTCTAAAGACGACTATCAATGTGAAGAGGGGCCAACAACAAGTGTGGGCGTATTTCGGCATGACTACTACGAGTCAATCACAGACTATGTATCGTTGTTCCACAGAACTATCCATACAGGTGGCACTTGGTGGATAGCTAATCTGTAGACATCTTCAGGGATACATTTTAAAGTTTGCCTGTTTTATGAGCATTATTAAGTATATTATAACCTTATCAACAGCAGAAACAACATGATATTGTGGTATTATACATATGAGAATGAGATTGCGAAATCTCCGCGTGAGGAAAGGGCATTAACCCAGTATGTGTACTACAGATATACTCAAAAACGCTGTAGGATACTAAAAGCTCCAGACATACCCCGCCCTACCTAAATATATATGTAGTGCAATTGATGGATGTCTGGTACCATTCCGATTCATTTCTCGAGAAATGTCGGATGTATTTATAAACTAGACTAAACTACTCGATATATGGAATAGCTCTAGCAACAGCTGGATAAAAAAAGTTCTTACATTGTAAATATTATTTCTAAAATGTGCCCTTTCAATAACAATAATTTGAAACATCTGACAATCTATTTCAATAACATAATTTGAGACATCTGAGTGTTTTTGATTACACCTCTACTGCATTGTGTGATATATCCAGGGCTGCTGATTCAGTCATCATTCTACACACAAATGGTATTGCTGCTATAAAATTAATGTCCTTGTCATATGGAAAAATAACTGATATACTAAATATGTACAAATGACTATCATAGGCCACTCAGTTGTTTCGGGTATGCTACAGTGAGCAGATGCGTGATATTAGCTGGTCTGGTACGTGAGCACTTAGCTTAGCAATTCCTTTACAGCAACATCTCCTTTAATCAGTGTGAAAAATAGTACATTTGAAGACATTTTGGCGCAGTGGTACATCATACCTATAGATATGTCTCGACACAATCAGTCAGAACTAAGGGGGGGGGGGGTAAACATGTAGAACGGAGGCTTTTATATAGGCCTAGGGGAAGGAGACATTTCAGTGACGCACCAGCCCTTTTACATGTATAAAAGCAGGATGTCAACTGCTGAGAGAATGACTGTGTTTATGTAGAACATTTCATACCTATCATGACAATTTCATATTCTAAAAACTATATTCTAAAAAAGGTTCAAAGTCTGTCTCCCGCTGGCCGATTTAATGGGTTTTGTAGGCACAGTGGATTCATGATGCAGAGAACTTAAGCCCAAATCCCTCCTAAGCCTAGTCGCATAAGTAAGACTCTCATCCATGTCATTCTACTGTTTTTGAGGAAAGGGGACTTGGCCCTTTTGGCCAAATAGAAATGAATCAATATGAGGTACAAAACATGTTAATAGGGAATGGAAATAGAATACCACTATTTCACTATTGATATTTCTTATTAAATCTGAACAAAATAAATCTGAAGAAAATAAATGCATGGCATGATCACCATGCTATGGCGTAGGAGGGATGACCTTTGGTCCTCTGCATCATGAATCCACTGTGATGACCCTTACCCTGGACAGATAACATGTGCACAACCAATGTCCAGGTACAACTCACTCACAATACCCCCAGGTAGACCAATCAGTGAAAGGGCAAACACAACCACTTGCAGGAACTATAGCTACATAAACCTCCATTCTCTTACCTCTTCCACCTGCATGGTGGCACCACTGTATCCAGCTAATGCGGAATAGGTCACTCATGGATATATGGTGATGACTATACTCATCCTTGCATTTCACTGTGCAAGGATAAGTATAGTCACATATACAAAAGCATATACCTGATCTACTTCCCAGAGAGAGAGAGGGGCAAGGGTAATACTTGGTCAGCGGATCTCTGCAGACTTTGACCCTTTGAAGGACCGAAAAATGCATGAATGCATTCATGCAACATCCCTCCTCTTCCTTTTTATTGCATTAAAAACACTAGCCATCGGAAAATGGTGTTATAGATGTTCTATCTATGAAGAAACAGAACAGAATATCACACACCACATTATGTGAAAGGCTACGCCTTTCGGGCAGACGTGATAACAATATGCATTAGCGAGCTACTCACAGATGAGCACATGCTTCCTATTAGTCTGGTTGATATAGCAGCAATTAGCTGAGCAATTCCCTCACAGCCCCATCTACATTACCTTACAGAATCTGAGTCTGTACTTAGAGTGTGGCCACCTTTGTCTCACACATGGGATTATCATAAGCGTCAAAGACACGCCCTACCCACTTGTCTCGACACATAAATAAAAGGAGGGATATCTTTTCCCTTCATGAAGGAAACCGACCTGACATTTACTGCAGCGTCTGCCTTTCTACATGTATAATAAGAGGGCTGAGCTACTTAGATGTACTCAATGAGTTGGTTAGAGCACCTGTTTCGTGCAATAGCTAAAGGCGCCGAAGGTTAATGATAATGCCATCGCAGCAGTTTATCAAATCAGAGTCAACTTTCTGTCCTTAAATAGATTTTGTCTGGAGGCCTGGCTATATTTGAAATTATGTGTCATAAGAGTATGGCCAATTTTCACTAGTTCCTTAAATTTGATAACTGAGCCTTTTATTTCGTGTAAGCTATAATGATTATGTCTGACTTAAAGGCTTGCTGTTGAATGCCAATCCGTGACTTGAACAGAGAGGAAGGGCATCGGTATTACTGAGTAGGCATTGATCAAATGGCATACCTTTCCAATCTCTCGCCTGATCACATCACCTCTTATACCCCAGCCATACCTTATTCTATATTTTTTCAAACTCATCATATTTACGATTTACATTATTTTCAGTATAACGTTCTCATTGCGCATGTATGCTTACATTTATATTCTTTTCTTAGCAGTCATATAACATACAATTAATAACTTGTCAACAATGCCATAAAAGTAATATTATGTGAACTTTATTCTTCAAACTCTTCTTCCCTTTTAAGTGATCTTCTGGAGCACAGTGACCAGTAAATTGCAAAGACTGCCAGGTGAAAAACAACTCCATTTGGCACATATACGTGTGTCACAACTCATTGCAACACATCTCATCCCAGATAGACCTTAGTTGAACCAAGCTGGCGAGGGGGCTTCTATGAACTGAAACCAATTTGGTAATAGAATAAGTTCCCTGCCTAATACAAAATTTAACACCAGGTGTTTACACCAGTTACAACATGCAGGTAATGATAATGTGCTCATGTTTCAACGGACAAATAGCATTTCTAGCTTAGAATGCTGAGAGATGCCACCTGAGTATGGACCAATAACACATTCTGGGCCATGATACTACCCTGGGGACTGCCCAGACTGTTTTATTAGCTTGGCTTCTTGTCAGAGCAGATTTAACACTTGCTCGTTGGCTCCACAAGCAGGTTACCAGGCAGGGCCAGGTGAGTGGGGTGGGGGAGTTGGGAGAGGTTGGTGAAGAGGGAGGAAGGAGGGGGTACGATTGGCTCTCTCCCAGCCACCAAGCCTCGTCTGCTGCCTCCGGAGGGGATTTCTTGTCAATCTTGAAGGATGAAACTTGATTGCAGAGAAGTTTTTATTTGTCTTTCTTCTTCACTGTCAGGTGCTCTTACTACTTCACTGTATGCCTCACCCTCCTGACTTGTGATGTAAGGGGAGGGAGGGGCTCTGTTGGCATTGTTCCACCTGTGGCATCAGCTGGTAAACAGCTCTGGCTTGCAAGGCAGCTTCGGGAGAAAGTGCATGGATTAGCTACAACTACTCACTTAATGCGCAGGAGCATGCATGAGACTCAATTCAATGTATGGCTCTCTGTGTGGATCTTCTGTCCCT
This sequence comes from Harmothoe impar, assembly GCA_947462335.1. Taxonomy (NCBI): domain Eukaryota; kingdom Metazoa; phylum Annelida; class Polychaeta; order Phyllodocida; family Polynoidae; genus Harmothoe; species Harmothoe impar. The sequence continues at coordinate 79,858,833 of OX381705.1, forward strand.
TTGTAAACCTTTGTCCAATATGTAGATGTATGCTTCAGTATTGTAAAAAATAATGAGGAATAACCGGATGCATGAAATTAAGGGTAAAAGAGAGAGAGAGAGAGAGAGAGAGAGAGAGAGAGAGAGAGAGAGAGAGGTCTGAGGTATGTGTGTGTAAGCGAACCATGCAGTGGTACATGGAGGAGAGTGATTAAGAGGACAGAAGAGGAGGACTCGAGAAACTGTAGGAAAAAGGAGCAAAGCAGTTCAGGAAAGATAATTATTATATATCATAGAGGGACAGCAAGAGATAGAGAGATCTCCTATCATCAGATAAGGAGAGACATAGAGAGCAACAAATGAACGGACAGAGACAACGGCATAAATTTGTGTGGAGTATTACTTAAGGCTGTGCAAAGTCAATTCCTCCCGATTAATTCTGAACCAGTTAACTTGGCACAGAAGTGGCTGTTTCCATTGGGTGCCTTTTTACCTGCCGCCCCCTCAGAGAACATGATTGCATTGCAACCAGTGTAAACATGATAACAGTGTTCAGAGCAAGAGAATAAGGCACCGATGATTACGATGTGATGCAAATTGGAGCTATTAGGTGAGATATGGACAAAGATTCCCCCAGTAGTGCTGACCACTACACCAGGTCCTATAGATAAACACTGCCAGCCTACTATATCATGTGGGTGTTTTTCTGAGGAAAACAGGCAGATGGGAGGGGGGGCAGACCTTTGAGTTGTGCTTTGTCACTATGACAGGAAGAGAATTATGGCCAAATGAGTACTTATATCGCTGCCCAAAATATATGTAACAACTTAGATACTCAGGATACAATATGAAGGGCATTGATCACGTGAGGGCTGGGAATTCATATCAAATGATGTAGTACCTGTCTAAGCATGCTACAAATATTTATGATAATCTAGGTGACTGAGGTCATTTATCTCGCTTCAAAATGTGATTTCTACGAAAGATGAAAGATCAATATGGTACTAGATAGAGCTTGTCGATGGGGATTCTTAACACACAAACATTGACCAATAGCGGGGCGGCAAAGCTATCATATAGGGTGATCTTGTGCATTTTCTCAAGAAATATCCAACCTTTGCACAGAGGTAGGCAAGTATGTAAGCAGTCATTTGTAAGAAATAGGCAATTAGGATCTAGCCTATAAGGGGCCATGGGCCCCTTTTTGAAAATTTGTAGTTTTGAGAATTTGATGAAAATCCAATGCAGGTTTGAATGGTCACACCTTTTTTAATATCAAACTGATTTGTCTATCATGACACATGGCTATTGCTGCAATGTCCCACTAATGATCCTGATAGAGCTAGATGGTTTATCCAAGGTCAAGGTCATTTTTCAAGGTCATAGTTCTAAGGATACGGTATGCTTTTCACATTTTCCATATTACTTTTTTTTCTGTGGGAAGAATAATATATAGATGGGGATCAACTTATGATATACAAAATCCCTTGCCCCTAATATCAGACATGAGGCTACAATGATTATTATGTAGATTTGATGAACCAGTTACTATTCTGGCAGAGTCTGATGGAATTGGAATCCATCACACTGATGGGTTTTCACTATATGCAATGGTCTAGAATAGTATATTTTGTGAATAAAGCATTACCTTTGTAACAGAAAGAGGCCTTATTGTGCAGCCATTGTTAGGTTACATAATTAGGCTAATTGTTTGAATTTAATCAGGCCAATATCATTTAACTACATATTGCATGTATGTGTATCTTAGCAATATAAACTAAGAGTTCATTGTGTATAACAAATTGCAAATTCTGCTACATCATCTTTGTTACAACACTTATCCTACCCCTTGCTCTATGACCCCCCCACCCCCGTCCCCTCTCAACCACTGTGAGGTAGAGAACTTCCCCCTGATCTCCGCTGATCTCTTAGCCCTGTGCTGCCCTTAAGCTGCCCTGTGTTGCCCTGTTCTGCCTTAAGCTGCCCTGTACTGCCCTGTACTGCCTTAAGCTGCCCTGTGCTGCCCTGTACAGCCCTGTCCTGCCTTAAGCTGCCCTGTACTGCCCTGTCCTGCCTTAGGCTGCCCTGTCCTGCCCTTAAGCTGCCCTGTACTGCCCTGTACTGCCTTAAGCTGCCCTGTACTGCCCTGTCCTGCCTTAAGCTGCCCTGTACTGCCCTGTGCTGCCTTAGGCTGCCTTGTCTTGCCCTTAAGCTGCCCTGTAATGCCCTGCCCTGCCTTAAGCTACCCTGTGCTGCCCTTAAGCTGCCCTGTACTGCCCTGCCTTAAGCTGCCCTGTGCTGCCCTTAAGCTGCCCTGTACTGCCCCGTACTGCCTTAAGCTGTCCTGTGCTGCCCTGTGCTGCCTTAAGCTGCCCTGTACTGCCCTTAAGCTGCCCTGTACTGCCCTGCCCTGCCTTAAGCTGCCCTGTACTGCCCTGTAATGCCCTGTACTGCCTTAAGCTGCCCTGTGCTGCCCTGTCCTGCCTTAAGTTGCCGTTTGCTGCCCTATGCCGCCCTGTATTACCCTCTCAGTGGGCAGTTCCATGGGTGCGTATACAATTCCCTTGGTGCCTATACAATTCCATGTGTGCCTATGCAATTCCGTTGATGCTTATGCAATTCTGTTGGTGCCTATGCAATCCCATGGGTGCCTATGCACTTCCATTGGTGTCTCTGCAATTCCATGAGTGCTTATGCAATTCAATGAATCCCTTCATGTACCTAAAAGAAATGAATGTGAGTACAGCTATACTGTAAATATCCTAGCCCATATCACATTCCCTTACTATAATACTGCCCCTTGCCTGTTACCCTTGCCCCCTTGCTATCATAGCTGATAAATGATCATTTGTCATCAGATTATCCCTGGTCAATTGCAATACTGTTATACCCTGATTAAACTGGAATAATCAAGCAAAATGCATGTATGTATTATGCCTCTTTCATTACATAATAGCTCTAGCAGCCTCTTGATTACATTGAATTTACTTATGTATTAATCAGTGTTAGTTTTGCACAAAAATCAATCTTGTACTAAATCTTGCATTGCCAATTGCCATATTTTGGACTTTTGACCTTGGCAAATGACCTTGACCTTGACTCAGTACATTTCTGTAGATCATAAGGGTCATATCTTAGCTAAATTTCTATGTAGTAATAGACAGAGACATTGCATATTTATATACTTATGCCATTTGGAAGAGTAGTAGCCAACCCAACAACAGCCATTTTAAAAGATGGCCACCACACTTTTCCTGTGCCAGATCTAGGTTGCCTATTTCTTGTGAATTGATCAATATATATTAGCCAATGTCTGTGGGAAGTTTGGTAGCTTCTTGAAAAAAAAATCAGATTGGATCGGCTATGCCACCCCACTACAAATCCTGCAGTGATGGGTTATGTCGGTATAGCCTCTTTACATTCACGCTGTGTTTGTACACTGTTATCTTGTGGATTCTAATTTTCACAAGTGCCATCATGATTTCAAACGTGTTCTCTTCTTCTGCACTTGTATGGCGAAAACACTAGATCACTAGCTCACTATATATAGTCCACATACATATATAATAGTATATCTGCTATATGGGTGTGTGGATGTGCAGGCACCCTTTGTCCCCTGTACACATCCACAACAACAGCCACAAAGTACTGACACTAACAGGAGTTGTCAACCATTATAGACACACCTTGCTACCACACATGCACAGTTTATACCTTTAGGGACAAAGTGAGAGAGAGGTGATGGTGTACTGAAACTGTTGGGCCAGGAATGGAGGGTACACATGGTTTAGGGGTGGGTGTTCACTCTATAGTGGGCTCGATTCACCAAGGGACACATCACAGTCATTCAGTGCCAGTAACTTCATTATTGGGAACCCTTTATATTTATGACACACAGTGTGTGAATGATGCATGGACGGTTTGTGCACATTGTATGGTGTAACAGAACGGTGTTTTACTCTTGCTCTTAACCAGCGTTAATAGTGCTATGTTACACTGCTTAAATTCATGGGTTGCGAGGTGTCTTAGTGTCTATTGTGCAAATAGCTGGATAGTATTCAAATTAGCCGCCAGTAGGGTACATATTGCTTGACTGTATAAGTGATCCAGTGTACTACTATTTAGCAGCTGAATACACGTGATGAGTTGAGTTTAGACTGACTGGTGTATATCTTTAAGGCTTTTAGGGCCATCGCCATGGATTTTCATTCTATTAAATTTATATATATATATAAATCATTCCCATAGACAGCCCAAATGTATGAAAGAAAAAGAGATATACGACTTGTCTTTAAATCATCTGTCATATAGTACCAGAAATAGGCGAGCTACTCGTTCGATCGGTAACATCAAAATGAATTTCGTCAAGGACATGCCATCTCTTTTTTCATTTCCTTCTCCTTTTCCTCCTTTCAATCAGCAGTTTTTTTTATATGAATGACAGTCACCTTTGAACACGTGCAACACGTGTGTCTGTCATGACATGAACGTTTTGTCAGGTCATTTTCCCCTCTTTTATTACCTTTTTGTATCCGAATTTTTACAGGAATATTTGTCTGACACAGGATTGAACCATGGGCATGTGTATCCTAGGTGAGACAGGTTTACGATCAATAATTTCAGTAGATGCTCGATGCTTAAGCAAGTCATCAGTGCTGGCACACCTGATGTTTTTTCTTGCCCAATGGATAGCTTTGCCCAGCCCACATAACGTCCTATCTAATACCTCTTTATTTGAATATCCTACAAGAGAGCTTTTTAAATGTGTTAGTAATAGTTGCTTTATGCTGAAAAGCAATAAATACTATATATTTATATACTATTTTTTAGGACCTTAGCAGTTCTGGGAATAGACAAAAAGGCTAGACATATGTTCGCACCACCCTGCGTATACCTGCTTCTTTCTCCATCCCTCCACCCCTTCCAACCTGCTTCTCCCTCTTTCCCTCCATCCCTCTCTCCTCCACGTCCTAGATATAAACTGGGAACATATATATGTATGTGCGTAGGCCCATGTGTGACGGGGGTAGAGGTAGATGTTGATTGGAGTAGACCTGCTGTTAGGGAGCTCCTCCTCGTGCATGGCGGGAATCTGTACAAGTAGACCGCTAGGTGGGCCCCAGGTCCGGCCCCTGCTGGTAGAGGCCGTGGTAGGGTGGTAGAGGATGGGGGTAGAGAAGGGCAGGTTGTAGTTCACCACTCCCCCACCAGACTCTGCTGCTGCCATGTGTAGCAGCTGTATACGAGCACTGCCATTGTGCACTGGAACAACTCCCGAAATGACGTCATGGTATTGTAATTAGTTCAATAATACATTGTAATTGCAACCTTAGTTAGTACCCTTAAAAAACACTCTATTTCATTAGTACCAGGGGGAAATGCCAGGATCCTTACCCAGTTATGGAAGGAGCCTGAGTGCTCCATACTCCGCCCCCCCCCTCCTCCTCCTATGCCCCCCTCCCCCATCACCACTAGCACCTGTATACAGGTATGAAGGAGCCACTATTCACCTCACCCAGGTGTTGCTAGGCCGGGGGCGGGCGGAGAAGAGGGTGAAGCCTGAGGAAGGCTCCCAATCTATTAGCCTCCCATTTACACTCAAATAGTTGCTGTCGTCTCGGTGCCCGCTCTGCCCGTCAGCCACCACCCCACCAGGCCGGGCTGGGACCCGGGAGGAAGGCATGGACGGGAGGCCGGGCCGTCACCACCGTCACCATGGGGCTTCCCACCACCTTAGGGCAATACACCTCCAGTAGGTGTGGGGGGAGGGGGGTACCGGTAGTCATGTGGGAGGGCGGCGGCCGGGATAGGATAGCAGGGGGATGAGGCGGGTGAAGGAAATAGAAACGGCGTATAGCAGGCAGCAAGGGTATAGGAAGGACAGTGTGGGTCGGTGAAGGAATGCAGATGGGATAAGAAGGATGAGCCTGGAGTTGTGGTAGGATGTAGGGGTAGGAATGAGAAGGGCCGGGAAGGGAACATAGGATTTCTATTAGAATTAGGGGTAGGACGCTACTCTAGGGAATATGTGACATCAGCGATAGGTAGCCCCACATTTATCCATGCAAATAATTAGACACACCTCAAAAAAAGTTTTACTATTATGGTCTCTTTCTGCTTTATGTAAAAGGGTACGGTATGCATTTCTACATCCAATGAAGTTTAATGTAATGATGAGTGCATTGTCTGATTCACAATACACTGGGAACCTGTTGAGTACATTATCCAAAGTAAGTCATTTTTGTTTGAGTCAGGAAAAGAACATAGAAGAACTATGAGGGCTGTTACATAGAGCACTTTGTTATGTTGTACCAATATGTTACATATGCCACAAAGGTGACATAGGTTGCACGTCCAGAAATAGACTGGAACTAATTTGCAGGGCAGTGTCGTATGTCAATGACATACTTGGAACAGAGTGCCATTGTGAGCACTACAAAAAGTTTGCAGTAAGCGGACTGATTAATGACCATGGTATGTTCATTGTGCTCAATATCACAATAGCAACCTTAGCTGCCACGTCTTTCCGGTCCTAAAGTACTGTTGGAAACCAAGGCAGATGTGCAAACCGAAACCAATAATCAATTACTTAGTCAACATAAGATTAATCATGATTAATGGAGAAATTATCTCTTGCAACAGCAACACTAATTTAAACTGAATCTATTCTCGAAATCTGCATCAAATCTTGCCAAAACAGCAAACGAATAGCCCCTTATTGGTGTTTCTACACTTTTCAGGCGCTTGTTTTGTTACAGCCGAAGTCAGGTCATTTATTGGGAATGAATCATCAGTTTTCAATGGGCAGAAATAGTACCGACACCTTCTTTGGACAGACCTGGTGAGATTAATTGCCATCTTTAAGAGTAGATTAATTAAGAATTCACCTTGACCACCGAGATACCCAGATAATAATTAATTGGCTGAATTAAATTGGACAGTCCTACAACTGTGCCAATGTGACTATTTTCGTCTTTTCTTTTTTTCTGAATATACTTGTATTATATTAATTATAGACCGCCCAAATACTTGTTAGTTAGAATATAAATTGTCCATATCTGATATGTCAATTTGCGGTGCCATTTGTGGCTATCTGTCAGTGAACCCGTTTGACTCAGTGAGTGTTAAAGGACGAGCAAAGTGTGTTAGCACTGTGAATTATCTGGATAATACAACTCTTTACTATTATATATCAATGTGGATCCGCGACACTTTGGGACGTCATCACACAACGTGATGCACTACACCTGACATTTATCTCAAGGTGTTACAAACAAACCGCTCTCGTGCACAGTACAAACCCAGCAATTCATCATTGCTGACCCAAGTTTTTTTCACGGACATGGGTTGTGGATAGGGGAAATGTGTAGCCACGCATCCCTAGACAGGTAGATCAAATGAGTCGTACCTATGCAATCACATGTCGATACAACTTCTATAATGCTATATTATACTGACTATACATTTCTCAATATGATGACACAATCACAATATACGTGTATAGTGGTTAAATGATTAATGACTAGACTGTTCATATCCACGCGGTAGTTATTCCCACATCTGTTGCTGTACCACAGTTGGCGTGGGGTTCTTTGATTTGGGATCGATAGGACTGTACCCGACTTGTCTGTACTTGTTGAATAATTAATGAGATCATCCAATCAGAGTAGTCGGATGGTCGTTATCTGGTGCAGGCACATACACCAAATAATCAACCTGGTCTAGTCTAGTACCTTTAACCATTAAAGGACGGCATAATTCACCAAAGCTACCTTTTATTCTTCTTCATCAGGTACCTATGCAACGCCAATGGATAATTTTCCAGCGCTGCATTGATGCATCATAATGACTTTTCAGAAGTGTATCAACCCCATAGCGCTCACCAGTGCTGCATTTATGCATCAAGCCAATACAAGTTAAACAGCCGTTAAACATTTTACTTAATAACCTTTCTCTACTATATTACATGTAAAAAGTCTCCAAAGAAAACCATTATTCCCTCAAATTTATTTGACATGTTTACAGTTCAATATGTATGTCTACATGTTCATGTATGTGTACACTGATCATTACATCAAAAGAGGTTATTTACCTTTATCAAAGCCTATCAATGGTGCCAAGAACAGTCATTGTTACCTATAGTCACGTAGAATAGGAATCTACCTATGAATCATACGAAAATAGGATATCGATAAAACTATTGAGAGCCGATGAAAGTGTCTAAACAACAGCCTATCCTGTCAGGTAACAAAGGGAACTGCCGTATTTTGTCTCACAAGGCTGAGTGAAGGTTGTCCTTATAGTACTACTAAGAGATCAATATTCCCTACGGTCCTTTGTGGCTTGATTTCTGTCTTTTTCTGCTGCGTCATGTGTCTAGGTATTCATGATATACCATGTCACCTGTGCTACCTCCACCTCTTGTACCACCACACTCACCTTTAATAATCGATCAACACACCTGAACTTAATCTGCATCTGAAATACGAATAGATACCATTTAATTGAGGGGAGTTCTATCTGTATGGGCTTGTAGTTTACACTCCTTCAATTCTTGAATGAATGACATACGCAGGTTCTGGGTACAAAGGGGGGCCTTCTCCATTTCAAGCATCCCTCATTTTATCTTGTTAAATTAAAAGAGCTAGCCTGGATGTAACATATTCGAATGACCACGATCCATGCTGTGACGCTGCTTTCACCCTCAGAAAAGTGAGCATTGCGATCACTGTCGCCGAAAGCGCTCTCACCTGAAAGCCAGGCAGTAGACAACTTTCAGGTGAGAGTGCTTTTGGCGACAGTGACACTCACTTCTCTGAGGGTGTTGTGTAATAGAGTTGTTCTATAATTGTGTTTGATAGCTCTGTGCATCACAGCGCGTAGTTTGTGCATGCGTAAGACAGCAGTGTGTTACTGTAAACGTATTGGGATAGCCTCCCCCGAGAAATATAGCCTGTAGATGTCTCGTACACCATGGAAAGTTACTAAGAGAGAGCAGGTACACCGTATTTGCCATTAACTTTAAACTTCACAGGAATAAGGTGTTATAGTTGTTCACCCATTACAACCAACGGTTATCGTTTTTATGTCATAAAATTATTATTATTAACAAGCTTTAAAATATATTAACTTCAAACTTCAACTTTCTGCAGAATCATGTTATTCCAAAATAAAGTATTGCCTAGGTTCAGGCCTTTTTAACCGGCTCCTGGCATCTTCGGGAAAAGATAATGGCATGCCTTGAGTACAGAAGGGCCATATTACTTTTTTTGAACCTATCTCAAGGTCTTGTCATTTAGATATAAAATGTAATTTAAGTCCCAGCCACTGTGCAACCTGGTCCTAGAATACACTAACACTCCCCTTCCCTCATCTAAATTATAAATGGTCTCTTGATTCCATGTAGATATTCAATATCTACGTGTGTGTATTTCACTCTGCATCTATAGCCCATCTGTCACCAAATATGCTGATACACATCATTATATATGGGTAATACCATCCTTCTGTTGCCACACCTTGTATACTGTATAATACATGTCTGCCTGCCAAGGAAAAACCTCAAGGTTGACAACACAGGGGATGAAATCACAAGGTTACATGCTACTAATATATAGACAGGGCTGAGATTACTTGCGGAAGGATCATGTCTAGGTATAGATTTGATCAGCTGGAAATGCTATTTCAAACAGAAATAGATGATACTTTTAAACGATTTTTCGTATCCGTTTTTGGCCTCGCTTACATGCCTGTCTGTCTGTCACTCTGAAGTGAACATTAATTGAGCACCTCAAATCATAATCTTGTTTCCCATTCATACAGCTATTCAGCCAGTCATTCCTTTGCCTTCTGTATTCCTGCTCGCCACTAGCTCTATTCTAACTGGATGCTTACCCCGGAGTTGGTGAATATTTCCTTCAGATGTATAGCGGCCATAGCCCTATGATGTATTATAACGCGATGAGTTTTCAATTAAAAAGGGAAGGATTGGAAAAATTCTTGTCCCCTCATCAAGAAGGGTCCAAATTCTATTGGTATTGGTAGCCAGCGCACCCCGCCTACCCTTTCACACATGGAAGTAATAACATTACTAGGTGTTACTTGTTTACTCCCACCTGTTCATTCTATCAATGACCAGCTTAAGGAATAGACTCTTGGCGGATAACGACAAACAGATGGACTAGTCCACTTATACTGGAGGTGTTAGTGGCGGTGAAAAGAAGCAGAACTGTTCTCTATGTGGGTGAATCATATCCAAATAAGTCTTAAGCTCTGCTGGAGGCAGGGCCCAGGAGATGCTGATGCATAGGAGGCACATTAGCTGAATGCAATAATGTCCTCCATGTATCCTAATCCCTGGACCATCTTGCGATTATAAAAGCATTACATTGTAAGCATGGTGCCAGAATGTGCCGCATTATGAGTGACTTTAGCGGTGTGGGGTGGCTTCCCTCTCACGCAGCAGTATGGTTCTTAGCCTCTGCCCAAAACTATCTTTTGTGTAAGCAGGGGAAATGAGGCGATGATAAACTACTCTTCTTATGTATATTACCCACTAATTGGAAAATCTCACCATTACTGCACGACTTACATCCTTAGAGAATCCCCCAATGTAAACATACTAGATACAGTCTGAGGGAATCCCGTATGTCTAAAAATACTAACTGACAGATGCCCGCCAATCTTTGAACACCCCATGGCCAATGCTTCTAGCCGGCGGGAATCCCCAATTTCTATACTTCTTATGCCCTAGGGGGATTGCCCTAGTTCTATATATACTCCGTATATAATTATTATATGCTAAATTTCGGATGTACATATCGTACATCGTCAGAATAAAAGACAGTACTGTAGCATGAGCCTACAACTTACTACACTTACACCATGGAGATCTCAATATCCATAATACTACTAGCCTGAGGGTATCAGACAGGCCTACTACTTCCCCAATAATAAAAAAAGAAACCGGTTTGTTGGGACAGAGACACAAGTGACCAAATTAAAGCATCCATGGAGAGTGGTGATCCTTTGGAGGTGGATCAGACTGTTTTGTGCGGCGTGCCTCCCACCTGTCCTTCAGGTGACCCTCCTCCCCCACCCCAACCTGTGCCACGGGAAGTGAGCAGACATGGGCATGATGGAGGAGGCAGGCTTGTGGGTGTTGGACATGGATTTGTTATTTATCATGTCTGTGTTAAACAAATACAAGAGCTGTCATTGTGCCCTATACTTTGGACCTGGTCCCCGTTTGCACATAACAATTCTGCAAAGACACTTGTTATGCATCCGTTAAAGAATGATGATGACCAACACCCTCTCCTCGTGAACTACTTTGGTTATGAACGATGGAGAGGAAATACCAGTGCTATATAGCTTTGACATTGCGTGTTAACCGGAAGAATAGAGGTGGCAACTACTAATCGGTTAATACTATAAATGATTGACCATCAGCAGATCTACACATTTTTGAAGGGTAGTCTGCCATCCTTGCATTTTGATTGGTTCAGCTGCTAGTATGTAGTAGTACATCGGGATATTAATCAGGTTGTAAGTAGTCTGAACAGTAGGGAGGTATCTCCCCAGAGGCTGTAAGTAGTGTATGAAAATGAGAGTATCCTTTGGGTTGTTAGTGCTATAGATACTAGGTTAGAGACTTAGAAAGCCCTTTTAGGCCGGAAGTTGTGTTGGCAGTGCATCTAGATACAAGCATAGGGTGTCCCACTGGGTGTACAATATATATACAGATTCCTATCTGTAAGTAGTTTAGTGAGTAATTTACACGGGGGATTTGCTCAGTTTAATGATAGTTTAAAGTGTGTGAGCCTGTGGGTTGGTGAGCGGTCTCTCGGACACATCTGACCAGTGACACTCCCCGCTCGTACTGCTGGCGGTAGAGGGGGATCTGGGCCGGCTCTGGCATTAGCCAACAAAGGGGTGGTCAGAAAAGGTCTCAGGTAAGCGAAGTGAAGTTTCTTTTATCATTGCTGTATAAGGTTTGATACATACAGTTTTATATGCAGAATCCGAGTCCGGTGTTTGTGGAACACAAGGTTTCTTTAAGGGAGGAAAAAACGTGCAATATATAACATGACTGCACCTTAACCCAGGGCAGGTCTTACTATGTAAATCATAAAGATAGTGTTATAATCCAATTAGATTTCTAGCTAAGGATTTTGCAATTTATTGAGAACTCAAAGCATGATGCGTTGAAACACCGTTCCTTGGTCCTACCACTGTATAAAAAGCTGATATAATCTGGGCGGGGTCAAACTAGAGCATGAAAACAGAACTCCTGTTTGCAGAGGGGCATTTTGGTTAAGTTTTGTTTCTTTGCACGTTGTATTCTAGCTAAATATGGTGGTTGCTAGGTAACCTATTCTCATAGTAACTAGCACATAAAATGTACACATCAGTGTAATGATTGGTGTCGGTTTACTGGGGGTAGGCACCATTATCATAGAGATTTTAATGTGCCTTGCTAGGCAAATAAACAGTGAGAATGGCTGTTGCTATATAACTAATTCAACAAACAGAAAACAAATTGGAATCCTATGTGTCACTTTAGTGAGGGTGTATATCTGGGTTGCTAGGCATATAAACAATGCGAATAATTGTTGCTAGGCAACTTTTTAAATTAGCAACCAGAAAACAAGCTTATTAAAGTCATAGAGGTGCACTCATTAGGGATGGGAAACCTAAAATTGTTATTAGAGGGTATTTTGATATTTGAGCTGTACAACTGCTATTTTCTTTAGGATCAATATAATAGGGGGATAGGTATCCAAGTAACTTTTATACTCATTATTGACGCCTTTGATAATTTGTAGGGTTGCTAGGGAAAATGTTTAACAAGGCAACAAGAAAATGGAATTTGCAAATGACAATACGGGTCAATTTGAAGAGTTACCTATAAGGAGACACCAGATCATTTCTGTTCTATTATGCCAATGATTTGGCCATATGGCGCCCCCTGGTAGCTTGAACTGGTACAACGAATCCCTTGTGGGCATTGTTATTTTTAATCAAATAGGCCATAGATGATATTAGTTTCTTTGCAAAACGCAACAAATCCATTTTATGAGTTTTGAGATAAAAGTCTATTTTAGATTTTTACGAATTGGTGAATAGAAAGCTTTTTTCTTTAATGACTAATGATTAATATGCCACAAACAAAATACCTAGAAATTGATTTTTGAAATCCTTGGATTTTTTTTCTGGTAGAAAAAGGATGATTTAATTTCAATTTTCAGTTTTTTTGCAAAACGCAATAAATCCAAAATCCGTTTTTCTGCATATGTCCATAAAATCTGTAATAGCCATTTTTATATTTAATTTTCTTGGCATAGTGGGACATACATGAAACACCAACAAGTAGCTTTTAAAAATCCTTGCATCATTTTTCTCTAATTTAGAAAAAGGGTTTAATTTGCTCAATTTAGTTTTTTTGCAAAACGCAATAAATCCGAAAGCAGTTTTTTTGCAAAACGCTATAAATCCACAAAAATCATGAAACACGGTATGTGTGTCCATATTTCAAATGCCTTCTAAATAAATAGTTTCAAATAATGCTATTAATAATATAGACCAAGATTGTATTTAATAAAGCCTTATTTAGACCGTACACGTGAAAGAATTAACAGTCATCCATACAAAAACCATGTTTGATGAGGTGGATTTATTGCGTTTTGCAAAAATAACTGCTTTTAGATTTGTCCTATCTTCTAAATGAATATATTTTTTTCACTTTTTTTTCACTTTTTTTTTCAATTTACCCTACACAATACCCCTGACTTGTTTTCTCCCGATTTTGTATTTTGGCGCTTATTGCGTTTTGGAACCAATCTAATTTTACAAGATGGTACTAAATTTGCCTCGAATTTAAACTATAGTTGAAAGTCGAGGAAAATTTATGGCATTAAACGACAGTGTCTGTAGCCAAGATCTAGTATAATTCGAACATCAATACACCAAGGCCCATTTGAAATTGCATTAATGTCTCGAAGCATGCAAAACATTAATACATGGACGTGTCCATCTTTGTTGAGAGTCTGCTAGTAGAGAACGTTCACATGAAACATTAATCAATTAGCACTTAATGATGGGGAGACCATTCGGAAATGTCATGGAAATTCCAAATTTAGGGAATACTTTGTCAGATTTCTTTTCATCCATTAAACCGCAAGTATTATGAAGTGAGTTTTCATGAAACAATCTGTTGGTCAGGATTTGGCTCTAAAATATAGAACCAGATTGAAACAACAGTTCCACTAAAGTATGCCATCTACTGTCTTTCTTATTTCCATAAAAATTTCAACAATAACAGCAGCACTGATACATTCTAATAACTATGCATGAATTGTTTGAGAGTGAGTTGTATAGAGAATGACCAGAACCCTGCCAATCTGCCAGCAAGATCGATTTTCATTGAAATCCCAAAAGTCAGTTAAGGGGGTATTCCACTGTTAACAAACCTACCACTGAACGCACATAGAAAAAATTCTCGAGCTCTACATTAAAGATTATCGGTTGAGTGAAAAATGAACGGGATCCAGTCACTCCAATCTATCAGCAGTGGAATAGGCTCGATAGCAATCACTCAAATGTCCCAATGAACCACATTTTTCAGCTTCAATACAATTTGTCCATTGCCCATTTCATTTAGTTTTACACCCATTAAACAATCCCTTTGATGGGATTGTTACCTCGGAGAGACATCATCATTCCCTAAAGTTTGCTTTTTAAAGCAAACTGAACTGTGTTTTAGAATATTCTGTGCTCTAGTGCAAGCTCATAAAAGAGGTCATACAGATCTGCCAATAGAGACCTCCAGTTTACACAGAGGTGCCCCATCTGCAATATTAATGTTGTTATACAGCTTAGCACATCATTATTGTGCCATAACAAATAGATTAGACTGTCCATCAATCCAGCTATTTGTGCTAGTCATTTCTAACCTTGTGCACCAATGACAATGTGGTCGTGAGGGCGGCGTGCTGTTGCCCTACTACCATGTGTGAGCTGTCCATGGCACTTTGGATTCAACTAGAATTTAATTTCACTAGCATACTATGATACAATCGACAGCATTCGAGGGCAACCTTTATCGTGGTATGCTGTATGCGGAATGGTTAGTTAGGCGGCTTGTATAATGTCCGTTTTTGTGATTTATACAGTGGCCCAGGAGGGTCAAATCTTTTTGCAAATTTTGAAATTGCAAATTCACTTCCACTTGCAAAAAGTCAACTTGAGTTGAAGATGAAAACTCTAACTTCAACCATTTACTGTCACCTGTCAACTGTCAATTCAAGTAAAGCAACTTGCGACTGCTATCTTTCAACACTACATCAAAGCAAAAACAATGCAAATGTCAAAGTTGAAAGTGAAAACTTCAGTCACTTACTGTCAACTGTCAACTGTCAATTCAGGAACAACAGCTTGTGACAGGTATCTTTTAGCACTGAAGTTCACTCCATGTATCCTATGAATGCGATCAAGTCTCAATAAAGTATCAATCAAGTGTCAAACATATCTCAATCAAGTGCCAATCAAGTGTCAATCAAGTGCCCATCAAGGGCTCAATCAAGTGTCAATCAAGTGCCAATCAAGGTTCAATCAAGTACCAATCAAGTGCCAATCAAGGGCTCAATAATGTGCCAATCAAGGGCTCAATCAAGTGTCAATCAAGTACCAATCAAGTGACAATCAAGTGACAATCAAGTGACAATCAAGTGACAATCAAGTGACAATCAGGTCTCAATCAAGTGCGAATCAAGTGCCAAGCAAGGGCTCAATCAGGTGTCAATCAAGTACCAATCAAGTACCAGTCAAGTGCCAATCAAGCGCCAATCAAGTGCCAATCGAGGGCTCAATCAAGTACCAATCAAGTGCCAATCAAGTACCAATCAAGTACCAATCAAGTACCAATCAAGGCCTCAGTCAAGGCCTCAATCAAGTGCCAATCAAGTGTCAATCAAGTGTCAATCAAGGGCCAATCAAGGGTCAATCAAGTCTCAATTAAGTCTCAATCAAGTCTCAATCAAGTGCCAATCAAGGGCTCAATCAAGGGCCCAATCAAGTGTCAATCAAGTACCAATCAAGTGACAATCAAGGCCTCAATCAAGTGCCAATCAAGGCTCAACCAAGTCTCAATCAAGTCTCAATCAAGTCTCAATCAAGTGCCAATTAAGTGCCAATCAAATCCTAAAATGAATGGTACTTGATTGGTACTTGATTGAGCCCTTGATTGGCGCTAGATTGGCACTTGATTGAGACTTGATTGAGACTTGGTTGAGACTTGATTGGCACTTGATTGGCACTTGATTGACACTTGATTGATACTTGACAGCCACTTGATTGGCACTTGATTGGTACTTGATTGGGCCCTTGATGGGCACTTATTGACACTTGATTGAGCCTTGATTGGCACTTGATTGACACTTGATTGACACTTGATTGAGCCCTTGATTGACACTTGATTGAGCGCTTAATTGGCACTTGATTGAGACTTGTTTGAGACTTGATTGGCACTTGATTGGCACTTGATTTACACTTGATTGGTACTTGACAGCAACTTGATTGGCACTTGATTGAACCCTTGATTGGCACTTGATTGGTATTTGATTGGCACTTGATTGAGCCCTAGATTGACACTTGTTTGAGCCTTGATTGGAACTTGATTGGCCCTAGATTAGCACTTGATTGAACCTTGCTGGGCACTTGATTAGCACTTGATTTGCACTTGACACTTGATTGGCACTTGATTGAGATGTGATTGACACTTGATTGATACTTTATTAAGACTTGATAGCATTCATAGGATACATGAAGTGAACTTCAGTGCTTAAAGATACCTGTCACAGGCTGTTATTCCTAAATTGACAGTTGACAGTAAGTGACTGAAGTTGGAGTTTTCACTCAACTTTGACATTTGCATTGCTTTTGGTTTGATGTAGTGTTGAAAGATAGCAGTCACAAGTTGCTTTACTTGAATTGACAGTTGACAGGTGACAGTAAATGGTTGAAGTTCGCGTTTTCACTTTTAACTCAAGTTGATTTTTTGCAAGTTGAAGTGAATTTGAAATTTCAAAATTCACAATAAGATTTGACCCTCCTGGGCCACTGTAGATTTACTACGTTTACCGTATTTGACCTTATAGGCGCACATCCCCTATTAAGCGCACACACCCCTCTATTCGGCCGATTTTAGCCTTTAGAAAAAAAAAACCTTTTTATTTTTTTGAAATACAAGATTGACTATACTTAAGCACTGGAAGGCCGTATTCAATGCCCCCCATCAAATATAATGTGGCCGTATTCAATGGGCTAAGAAAAAGTTGTTTTTGCTTCATTAAATGGCTTCAAACAAAAAAAATAAACACAAATGCCGACTACATTGATACTGCTCTGATGTATTTCACTTGCGGGTGCTGGGGCACATCCCATGAAGGCTAGGGTTTTGTGGGATACTGCCCGAGCCCCGTGAAATACAACAGAGTATCAATGGGCGTTGGCATTTGTCTATTTATTTTAGCCCAGATGAACTATCAACTATTAGAAATATGTACTAGATTACTTTGTTGAGTATTATTGTGTGCTTGTAACGTCTAACAAGTGGCTGTAACAACCACAGCATTGGGGGAAATGAGTGTGGGGGTGTGCGTTTAATAGAATTAAATTTAGTTTTCGTTTTTTAATTTAAAATATTTTAAAGTGCACTGTGCACTTAATACGTCAAGTACAATAAGTACTGCAATCCTGTACGCCATACACACTTATTGAATACAATGTGGACTCAAATGGGTTGGTGACGTAATTGACCGTCGTCGTGACGACGGATATTGATAGACAACTGGCAGATGTTGCTAGACAACCGTCGTCACGTGACGTCCCTCACTGTGATGTCACATAAAAAGGTCAAGGTGAGGTCAAGAAAACACAGGAAAATGGACGCTGAAGAAGTAAATATTTTTTATTATTCCTTCACTTTACATCAGACAACAACAGCAGCGCCACTGGTGGTCAAATGTCAATTCGTCTCCGAACAGTACGTGTCAACTCAAGGCTGTGTCTCACGACCTTGGGACAATGATTTTGTCTCTGACCGGGTGCCGCCTCTGACCGGGTGCCGTCTCTGACCAGGTGCCGTCTCTGACCAGGTGTCAGAAAAAACGTGTTTTAAAACGAATTATACCAATATATATAAGGATTTGGAAAGACGTTATGGCGGTTGTTATATATTCATGATT
Organism: Harmothoe impar; assembly: GCA_947462335.1. Classification (NCBI taxonomy): domain Eukaryota; kingdom Metazoa; phylum Annelida; class Polychaeta; order Phyllodocida; family Polynoidae; genus Harmothoe; species Harmothoe impar. The sequence continues at coordinate 79,877,057 of OX381705.1, forward strand.
GTAATTATGATTAGGCTCCTGCTGTAGGTATTTTTACCTTATCCAGCCAAGCCGGTCAGAGACAGTACCTGGTCAGAGAAGGCACCTGGTCAGAGACGGCAGCCAGTCAGAGACAAAAACATTGTTCCAAGGTCGTGAGACACAGCCTCAAGTTGACTCTGTACTATCAGAGTCAACTCAAGTTGACCCTGTATATAAGCAGAGTCATTAGCAGTTTGACTTTATTTTATCAGAGGCACGTGCGAGACACAATTGACACCTTCACCCAATGCTAAAATTATATTAATTGGACAAATATTGGACAGTAAGAGTCTCTAATAAGGCCAAAATCTGGTCTGAAGGCTCCACAGATAAAACCGCTGACTTACTGTTTGTAGAGGAAATGCTCTATCACTTAGTCACTGGCGCGCTGTTAATCTGGATCTGCTTGTAGTAACATAATAGTTTAGTGCCGGGGCCCTACAAAGAACTGTCAGCGCTATCTGTTTTCAAGGGCAGGAACTGGACGTTGCTCCCCAATGGTACCGTCTGAATACTTCACACACATGATGCTCAGCCACCGACACTATTTGTACAATATTATATACTGCCCCAGTCTACCATCAAAAGGTATGTATATGCACAGCTTTTGGTTCCTGATAGATCTAAAATGAAAGTTGGAAAATCTCTACGCTGAATATAGTTGCAGTATTCTCTGTGTGTATGCCAGCATGTTTGTAATGCAATAACATTGGTGTCTCCTCTATACCAACTATATATAATAGAACTAATACTAGATATGGACTTGAAATAGACAACAAATATGCATCCTTCCTGCTGCAGTGTGCCCACCCTTCCCCCGTACCCTTACATTTATACAAATAACTATACATTTTGATGTTGTGGTTAGTAGTGTATATGCTATACTGGACACACAATCGTACATCTGAAGATGGACAAATAGCCATACATTTCAGAAGAGTGAGGAGTGATAGAGGATGATGCAGTGATGATAGAGGAATGACGTAGACATGGCCATGAGGGTTTCATAGAAAGTAGGGCAAAGTGGTTTTGAGTAGGAAGGAAATTATTTTAATCCTTCTCACCTGAAAAAGCCAGCATGCTGCTATGGATATAATTAGTGCAATAAACAACTATAAAGAAGTTACTTGAAAAAGTTACTTGAATAGGACATTTGATGACGGTTATATGACGGGAAGCTGATCCAAGAAGCACCAATAGTAAGATTTGCTTCTTTTATGGTCAGCATGCTTAGGTGCATTTTCAAAATATTGCAAATATGAGATAAGATAACTAAAAGCTTATGTTTCTCGGGGAGCACAGTTTGAGTTTTTTCCAGTAAACTAACGCTGCATCGTAGATAAGCTGAAGTGCATAGCCATTCCATTAGAATGCATTATACATCTAATCTGAATTTATTCTAATATGGGAATGGAAAACATAAAACCATTACGCAGAATTACTATTGATTAATACAATCTTCTTGAACAGTCTCCTTATGATTAAAGCCGTCATTCCAGACAATTCCATTTTACATCAATTCCATTCTACATTACACTACATTACATCTAATATACCAGATGTTAAAACCATAAATCATCTTCAATAAGTGGCATGGCTTTCCTACATTTTGACTCAAGGTGGGATTACGGCCAACAGTAAATTATCACGTCCGGGAGATGAGTTGTAAGCTTCAATGATGAATGTGTCACTATCCCCCATAGCACTGAAACAGGTCACCCTATGTTGTAGACAATTTGTCGGATGAGCAATTGATGGAGTAATATTTGATGGCGTAGTGATGGATGAACTCCTCCTTATTTACTGTCAAATTATGCCCTACTGGAAGGGCTACATGACAAGTCTCATTAGAAAATATATTTAGTTTTACAACTATCAATGACGTTTTAGGGGTAGAAAGTTAATTTACATACACAGTAATAGGGAATTGAATGCCGAAAGGGGAATAATCAAAGATTTCAGCATAAATTTGCCACTATTTTCATGACAAAGAACGTTCTACTTTTCCCCCCAAACGTAGAAAATGACAATAAGAATCTTCAGAAAATAACTGAATTCAGACCCCTTTGGTAGACTCCCCCCGTTGTTAAAAGATTATTACACCCCATATGAAACGTACATGTTTAAGGGAGTGTTTATCATTTATGGCTAGGAAGGATACGAGTAAATGATCATGAGGGGGGGGGGGTTATAAGGGGTACTCAAAAGGGGGTATTTTTAAAGATATATTTCGAAGTGGGGGCGGGATGGATTTTTATGGTTGTATTCTTTGGCGTGACAGGTAAGGTGGTGGTGGTAGGTGAGGTGGTAGTGACAGGTGAAGTGGTAACGAATCCCCTTATATCAGCTGTAATTAGATGTCTACATGCTATGCTGAAACGGTGTCCGGTGTTGTATATCGACGATCAAATGTCTGCATGGTTATTAGGTTTAAGAAGAGATAGAAATATTAGTACAGCTGGTATTAAATGAGTGAAACTTGAAATGTTATGTAGCATGAGTGACTGAGACATCTGGAAGTCGGTTATGCAGTTGTACAATTATAACTAGAAGACCAAAGATCAGATGTATGCAACACATGTTACCATAGCCCGGTACAAAATCCCATATTCAAAGTACAGGTAATAATGTAAAATCTGCGAATTCGTGATATAGTTATTATGTGATATACGATTCGTGATGTAGTGAAAATCTAACCGTAAGACACATTTTCTGAGTAGAAGTGCAATTGTACCAGGACCTCTGTTCGAAGGCGTTCCATGGTACCTTTTAATTCCTGAATACTAGGACCATGGATTGCCCGATTAAAGCCATTTATGAGAACTGGGTGTTTTGTCAGAAGTGACTGTTGGAGTTGTGTTTTGCTGTTTGTTGTATCGGGTATTAATCACATGTTGTCATGCTTCAAGTGATTCCAGCAAATCTATCTGTTTCATCCTCCTGTGTTTGTGGCCTTAATAGTTCAGTTTGAATTATGTCAATTTAACTGCACCACAAATCAGACCTTGCATCATTGGGATAGTTTCAAACAGTTGGTATTTGAATTTAAGGCACAAAGTGCAAACTTGTATTTATGGCTGGGTTTGAGGTTTCTGATTTCATCAAATACCTAGTTCAATATGACATAAATTATTGTGTTACTTCTAGATCTAACCCATAGCGACACATTCTGCCGTAGTAATGTGATGTTTCCGGCAAAGACAATGGTGAATGTATCGGAAGTGTGACAAATCCTGGATGGCCAATCTGGTCTGATATGGCACTGCAGGCTAGCCATTACAAGGTAGAAGGTGATCTGGGAATCACTTGGTATTTATTCGGTGCTAGGCAGTTACCTCTCTACATCCTGCTGATCGTGTGCACGTGTAAAAAGTCGTAATCATGTTGATAAGAAACCATAGTCTCAGTAATTTAACTGCCTCTTATAGACAAGCTACAAGATATAGATCAGTCTTCTCATAAACAATTAACGGCAACCAGTGTTATTCTTACTTTTCTAATCGTAGGTTTAAAAAGAAAGGCTGACTAAGGCGATGTCACTGGGGATCTAGGAGTTGACTAATCGGAGCATTATCTAGTCCAAAAACAATTCCTATGTTCCGCAGATGAGTGTGAGATTAGCTTGTTACTGTCATAATAGAGAGGCCCCATCCACCCACCCTGGCTCCTGCCAAGTGCTATGAGTAACTGTCTATAAATGTCACTTTTTATGAACGGCAGGTGAATGCCAGAGGCTACCTGACATTTTGAATTTGGGGGGAGAGAAGAGGTGGGTGGGGATGTTGTGGATGCTCCAGGGTACACAGTGATTGTTCTTTCTTTTCCTCTTTGCACCCTTTATAAGGCTGTGTAATGTCAGAGTTGTAGCATAGAGCCTGAACCTACAGAGCCAGACAGCACTAGAGTCATCATAAAAAGATGGATAAAACACCCCCCCCCCCCGCCACTATTAGTTGACAGAGAGTTCATTGTGGGTGGTCTGGGAGCATTCAGAGTTGAGGTGTTTCTAGTTTGAATGCTTCAACGCAGCTTGAGTCGTTTAAATGCCACCTGCTGATGGTGTAAAAACGCTGATCTCATGAAGAAACCCTGTTCTAGTAAAAACCCTGGATGATGCTATTAGTATAAGGAGCATGTTCTCTGGGAGCTGCAGGCTGTTTTTAGGATCCAGCCTTTGTAACGATTATTACTTCTGCCCGGACACATGCAGTGAGGGGTAAGGGTCTTAAAGCCAGCAACTAACATTACATGATGGGCGGTGCCGATTAGATGCACTATCTATCCAGTCTGTATACACTGTTAACGGCGCGCCCTGGGTATAGATTCTTGGATGCTGGTCCTCTCTCCTTTCTGACTTTCTATTGAAGGTCTAGTAAGATTTCCCCCTGTGAGGTTGGGATCAATAAGTCTTCATTAACGTCAATTCTAGTTTTACATTGATTTCTTTTCACATTGACTATGTTGAATATAAGAAACCTTAAATCATCTCAGAGATGTGGCATGGCTGTCATCTTAACATCTCAGCTGTGAAGAACGCATCATTTGGCTGTATGAGGGAGTTAGTGCGCACACCAGGCTAGACTCTTTGCTTTATGAATTAGCCGCAGACGCCATTTTGTTTCCCTGTAGTACAGTAACCACCCAGGCACCCCACATTGGCTGCAATGTAGTCGTCCTATGGAATATGCCGTATTCGACGTAATAAGCGCCCTCCCCCTATTAAGCACCCCCTCTTTTTTGGGCATTTTTAGACTAGAAGAAAGGCTCAAATTTCACTATTTTGGAGACAATTAAACTAAAACTGAACTGCCATAACAATGATCCGCCCCCTTTTCAAATTGACTATAGCCCTGATAGGAATTACTTGGATGGATATTACCTATACCCCAATTTCAGCCTTGTACATCTTATCTGCATAGAGGACCATACACTTCAAGGTGTGAAGTAACCGACACAAACCCATCAACAAGCTGTGCCATCTGGACACCTGTACAGGGACTCAACTATTTCGTGTCATACGCTATGGAAGTGGGTGCGCTTATTTGATTATCCCTGATGTGACTCAAATGCTGAAAACAAAAGGTTCCATGTGGCAATAGGGCAATTGCATTTCTAGCGATTAGATTTTGGTAGAGACAATCAGAAAAATAAGTGTGCATAATGAATAAGGCCCAACTCTTGCTCCCCATACAGTATAATTTATATAGACTTTAAATAAATCACAAATAGACCTATGTAACCTTGCAGTCTGAAAGTATGGATGAGACATCTTTTGATTGATAGAGTATTTATATAGAGTTGATTATACGATCAAATACAATATATAATTGCCTCTATAAGTATATTATGTGTTCTGATAGCACATTGGCAGCTGAAGACTTAGTATCGCTGTGTTGGTACATCAGCTGAAGTCCTTCCAGGATCTGTGAGTAATCTAACATCTAACAGAAAATGAGCTATCCATAAGGAGCTTAGGTATCTGTGACATTGTTGGCAGTCATTTCCAGCATTCATCAAAGGAAATCACTGTTCATTATGTTATGCGGCAGCTATTAGGCCTAGATGCTACTACAGACACTGACATTGTTGACTTCTATCACAAGCAGGTAGAGTTAGCAATAGTCAGTGGGAGAATATAGCATTGGTTAGATATAATATCGTTTAGTTTAAATCTTACTGGGGCCAATATTGCTTTCTTTTTCAAGGCGTTCCCGCACTCCCCCGCCCAAATGGTTGACGTCTAGGGTCCCATATGCTTTGGGGCCTAGTAAGGTCTAGGGTCCCGTGTCCCCTAGCCTAGTAAGGTCCAGGGTCCCGTGTGCGTTAACGTTAGTTGGAGTTTAGTAAATATAACCGATCCAGCTTCCTGTGCTGTCCATAGTCTATACAAGTCTTTTAGAATAAGCTAGTTTGCCACACAAATTGAGCAGTAGGGTAAAGTTTGTTTGTGAAAGGAAGATTTACTTTATCAGTTGGCTTCTTGTTGGGTTATAGGTAACCCCCATTGTTTTATCACACTTTTCATAAGGTTTGGAGTTTTTATGATAGCGATAAAAAATAAGGATAGCAGAATTGTGATATCATAAAACAAAAAAAGGGAGTGTATTTCATAATGCTGTTAGTGTTTCAGCTCTCCTAAAACTGGAATAAGGATAGCAGATGTCATTTAAAGGATAACAGCTTATGAAATACTCTATATTTTTAGCAATTTTGTTATCCTAATTCCCAATGATTCCAAAAGTTGGTTAAAAACCATCTTTTAAATGTTGATATGATTAGGAAGTATAGCAGCCTCCAAGAGATGAAGCTATTTAGTCAATATTCTTATTGGAATTGCACTTTCATGATATTTTTAGTTAGCACTATAATTCCAACCTCCTGCTATAAAAACATATGTGACACGATCTGCGAAAAAGGCTCTTAGTGCAGGGTGCACTAAGGTCCCTATTCAAAGTACATGTCACATATGCAATTACTTAGACAGAAGTTTTATGATAATATGTAAATTTCCAAATCTATTATTAATAAGTATCATGTAGAAACATTTGGTTTTAGTTCATTTCATTGGGCATATTCTAGGATTTAGGATAATGAAAAAATGACAGAGTCCAAAATGTGTAGTTAAACTTGAATAAAATGTTTTCCTTTCAGTTTCTTGCCACAATATCTAATATGGAATATCATAGATACATATCTTACCTGGTTCCATCTTCTTTATATGAGAAATCAATTTTTTTTTGTTTATCAGCAGGGGTCAAGGTCTAGATAAATATGGTTTATGAAAGACCAAAATCGCTATCCTTAACTGCTCTTTTCTTTTTATGATATCCTAAAAACGCTCTCCTTATTCTTTATGAAATACACTCAATTGACCTGTTTTATGATAGCGAACCCATTTTAGGAGAGCGAAATTAAGGATACCGTCAAGGATAGCTAAGATAAGGATAGCGTCTTATGAAACACACAAAGTTTGCGATATCATAAACTGGCCTTATGAAAAGACTCTCAGAGGGATTATTGCTACATCTTAATATTCACACTTACAGTGAGGTGGGAGATGCATAGGTACTTGCTAGTGATTGTTATCACACCTCTAAGGTGTGGCAAAGCATCCTCAAACCACATTGAAAAATATATTTAGATGCAAAATGTGTAGCTACAGTAGGAATTCTGATACTGCCCAAACTGAATAGGGAGCAATGCCGGAATTGCCCTGCGCAGTTCCGGAATTGTGCTAGAGTAGTCCCGGAATTGAGCTGGTTCTGATTCTGCACCTGACATATATAAACCATAATTCCGCTCTTATGCTATAACAGCCTACACCAATAAACGAACAATATCCGATAAATTAAATGCTAACAAAATACTGAGCCATGTGCCTCAGCAGTGGGTTAGCATTGGCAATCTATTGGTCTATATATAGTTAGCTGTTGAGTGCTATTAATGATGTTGTACATTATTGGACAAATAGTCAATTTAGAAATTCATTATATTCATATCTTAATCAATCAATTGTTGTGCACAGCTAGTGCACTGGTACACTATAACGGTAAACACAAATATAGGAAACACGATTTCGTTGGTCTTAGACACCTTTGAACATGTGAAAACACGCTATTCCAGTCTCCTTTGCAATCGAATAAACAGGAAGTGTCTGGAGTGGAACACCATGTTTTCCTGTGTAGATAGTGTTGAGTCATAACACAGCAGAATAGCAGTAGCCGCTTTAAGTCCATCTGTTCATTGACACATCATGAATACAATCAATGCAGACCACATGCTTCTTAATCCATGTCTTGTGGGCACCGGTGCTGTGACCTTTCCTTTAGCCTCTTTCAGTGTCTTTGGGTGGTCAGAGCCATGCTCTCATCAATTGGTCAGTCATGTCCTATCTGCGGGAGGCTCATGACTCAACCACCTCTGCATCAAAATATTGTGGCAGTCCTCATTTCCCCAAACACTCTACGGAAAGTTTGATTCCCTAAACAAACACGATCCCTGTAGTCTGATGAGGCCTTCCTGTTATTGTTTTGTCTCTGAGACTGGAATAGCGTGCTTTCCGCCGCCTTTGTGTATGATGCCCGAGTAGAAATGAATGAATAGAAATGTATAGTAGAAAATGAAGGGTTTGGGGAAGGCCTATGCATAGTTTTCAGTTTCAGTTTCACAATCTTTATTGGCACACATTACGTGTACAAGTACAGTCTTTCAAAGAGATGCCAAGTGTGCACAATAGATATTTTACAATCATATAATCTTTGTAGCATAACATTACAATATACAACCGGTAGTAAAGTAAAAGGGACATTTATACATACTCAGACCTGAGGGCTTTTTCTTCAGACGAATACTCCTAATACATCAACAACAGCCAGGATTCATATGTCAAGTGTTATATGTATGTATACGTAGATTCATCAGCATAGCCTTATCATGTCATCTCATTTTATGTCATAAATATATATATATATATATATATATATATATATATATATATATATATATATATATATATATATATATATATATATATATCGACTGTTCTAGTGGAAATTAATGTCTACACAACACATACTATAACCACACCATAATAATCCAAATTACCGGTAAAGCCAAATGTTGAATTTAGGTCTTTCAAACTATTTTGGCAAGCCTTTGTACATCGCTGCCATCGCTATACAGTAAGTCGAGGACCTGTAGTTTGACAATTAGCAATTATGAGTTTATAACAATGTTATTCTAACAATCTGGATATATCTACACACATAAGTCATGTATATCACTCTTGCTATCAACACGTGTGATAGTGTGTGGTCCTGCGTGACCCCAACACATCATGGCAGACAATGAAATTCTATCAGCCAAATTGGACCTTTTTTTGTCCATTGACCAGTGGCATATTTATTGAGAGGTATGTGAGGTATGTGAGTACCTACTCTGAGTATAAATTGCATGAGGAGTAATTACACCACTTTCTAATTACCTTTTGCTGAGGGGATTTACCTTACTCACATGGGGCCACATACTTCAGGTGTTGGCCTGCACTAGTAGCTGTTCCGTACCCGTACCCGTTCACCTATCTTAACGTCTCTCATATCTGTTGATTATTGCATTTAATAACCTACTAAGTATTAGAAAGCCAAGAACAAAGAATCGCTTAGCCATGCAGAAATTGGTAAAGGGAATGAAATATTGATGACTGATTGACAGTCATCGATTTAAACTGTGTCATAGGTGACTGCTTGTCATATAACCCTGGTTGACATGTCTTTAACAATGTATTGGTTATACAACGTGAAAATAGCCGTACCAGCCATAAGTTATCAGTGGTTATATGTATATGGCTTGGGGCAATATCTAGACATAGACATTTACAATCCATCACCCTACCCAATACCCAGTTCTACTCGCCATAAATAACTACAGGACCCCAATTCATTTCGTTGTAGTCTACATGGGTATAGGAAATGTCCATGGGCTTCCTAGTGCATGTATAGTGTGTATATGATATGTATTACTCTCGGAGTGTAGTGTCTTCTGTTTAGCAATTTAGGTTTATCCGGTGTATAACTATACTGGTGTCCAGTTTACTTCGTGTTCAGTCATTTAGTTAAAAAGGTGTCTTTTATTGTCAAGGCAGCGCTATTGGTTTGGCGTGGGTAGCCGGGCTTGGGGATGCCCGAGGGCGGCCCAACCACTCACTGATTTACTGGAAACACGATATAGCACATGGGCATAACGGCTTCAAATCAAATCAAACGTTGACTTGTGTAAACACGGTCGACAGGTATGTATTTGCAATGATAAAACACTTTATGAGCAATTCCATTTATGAAAATAACGTTTGGACGGGTATGTAATGAAACTACCTTTTTTCTATCATTTTTGTTGTTGTAAAAATATATCTATATTCACTCTTTAATTCACAACCTGGGTTTTATTGTATTTGTTATTCAAATTACTGCATACAAAACCAATGTTATAAGGTGAGCAGGCAAGCAGAAAGCGTAGTGCGTGGAACGTATTGAAAATGATTGATTACACAGAATGTCTTAATTCAATCATTGTACTGTGACTGTGTAGAGTGAATAGTCAACTTCTATTATTAAAACCAAGAGAATTCATTCATTATCCCGCTCCCCTGATACGCAATATACCTCTAAATTACATATGTCTTTATGGAGCAATAGAAATATATGGTGATAAATGACATGAGGGTCTTCCACTCCCCCTCCGCTCGCCATTCCCATCCATCAGTAAAGTAGATTCCTCCGGCTACTGCGTCTATATATGCGTCTGCAGAAGGCGCAGGCACCCAGTGCACCATATGGTAGATCGAGACGGATAATGTCCACCGTCAGCTTCCAGTTGCCTTATCATACACAGGCGGCTTGATGTGACGCAGACTGCACCTTACCGCCGGCAGTGGCAGTAGTACAGGAAGAGGGCGTGTGTGTCGGGGCAAGACAGACTCAGGCATGGCGACAAGAGGGAGAAAGAGTAAGAGAGCGTGAGAAAGGGGGGAGAGAGAGAGAGAGAGAGAGAGAGAGAGAGAGAGGAGAGAGAGAGAGAGAGAGAGAGAGAGAGAGAGAGAGAGAGAGACAGAGAGAGACAGAGACAGAGAGACAGAGAGACAGAGAGACAGAGAGAGACAGAGAGAGACAGAGAGAGACAGAGAGAGAGAATGAGGGGGGAGGGGAGGGAAAGAGAGATATAGAAAGCGAGGCTTAGCTCTAGACATGGGCAGAGAGGCTGGGACAGACGGGCAGAAATACAGAAACATAGAGGCAGACATACTGAAAGTGGCTAAAAGAAAGTGAGAAAAGATGGAGGGTGGCAGGCGGGAGGAGAAGGTTAGTAGAAACGCACAGGCAGCCACACACAGAGTGCTGAGAAGACAGTAAAAGCAAGGGATAGAGGATCGCAATGGTATACATCAATCTCTTAACGTAACCTTGTAGGTTTTGGCGCTGTGTGTTAAGACAGCATGTAGGCCTACAAGTTGGTGGTGTGACCATGGGAGAAGACGGGAGGACAGACAGACGGCCAGCACCGTATGGAATGGTCACCATATGGCGCCGTCAGTGACTCGAGACGACACCGTCCGCCGATTCTCCGATTCACCAATACCCCCCCCCCCCCCCCCACGCACACATTCCTTCCTCCTGCCCCTACCTACCCAAACCTCTCCGCCCCGCCTTCTCCGCCCCCGCTCTGCATGGCTCTGGGATAGTTCCCATATCATACACCAACTCCAAGACCCCCCCCCCCCTCCCCCCACCTCCTACACAGCAGTACCCTGCCTGTCACCACTTTCCACTCCCGCCTGACCCCCGCCCCTCGTCCCCCATCAATCAGTCCGGTAGCCACGCCCTCTCCGACGCCCGTCAGCCAATCACAGGTGTCGCAGAGATTGATTGACGTGGTGCCAGGTGTCCCGGCCGCGCCGCGCTCCGAGGCACTGGAGCAACCAGGGAGGTAGAGATGGAAGCAACTGATCCAAAAGGAGAGGAACAAGTGCCAAGAGGGACGAGGATAGGGAAGATAGAGTTCTAGAGAAAAAGAAGGCATAGGGAAGAGGGAGGGTGGGGGGGGGGGGGGTTAAAAATCAAATGAAATCTAAAAAATGACAAAAGAAAGTAATGTATGAAAACATTACTATTCTTTCTCAGTTCTGGATGTAGTAGCGGAGTAACAACCTCGTCTATCGAATATTAACATTACTATTCTTTGTTTTCATCCCCCACCCCTAGGCATGTGCGCCTCTTCTCTATCCCCCTGTTCCTGAACATCTCCCCCTCCTAGCCCTTCCTACCAGCGACACTGCAGCCACAGACACAGCCGATGATTATTATAATAGGCCACAAGTAAAGTAATAAAAATAACCATCCCTGGCTACAAACGACCCCTGCAAGTGCTGGTGCACTGCCCGCAGCAAACTCCCAATCCGTGTACTACTACCGGCACCTCCACTGGTCCTGTTGCCAGTGCTCCAGGAGGGTAAACGCTTTTCAACCTTTTGGTTCTGGGAGCGGACGGGGGCGGGTGTGCCGCTGGTGGGTGAGTGGGCTGTATGACGTTGTAGGGTGGGTGCCACTAGGACATTGAGGGGGCTGGGGGTGGTAGGAGGGAGGGAGGGGGGCTGGTGGTAGGGAGCAGGAGGAGAGAGTGGCACTGCCTGCTATTGGGCGGAGTTGTGCTGTGATGTCACTCAGTGGCTCCCCCTAACGGCGTCCAGTGTAGGTAGGGCGCGTGCATGATTTAAGGTGCGCGGCGCGTCCCTGCCGCCTCAGACTGCAAGCTGCCCACCAGCACCACTCTTACTACCACCACCAGCCTCCTACCGGCCACGCCTACCTCCTACCTCCTCCAGCAGCTGCCTCCTGCTGCTTCCTCCTCCTCCAGTACATATACACCGCACACGGCCAGTACAGGATCCACTCACTGTACGCGTGCATTCACACTCACCCCAGCAGAGCAGCTCACACTGATACACTGAGCCTGCTAGACTTACAACGCTGAGAGCTGCTCCTCGGACTACTTTAAGCTGTCGGGACTCTGCTAAAGTTACACACTTACTACCTGGGAGGTGCTGCTGCAGTGGAGGTTGTTACTAGTACAGGAGGAGTTGGGGAGTTGTTGGGAGGGGTGGCTCATTCTCCGCCGCCTGTTTGAGTTGCTCGGCGGCTCCCGTTGAGCAGCTCCTCCCTTCCCGCTGTGTCACCATGTGGTGGTCGGGCGTCCTGCGGGCCCTGGTGGTCCTCGTCCTCACCGCCGCCGCCCCCATCCACAGCAGTCTAGCCACTGGAGAAAAACTCCCTTCACATCCTCAGCCCTGCCCTCCTCCCAACCTTGCCACCTCCACCGCGGAGCAACAACAATCCTCCAGGGTGGTATGTGAGGGGCAGGAGCCGACGTTACGCATGGTGGGCCGCGTCTTACAGAGGGACTGTCAGCCCGTGGCTGGGGCCGTGCTCACCTTTGGTGACTCTACGTTTCACTGTGAGGTCCAAACCAATGAACTTGGCTTTTACAATATAACCCTCCAGGCGAAAAAAGACGAAGGTAAGTCTGAGTCCTCAGCTGCCCCGACCATTTCCACGCTGTACATGCGCATCCACAAGACCTTCACTAGTCCCATATTGAAGGTTTCCTTGAACAGTGAGCAGAAGAGTTATGATATAGTTCTCCCCGGGCTGGTGGGCCACCATACCAACCGGCTGCGGCGCGCGGTCCGTGAAGAGGACTTGTATGATCTGTATAATGATGAGGATGAGGAGGATGAGAAACGTAGCTGGGGGGACGCTAACATGAACTGGATCCGGAAACGTAGCTGGTCTAACGCCAACACGGACTGGCTCAAGCGCAACTGGGCTGCTGCTAATGCTAACTGGCTGAAGAAGCGGACTTGGGGCGATGCTAACATGGCCTGGCTAAAGAAGCGAGCCTGGGCCGATGCTAACATGGCCTGGTTGAAGAAGCGGGCATGGGGCAATGCTAATACTGAATGGCTCAAGCGGAGCTGGGAACCCGAATGGCCGAAGAAGTGGGCCTCAAACGACATGCAGTGGCTCAAGAAGCGGGAATGGGACCACGACGGTGTCATGGGATGGCTAAAAAAGCGCAGCTGGGGGGATGCCAACATGAATTGGATTAAGCGAGATGATGACGAGCAGGAGGATGAACTGGATGATGATGATGTGGTTAAGCGGAGCTGGAGTAACGCCAACACTGATTGGATTAAGCGTTCTGATAGGGATTACCACCACATCAGCCGTCGGGATGTATCCGCGGTGCAGAAGGAGGAGGCACCTGTTGATGCCGCAGTAGACAATCAGAACATTGAAGGTGGCGAGGTGGGGCACCTAGCGGAGAAAAAGAGCTGGGGAGATGCTAATATGGCTTGGATCAAAAAGAGTGATGGTGCAGCGGATAAGAAATCATGGGGGGATGCAAATATGGCTTGGATCAAAAGGCAGGAAGGGGAGAAAGATAAAAAATCATGGGGTGATGCCAATATGGCCTGGATTAAGAGAGGGGAAGATGAGAAGGAAAAGAAGTCTTGGGGAGATGCAAATATGGCATGGATAAAGAGGGCAGATGGGGAGAAAGATAAGAAATCATGGGGTGATGCTAATATGGCTTGGATTAAGAGAGATCCTATGGACAAAAAGTCCTGGGGTGATGCTAATATGGCCTGGATTAAGAGGGCAGATGATGAGAAAGATAAGAAGTCGTGGGGTGATGCAAATATGGCATGGATTAAGAGAGATCCAATGGACAAAAAGTCCTGGGGTGATGCTAATATGGCTTGGATTAAAAGAGATCCAATGGATAAAAAATCATGGGGTGATGCCAATATGGCATGGATTAAGAGGGGAGATGAGGAGAAAGAAAAGAAATCCTGGGGAGATGCAAATATGGCATGGATTAAGAGGGCAGATGAGGAGAAAGATAAGAAGTCGTGGGGTGATGCTAATATGGCTTGGATTAAGAGAGATCCCATGGACAAAAAGTCCTGGGGTGATGCTAATATGGCCTGGATCAAGAGAGACCCAATGGATAAGAAATCTTGGGGTGATGCAAATATGGCTTGGATCAAACGGTCAGATGAGGAAAAGGATAAGAAATCATGGGGTGACGCCAATATGGCTTGGATAAAAAGGGACCCCATGGATAAGAAGTCTTGGGGTGATGCCAATATGGCGTGGATCAAGAGGGGGGATGAGGAAGAAAAAGAAAAGAAGTCATGGGGTGATGCAAATATGGCCTGGATCAAGAGGGATCCTATGGACAAAAAGTCCTGGGGAGATGCCAACATGGCTTGGATTAAACGTGCCCCTACTGATGAGGAAAAGAGGTCGTGGGGTGATGCTAATATGGCTTGGATAAAGAGGGATCCAATGGATAAGAAATCTTGGGGTGATGCTAATATGGCTTGGATTAAGAGAAACCCACTAGATAAGAAATCATGGGGCGATGCCAACATGGCATGGATCAAAAGAAACCCCTCTGAAACAGATAAGAGGGCATGGGCCGATGCAAATATGGCTTGGATTAAACGGAACCCACAAGATAAGAAATCCTGGGGGGATGCCAATATGGCGTGGATTAAAAGAGGGGATGGGGAGGAAAAGGATAAAAAGTCTTGGGGAGATGCTAATATGGCGTGGATAAAACGCGATCCAGCAGATAAGAAATCCTGGGGGGACGCCAATATGGCCTGGATTAGGAAGAAATGGCGGGATGCGGGTGCAGAATGGTTGAAGCGGAGTGGAACACAGCAACTGGTAGGTTCAGAATCAGTGGTTGATTCGGTACCGGCCAAATCTGCCAGTGATTCATCCACACATTGAAAATCACACAACCAACACCACCACCACCGCGCCTGAGGATTGGGGATGATCTGGACGAACAAACCAAAATTCACCAAAAATTTAGGAGTGTGATAATTAATACCAATTACAAATGGGAATGTATATATAACTCTCTGCTCTATTTGATCCAAGCTAAAAAGGGAGTATAGTGAAAATTCAGTGGAATATTTTATAATATTTTTAAAGCGAGAAAACAAATCCAATGCACTGCCAATCATTTTATCCATAAAAAGCCATTCAGAACTATGAACCTGAAGAACGTGAGACAAAAAGAATCCTGTATGTAAATGAATCTCTCAAAGTGTAGATAGCCAAGAACTTCACTTCATTGCTAATGTACAATGTTACTGGTAGAGTGGACTTGAAATGGACAAAATGACAAGATTCTACCTGGGCTGTTTCACTAGTGATATATAACAGAGTCCAGGAGCTATTAACAGTCAGTGATAAGAGTGTAGAATTGATAAGGATGATGATAATGATGATTATGATATAGAGACTGGTGAGGACCTGATAAGCACCATCACTACTTTAACTACTACCACCACTACCATGGTCCACCACCCACTGTTATAAGTGATACTAATGTTAATAATAACAGCTAGTCTAGGTCCTATACCTTAACACTGGAGACCTACACTGGAGCCTCACTGTCACCTGAATGACCGTGTTATACTATGGAAGAAGTACAGACACTGATAACACTAAGGACCACCTCTACTATTACTATTACCTACTACCCTGCCTCAATCTACTACCTAAATATTAAACAAAACGTGGGCTTATGTTATTTTTGTGCTTTCAACCACCGTGACTAGTCTCTGTCCATCCAATGTGAATAATATTAACGATGATGCTATGTGTTTGTACAGATAAAGATATAATGGATATACATATATTATATATATTATATATTTTATTGGAGCTAGTATAGAATAAAAAAAGACAAAAATGAAAACCTAGTCCAACATCTGATACCATGTTAAATATGTTGCATGTCTTCTCAAAGAAAACGGACACAAGTCGAGATATACATAGGGAGAGATATAGAGATATGTAATGATTATATGATAATGAGATATCTACAGGTTTAACACTAAGGAAAGTACTAAAATTTGAGTTGTTTATCCAAAACATCCCATGTCCCATCACAAGAACTACGTTGTCATGACACAGAATGTGAAATTCTGAAAATATAGTCTTCACTCAAAGCAATGTAACCTGGTTCTTCATAGTCTCTATATCAACATGTAAAGTGTTAAATGAGGTTAACCAACACCTTAAGTGTTAAACACATTATCCCTTGTGTCAAGTGCCTCCTATAATATTAGGCCTCCTAATTATAATTCATAATTTGATTTATAATAACTGGACCCTTTGGCGTAGGCAAGCAGCGAATTTTCCCTCCAAACTGCTGACTTTAAAAAAGGCCGATTTAGTCCAAGCCAAGCGTTGTGTAAATGTAGTAGTCACTTGTAAATTATAAATGTGATACCATAGAAATAACAGATGCCGGATCATCTCAACTACTACTACTAGATGTTATTTTTCTCTCATTAATATAAACATAATGCTATGGCTAGAGCGAATGGTCTACTGATTAGGACTATTAACATTAGCTGTGACCCTAATAGGGATAATCAGTCTCACTGACACTCTCTATGACACTGGTTCTCCCTTTCACCGTCACATTTTGACAAAAAAAAGTATTTCAAAAGTTCATAATGCTCCACATAAACACTATTTTCACATGAAGGATACTTCACATTACATTCATATCTAACTCATCAGACATTCATAAACAAAAACTTACCATTATTGCTGTTCTTTCTATCCTATTTTATTTAACTTCAAAAGTCATTCCTTTTGATCTTGATTTATCGTTGACCTTTTTGTTATACCGATCTCTTCATCATACTTAAATTAACATAGCTCCGGAGTTTGGTCTTAATATAATGTTCCGTCAACAAATCAGACATCTAATTCGCATTAACCCATTTCGAGGGCCACATTACAACATTTTGTTATTTTTTGTATACGGTTTACTTTTAGAACATTGTATTATTGTTGAAAAGTGTTCCTTTGTTGCGTTTTGCCATACTGCCATCCAGTCCAGGAACCCCCTTTTGCGTTCTATGGGGGACTGATATATAATAGTACATGTGTATATGTAAGAATATAAGATGAGAAAGTACTATTTTATTGAGTTATTATTATGCCTATAATAAGCAATATTACTGATTAGTAGGGCCGTGTATACATGCTAGTTAACCAGATAATAAATGTCCTTTGCTCTGAACACATTGTGTAACCACTGCCTTGTATCTGTGTCCACGCCTACCATACACCCAAAAGTATAAACTCCAAATACCTAAACCTTGAAGTCCATAATATCTATAGTGGTAATATCTTACAGAAGGAGAGTAAAGCAGATAGAAAGATCTATTAGTGAAGGAAGATTAAGTATTTTTAGTCTTACAAATTAAGGGGAATGTAGTGTATTCTGGCATGGTCTTACTATTATATTACTTTGATAGAAATGGGCATGACTCAACAGGCTAGTACAATCTTCTCCCTTGAACCTATTGCAGATGAGAAAGTCTAGTCGTCTAGTAGTATTGAAGTCCTTCCAGACTAGCAACTCAACATCTATCGTATTTAGCAAAAGGCTATCTGTGCAATCACTTTAGGAGGAGTATGGCGGCATGCAGCTTCTGCCTTGGTAGTATTTATAGTTACCTCCATTAGCAATGGTAAGGTCTCATCGAGGTAGTTTATATTACCAAGAATCCTAGGAATTTAGAAAGGAATATTCTTATTGGTTACAATTTTCAGGGGGGGGGGGTATAGAAGTATTATTGAATGAAGATGTAGTCTAACAATCTAAGAGGAATTGAGTAAGACCCATGTGAGAGTAGAGTAGGAACATTCATGTGTGTGGTCTGTATTTCAGTCGTAATAATTTATACATCATCTAACATATAACTTTGAACACCAGATAACAGCATTTTGCCTTTGGCTATATCGACATGATGAAGATTATCATCTTTCAACGTCAGTGTCTCGTCCTGTGATCTCCTATAGTAGTGATAGAAGTTGCATCCGCTCTTCACATCTCTAAAGATGTACATCCGTTATGTCTACTCGACCTTTGAGCATCAGTTATGAATCTTACAGAGGTGGCCTCTTTGACATTCTCACTATAGATGCATGATATAACTCACTGAAGAGTCCAATGCCATGGCAAAGACACAAATCTCCATGAACGGTATTTGTGGTAGAGGAAAGAGCTCACTTCTACTGACCTTAGTTATCTATAGTTTATCAATAGTCACTAAAATATTAATGTTCCGCTGATCCAAAGGCAATAAGAGTTTTAAAGCCTTGAGATATTTCACAACTATGGGTTAGTATAAAGGTCAATATGATTTAGCTGATGTAGCCACCGTAAGGATGTGGCTACATCTCGACCATAATTCCGATACGACCATCGATTTGGCGTAAAAACAGCCAAAAAGAAAGCCTCATGCGTTTTTCCATCCAATTGAAAAAAAAAACTAGTATAAAAAAAATAGGTGAAAAGATTTTAGGTTGAAAAGATCAGGTAGTTATCTTTAGGATTGAGGCAAACCTGAGCGGGTTTAATTAGAACCTAATCCCAGTGGGCGGTATCCGAGACACATACTTAGTCAGCAAATGGCTTGGGGCATATCTATTAAGTTCAGGTATTTGGACAGTGTCGGAGTGTCTGGTGTGAACAACCAGGTACTATAGAATTGCAATAGGAAGGAAACAGTACACTAACCATTTAAAAGCAACAGTAATAGCGCCCCTGGGCATCATGCCAACAATCACGTACCGACCATTCGGGAGTGTATCAGCCCTGGACTGTTGGCATGGTTTATGAATGCAGCACTGTGAAGTTTCTCACATGGTTCTTGAATCATTATCCGAAGCTCAAAACAGTCTCCAAGGTATAGTGATTCTACACCGGCTCACTCCCGTCCTATCTTGTACCCGTCATAAGACTCTACTAGAATCATTAGTACACGTGGCTGCAGGGAGTGACACTTGATGACCAACACTCACACACTGTGCCATGGGAACTACTGTGATCAAGTGGCATGATGCTGCAAGGTAACCCAAGAGTACATACCATCACACACTGTAAAACAAAGTTAGGTAACATGCGGTACTGCTTTGCTGAGTAGCCTTATTTCTCTGGCTCGCAATGTGCCCGGTGTATCAGAAATAGCACTTGGTTGTGGTACAACACTCCCAAGAGCCTAATTCATAAAGTCCGAGTATAAAATGGGTTGATATGGGGATTTTCGCAGACCATCTAGAGGAGTGAAATGACATTGTAATGCATGAAGACATTGTCCTCTGAGGCGGATCCAGGGAGTATTTGTCCTTGGGGAGTGTTCACCAAACATAGTCATGCAGGGTTGACGACACCAAATGGACCAATGTCTCATCAATCGACACTTCCTACCCTTTTTGCTAAAAGTATTTTCTTACATATTTGATGGGCTACTTCCATTAGAGAAATGTGCCGAATCATCCTAAATATTTTTCTGAAATGCAGCAATAAATCAGAGAGGAGAACAGTTAAAAATCATGTTGAGGCCCTTTTTATTGGGTGAATTATAAGACTAGTCTTACTCATTTTTAGCAATAATCATTTCTTTCACCTTTATGAATTAGACCTGTCACCCTGCTGCTGGGACCTTTCATAGGGCATCAGAAACAGGGGTGGATTATTGAAATATTCTCCGCTGTGACATAATCTTTACATACAGTGATGACGGCGATTGAGCAGCTTTGGGCTCAGACCTCCACAGACTCATGCAGATACATGACGAGAGACTGTACTCTAAATGCATGGACACTGTAACTATAGCCTACTAGCCTAGTCTTAGTTAGGAGATCATATTATCGTGATTCTAGATAAGTGCTAAGTCAACCTGATTAAAAAGGACATTTTACGTGGCCATATTCTGAGTGTAGATGACAATGGAAGCTGTTCTAACTCAGCCTTGTACTAGGAGTGTATCATAGGAGTGTAACTATCATAGGAGTGTGATGAGCACACGGGTTGTGCTGCATGGGGCTGGTCTACCCGCGCGGCTTCACAGGCCACGGTCCCGGGCTGCAGGGATGGGGCTCCCGGGGAGAGGCCGCAGTCTACCACCGGCCGCCTCCTCCCCACCCAGCCACCCTAACGTATACAACTACAGCCTATAGAGCTCTGCTCCAACTGTCCCTACTCTACCCTTCCAGGCCTGACCTTTCTTGCTTTACCCTGCCCTGCTCTCCCTTGTCGGGCTCTACCTTGTCCTATTTTATCGTGTCATATCTTGACCAGTCGCTACACTGCACTGCCGTACCCTGCAGTATGGCTTTCCTCCCCTCCATTGCCCTGCCATGCTCCATCATATTCTACCATACCCTAGACCCGGGCCCTAGACTACCTTGCCCGATGCGTCTCCTGCTCCCCCCCCCCCTCCACCCTGCCTTACCCTGTCCTTCCTTCAACTTTAACTATGCCCTGAGGGATCATGTCGTCATGTCATGTAACGTGTCCCTCTTAATGGCTGATTGACACCAGAGCACCAAAGTATTCTCACGGGACATTGCCACATGGTGACTATGGTTCAATGCGTAGATACTAGGAGGTTTAATACATGAGGGTAATTATTTCTCCCACAGCCTCGCCCTTGGGAATCGCAATAGGCCAACTTCTCTAGCAAAAGCCCTATCCACTTCGGAGATATCGCCTTCTTTGATCCCGCGGCCTCCCGCATAGTTCCCTGTGTGACGGCTCTTAGTAATATTGGGATTATAGTAATTGACATTTTGAAAGGGCAAGTGCAGCTTTTTGCTTGAGCCTGAGAAAATCACAGAGATATTAACCTTCACCGAGGGTTCTGTAGATACACTTATACTACACTCTTATTCTAGGAACAGTTTAGCCGTGGCACTCTTAGCTAACCATCTAGATTCAAATAAAACAAACAGTGCTGAAATGAGAATTGCACCCAGTATTAGATGTGAATCATAGAGGATCAACAGAGTACTGTAGGATGGTTACTTTTATTGTGATAGAGTAAAGGAGAAAAAAACTATTTAATATGGTAGAATCCAAGCGTACACATGATATTAATCTGAGTGGCCTTCACACCCTGACCCTGATGCTGTGAGACCACATCAGGAATGTAGTCTGTACTGTCAGATTAACCCTTTAACCCTAGTATTGTGCTGCTCTTGTTGTCATGATGCACGAATGCAGCTCTGGTGAGTTTACTTGAAGGGACTGCATTCATGCAAAAAATGTCGGCCCCTGGGGAGTGGAGCAACCCTGTAGGATCGATATGAAGGATGAATGCATCCCTGGTTAGTTACTTGCCACGATTTGCTCTGTCTTGTCCTACCCTACCCTGCCTTACCCTGCCGTACCCTGCCCTACACTGCCTTACCCTGCCTTACCCTGCCCTACACTGCCTTACCTGCCCTACCCTGCCCTACACTGCCTTACCCTGCCCTACCCTGCCCTACACTGCCTTACCTTGCCTTACCCTGCCCTACACTGCCGTGCCCTGCTTTACCTGCCATACCCTGCATTACCCTGCCTAACTGCCTAACCCTGTAGGCAGGGTATAGTGTAGTAAATAGTATTGATGTAGCTGTATATAAAGAACCCAAATGTGAGTTCCTCATATGTGATTCCTCGGGCTCAAGCTAGAAGGTTCCTACCATACGGCCCTTAGTGACTTAAAAGGTTTCTTGTGTTTAATCAGGGTATATGTTAATAGTAGTAGTTGCGTTCATTACCCTGATTAATATTTTTTAAATTTGTTAATGACCTGCCACTTATCTCACAAGGCAATTTGATAAGTACTTCTACGTTTTCTTGTTTCCCTTGTTCGACTCCTATCATGTTACCACCAATAACCACAGCGTGAGGTGATGCTCATGTACCAAGTTATACACATAGCCAATGTCCATTTTGGTTTTAAAATGATTCAGGTTGAGACTTTTTCCAAACCTGATGTCGTTTTCCCACGTAAACTAATCACACAAATTGATTAACACCAGCACTATAACAGCAACAGTCCCTCTGAGTTAGTCACAAGAGCAGGACTAATTGCGTTAATGGCCATAATGAATATAGTTTTAAAGAACATCTTAATACAAAGTTCATCACAACACCAGATGAACTATCATCAAAACACCTAATATGATATTAATTTCCCTCCCTCACTGGCTCATTTACCGAAGTTGGAATCCTAACTCTATTTCTATAAATCTGCACCCTTCTGGGTGTGGGAATAAGAACCGCTATTCACACGCCATGGGGGTGCGAATAACAATGCCTATTCGCACGCATGATTATGTTTATTGGTAGAATCCCTTACATCTTGATTCTACAGTTACTATCATTTTTTATAAGGACACTATAATCTCCTAACCTCTTATATCAGAAGATTCACAAGATATATATTTTGGGAATTCATTTATTTATGGTACATAATATTTTTGGATTCTTATGTAATTTAAAATTTATTTCTTGTCAATCAAACTTGCAAAAATTAAAAAGAATCGCCATTTACATCTTTCTCTCTGCAATAGGCTTTTTCTTTGCAATAGTCTTCAAAATTTCGCAAGTACAAAGAAAGGCATTTATATGTGATACTAAAGTATTGTGTAAAAACGTCACCCATCGTGGCACACGGCTTTAATTATAACTTCTGTGATCGTGTGCTATGGTGGTGTGCCGACAGGGTAAAAGTTGCATGACTCTCAGATTAGCACATGATGTGCACATGGTATATAAGCCTGTAGAGGCGGCCATTGATGGTCAATATTGTGGTCTTGGACACGCAGGTATACAGAGTCTGTTTGGAGTATAGTCTCCTAATTTCTGACAAGGTGACTTTTGGCGACTAAACTGTTCACTTATAAATGTTTAAACCGCCTCAAATGAACAGTACACATGTCCTCCTACCTTTCAATCTGGAATAACTGAGTTTGTAATGTTATGGTATAGATAAAAGCAACGCGTCCTGAAATCGGTGCTAGTCCAGGATTAGGAGACTTTACTCTACATCCCCATGAAGACGCTATTTGTCTGCCTCACCAGTAGCCGTTCGGCGAACCTTTGTTACACGAGAGGAATCGACAAGACAACACCGAACAGTAGCAATCTGCTTTACCAGAAAATGGAGGACAAAGAGATGGAGAGAACAAGACCGGAGAGAAGCACCACGCGACCGGCTAAGGTGCATTCTTGGTAGACCGGAAGTAGAATCACCTTCCGGGCATGCGCCTTGAGGATGTGGAGGGTATGCTGGATATAAAGACTATTTGATAGTTTCTCTAACAGCTTTTCACACCATCTGGTGGGGCGTCAAAATGCACTGACACCTCTTAGGGGCGCAACACCAAGACTCCAACCACCCCTACTCACCTCTTTCATCGCCACCTTCGGGGTTTTACACATTTATAGTTGCTGGTATAGAGGTCTCAGAAGATACAGCAGCCTTTGAAGACACACATCTGCTGACTGGTGAGGTGGAAGCTGATGCCTGACTGGACAGTCTGAATGTGAAGACCCTGACCACTAAGGGGGTCTGCTGTGGGTGTGGGGCGGAAGAAGATCGGGCAAGGTTGTTGGTTCCTTTCAATGGAGGTAGTCAGGTACAGTATAGCAGATATGGCACGTGACAGATCCTATACTTGCCTGCATAGCAGACCGTGTACATAGTAGACCAGCAGACTATCTAACAGCCCAACGACTAACCATTTAGTGACACATTATAATGACCACCTAGGAATACACTATCCATTTGGGAGTATACTGTAAACCTACATCTGTACACAACTGACCACCACCTGGAAATATAACTTATATGTAGTAACAGACTCACTTAGAGCAGAATTTCCACCTAGTAAATTAAACTTCACACCTCGTAACATACCTTACACCTATTTAACAGACTGATCACCTGGTATAGCGGACTATCCAACAACTAACCTACTGATCGACCACCTATTGACAGACTCACCATCATCTAGTAACACACTCTTCACCTAGTAGCAGTTGGTCTATGACAACCTATACTTTTCACTGAGGAGCATCATGTAAACTTAAAGTAGCAGCTTGTCCTCCTGGTAGCAGACTGCCCACCTAGAGACATAGTCACCACCTAGTAACCGACTGTTAGACTATATAGTAGTAGTTTGTCCACCAGGTAACAAGCTGTTGTTAGCCGTTTAATAATTACATGCGTATCACAGCTACAGACTTCTCTAGTAATCCGAAGGGTTTAGAACGGGAGTATATATCAGTTTCCATGGAAACAGACAGATCATCCATTCCCGTAGACCCAGTAAGAAACTGACCACCTAGTGGCAGGCCACCTTATAATGTGGACCAATACCATCAGGTGGGCAAACAGCTGTTCGAGCCCCGGGTTGCCTCAATAACTGGGTAGGCTGACGGCCATGGCACTTAACCCTTTAAGATATACATGGCGCTTTATTGTGTCATGCTCTCTGTCTTTACTGATCAGTGCAGTCCTGGTCTCTTACTCTCCAGGGCTGTATTCGGACATCATGCCACTTGATACATCCCCAAAGCGTCCTATGGCGAAGGGCCTAGCACATTTAAGCAGTAGGTAGCTCTTGAAGGGATTAATGTCAACTGGTACAGCCTATCTATTTTATTTTTTCTTCTGACTGAGTAACTAGTGCAAACATAATCATAAACCCGATATTATTAGAAAAAAAATCAAGTAGGTACGTCAAGCGACTCTCCCTAAGATTATACCTCACCACGAGAAGAGCATCTGGCTAAAGGTCAGAATGGAATCATTCTAACTCCATTGTACAAATGAATTCCTATGTAATTTTGAAATCCCAAGATCTAATACTATAGAATGGAGAATCGGGTCTTCTGGAATCCAGCCTGTACACTGAATACAGAGGCGCTGATACTCCCTGGTGCCTGCACCACGCACCAACAAGCCCTTGACGGTGTCTACTCCCTGCCTCCTGGAGGGCATGAGTGTATGCATCACAAGGGAGTGGCTGTAAGACAGAGTGTAAGGAGGAGCAGGCACTGCCAAGGGTCATAAAGGGAAGCTCTCTGTGGGTAGCCTTAGATGTACTCAGCTCTTGGGATGAGGAAGGAAGTAGGGGAGCTTTACTTGTATGAATAGGCCACCCAGGGGAAGGGAGGGTTTACAGGAGTGGGCTAATAAGCAGGGTAACCAAGTGGGGTGGGTGGGGGGGGGGGCGAGTTTAGGAATTGAAAGGTCTCAGAAGTCACTATGTTACTGGCACTTATTCCCACTATTGAAACTCATAACATCCCCAACTATACCGTTATACATGTCTTTTCTAGTGCCATATTTATTCTATTTATCGCATCACAATATGTTGTGTCCAGAATTGTTGATAACGTGATTTCTAATTTTATTATTTTATTATTTTGTGAATGAAGTCAATTATTGTTCTCTATTCTACAGCAGTTAACCGAGCGTCTGGGAGGTTAAGAACAGGACCACCTTCATGCATATTCATCTCATGTCATGCTATTCATTCTAACTGGAATTGATAGACAAGGCCTTGTGACCCTACCTGTACAAAATGACACCAGCCTATATTGGTTCTAGTATCTGCATGGTACAGACCACCTTCTATATTTCGCATACTGCAACATTGCAACAAATAAGACAGACAGAACGGTTGCTAGAACTGGTTGGCAGTCCTCTTGTGATCGGCCATGGAGAAAGGATGCCCCGGTGGGGAAGTTTAGCTTCTCACTTTTGTCTTAATTTTCCATACTATAATGCTTATTTCAGTGAAATTGTCTTTTATGCTAATAATGTGAGAAGCAAAACGGACATCCCGTGTGTCCCTATACTGGGGATCCTTTATGGCCGGCTGTTCACATGTATCAGCTGTCATCTGCTGGCGGATGCCCCTGAATGACCAACATCTAGCACATCAAAGACTGCAGGTTGTCTGGCTCTGTCTATAGGACCAGACACATCTCCTGCCATCCTCCAACAAGAGTAGCAACATGTACTAGTATCAGGCTCCGTATCTATATCATCTCGTAGATTCTGCCTCTGATGTAATCTCTAAGAGACGGGAAATGGATAACCTTGTGGTGACCGTGGTGGTCTGCATTCTCAATAAGGGGCCAGCTGGATCGTGTACCACGCACTAGAAAGAAGGTAACTTTGCTGGCCACAAAAACTAATTTAAAAAAAAGAAAAGAATGCCATTACTTAGTCAATATTGCGATGCTGAACATGTTGGCTTAGGGTTACTGTGTGGCGGTTATATTTTCATTTTCCTCTTGACAAAATGTCCTAACCTTCATTGAGGTGCAACAACTTTAGGAACTACTTCACAATGGGTATACACTGAACATTCACATATATGCCAATCTATGAATGCCGAGAGAATAGAAAACTAATATGGCAGTTACGACCCTTGTCAATGTTACTTCAGATTTCATCAAGCGGACAAATGGAATCCTACAGATTGTTTCCGGAGGTAGGCGAGGTAGTTTGGTCTCAAGTTTCTGGCACATCTCAGGTATATATTAACTCTTTAATGGCACCGCAGTACTTTAATGCACTATGCATTTTTGTCATCATGAATAATATGTACGAGTACAGCCCTCGTGAATAACATGCTCGTTCTGCTTCGTCCATCATGCTGACGTTATGGGGGTTATACACTCCCGAGTCAGTATGAACCAGTGCTTTATTGATACTCACCAGCGCTGCATTGATGCATCATGCCTATGAATAAACATGAATCCTTAAGGTATCATGCATCACCTAGAGCGTTAAACCATCCGTGGGCACCTGGCAGGTGGGCGTTGTCAGCATTTATTCTGCACCACATCTGCAGAATAAAGGACTGCAGAAACGTGAGACATGTGTTCTCCGAACAGATTCCCGTTAGTATGTCAACAACTTATATATAGGAACCGTCCATACCTATAATAAGATAGTTTTATTGACAACGTTTCATATCAAACAATACGATCCTCCAACCAAATACATTGCATAATAACTATTGATTTTTGTTATCTATAAAGGAATAGAAGTGTCTTCTTTCACACTATAGGTGCTCTTGGACATGGTCCACCTGTGAAACCTCTTTCTGTGTGTACATTTTATAATCAATACACAATGGATATAATTATGCGTTTCACATAGCAATATATTGACCACATACGCAATATAATCTAATTATCAACTCCAAGTAAGAAGATGTTTGGTTTATTTTAATCTCCGTTTAAAGCCCAGCGTTCTAAACGATAAAATCATGCTACAAGTGGCTTACTGCTTAAAAACTGTCAATAAGTCCTATAATGAGATCATTGCGGGGAAGGATATTGCTCATTACTGCTATTATTTATGATAATTGAAAACATCACATTTAGTAAAAAAGGCTACCTGGAACCCACCTTCTCTCACAATTGCATCTCAGGATTGTAATTGGCTGCTTATTTATTGATACAAGTGTTGCATTCCTTATGAGTCCTTGATTCCCAACTTAAATTAAGAACAATATTGAGTAATCCTAATCAGTCCTTTCATCACTGCTCATTTCGTTCAGCTAAGATTTCCCTAGGCAGAGAATGTCTGCGATTATACCTGGTAATGAAATATAAAATGCACCATTTTATGATATTTTACAATGGTTAATCCACCATATTGGAATGATGAGTCGCCTTCTACATTAGCAAGGATTCAAAGTTGTGAGTGAGGAGAGACTATTGCGGTTTTAATTATGTTATCTAACTCTCCAGGGGCCCATTTCTCAAATTTGAACGATTCATTCTGATACATATTGCTTAAAGTAAAGCAGTGAACGATTAATGCAAACCTTACATATAGGAGTGAACGAATCATGCAGCCCTTACATATAGCTAAATCGTCTAGGTAGGGTGCACACTCAGACGAACCCCCCTATATATATACAAATGTAGTACAGAGCTTTCGTCTGGGACTGCGATCGTCCAGCATGACTGCTTGTATAGACCGCGTCCACATGTTCCAGCTAGAAAAATACTATAGTAAACACTATAGTATACTATAGTTTACCACAGTATACTATGGTATACTATAGTGTACTATAGTATAGTATATAATGTCAACATGACGGACACATGCATGTCAACATGACAGAGTTGTAGTATATCATAGCATTTACTATAGTATTCTTTCAGCTGGTCCCTGTGGACCCCGGCCTAATGGCTCTCCCTAGGTATACCATACACATTATAGGACAGGTCTGGACAAAAGCTATGGACGAAAGCTATGGGCGAAAGCCATGTTTCCAACATAATAGCATCCCAAAGAATTTGATAGTCAGAGAATTCACACTGGATGAATCTCAAATTCTTTGCATATTTTGCCACAGGGCGATCGTTTCTCATTGAGAAATGGGCCCCAGGCTTCTGATGGATTCATTATGCGTTAAACTGACATCGGCAAGAAATGTTAAATGTGTTTATTTAACAATCTCACACTTTTCATTTCTATATTCAGTGAGTCGACTCATGTGCCAGATCAATTGCCTGATGATGTGTCAGAATGCTGCAATGTACCTACTATAGTAATACATGTATTATGGCTTGACAATTATAACACTGGACAGACCACTATTTTGTCCATCTGTTATTGGGGGACAATACGACAGTTGATGTCGGATTTTTGGGGACGGAATCGATGTTTGCTGAATGTATACTTGGAGAAAAGGGAGCTCAAACATGCAATCACATGAATGGACGTTAAATGAGCAAAAGGTCACAAGGTATAACCAATTATGTACACTACACATTACATGTCACCAATACCATGTCTAGCCCAGTACCACTACCGTCCACACCCCTATTCCATAACCACCTCATAATTGCCAAAATACAGATTCATGAGTTCCATTCACCCGTCCATACTACACAGGTCTGTGCACACAGACCAAAACAATAGACCTAATATATTAGTGCCAGAGTGTGGGCTGGCTGTTTGTACAGGTCCATTAGGACAGGGGACTGCTACTGCTGCGCTGTGGGACCATGTCATATGGACACAATGTGACATGGTAGTGACTCCCTCATCACCACAGGGCTATCATTATGGAGCATCAATGTGGTGAAAAAGTAATATCAGGGCCATCGTCATGTGACACTAATAAGGGGAGAACAGTGATGATATTGATGCATTAATATGGACACAGTGGCTACATGACCTGGTCGTAATTCACACCACTACTAGGCCATTGTTATACATAATGTAGGGTGCTAATGAGGTAAAACTATGGTTATGACTGCACCCATAACATCATTATCGGGCATCAATATGCCGAGACAGCTGTATCAGTACATCCCAATTAACAGAAATACGTTATATTACGTCAAAATAACGTTTTTAAACGTTATATGTGATGCGATCTGCGATAAGGGCCCTTAGTGCAGGGTGCACTAAGGTCCCTTTTCCCAGTACATGTCACATATAATGCTTTGCCACAATAAGGAGCCATAGGGAAACGTTATATATATAACGTTGTATAACTACTGTAACGTCATTACTTTAAAGGGTACAAACAATTATGGACAAGTTGATATAATTGAACCTACCATTTTTAGTTCAGTTGATAGTTTTACTGCACAAGGTCAAGAAGAAAGGAATTGCCTTTCAGCCAAAAAAAATCAGGGTAGGTAGGTCGAATTTCTTTCTTAGTTTTCTTTTTCTTTTTTATGTTGAAAGTACCAGGACTGAGTCGCGAATTGTCACAGAAACTCACAGGTCAGCAGGATAGCTCACTGATTCCCTCAGTAACTAGGAATATCACGAGATAGTTGGATATTCTTGTTAAAACGTATCTAACTGAGGTCAGACTTATTTAGGCCAGTGGAACCATTGGGAGCTTGTTTTCCCTGACAGAATATCTGCTGAGATTTTTAGAATAAAATTATACAATATTGAAAATAATATAAATATTACAAAAAAAAGAACTGGCAACAAAATGCAAGGTCGTTTTGTCCGAAGCTCAAGGTCAGAGCTTGTCCATTTAATGAAATAGTCAGAACATTTTACCAGTTAAATCATTCTTTTGGATGCACAGTGTCTTGTGGTATGCAGAGGCAGATTCCAATATAACAATATCATTACCCCCTCCCATCGTTTAAACTGGATCACCCTTTACATGTTTTAACAACCCTTCTATTTCTTTCCCTTTCTACTATAGATAAGCATAGCGTCTGCCTTATTTCTATGCCAATTGACTCTTCTCGAATCATCCATATTATCAAGCTCAAATTTCAATAAGTTTTATTGTTCCATTCATTACATGTTATTTCAGCAGCGACAATCGGGTTGCCCATGCCTCGGTGACATGATACGCTCCATATTAATAGATTATCAAAATTGCAGAAGATGGTTTGTTTAGTACAATCTTTCACATGCGATTCCATAGGACTATGATTTCAATGTCGAGTAAGAGGGATCTTAAGACATGGTTTGATTTCGTAGCATAGCAATGATATGTTAACGTGTGCATAGAAAATCGAATAAGATCACAACCATGCATAGATACTCAGATCAGCATTGATTTAGTTCCAAAACAGGGATAGAACAGCCGATTAAAGCCGATTAAAGACAATAGGGTTTCAGCTCGTATACAAAACAATTCAAACAAAACCAATATTACACCCCTTACCACCTCCCTTAACGTGTGTGCCATCGGTGGAAAGAATGCAGGCTTATTTTGTTCAACTGGCTGTAAGAAAAAATATTATCTCTAAAGATATAGGTGTTCCCTGATGTAATTTGTAGTATAAGGCAAACAGCATTGATTTCTATAAGACGAGCTGGGTATTTAATTTGATAGTTCCTTTTCAAAGAGGATATATATATATATATATATATATATATATATATATATATATATATATATATATATATATATATATATATATATATATATATATATATATATATATATATATATAAATATATAAATATATAAATATATTATATATATACGGATGCAATTATCTTGCAGTAATTATAGTTAATGGTGAATTTAAAAATGGATCAGCTATTGCATTACCATAGCAGAACATGAACGATGACCATGCAAGATAGGCCACCACATAAGGATATGACCAAGGTAGAAAACAGAAGTAGTATGGCCATGGGATTAGGGCACTCTTTGACTCACTGATGTACAAGGACCAATATCCTCCAAATATTAATGTCACATTTAAAGGAACAACTACATCAAGACTTGACTGCCGAAACTCTGTTTGTCCAGCAGCGAAAATGACAACACTGGTAGTGATTTCTCTGACGGAATGACTAGGACGGTCCTTAGTGTATTTAGCCCTTCAGAATGACAATAACTGTAGATCACGACGACTAAAATAAGAAAAGTGTGTTGCAATGCCTTTGCAAACCGACTGAATGTAAAATGGATAACTGAAATAGGCTGATTAGACCTAATAGACCACTAACACAATGACGGGAGAGGCTTTCCGGATGTTCATCTCCACTCATGTCATGAGCACGATATATTATGTAGCTGTTTGCATGTTCTGAACCCCGATTACGAGTACATTACAATGTATTATTTCATGGTTGCATGCAACCGACTTCAGACTCAGAATCAGAGATAAGCCTTCACAACCATTGAACTGAGCTGCACAGATCCCGCGAGTTGCTCCCCAGGCGTCCTTTCTTATACCGTGTGCTGTTCTACCTCTATCTAGCAGTGCCATATGTTGCTAAAATATCCATATTAAGTGGTCACTATAGCCACTGAACTATATATATGCCTCAACTGTGACCCGCTTCCTTTCTATAAGCTGTGCCTTCTCTCTGAGCTGATCCCTTTCACCCCTACTACATTTAGAGTTGATTCCCTCTACTGAACTGCCCTCCCCCTCTTATGTCGCCCCACCCTGGGCTGCTTACTTCCTTCCTGAAGCGAACCACTCGAGCTACTTCATCAGATGCCCCCATCACCTTTATATAGCTGTTCATTTTTCCTGAACGCAATTTGACCTCTGCTGTCTGAGCCTAGCTATACCCTGATACCCCTCACACTGAGCTGCTCTCTCGACTCGCTATTTGGGACTCAGCTACTCCCCCGGGTATGTGTTCAGTGCAGGTATTGTATCAACATACATACTTACTTGTGGAGACCTCTAAGGCTACAGTATGGAACGGTAGTCTACGAAGCATACCGTACATGTTACTGTGAGATTTAAAAAGCTAGCTACCACTCGAAGATTATTTTCTGTGAGTAAACCAATTACCTTCCATATGGATAACTACTTACAGCCGCACCGGGGATATTATAGCAGAAGGGACAGACCATTCTTGTGGTGGGGCTATCAAGAGTTGGGTCTTAATTGACACCAAGTGCAAAGAGGTCGATTGCACTTAGTTTACTGACTACCCAGTAAACACCCTACGTATTTCCAACGTAGCTCAGAGGTTTCTCTAGGTAGTTTTCCAACCAAAAGGTTTGAGATTGGTAATTTTGGAAGGTTTGTAGACGTCAAAACATTAAGGTTTATTTACGTTCAACAGACCTAGAAGTCTGATTTACCTTAATCTACCTCATTCAGACGTAAATATACGTAATAAATCTACGTAGATCTACGTTAAAAGAAGTAACTTTTCAACTTCAAGTGGATAGATGACTTCTCACTGTCACACTAGGTGGCAGCACTATCAATCATGGATAGACTGTTACAGCTCTTTAACAAATCTACCACATTCAAGCAGTTAATTCTCATTAATTATGAATTCAATATCATGCAAATAAACTGTATTCAATATAATATTTATATATAAAGGAGAGTAGACTGAAGTGTTGGGCGTGAATGTGTGTTTTGTGGCACTTTACTGAGTGGACACCACATTGGTGCTAAGAGAAGAAATACAAAGCCTCTCTGCAGCCCAAACTATTCAACAGATCTATACTGCATGTGAGGCTGTTCAGTTGAACTACAAGAACATACTATATAGAATAAAATGACATTGTAAATGTAAATTTGTCTGCAATATAATGCAAGTCTTTGTCTGAATCCCACTATTTAGAATTATATGTAATGTGTTTAAATCCCAGTTGAACGTAGATTTACGTAAATTACCTACGTAAATCAGACCTGTAGGTTTGAGAGTGGTAAATAAACCTTAACATTTTGACGTTCATAAACCTTGTAAAATTACGTAGTTCAGACCAAAATTCAACGTAGATTTACGTCTGACCAACGTAGTTGTGTTTACTGGGTAGAATAGATTTAACAGTAATACAATTCACGAGCTACAATGTGTCACGGCCTCCTATTTGAACCGCGTTCATAGTTAATTGATTGAATAAAATCATGCGAGAATAAAAGCATCGTTTAGTCTAGAATTCCAAATTATAATTAATGGAACTTATGAGGATCACTCTAATGCACCATGTCAGAATACTCTACTGATGCCTCCTATATACGATGTGGTGACTCAGGGTTAGGGGCCCGTGTTGAATAACCATGTACACCAGACTAAAATGGCCGTCCTGCATATCCATGCCATACATGCACGCTGTTGACCCTGTGTAAACTTGTTGGTATCTGATAGCAGAGCCATATCCTCCCACCTTTACTCCCTCACCACCCAGGAACATGGCCGACACCACCCCCCCCCCCTGCTTGTCCACCAATGCCCACATCAGACCAACTCCTCTGTGCCCAGCGCTCTCTTTGACGTACCGACTGACGACAGGAACCGGAAACTAACACACTGCGCATGCGCTGCTGGAGGAGGTCGTTGTCAAGCAGGCATGTTTGTTATTTAGTCCGTAGATACATACCAGGCTGTAGCTGCTGTCATGCAATGTCTGGTCCATAGCAGCGCCATGCACTGCTGTCTGTTAATGTAGATCAGCAGTAGAACCTGCTGTAGTTTTACTGTAGATCCCAATTTGTATTAGTTTACATACCCTGTCAAAAATAGAAAAATATTGTGATAATAGGAATTTACCTACAAGAAGGGGTCAGGGACGTAGGTTGCTACTCCCAAGGTCTTTAAAACCAATTGTGTTGCGGAGCGCATTATATAGAGGCATTCAAAGGTGGAACGAGCTGAAGCCAGAATATACTGAAATTGAAGACCTTAACAAATTTAAAATATCTATTAAGAGGAATTACCCAACCTGTTTTATGAATGTAAACTAATTTCATATTCTGTTCTCGTCATTTATTACTACATCTCATCTCATCGTTTAATCTACTACAAATGGTTGTAATATTATATCCCACATACGATACATGTGATAACATGCTACAATGTTAGTCATATCCAACTTTATATGTACCCTAGTCAATGGAAGGATCATGAGAGGTCCTAGCGGGAGTAGGGCAATGCGCCCGTGCTGGGTTTAGATGCACATACATTTATTTATTTCGATGTATTTGTATTTATTCAACCTAATAAAACTTTTTTTTTAAATGATAGAATTAACCGCCACTTTACATAAAATGATATTTTCAGGCTTTTATTGATTTAAAGCGCATTGTGACCCAAACGCCAAATAGGGTTAAAAGAAAACAGCTTGCATCATGGAATAGAAAAGCAGGGAATGGAACCACTTCCGTAGGGAATTCTCTGTAGTATGGCCCGCAGCCATCAGCGTCCTTTCATGGCCCTGGGTCCAAGTCGCTGAGTGTTTGTAGAGGGTGGGGGTGGAGGCAGGGGGCAGGTCACCCTGGGATGGGGATGGAGTGGCTTGTCACCTTTGTTGGCCCAGTGTCATGGGTCTCTGTAGCCCTTTGTCATGGTGATCAGTGCCCAGTGAGGGCGGGGACAAAGCCTGCCCCACACAGGCCACTTAAAGTGCATCAGTCGCTCATCACACAGCCCCACCCCCTCTATGACCCACAATGCCATCATTATACCCCTACTAATACCTCTGCAACCGCTCTATGTAGGCATTATGTCACCCTGCTGATTGAATTCCAGACTCGGTGGTCCCATATTGCCATGGCTATTTGTGAAGTAGCCCCAGACCTGGGACAGCGCCTTTCTCAACCATAGGTTAGGCTCCTGATGGTACCACAGCCGTCCCTACAAATCCCACATGTACCAGCAAAGAATACAAAACACAGCGCATAACGGTAGGACTCTCATTGCATTGCAGACTTCTAACACAATGGCGCGAAGATCCAGACTAGTGATCCCTGCCGGCAGCAGAGGTGGTGGACTAATGACAGACCTCTAGGCTGTGTGTGAACCTGTAGTTACCACAGAGATGCTGGACTGGAGCACACACAGCGACTGGGAACTCTGATGAAGAAAGTTGGCTCTTTTGTTTAGATTGACCAATTCCCCTTTGATCCTCATTACACAAGGGCAGTGGTTTTATGACGGCATCGCTGAACGATGACATAATAAATTGATATTAATGAAAGGGTATTAACTCTATTTTAAAATTTGGTGTAAAGGTTAGAGTTTGAGGTTTCTTCTTATCCCCCTCCTCCTCCACCTTGTTGTTGTCTTCAATTGTTTGTTAAAGCCACTTCCTATCCAATTCCTTGTTTGGACTCCGCCTCATTGTCCTTTCCTTCCGTCCTTTCCTTCCTCTCTCCAGCCTTACTTTCTCCTCAGACCCTCTTCTTCAATTCAATTCAATTTTCAATTTCATAAAATTTATTCTCATAAAATCCAACGGTTACAATTGTTTCCATTAATATTTCATTTGTATTGTAAATTCTAGTCATTCATTGTATATTAAACCCTTGACTCAGTATTCTGATCCTTTATGGATTTTAAAGAAAAGGCTGCTCTTTGACTATTATGCCAGTTTTCTTAAGCCACCTTTAACAAAGTGTTATGTAGCTAATCTAATCTTGCTAATCCGTGCAGCTGCCTGACTCCCTTTGTCCATCCATCACTGACCTTAGTTATCTCACTGACTCATTTAATTTCTCATATTCACCCATCATTGATTTACCAACTCAGTCTCCTGTAGATATACATATATATGTCCTTTACTCATTTAGGTGCTCCCTCCTTCATTTTCACTGAACCCTTTACTATATTCTATATACATCCCCTCCCTCTCTCAGTTAGTCCATTTTCTACCTCCCTTCCCTCATTCCCTTACTCGCTACCTCTTTACCCAGCCCCTCTTGTGCTATCTCCCTATTACTCTCCTATACCCCCACTCACTTATTTGCTGCATCTCCCACCTCCTTGCCTACCTCTATAACCTCCTCCTGTACTAATATAACCAGGTGTGTCGGTGTTCAGGTATGCCCAGCTCGTACAGAATCCCCTCCCCATTCCTCCACACCCGGCCAGGCGACAATTAACACCTGATGAGCCGCTAATTCACTACTGGGAAATGTCATGACGGCGGCGCCAGCGGAGGCCAGGTCTGAGTCAGAGCACAGTGAGCGAGTCAGAGAGGCTCACTGAGCAGCTCATCTAGCATCTAGCAGCCCCCCCCCCCCCACCGAACAGCACACAGAGCAGGCCCCTTAGAGCATGGCGCAATGTAGATAGATCAACTCCCAGGGTACATAGAGCAATAGAGTAGTGGCCATTAGATTACAAAAGAATGCACATAGAGCAGCACAGCAAGCAACACAAAGCATAACAAATGGAACTGCAGATAGAAAAACACAACTGACAGCACCTAGGGCATCACATAGAGCAAAGCAGCACAGATCACATGGACCAGCACATAGAGCAACGCATCGGACAGCACATATAGGACAGCACATACAGCAACACAAATGTAAGCACATAGAGCAGCAGTGCATAGAGCAGCACATCGGACAGCACATATAGTACAGCATATTTATATTATACAGCAACACAAAGGGCAGCACAAAGGGCAGCACATGAAGCAGCACGTGTACAACTCTCAGCACACAGGTCAGCTTACAACCTCCCAGGGTGCTACACACAGCACAAGATAGTGCATGTGGGGCAGAAAACACGGCAGCACACAGAGTAGCGTAAGAAACAATACACAGACCACCCTAAGCAGTTGTTCGGCCAGATTACAGAGCAATGGACGGTTAAAGAAATACACAGAGCAGTTCACAAAACAGCTCACAAAGAACTATAGTATAGGCCTGCTACTGATCAATAGGGCAGTTCACAGAGCGCTTCACTGAGCAGTTCACAGAGGCGGTGTCCCGCTGTGGGGAGTCCCACCTGTGCTTTTACAATATAACTAATAAAGGCCTGGTACACGGCGGCACAGGAGTCCAGCACACACAAACACACCTCACACAAAAGACGATCAGAACAAGGCGCCTTCTTTGTGTCTGCTGCAGGCGCGGCTCCTTTTTGGGCGGGTACCGTATATATCCTTAATGAAGTCCGCCTTAAGGAGGGAGCAGCTTTTTAGTCTCCTGTTTGGGTGTCCCTAATTAGGAAGGCAGCTTGGTAATGGAGATTGAGGCATAGATGATGGGATTTAAGCCATGGAGGAGGTGACTTAAGGCATAGAGAAGGGCGCACATTCTTAGAGACTCTGAGGCATAATTTAAAGAAGAGTAAGGGTAAAGAAGGATTATAGGGTACATGAGGGGGCATAGCATAGAGGACAGAGTTGTGGCGAACAGTAAGGTTTTCGTGCAAGAAGGGTAAAAAGACAATGCGACTTGATGCATAATTGAGTAGGGTTTGGCATAGTGAATGTGAGGAAGCGTATAGCAGGGGCCAAGTAAGGCATTATGTGGCACGCTGATTTCGCATCGCGAACAAAGGTTCGGGATAAAGGTGGTGGAAGGTGAGACAGGGAATGGACAGGGTAAGGTGGGACATATAGCGAGGGTGTGGCAGACCATCTGCATCCTGCGTTAAGCGGGGGTTAACTTGCAAACATTAAAGTGGTTCATATAGTTCAGGTGAGCCAAAGCTATAGACTGTTTGAAAGTTTGATTCTCTTACCTCTGCTTTCCTTCACAGGACTCACCGGTATTTGTAATTCCCATTAAGGCTTCTGGGACACAGTGCTAAAGAAATGTTTGCATTCCGACAACTAAGCCTGATCACAGAGCACTATACAAAGCAGCCTAGCCGAAAAGACCGTCATCTTTTTACAGGGCATTTAATTTTAGTTCCTGTCAACAAGAATAGATAAGAATTGTAATTGGTCAATTAAAACAGGCAAGTGAGAGAGATGCAGAGAGTCCTAGCAAGGTCGGCAGTGCTTTGATCCCCTGCCTTTATCTCTGAGATATAAATAAAGGTGAAACAGGGGACACATAACACGGATAATTCAGCCCAACCTGTGCTATTTGGTATAGAGATCGTTCAGACTCCCATTATGTGGAGGAGAGGTGTACGTTACATAGACGTGCATATCAATAGCCCGTTATTACAGCCACAAGAGATGAAAAGGCGCTGCTTTCTAATCCTGCTCAAGTAGAATTAATGCAGTTATACCTGCATACAGGGAACTCGAAGTCCTGGTGGAGGATAAGGATGCTCCGTTTGGGATTGTTCACTGGAGTTGATACTGCTATGCATATTATGTAAAATGATACATCACAGAATCTAATGTGATAATTTCATATATGATTATTATGTGCTTGAATTGTCTTGCCATTATGACTCCTTTCTTACTACCTACACATACCCTCTCTCCCTCCATTGCATTCCTATTCATTTTACGTTGGCACTCCCCTCCTATGTTTCCTATTCCCTCAAGCAGTCAAGCGCTTTTTAATTTAATGAGCACATTGTTATAAAACACACAGCATATATGCAATATCCACAGATGCCCTCCTGGTTTATGACTTGTACCACATGCGTGCATACACATACGACGACAAAAGGGCCATCCAGCCCGGCAGCGGCACTATTATTCTATACTACAGACCGATGCTATAAGAAGGCGCCGCCATACTGATAAAGAAATAATTTTTATTTGGCACAAGGAATATCGCAGGTGAGATAAGGCATTTTAGCGGTGAGGTAAGACCTAGCGGAGGTGAGCAAGGGCAGAGTAATCAGTTATCGCTAGTTTTACCATCTGTGCACATGTTTTCTTAAGCAGAATGCTCAAGAGTGAATGTAGAATGTCAAAAATGCATTATAAGAAGGTTATCCTTCATATGCAACCCTGCTACATTTAATATGCAACACATATTGGGTTGGTTCTTGTGAGAAACCGTGCAGAAAGCATGATCTATGCAGAGGCACATCGTTGTTTCTATTTAGCTTCTCACAGAAACATTGAATACATAATATTATGCAAAGGAATGAAGTGCTGAGAAGGTGAACTTGCCTGCTGCGTGTGTCTATAGTCTATTGTTCCCCAGGGTAGAAGATACTACACAGGTGGAGGTGTAGAGTCTACAGTCAGCAGGGGGACAGGGACCAGTGGGCGCTATAAACAGGTGGGACATCTGCAGTAAACTGTATCCTTAACCCTTTGAGTGCCTCCATGGTGATTAGTCATCATGATGCACACCTGCAACGATGGTAGGCAACTTGGAAGCACTTCATTGGTATATCAGTCCAATTCTTCCATATTGTGTCACACTGATATTCCTAGGCTCCCTATATGACCAATCTCTCAGTCACTAGTGCCTAACCTAGTTAGTCATTATTTTGGCTCCCTATACGACCAACCTAGATTAGTTATTATTGTCAGGTTGGTCACTACTGACCAACCCACCTTAGTCTTTTTATTTCCAGGGGGAGCCACTGAGTGGTCATCACAGGTGGCCCCAACTAGTGGTATACAAATACAACACACCAATGATGAACCTAGTTTAGCCACTACTGACTGACCCCTTGGTCATTTTTGAATATAACTTTGCCATTGTGACTAACACTCAAATGACCAACCTAGGTTAGTCTGTACTGACTAACCCTTTCAACCAATGGCTTTTCAGTGCAATCCCGTAGGGTCGGCATGATGCGTAAATGCTACTTACCAGTGCTGTATTGACGCAAACATTGTATTCGGGCAAAAGGCCATATATTTTAAAGCAATATTTTACCCTTAAAGATAAGTCTCAGGTTAGCCGGCCATAGACGTCATCCAGTCATAGATGGGTGCCAGTCATAGACTTTCAACTTGTATCGATTTGGTGAGTCTTGGCCTTAAAGAACGAAGGTATAAATGAGGTATTGAATCTCGGGTACAGCTGAGAGAGGATAGTGTTAATTATACTGGGTGGGAGTTCCAACAACTGTGAGATGTACTATAACTGACTGCAAACGCCCGGGATGTGGCTACATGGGTGGGCCAAATCTTTAGAGATAAGTGGTGTAGACAACAGTTCACAGACTCAGATGCACCATAGAAGGGAGAGGGATGGAATAGGGCTGGGTGTGAGTGTCAACAGTTCATAGATGTACCGTGGATATACTCATGTAATAGGGCTGGGAGGAGAGAGGGATGGAAAAGGACTGGGAGAGAGTGCCAACAGTTCACAGGTGTACTATAAATGACAGACGCCTGTAATAGGGCAGGCTGGAGTGCCAACTGCTCATAGATGCACTATAGATGACAGACGCCTGGGATAGGACTGGGTGGGAGTGCCAACTGCTCATAGATGCACTATAGATGACAGACGCCTGGAATAGGGCTGAGTCTGACCGGCTGTGGGGTGTAACTCTACCACCAGGGCTCGTCTTTCTAATGCCCCCGCGTCCTGCCACCGGGAGCTGCTCGTAACGGGAGGAGCGGCTCAGAGCCGCTCACCACACCCCCGCCCTCAGGGAGTTAAACAGGCCAAACCACGCACCTCTAGTCCAAGCACTTACCGGTATGTGTTAATTCGTATAATAGTCTTTTATCATACATCAATAGCTATGTCTGCATGATTTGTGTCCCCAGCAGCATCCCAGCAGATCAACTCACACCATGGACGTCAGCACAAAGATTTGCATATTGTACCAGTATCATTCAAGGGCATTCAAGAGCAATGGTATGTGAATCGGTTATTTTCATCAGATATATTGTACTCATTGACACTTTTCCTGTAGACATCCGGGTGTTAAACCTACTTCATTTTATATCAAAGGACTTCCGGCCTTAGATCGGTCCTTCGGCCAACACCTTTTCACCGCCTATAGATAGGGATGTTAATTAGCGCCTTTTCTCACCCGCCAGGCGTGGGAGAACCATCTTAAGAAACTAGTGTTCACAGGGGTTGGTCCTATCATTGCCTGGTTCATATTATAGAGCTCCATGAATCGGTCTCCATCAAACCCCGATTATAAAAATGACCAATTATTTTCAGTTCTCTCTCTTTTAATGCCTGAGACGAAAGTGGGCCCATCGAAAACAGCATTAAATGCACTCAGATAGGAATAACCATAGGTATCTTATGTGCTCACTTTGGTCAGTTTTGGTTCCCTTCACCCACCTACAGACAGACAGGTAGAGGAAGCTTAAAACACACCACCACCCTCACAGCAGGCCAGGAATCACCTGGCTCTATTTGCTCCAGTTTCTCTATGTTTTGTGCTCTTTTTCTTACTCTGTACATGCTCTTACACTATTTAAGAATAGGAAGACATGTCTGTATTTTTCACTTTTCTGCCCTCATTTTGCCTTCTGTTATGGTTCTGTGTCATTTAGTGTCAGCCAAAGCTACTGTCATCGTTGCGTACCTTTGTTTTTGTTTTTACAGTAGTTGTATGATAGGTAATAAAGGAATATGTTAGCTTGAATGAGGTTGAGTAGGATAACGTAAGCCTACACCATTTCATCTTGAATTCCAATAGATACGGAAAACCTCATCTTCTCTCCGTTTCAAACGTGTACAGTATGTATTATAAAACTAGTAGTTTACCTGTTTAGATTACAACAATTTAAGCTCCTATGTATATATTATTACCCCGATGATAATCAAACTTAGGGAAATATAAGATGTGTCATCCTATCCGTTTTACCATTTAATAATTCCAAACTAATAAAACCATGTACATCAATATTCATTCTAATCATATATTCCATGTAGTTGCCATTGCTATGTGTATGTAGTAAGTAAGTAGCCAGGTAAGTCATTTTAAGATAAGGTCTATAGTACACCTAGCTATATCATAGATACATGAACATTATAAGACTGTAGATGTTTGCTTCATACTTACGATGACTCAGCTCTCAGGCTGAACAGGTCTACATTTTATAAACTCGAGGCAGTGGGTCTTCTGCTCGCAGCTGCTGCAAGATGACCGACACAACAGGAGGATGGAGCACCGGCAATCAACTGAGGATGAAACCAGCGTCTGTATACCCAATACACATTCATATGTCAGCTATACATGTCTACTGCTGTGTACGACGTAGACGGCTGCAGCATAATCTAGTTATGCTGCTACCACAGCACATAGGCAATCCGCCACGCAATGGCCATGTATGATATGGGCACTGGACCATCCTTGTGGTCTAGGCTCCAGCAGGACTGTTCTCAATTTGGCCATACCTCCCAGTAGGCAATGATGCTAGGTATATAAGGTAGTGGAAGGAGGCTGCAGATGGATTAGTCACCATATGGCAGAGACAAGAGGCGCAATAAAGGCCGATACAAGGAGCAGGTTGTACAGTAGGGTACCAATACAATGGTTGCAACGTATATTGATTGGTAGACAACGGTTCAGGAGATTCTGGCCAAACTGAGAAATTCTCCGTTTATTGGGCGCTAACACGGGTTAAAACATTTATTCAACTTTAACTGGGGCTTTATATGCTTTACACACTTGTGTTTCAGTAAGCCTTCCGACAAGGGAATCCCAAGCTGCTCTTAGTCCAAAGAGTTATTTACATGTCTATTGCCTCTGTATTCGTTATTATTGATCTCTCACTATCTGACACTTATGTATGGCACATTTCGCAGATTTATCAAAATGATGTCTCCATGTAATGTATTCTATCTTCTATCTTGTTATTTGCCTGTATATACTATAGAACTAAGCTGAACATCGCGCTTGTTCCTGCGGACTATGGTC
This sequence comes from Harmothoe impar, assembly GCA_947462335.1. Classification (NCBI taxonomy): domain Eukaryota; kingdom Metazoa; phylum Annelida; class Polychaeta; order Phyllodocida; family Polynoidae; genus Harmothoe; species Harmothoe impar. Next base: position 79,920,474 of record OX381705.1, read on the forward strand.
TCGTTGAAGTCCTGGGCTGGATTACTATAGGAACCAGCGACGTTTTACCTTATCTGTCTGTTTAAAAGCTGTTAACCTAAATACCCCTCTAGCTTGCACTATATTGGGTCAGTATCTTATAACTCAGCACGGTAAGGTCAAACTTGATGGCTGACCATCCCTTGTTTGAATAAGTTTAGCGTACTGATTGGTATAGAGGCCAGCCGTCTGTCCCCTTTAGGGTAACACCATATCCTGGACCGTACAAGGTCTTTCATGTCCTGCATTGCGAATATTTAGCTGAGAAATTGCATTATGGCTCGGGCGTGGTGTAGAGCAGCTTAACGGGTGGGAGTAGATTGAATTAAAGCTCTTTGAGTTGATGTGGAGTTAAAACGGACCAGGCTGGGCGCCTACAATGACCTACACCTTTGTCTTATGCTAGGGTGATATTTACAGCTATAATAAATATAATTATTATGGACACAAATCAGACACAATGTCATAAGTACGGTGGCCGACAAGGCTCACTCAAAAAAAGTAGTATGAAAAAAAAAAGTTGTTTTTTTTCACTATAAAAAATGGGGAGAAAAAAAATTTATAATTTTTTTCAGAAGTGATTTTTTTTTAAATATTTTTTTAACATTGAAAATAGTTGCTGTCAACTGTCAACAGCGAAAATTGTTGCTGTCAACTGTCAACTTTTTCAGCATTCTGCTCTCCAAGCACATTCTGCCATCAGCAAATGAGATGAGCCTTGTGATTGGTCCTATGTGGTGGGTACTTGAAGTAGGGCAAAAAAATACTTGAAGTAGGGATTTCAAGGCGGACTATTTTTTACCAATTCTCTTGTCTTGTTTATGACGGTCATAAACAGGAAAATTCCCGTTTATGACTGCTCATAAACAGGAACTTTCCTAATGCACTACGACTTTTCCATGGCCTAGCAGGGTTACTGTGTTAAATTCTTGGCCAATTTGTTGCCGTAGTTTCCGAGAAATCACTAATAACGCAAAAACACAACAATCGTCATTCCTATATAGGCCTATGGAGCAAGTTGAGCCAGCAGAGAAATCCCTACTGCAAGTATTTCAAGTACCCACCACCAAGGACCAATCACAAGGCTCATCTCATTTGCTGATGGCTGTGTCTCACGACCTTGGGCCAATGTTTTTGTCTCTGACCGGGTGCCGTCTCTGACTGGGTGCCCTCTCTGACCGGGTGCCGTCTCTGACCTGGTGTCAAAATTGAACTTAATTTAAATTTTAACCTATAGTCATATATATAAGGATTTGTAAAAAACTTTATGGTAGTTGTTATGTAACTATAATTAGCCTCCTGCTGTTGGTAGATGATAACTAAACTCCCAAAGTAGCATCCGGTCAGAGACGGCACCCGGTCAGAGACGGCACCCGGTCAGAGACGGCACCTGGTCAGAGACAAAAACATTGGCCCAAGGTCGTAAGACACAGCCTGATGGCAGAATGTGCTTAGAGAGCAGAATGTTGAAAAAGTTGACAGTTGACAGCAACGATTTCCACAGTTGACAGTTGACAGCAAGTATTTTTTATGTTTAAAAAATTCTGAAAAAAAAATCACTTCTGAAAAAAAAAAAAAAAAAAAAAATTCCCCATGTTTATAGTGAATTTTTTTTTTTTTTAATTTCATAGTACTTTTTTTGGAGTGAGCCTTGTCGGCCACCGTACTACAGGACATATAACCCTTATAACAATTAATACTTTTCAACAACTTTATTCCACTCCTTTGGTGTCAATTTTATATAACTTGTGTCCTACCATAATAAATAGATCGTTTTTCCGAATGAATTGACAATAGGGAGGTAATTAAAGAAGGGGGTAATGAGGCGATACTGTTATTTTGGGTTACATCTAGATGGTACCCAACCCTGCTGTTAGAGTGAGCAGTAACTGTCACAAAGTAGCATGAAGATTAGATATAACTAATTAGACAAATTGCCTCTTTTACAGATGTTTGTACACCGCACATGACATTGTATGGAAGTTACCTGGGAGAATTTATTCATGTGTGGTTGGCCTTAGCTATCGGGTTTTAATACATGTACTCATCTGCTCTGTTTTAGCTCCCTAGGTTTGTACACTGGACATGGGAGTGACCTGGGGCAGGATGCTGAGTGGACTATAACACAGGATTAGATTGGACTGAGGCGCCTTTGTCTCCTTAATACGGTGCCTGTGTGCACCCATGTGTACATTATAATGCTATTGGCAATAGCTCAGATACCTCAAGGCTATATATACCAAGACCACTATGATTATAATGTGACCCAAAGCAGGATTGCCAAAATATATAAAGGTTTACACGTATTATTACCAGCTGATTACTGGCCTCTAACACTGCCATGAGTAAAACTGCCAGAATTGATAAATACCTCCGAAGTATTATTGATTTTTAGCATATAGACAAAGGTGCACGAGTTTCAGTCTGTTGGCTGGGTTATTTCACGAGTTGACCTTGGGCCGTATTTCACGAGGCCGTAGGCCGAGTGAAATGCGGCCCAAGGTCAACAAGTGAAATAACCAGGCCAACAGACTTAAATAAGTGTACCTTTGTGTTTATTTTTTTATGATTTTCGATTGAATATAGCAAAATTATGATAGGGGGGGCCTACAATAGCTTATTTCTATCCCGTTTCTCCTCCGTTCAAAGGTAAACAAACCGCCATTTTGATGACGTCACAGGGCCGTGAAATACGGCCATGGGTTATTTCACGGGGGGTGTGTAATACGGCCTTCCTTGGTTAAGTCAATGGGACTGCTGTATTTCATAAAAAATAAAAAACAATTATGTAGCAAATAACAACAAAAAGATTAACCATTTGCCGAGCTACCCTTTGACCGAACCTAAGTGACTAACACTGACTAATATGACCAAATATGTGTGTATATACAATTTAACTCGATAGACTCCCTGTGGAAGGGTACACATAATGCATGACTTAAAGGTTATTGGTTTACATGTACTTGATAATTAAATTATTTCGAAGCACCATCAAGAGAACCCTTTTTCTTTCCGATTCATACACCATTTTATACTTGCTAATACCAAAATGTCTCCATACTTTCAGTTAGGGCTCCACCATTTTCACAAAATCTGATACAAATATGATTGAGTTCCAGCTTTAGATATTGTTTATATGCATTTCTTATAAGAAAACTGCCAATTTTACTGTGAGAAAGCTGGTACTTGAGCTCTAGCGAAACCCCATGTTCTCCCTGACTGCCAGCCTGCCGACCTCAGTCCCCTGCTTCCCTATACCTCCCTGCCCCCCCTCCCTCTACACCTCCACCCATGCCTCCCACTGCCACACCTCACCTGTCGCCAGCTGACACTACTCGTGTTTTTGGTCATCTAAATGCCAGTGTCAAGTGGCCGAGGTGACAGCTACCCGCAATAAGTGTACACAGGCATGTTACATTTGTAGGTGCAGTTCTATGAAACAATACTACAATATGTCAATAAAAACACTGGGGGAGGGGGGGGGCTAAGTGCACCAAAAAACAATATGTTGTCACCTACACTCATTGACAGCCATTGACAGTCCAGCTGATGCTCTGACGTCAGCACACATCAAGATAAATGACGCTGTTTAATTAAGATATCAAAACCAGCTGCATACACCAAACAGGAACAATGCTCACATGTTCTGCTCACATGTTCTAAAGTATAGTGCTTAGGTGTAGGTCTTGGAACTGGCAAACGACTGGGTCTGGCAGGTACACTAGCATGTATATAAAATTCCAGGGACTACTAGGTCCAACCTGAGCTAATGATAGCTTGCTTTAATCCATCACAACATTTAACACTAGGGACTATCTGTTGTAGTCGGGATCAATCATTTCCTTATGTCCTGCATAGTTTTTCTCTTTCGGGTTGTATACATCTTCTTTTATTTAAAAGAAACTTTATCAATCACATCATGTACATAACCATTACTCAAATAGTACTAACTTTCCATTGGGTGACCATGTTTGCATGGTTTGTCATCCATGGCCCACTCCGGTCAGCACACCTAATCCCCTCTTACCTTTTACATAGGTTTATTCCGCATACCTGTCCCTCACCTGTGTGACCCAATTCCCTCACTCCGACACTACCAGCCTTCCCAACAGGTCTGGTTTCCCACCCATCCACACCTTAATTGTATATTGTATTAAACGTCTTATTTCAATAGTTATTATCACTAGTAACTATGTCTATTCAATCTTCATTAAATGTACCATTCAAACACTGCATAAAGGTGTCAATCTTACCATCATTATATATATCATGTTATCAATAACCACCTGTGAGTCTATATACAACCTAATCATAAATAATACATGTCTACAAAATCTCATTCGACCTTCATAGTTATAACTTTAAGGTATCATTTAGTTATGAATATGTAATCTTGTCTTCCTTGTTGTTGATGTTTTCACTCAACATTGAAAACCAAGACCCCCACTTTCACAATAATATTAATTTGATGGATTGCCTACTGTATAGCCATACCCAATAAACAAACATGATACACTGTTAAATCATATGTTGGGCCTCTTATCACACATTATTGGATGGATCCATCCAATCAAATTGATACACATCCCATGGATCACATGATCTCAGCATAGATACCTATTCCTTGGGTGGTGTAAATATGGCCATGATTTCTTTTATCTCGATAGGATGTGAGGCAGAGATCTGAGGTTTGATATACATACCCATATGGAGACATATGGGTACTAATGGCCCCGCCCCCCATCACTCCCTCCTCCCAATACAGATAATAGACCTACATTCGCATGTAGAAAACAACAGCTTGGTACGGGATTCACCCAAACCATCCTTTGACTACTTGTGTATCTCTTTGATAGGATGCAGGTACATTTACCACAGGTACACGTACAGCTGAGGCATGCCCCCATAGGTGCACACAACCATTGGCCTGTATCTGCAGGTTTTTGTGATCGGCATTTAACGATTGTGGAAGGGTTTGCTACGATCACCTACGCATCCGCTTTGGCTCATTTACTGTTATCCAGATATTCTCATCTGATATGTGCTTGCCAAAGGTAATTATCTGGACGACAGAAAAATGAGGTCGATAGGCAGGGTCAGACAAAGAATACAGTAGCGTTTCATTGCATTTCTTTGTCATCAGAAATAAACTGATATTTCCATAATTATGTGTATGTATATGTTTATCCCACTCGACGTGGTGTTTGAATCAAATATCAAGACATCAAATATCAGATCGATATTTGATGTTGTCAAGTGATATTTGATGTTGTTAAGTAGTTTACTGTGTTGTAAAGGTTCAATCTATCAGCAGATTCTCTCATACATTTCTATCGGCACTACTTCTTTCTCTGCCAAAAGGTGGTGGATCATCATGAAAACTTACCTACGCCATGCCTTTTAAATATGTATTTATACAAATATGATTCGATTCAAATATGTCAAGGGGTAAGTGGAGAGCAAGCGTTTAAAATTTCAGAAGCATTGCTCATGTTTTGATGGTCTAAAATTGACATATTCCTGGGAACTATTTTTGGTGTATGGAAATGGCAGTGTGAGATGGCTATAGGAGAGCAGAGAAGTAGTACCCCTTTCCTCCCTTGTTCCACAGAAGAGTTCATGAAGTCCGGGCCTTTTGGCAGAGTCGTATTTGAGACTGTGCTGGGAGAGTGGTCAAGGTTGTAAAACTAGGGCATCGGCATTGGTGTAGAGCATGAATGAAAGTTGCATCACAAATTTCTAAAACTTGTTTGGGGGCTCATGGGACTACGATGAATAATTCTAATTTTGGGGGGAAATCTTGCAAACTAAGAGCTAAAACAAGTTTACTAGGGTAGTTTGATTCATACTCTTCGATTTTCTCTCTATTCATTCATCTATCTATGTATTTCTCTCTCTCTCTCTCTCTCTCTCTCTCTCTCTCTCTCTCTCTCTCTCTTTCCAGCTCGTTGTCTATCTAAAGTATTGTAAGATGTATTTCTATCTATCTATCTATCTATCTATCTTTCTATCTATCTATCTATCTATCTATCTATCTATCTATCTATCTATCTATCTATCTATCTATCTATCTATCTATCTATCTATCTATCTATCTATCTATCTATCTATCTATCTATCTATCTATCTATCTATCTATCTATCTATCTATCTATCTATCACTATCTCACTTGACACATATGTGGTTCCCTTACTTCATCATTATTTCAAGCACTCTGTTATAGCCTATGGCCATGTCGCTTCAAACAATCTCAACAAGAAACACTATATCCCATATATCTAAATATGCCATACCTGCTACCAGTCAGCTGTCACAATATGAATGGGTGTCTGGTATATTGGACACAGGTTTATGGCCATGGGCCCTGCATGTTAGAGAGGATGACAACGTGGCAATAAGCTCATGCCCTCCCCCTCCCCTATTAACAGTGACATAAGCCTGTGGTATTTGTCTTGGCTAAGCCGCATATTACATGACAGATATTCCGTAACTGTATTTAATAGCATTGATTAGGCCCTGAAGGTGACCAGACTGCAGGGTGTGTCCCATTGATTGGGAACTAACTAATGGTGATTAGATATGATACAGTTTTGTAATAACAAGCGGTGGGTAAATAATCTGATAGGCAGGGTGTAGCCCGTAGATGTAAATCACCATGTAGATAGCAATTATACTAATAATTAGAGTATTGTACTGAAACCCACATCCCTTTTTGTAATTGACATAATTATGTAATAGATAGGTAAGAGAATTCAATCTGACATAAAACTTAGTCAGAAACCGAGATATTCATCAATTTCTAGTGGTTAAATGGAGTAATCAACGTAGTTCGTTTGGTCATGTTATGCAAGAGATCAACTTTGTGGCTTAATTCCGTAGCTTCTGGCTCACCTACAATGCATATTAAGTGCGGAATAAAATCCCATAGTAACCCAACCTATGTTTCATCTGCCACTATTTTGTGCGAGAATATGTTGGGAGACAGGTAATTTTCCCATTTGTACTCCTACTTTGTGTTCAAGAATATATACAATTTGCGGCACAGCATGTTCCATAATTAGAAACCCCGCACTACTTATTACAGAGAGACTAAAGGGAACAGGAGTAAGGGAATGGTACATGTCGGTCCTGGGTTAACTATAGAAAATACATGACAGGCACAGTACCATAAAGACAAACCATTATGGATCAATATTACAGACGTCTCCAGTAAAGACATGTATTAGGATGCGCGCCTGTTTTGCGCAGCAGTAATAACAAGCAATATCCGGGGTATTTCTGTGCCGCATCCTAAAGATTTGAGACCACATACAGCGTATTTATTATCCTACCATGTAGAGAACCCTCATATTGCCAACTGACTCTATTAGCAGAGCTTGGAACCGGACACGGTAGGACTCACAGTGTATTAATCCTGATGACAAATTACAGATTCATGGCGTGCTGATTACTAAAATTGCTGAGTCATGTTCAAGCCGCGGGTGGGTAACCGTGTATACATGCTATACTTAGGCTGATGCCAAGCGGTACTTAGGTACGAATAATGACTATTTGTCTGGTTTGATGTCCTTGCTTCCTGTACTCCATAAAGCCATACTTGATTACAACCTGGTAGAGTCTGTATAGAATAGGGAAACAGCCAACGGATATTGCAAGTTCAATATGGGCAGGGTCATAGTATGTGTACCCTAGCGTGGTTCAAAGTATCATTGTATACTGTCATTCCTAGTACATCACAGTAATTGGTATAGTACCTTCAATTGTGAGCCTTCTTTTGTGATCTGATGCGAACGGTATAACGTTGTCATGAATGAATGGACTTTTAACATAATGCAGAGCTATTCAAAATAAAGATAACGTGATGATTTAACTGCTTGTGTTCTCTTTAGCCTTTTTTCGTAGCAGCTATTCAGACTTTCCAATACTACTCGGCGACGTGAATTGCAGACAGAAGAGTGTCTCAGGTAGAAAAGACCACGCCCAGTGGTCTATTCCAGCAAAGGAGAAAATCGACTATTATTATACCTGCTTCTGTGAGGACTAGGTTTAGAAACAATCGAACATGAAATCCCTCTGTAACAGGGCATTCTGTGGCAGGACCCTTTGAACCAGGATCTTCTGACCTAGTACCAATAACTCAACGTCAATTGTGCATATATACAAATATATGAATAACCTAGATAACATCCACTTATGGATACTTCTAAAACAACAAATGAACAATTCAATTCACCCTTCTGCCTTGAAGCCTGGGTGCTAAGTTTAGGGCCTGCCTCAGAGGGTTCACGTTCAAGGAGGCCTTGTAAGTCTAGATAGTCTCAAAATTGGGAGAAAAAAATTGTCTCAAACATAGATAGTCTCAAAACCATTATACAGTCAGGCTAGAAAGTCCCAAATTGTTTCTCGTAGTCTCAGAACTGAGCGAGTGACAAAACATCTGTGTGCAGAGTGGGGCCATGCAAGTAGGACAGAGCCAGTGAGTCTAGGCCTATTTTGTGTAGTTCACTGTGTGGGTACATGCTGTCACTACAGGGAGGGTGGGCCATATCAGCTCGGGGGCACCCCTAACATAATAGTCAGCCCATTAACACTTAGGCCCACAGGTGTGAACAGTGCTCAGCTGCCGGTAGGTGTGAGAGTTTTACACCCCATACACCACCTCTCCCCTCCCCACCCCATAGACAAGAAAGCTGTGAAATCTCGCCAAATGAGCAAGAGTTTGTGTCCTACAAGATGGCGCTTCCTCTCACACCCTCCACCAGGCCATCGTGGTATAGCCTTTTAGGTAAAGTGGGGATTGACTCAGGGTAGGCTCTGTACACCACAGCTAGAGTAGTATAGGGAAAGTGGACATTGACTCAGGAGGGCTCTGTACACCACAGAGTAGTATAGTGAAAGTGGACATTGACTAAGGAGGGGTTCTGTACACCACAGAGTAGTATATGGAAAGTGGACATTGACTCAGAAGGGGTTCTGTACACCACATAGTTCTAGTAGTATATGGAAAGTGGACATTGGCTCAGGGTGGGCTCTGTACACCACAGAGTAGTATAGGGAAAGAAGGCATTGACTCAGGGTTGGCTCTGTACACCACAGAGTAGTATAGGGAAAGTGGACATTGACTCAGGGTGGGCTCTGTACAAAACGGGGTAGTATAGGGAAAGTGGACATTGACTCAGGGTGGGCTCTGTACACCACAGAGCAGTATAGGGAGAGTGGACATTGACTCAAATGGGGCTCTATATAACACTGTGTAGCATAGGAAATGTGGACATTGACTCAGGATGGACTCTGTACACCACAGAGTAATATAGAGGCCATTGACTAGGGATGACTTTTCTACTGATGTCCTTATATCTGAGTAAATCCTAAACCTATTAGAGCACGAAAGGATGCTTTCTGAGAGTGGTAGTTGTGGAACATTTCATATTTTTCTATACTGTGTTAGACCTACATTTATTATGAAATATGATGCATAATTATATACCTTTCATTTAGCACTCTTGAATATTTCTTCTCTCAATCATCCACTGAATTTATACACGGGCATTCGTCATCATTGTGAAAGTAAGCGAACTCAAGACTCACCCTCTCCTGACACATGGACTATAGCAGGGGATCACGTGGCGGCATATATAGCCTGACCCCTACTGTTCTATATTGTCCCTACAGTAGGATTGGGTAGGATGAGCATATGAGGTAATGGGAGACCTGGCCACAGGTTTAAATTAGATCTGAAGGCAGTCAGGCTGACAGGATGTAAAGGGATAGAAACCCTATAGCCACACCTTTTACACTGTCCACATGCATTAGTCTGAAGTCTGCAATGGTAGATGACTTCATTGTCAAACAAAACCAATATCACACCCCTTACCACCTCCCTTAACGTGTGTGCCATCGGTGGAAAGAATGTAGGCTTATTTTGTTCAGCTGGCTGTAAGAAAAAATATCATCTCTGAAGATATAGGTGTTCCCTGATGAAATTTGTAGTATAAGGCAAACAGCATTGATTTCTATAAGACGAGCTGTGTATTAAATTTGATAGTTCCTTTTCAAAGAGGATATATATATATCATCGTGTCTATCTATCAGCCATTATACACATGTATAAGTATCAGTGTACGCACTAGTCAATAATTATTTAGGAACAATACCATGGCAATTGGAAATGCTCGGAGGTTGAGGTAAACCACTGATGAACCCCAATAACCGTTGGAGCCGATAATTATCTACAATGCATCTTGGGTATCTCTGCTTCCACTTACATACACATACCAAGCTGCACTGTTTCCCAGATACAGCGCACCTCAGCTTGCTTTCGTGGAACAGAAAATCTTATGACAAGACTCTGTTGTAAGGCAAAGTGATTTCTCTCAGTTATAAACAGGAACATTGTGTATTTGGACTATGAACACTAAAGCCGTATTGATATACTTTATGAGGCCATACCACCTAGAAAAAGAGGCCTTGTTGTTAACCTTTAAGACCCACGTGATGTATTTATTCATCACGATGACAAAGGGAAAAGTATACGTGTATAATACATCAACGCGGGTTAAAAGCCAACATATAACTGGATCACCATCAACAGTCAGAAAATGGGCCCAGGACGAGTACTCAATTCTTTTATGCCTAAGGTGCTGTCGCATCAAATATCGCCGTCTAGTAGGATTGCACGCTCTCCCAGGGACCACACACTTAGAGCTACACAGAGGGCAGGACTTACTGGACCTTGACCCCGGGAGGCTTACTACACCCTCACGTTCCCTTTAAAGATGGTATATCAGCTAATAGACTTCCCAAATCTTTTCTTCAAAACGGATATAATTTTAATGTCAAGGGTTTTGTTATTATTTTAGCTGACATGCAATGCTCAATGTTAAATATATTTGTGTATAAATGCATGATTTGAGATAGAAAATAATGTTGCTTATTCACCTCACTGACTCAGTCACTCCCCCAGGTGAGTACAGTGGAAACTAGCCTGGTAGAGAAAGCACTGAGCCATGCAGTACCACAACATAGACAGTTTTAGTGTCGACCTACAGTAAAAGATATTGCACTGCATGTGCTCATCTCATAGACTAAGACACTGCCAATCATTTTAAAAGTTAGGGAAGATGTATGGGATAGGATATACAATAGTAATATGATAAAACTAAAAAATCTCTAAATATTTAGCTAACACACCATCTTTAATGCCGTAGAGGCATGCATCATTATAATCTACTTCTCCTTATAATACTTTCTTTTCATGTAAACAATAGGTAGATACATAAGGAATGGTTTGGTACTGTCTTGCACCTTACTAATTGAAGGATCAGACAATGTTTTTATACTGTATGTCCTATCGAGCTTGAGCGGTTTTGATTAATCAAAGGATTTCCTGTATAATAATCAATTTAAAACAATATCCATCATAATTTTGTATCCATGACTTACAAATAACCATTCAATATTCTTAATAACATGGTTGTAAGAGCAGGTTTTTGGTTTGATGTAAAATTTGGCCCAACGGTTGGAGAGGAAGATTTTTCCCAAAAGCATGCCCCCCCTTCAAAATCCTGGATCTGCCACTGGGTGGTGGTTGAGAGGGCAGCGAATAGGTAGAGTGCCAGGCGTTATCTGTTCATGACGGCGAATTTTGATACAACAGCGCCACTTTGAGAGGTGCTATGATGTAGTGCTAAATATAAAAGTGTATTATTTCCTCTTCTTGGTTAATGCTAAAGTGAGGGGCCCTCCATCAGGAATTGTATTATCAGACAACGAGTTCTGCAGTGGCACTGCTGTAAAATATCTATAATCTCTTAAAGACATACACAGATACAAAATACGAAGTTGCAAAACCGATCCCACAAGAGCAGCAAAATAATTAAATTTGTTAGGTCAGTATCATGAAGTTTTTGAAACGTTGTTAACACCATGTGACACCGGTTTTGTGTAACATCAATATGTGATGCCCAGTTGCAGTAGTTCTTACCGAACAGGAAGATAAACTGATCCTATCTACAAACTGCCCATTCCAAATATCTCATTCTACCACACCTACCATATAAGGTCTACCCAGTAAACACAACGACGTTGGTCAGACGTAAATCTACGTTGAATTTTGGTCTGAACTACGTAATTTTAGTAGGTTTATCAACGTCAAAACATTAAGGTTTATTTACCAATCTCAAACCTGCAGGTCTGATTTACGTAGCTCCTGAAGAGGTAAATCTATGTTTAACACACTACATATAATTCTACATAGTGGGACTCAGACAAAGACTTGTAATATATTGCAGACAAATTTACATTTGCAAACAATATTCCTACAAAGTAACTACTATAATTTTCAATCTCATCTCATTCTACATAGTATATTCTTGTAGTTCGATTGAACAGCCTGACAGTATAGATCTGTTGAATAGTTTTGGCTGCAGAGAGGCTTTGTAATTCTTCCATTACCACCAATGTGGTGTCCTCACAGTAAAGTGCCTCAAAGCACCTATTCATGCACAGTACTATAATCACCTGTCCTTTATATATAAATATTCTATTGAATACGGTTTATTTGCATGATATTGAATTTCAGAATTAATGAGAATTTACTGCTTGAATGTGGTAGATTTGTTAAAGAGCTGTAATATTCTCTCCATAATTGATAGTGCTGCCACCTAGTGTGACACGGAAAAGTAATCTACCCAATTGAAGTTGGAAAGTTACGTCGTTTAACGTAGATCTATGTAGAATCTTTACGTCTAAATGAGGTAGATCAACGTAAATCAGACGTCTACATCTGTTGAACGTAACTAAACCTTAACGTTTTGACGTCTACAAACCTTCCAAAATTACCAATCTCAAACCTTTTGGTTGGACATCTACCTAGAGAAACCTCTGAGCTACGTTGGAACTATGTAGGGTGTTTACTGGGCCTGTGCTAGCGCCATCTTGTTTCCTAATAACAATAACGCTCATTTCTGGGAATTGGCAGCCATCTATTTTAGACCTGTCCTATTTAGTGGATGATGCACAGGCACTGGACAGGTGGAAGTGATACATTCAGCTTATCCCATGTGTTCCCCATTCACTTATACATGCATATTCACTGGTCCTAGTTTTATTACCTTCCCTAGCGGCTATATGACTTTTATATGAGGCCAGTATTGGGCTCTGTGTGGGGCTACTATGTCATTAGGCAGGTATGGGTGTGCCGGTGGCTGTTGGTTTAGATGTAGGTGCATGTTTGGGGATGGCTGCGGGTGTGGTTGTGGGTATAGCTGGGGGTGTGGGTGTAGGTGTGGGTTGTAGGTGGGATGCACAGAGCCTTTATTGACACAGGGTTATTTGAGGATTAGGCGTCAGGCATGACTATAGGTGCATCCATGGAGAATAATAAGAGATGAGGTGCGATGTGGGATCGGGATGGACACATGAGGATAACAGAGGAAGAGAGAAGATAGAGACAGAAAAACATAGAGGGATAGGCAGAGATATGGAGAGACGGCTAGCATATAATGGAGATAACGACAGGGACAGAGACAGAGGGGCTCTGTTGTAAGTTGTAAGCAATGTACCGACTAATGGGGAGGCATAGGTCCATGTTATGTCCTTTTCTTATTTCTGTGCAGTCTTGTGAAAGCCAGCTTGACCTTAGCGAGATGGCCAAAGCCCCCAAACCCCAATCGATACCATGCTACTTCTATATCTTTGAATGTCTCCTGCACATATACCATACATCCACAGTATAGACCCGCCTGTCCCAGTACCCGCACCACCACACCCAAACTAACGGGCCCTAACCAGGCATCGTCTCGGTTATTACCAATAATAACAAGAATACCTATTCCATTACTCTCACTTTCTTCGAGTTCTTGAATTTTGAATTTGACTTTTGACAGAAATTGGAGATTTTCGGAATTTCTAGTGACAAGGGAGTGGCACACTGCTACACGGACACTGCAGATGACCCTTTGTCAAAGATGAGGAAATTGCATGTTTAAAGATTTAAGCTGACAGAAATAGGAGAAGCTGCCGATTGTTGGTGACACGGGCGTGGCATGCGTCGGGGCCCGTGATGACACCATCTCCATAACTTGGGAATTGTTGTGGTGATAAGGGCACCCTCAGAAAAGTGAGAGTCATTGTCGCTAAAACTACCCTCACCTGACGGTCAGGCACTGCCTGACCCTGCCTGACCCTCAGGTGAGGGTAGTTTTAGCGACAATGACTCTCCCTTTTCTGTGTGTGGGGGTGACAATCCCTACAGTACTCCTCAGATTCTCCATATCCTGAATTCGGGTTAGTATCCCTAGCTGAATATTACATGTCCTATTGTACACCCTTGCTTGATATTCCTATGTTCGATGACATGAAGAAATTGTGATATTTTAGTCAGTGCCATTATTATGTTATATCTCCCTAATGCAAAAGAAAATTCTCCGCAGGGAACCTTCAGGAAATGTTACATCCCTATCCCCGCCATAGAGTTGGTGATAGGGGTTGTATGAGCAGTAGGGGGTGGATGGGGCACTGTGGGAGGTGCTCAGGCCTTTATGACCTACTCAGAGCTGCTCTGTACGGCCAGGGAGCAGCTCACACGGAGGGGCAGTGTTAAAGGTGGTATGAGTGCCCAAATAATGCATGGCCAGCATTGTCAGGGACTATGGGACCTGTTACTGGGCCTTTCTCTGCCTAATAAGCGCACACAGAGGCCCCCGACACCTCCAGGACACTGACTCTACTCAACCCTTTAACTCCATGGTTGTGTATTGTATGGTGGCATTGTGGGCGCCTTATAGGGAAGGTGCGGGTCAACGATAACAGCAGCAGAGGTCAGAACTAAGGCTAAAAGTAAAAGTTGTGTTTCAGGCAACATGGTCTTATTGTATTGTATTGTAGGTTGGATTTGGATTTAAAAACCCTTTTCCCCTTTAAACCTTGACCGTGAAAGTAGCTGGAAATTGGAGTTTCATGTCACGATGTCGACATATGGAGGTGTTACCCCATATAATTGAGGTGCTGACTGCCTAAATTAACTAGTAATATTCTCCAAATGACGTAATGTCTTCCAAAAACCCAGCCATGTAAAACATCATAAATGAAATCTGATGTCCTTTCATACAAAATAGATATAAGTGTTCAACTTCTGTAATAACAATTTGATGTATTTCAAATGGAAGTTAGTGAGATTTGACTGGGTGCCTGCATGTAAAACCATATTCTGTTTATATTTATTAGCTCTGGGGTGGAGGATGTCAGCCTACATTGTATGATGTATTACGCCGCTGTAACTCACCCTCCAGGGTATGGTGACGGGGACAGGTGGGCATGTTGGCGTGTTATGCATTAATCAATTTAGCCTCATCTAGACTCATTACACCCCAGGTAACTGATAACATGAGCGGACTATAGCCTATCTCTCTCCTCTAGTGTAATGCCACACGGTCCGAACCAGGACTGTGAGGGTGTATATACCTCACCCCTTTCATTGGAGGTCCGGCACCTCTATGTGGCTCGCCATGTATATATAGAGACCCCTGTAACACTGTATAACAGTCAGTGTCAGTGCCTACACAACGTAGATACTGGCCACAGAGCGGGGGGGGGGGGGGGGTGGAGGGTCACTATCAGTGGCGGATCCAGGATTGTCTAGAGGGGGGGGGGGGAGCCCAAACCTGGCCAACCCGGAGTCACTATGTGTTTCCCGCGGGCGAAGCGCGTTAGATATACTAGGGGGGTTTGGGGGCATGCCCCCCAAAAACAGACTTGAAATGGTGCATTCTCATGCATTTTAAGACACAATATTTTAAGACTCCTGCCCCCCAATCCAGATCAGAGTCCCTCAGTCAGGCCCTATGAATAATACTCCAAAGTCTCTTTATCTCTTTCCCTCTTTTCTTCTCCTTTCTTTTCTCTTCTTCCTCTTTTTATTTATTTTATTTTATATTTGGGGGGGGGGGCAAGGCCCGTCGGGCCGCCCTCGTGGATCCGCCAATGACTATCCTCTTAACTATCAGTTACATAAAGGAGTATTTTATATCCCACTTGTGAACAGAAAAAGACACTTCTGGCTTCATCTCCAGTCTTACGTCAGTATAGTAATATCATTCAGAGATGTAATTTCACCCAGTAATTAGCAGCAATGTAAGAACTAATCTTTGCTACAATAATTCCAGCATCCTATATGCTACCCAGAACTTATCTAACGGTCGAATGTTAGTATCTGAGATGTTAAAATTTTCATCAGACATGACCCTGGCACAGAGTATAAAGTGGGGGGGGGGGGGAGGGGAGACGTTAGGAGCTAGAGAGGATTACCAGCCGTCATTCACTCGACACTAAATACTGGAGGTAGTAATGTGGATAACATTTCAGTTTCCGCTAGTAGCACTATCAGATGATGCCCCATGCGTGGTGACGGTTACACTACATCCCTGACCTGCTGCCAATACCCTCAGAGAGCAAGCAAGGGGATGGTATCAGCAGCCATGCAGAAAGGATTCTACGTGTTGTCCTGAGAGCATTCTGTCTACTTGGCTTAGAACAACGCAGATCCATGCTATAGGACAGTCGGAGTAGCCTAGCCGAATGGATTATCTGGGTGCCTCTCTGTGGAGCATCGTTTCTGGATGGCTGGAGATATAGCCTTGGTGAATATAGTAGCGCATATTAATGACCAGTACATCAAGTCGGACCACTTATTGGTCATAAAACGGCATGGGCAATCTTGTAATAGTCAGCTGTTGCCTTTTCCCTCTTAACAGCATCATAATGCTATACTATACAAGGTGCTTACTGCTATATAGCTGACACGGGTAGCAATGTATGGCAGGATATGGGACATCTGACGTGAACATGCAGTAAACCTTTGCATAACATGTCACGAACATGTCAACATATATAATTCATTTTCCGCATGCTAAAACTTTCACGAACATACTTTTTGACAATGCATGAGTGATATTTCATGCAATTTCTTTAAACCCCAAGGCGTGTGGATTATGGAAAATATCCTCAAAATCTAGACTATTTTACTCGTTTCCAAAGCGAACCAAATTCAATTTAGGCAGAATATGACATGACATGGTATACAGCAACCAAAAATTAGTCTGAAAAAATATAACCGTAGGAGTTAAATCATCAAATAACTAATTTGGCCATAAGATGGAAATTCTTGTCATCGTGGACATGTTCATTCTTTCTAAAAAATCTTATGACGGTATGGGACAGGATTAGAACAAAGCCTATAATCGATTAACTGTTTTCAGATCGTATCGCAGCAGAATATGCGTAAGGCAGGCCCTGTGCAACTGACCAACGTTACGGTGCAGACGTTATCAGTGTCTATAGGACATGGGAGGGTGTGATGTGTTTTGCTGGCGCTGAACCTTGCATGTGGTCACCAAATCACAGCCAGTTGTCGTTGTCCCTGGTTTTTCTGTCGCGCCTCATGATGCGCTGCCCGCCTCACATTGCCGGGTCGCGTTACACAAAAAGATTGCCGGCTGTTCTTTATGAACTAATCAGGTGCCTGGTGGGCACGGATTCCATTGGATCAGATTCAAAGCAAACGTGGTTCATATTGCAAGACCTTTGGGCTGCAGATTCTCAAATACCCATTCTCCAACTTACCATAATTAAGGCCCTTTCAGTCTATACGGAAACATTTTTACTGTGCAGGACATTCGGCCCTGAATATTTTTTTCTTTGCAGGCCCAGCTCAATTTTTGCAGGCCCGGATATTGGAGAACAATCTTGCTATTTAAAAATGAAATATAAAAAAGTGTTTTTACTGGCAATGATAATAAATAGGGTTGCCCCTACATGTTACAATTATATTAACCATTTTAATATGTAAATTACTGAATAACATTACAGAAAATATTCACACTTTCTGTATTATGCTGTAGAAACCTTAATAATGGTCCGATTTACAAGCTGCAAAAAATGGCATATAGGCAAGCATCTCTAGAATACAGCTAGCCATTCGGACCTGCAGTAGCCCTCTTTTTGCCGGATCGGCAGACATTTTGCCGGCTAAAGCCGGTGTCCGGCAGGTTTTCGTATAGACTGCCCTTTGAATTCCATTGGCAGGTTGCTGACAGCTGGCCAGTTCAATGCTGCCATCCTAGGGAACCATTGGTATGAGGCTACGTATCAGAGAATGGTACTAGGGCCTGAAAATAAAAAGGCGTGCTTCATATTACATAATCTGAAAGTCTAGGTAGGGTAGGTCGGATTAAAAAAAGAATTTTGTTTACTTAAGCCTGAAAAGTAGCCAAAAATTGACTCACAAACTTTAGCGCCCAGTCGCTGACAACAGTGTCGTTTCGTAGACTATCAAATTGACTCTGAAACCACACCTTTTTTATATTTTGGCCTAGGCATTAACAAATATCAGCATGCAATTTACGATAAAAATGTTGGTAAGGCAGTGGACAGTGGTGAAATTCCTTTTGTTACTTCAGAAATTGACCCTGGTTTTGAATTTGCCATTATTATTCCATCAATTTTCTATCCTACCTCATCTGAAGGTATTATGAAGAAATAGCGTTTCAGTGACATCGTGAATCCTTCAAGTGACCCGCCAGCATTGCTTAATGGGTATCATCTGGATCTGCACTGAAAATCCAAAGGGTTAGTCAGTACAGACTATCCTAGGTTCGTCATATATGTGTTAGTCACAATAGCAAAGTGATATTCAAAAATGACTGAGGCGTCAGTCAGTTGTGGCTAACATAAGTTCATCATTGGTGTGTGCCTTAGTTGTTGTATTTGTATACCACTAGTTGGTGCCACCTGTAAGATACTATGATGACCACTCAGTGGCTCCCCCTGGAAATTAAAAGAGTAAGGTGGGTTTGTCAGGACTGACCAACTTGACAATAATAACTTTCCTAGGTTGGTCGTATAGCGAGCGACAAAATGACTAACTAGGTTAGGTACTAGTGAATGAAAGGTTGGTCGTATAGGGGGCCTAGGAAAATCAGTGTGGGCACTTTTGGTATGGACAAACCAACATGTAGCCTGAGTGAAACCCACTCTTGCCTACAACACCATGGAAAGTGTATTTTTAATTGTAATGCTCCAGAATAATCACTGATCGAGTCTGCTTTGAAGTATCTGCAATGTACCAAGCAATCAGATGAGATAGTCTGATCCCTTCTGCGTTCCACTCGGCAGCCCTTGTCAACAGCAGCAAAATCCCATGTCTGGGCGCTCTCTTCCCCAGATAATGCCCATATTTATGTCAGCTAATCAAAGCTGGCTAGCTAGTAACCAAGATAGTACTGCAGTACTTTTGATGGGTTGGGACGGTTGAATGGCCTTTGCACCATTGTCCGATGTCAATGGTGTGTTTTTGGTATTTATTTTTAACAATTTTAAATTTGGATGCAAACATTTGCCACGCCAGCCTCCTGCTCCTGCGTGCTGAACATTGGTCACATTTTACAATTACAGCCAGGATTCTGATCGTTGTGCTGTTTAAGCAAGACCATACCAAGAGCCTGTTCAATTATTTGTGATTTTGTGATTTGAACATCACACGGCAGACTCTCGGGGTGTTTAGGTCAATTTTGGCTCATTTAAGTAATCTGTATGCAATGGGTTAAAACTAACCTGCCACTGAATCAGTAGGGTCGCATGTTTAACGGTGAATTGGAATTTCAGCAACCAAAACTGTGTAGGTTATCATCTTAGTGATTCAAGTTCTTATTACAGCGATTTTCAATAGAATCTTTTCCTGGTACGCATGCAGTTCTGGTTACTTGCCATGCTTAGGTGAGTATTATGAGCTTACATCTGTACACATTACAGGGTACCCTGAACATTGGCTTTTGTAGATTATGATCTGCCAATTAACATTCTCACAAACACACACCTGATAACTAAACATCTTGGTAAATTATTCATCTCGGTTACATTTACCTGTGCATGTCTCATCAATAATGAGTTCACAATAGAGCTAACTGTCGGTCTTGTTATCGTCAATGTTTTATATGTGCACTCATCCAGGTAGAGTTAGGTCAGGGTAGAGCACGACAATACCTTCCACAGTGAGTTGTTAGAACAACGATAGTAGCTTCAGGTTCCAATTGACTTTCCTGGTCCCTGGGGCATTATATTCCACATTGATATGGTGAAATATAATGCACACAATTGATTTTGCTGATATCTACCTGGTTGCAGCAATTTTCAACTATACTGCAAGGCATTATTTCTGCCAGAAGTTCAGATGGTGTAAACAAGTACCAGTGACCTATTCACCGTGACTAGTATCAATGCGAATACGCTGCATTTTAGTTTGATGTTCAAAAACTAGCGGGGTCTAACTAACGATCTGCACGCAAAAGCCAATATTGTACAAAGGAGTCCCAATACCAGATCCTTGTCCAAATATTGAGTGCCCAAGGCCATTACCTCTCAAATGGAGCCTTTAGCAACTAATACACCAACAGAGAGCTCAGTTTTCACAAAAGATTATCCTGGCTCAATTAATACCTCTACCAGGGTGGTGAACAGCTCAACGGGGTCAGCCAAGGCCAGCCCTAGCACTCGGGACCGCTAGAATCTCTGTTTTCGCTGACAGTGATGGCTTGCAACATGCCCGTTTGTGTATCTTGACATAGAGATTTTTCAAGGATCTAACTATGGCCGGATTCACCTCAGAATTTTGTATCAAATAGTGCAGCTGTAAGGAGGGTTTCCGTCACACATATACAGTGTCATTGCTCCTACACGGAGTATAGGGCGGTATGGGCTGAGAGCAACACTATGGCAGCATACACAGTGTGATGCGTTACACACCACTCGGCATTGATTAGTTGATGTCACCAGGTCCACGGCTGACACCCATCTGTGTGCAACTCGGTGCCTAATGTGTGTATGCACCCGGTGACAGGAGTCATTTATTGTCCCTTTCTGGAGAAATCGAAGCTGCCGACCACCTGGGGGGTGTTCCTATATCTTTGGATTTTGGATGGCATTCGCCAGTAGTATGAAAGGAGATTTGCGAATGCCAAATGGGAAAATATACTTTGTGTTTCTAAAGCTGCATTCGCACATGCCTTTTATACTGCTCTTTCACATTTGTATTTGGTATGAGTATCCCATGGATTGGCATTCGCACATGGGGTAGGGGATGTGCGAATGCCAATCCATTTTGTGTTTCTAAATTTACCCTTTAGCAAATCCAAAAGGATGGACACATGTATACAGATGTATTATAAAAAAAGGGTAGTAGAGGGCGTGGCACCTGTCAGAAATGATGGGAAGATAGTACCTTGGTGTTATAGGCCTACAGGAGTAAACATATACAACAGGGATAGAAGAGGGCGTGGCACTTGTCAAATGCGATGAAAGGATGGTACCTTGGTACCATAGACCCACAAAAGTAAACATATTATACAGCAGGGATAGAAGAGGGCGTGGCACTTGTCAAATGCGATAAAAGGATGGTACCTTGGTACCATAGACCCACAAAAGTAAACATATATACAGCAGGGATAGAAGATGGCGTGGCACTTGTCAAATGCGATGAAAGGATGGTACCTTGGTACCATAGACCCACAAAAGTAAACATATTATACAGCAGGGATAGAAGAGGGCGTGGCACTTGTCAAATGCGATGAAAGGATGGTACCTTGGTACCATAGACCCACAAAAGTAAACATATTATACAGCAGGGATAGAAGAGGGCGTGGCACTTGTCAAATGCGATAAAAGGATGGTACCTTGGTACCATAGACCCACAAAAGTAAACATATATACAGCAGGGATAGAAGATGGCGTGGCACTTGTCAAATGCGATAAAAGGATGGTACCTTGGTACCATAGACCCACAAAAGTAAACATATATACAGCAGGGATAGAAGATGGCGTGGCACTTGTCAAATGCGATGAAAGGATGGTACAAGAGTAAACATATACGACAGATATATACCTCTCTGAATGATAGGTTTCTCCACAAGTGGTACATTGGTGTGATATGATCCAAGGTATCACAAGGTACAAACCAAGAATTCAGACTGATTAGAGTGGATCTCTGTGTTTATTTGACCCATGTAGATGTTGAGGAGGGCGGTGTAGTTCTGATTATGGGGCTGTCATTATCAGAGTTGGTGTCAGTGTCAATAAAACGTGTCAATATAACGTGGTGATATTTAAAGATTGGTTTCATAGCTATTTTAATGATGTCACCAGCAGCTTCGCTGCTGGGATAGGCCTACTGTGAACACTGGGGGGTGCGTGAAAAGAAACTTGCAATAACAACATGGCGCAGGGCGGGAAAGTAACTACCGACTAGGACTCAACAAAATTGCCTCGGGTGAACTGCATCATGGGAGCCGTACCGATTTTAATATGGTCCTAATCATGGAGAAACAGCCTATACACTACTTTCACAAGCTTTTTTTTTGGTATTTGTTTAATAGGATAATTGCGCACCTTTACCATTTGGAGCCATGACCCAAACAATTCATGGTTAATGGTAGATCTAGTGAGTTGTTATGATGTTTGATTCAAGGGGGTAAACGATTTATAACCTGAATATTATTTCCATATTTCACTAAAATGGTGACAAAAGGTATTACATATTTTATTTGTATTATTTTACATGTTTTCTCTATGTTTATATGTGCCATGACCACCCCTTGAAGTAGGCGGCACCATCCCTTTAGAAACACAAATTTGGCATTCACACATGGAGTGTAAATTCACTTGCATACTATTTAGAAACACAACTGCATTTTGAAAAATGTATAAAATGATTGGATTTGCGAACACATAATTGAATAGAGCCAATCCAAATACAGATATTGTATACTTTGTTCAGAAACACAAACTTGGATGGCATTCGCAAATCCACATATAGGAACACCCCCCAGATGACATTCACAAACCGCTGCTTTCCAATTACTACTACTCTGTACATTATGCGTATATAGGGAGAAGTCTGGTCATATTAAGTAGACCACCATGTTTTGAACTATTCAGATGACTCTCATTGGTAGTTAATGTGGTGCTAATAGTCAGCATTACAATCAGATTCCAGACACAAACTGAATATCTTCTACATGTCAGCTATGCCCGAGGGTGTCACCCAAGGGATATTTCACCGTCCGGAGTAATTGCTCCTGCTCTTCTATGAATCGTATTGCATCACCCGTGAACTAGCTGGCTCAACTTGCAAATCACTGACCTGCAACATAACTTCCAATCGTGATGATTGTGTTGAATCAGTGGATTGCTGTAGCCAACTCGTTACATCACTATGTGTATATGTACTGTCTCGTTTATGTGGGTGCTTGGGGGAGTTTCAATTGCACTAGTCTGGGTGCAAGTGTATCTATGTATTAAAATATGTAGTAAATATATAGGGTGCTAGTTCTGTGGTAGATAGAAGCACCGATTGATTATGGGATTCAAACCTTATTATATCAGTAGAAGTACATATGTGAGCAGGCTAGCAGAAAGGATAGTCCCGGCGGGATTAGTTCCGATTTTAGCCACCAGGGGGCGCCACTATGGCTCAAAATGGAAGAAACAGGCAAAAAAAATGCTTTATGGTAATTTTTTCTGGAGAATACAGTAGGATAACTCAAAACATTCCATTTTTGGTGAAAAGCCTCTATATTTAGAATGGAAAAGGAACATTTTGAGGCCTAAATGGGGATCCTTGTTGATATGTGTTGCCATGGCAACATGATTTTCATTCCAAAAAGAAGAAATACATTTTCCCATTGATAGAATGATTCATGGGGATTACTATGGTCAAATCAAAATGAAATTACCATTCCTAGATCCAATTTTATGACCTAAAGTATGAAAATGTATGATAAATTTCAATTTTTTTTATAATTATGCTAATTAGATTGAGGAATCTTGGAAAATAAGAGACTGGATAGGGCAATGCCTATACATATTCACTTCTAAAGCCATTTCTCAAAAACTAGAATTGATACCTTTTTGTGTAATATATCACTGGAAAGCTTATGACATGAATTTTAAAGTTGGCTTTTTGCTCGGAGTATCCTTTTCCCTTGCCTGATATGAAGCATATTGTAACATCAAAGGAACGGATTATGAACATTATTCAGCTACCTTTGATAGATTATTTTTCACGATTTAAAAAAAAAAAAAAAGTTGCCATACTCGACCTGTCAGTTTCTACTAGCCTGCATGGCAGTGTTGTGTACCAATGCAGCCACTACTGGGGCATGTGGAGGTCGGGCTGCCCTAATACATGCTGTAGGGATATTGCTCTCATTTGGGGAATATTTCCCTGAATAACAAGCTGTTTCTGGAATTAGATTGTATGATACCCTCTCTCAGAACATAATTTCAATTTCCACATCTAAATATAAAATTTCCTATGAAAAAGTGAACAAACAGGGGCCTTATAGGGGTAATGGGCATGCTCCAGGAAAAGACCTTTAGCCAATTTTCGTCAGCATATTTTTACACCAAACTAAAAGGATATTACTCACAAATCTATATTTTACCTAGCGGTGGGGTTTTTGGGTGGTTTTAGGGGGTACTTGACTATATAACTCACCTATAGAAATGTAACTCAGTAACACATGGTTTTATCAAGGAAATATTGCTACAGAAATGTAAGTAGGATATCTATAAAGTCTTCTATATTATTAGAGTTCATTATTATGTACGATATCTCATACCTACAGATGAAATTTCATGTGATTTAACCCCCTTTCTGGGCATGTAGCACCAACGACTGCCATACAAAAACTGTTCCAATATACTTTTTAACACTGGATATGAAAGACATAGCCTATCCCTTCTTCATGATTATGGCGGTTTTTATGATACCATCATATCTGGCAGAGAAAATCATCATTTCATTTCGGGTGTTTAGCATGGGAACACATACAGAGCCGGGATCCCGTCGCTGATTGCCCTTCCTAAATTTATACACGAACCTTGTCCCCTTGGACTTTTACGCTCTAGGACTTCTACCCCTGGGGACATCTACCTCTCCACATGATGTGACTCCAACATATGGGCATCTGGATTAATAAAAGCTGCATTTGTAAGTATTCTATTGAATATACAAAGAATCAATGTAAAGTCAAGATAAATGAATAAACTGTGTTACACCGTACTGGATTACATATATTCAAAGGAAAATTGATTGTCTTTCCACTGCCTCACCGTAATCACATTTACAATGATCCACTGAAATTTTTTTACATTACAATTCAAAAACGCCAAGATTTGCTGCTGCACATCCCAGGCGTGTCCATGAGAATATGGACATATATGGGACGAAGGTATTATATTATTGCCACAGACTGCTCTGTAATATTCTAAAAAATACTAATAATCTTTGTCACTTTTATGTAAAGGTAATGTATATCTTTACGATGGCACTGTTGCTTTTAGACATTTCTATAAACCTGATTATGCCGTGATTATATCATGATTATAGGTGTTATCAAAAGGTTATGATTGCATGGACAAAATTCCTTTAATCACGATCTGTGTAGATTCAGTTCAAATCTATTTCAGCCTTAGAACTTGGTACCAACACACATCCCTGCTTTCCCTCATCATCACCGCAGGAAGCCATATTAGTTGGCGTTGTAGCCATAACAACCGAACTGGAAGCTGCAAATAGAACAAACACACAGACACGTGATTCACATTCAATAAGGATATTATAACAAATCTCGTATTGTCATTCAGGCCCAACTAGGTCAAACAGTCTGCTTTGACACTTTGCATGACATGGCAATTCCTGCTTGCTATGCAAGCTTCCTGGTAGGTTGTTCAATGGTTAATGTAATTGAATTCGGAATTTAAAAGAATTATTGCACTTTAGCTATAACGTTGATATCAATTTTAACCCTCCATGACCCTTTATTCTTTGCCTTATTTACTTAGTGTCCTTCCGGTGTCCAGTTTTGGGGAGAAGCTTTCACAGTTTGAGCGAATTTCACTCAACATTGTAGTGGTTATAATCTATTTCTAAATTCCTCACCAATAATTAGCTTATATGTCAATTCACATTGAGAAATTTAATCATTGTATATAATCCCTTTGGTCTTTTTCTTTGTTTTTTTTAAATACAAGATTTACTATGCTTAACCATAAGACGGGCCATATTCAATGCCATCCATTGAAGACAATGTGGCCGTATTCTACGGGCTAAGAAAAAACGTTTTTTCTTCATTAAATGGCTTCAAATCAAAAATTAAATGCAAATGCCGTCTATATTGATACCTCTCTGCCCTATTTCAGAGTGGTGCATCCCACTTGGCCTGCGGCTTTGTGGGATACTGCCCCAGCCCCCACTCGTGAAATACGGTATCAATGGGCGTTGGCATTTGTCTATAAATTATATTTAGCCTGGTTGAAACTGTTTCCTTTTCTGCATTTCCCCCCGCACCCCCTCGCCCGAATCTCATCTCAAATAACATTGGCCAGCAGTGTCATATGGCTTCCCCTTTTCGAGGTGTAGGTGAGTGGTCATTGTATAATAATAGGGGGCTTCTATGTATCCCAATCGACACTCTAAAGAGGCTTGAATACTTTATACTGGTGGCAACTTGTTTGCATCTCTACTTTCTCTTTTTCTAAAAATGGCAAAATTATACATTTCCATCCCTGAAAAGCTTTTTTACGCCTACAAAAAATCAACCACCGATTGCGAATTAATGATCATGTATAATGGAGGCTGAAGGTGGTCCAGCTTTGGTAAATTGCGTTTTGGGTTGCTTTCATCTCAACCCTCAGGGGTCTCTTTCAGAACAACTGCCGTATCTGCCGGGGGCACAAATTTCAGGTTTGACGATGATTAAAATGTTTCAAAATAGACAATATGCATTGATTTGCCGCTGCCGGGAGCTGTTGCCAAAATATTTGACGGCCCGGCAGATACGGCAGTTGTTCTGAAAGAGACCCCATGTCTAGCTTGATACTCTGCTGCAAAAAAGTCTTGACATTTTGTGGTTTCCTTGCCGATAATTTGAGTGACTTTCTGTGTGGCTTCTCTACTAGTAGTCATGGTGGGACCTATTTCAGGAAGCCATGTCTGGAGGGGAACTCGGTTCAGAGAACTGGAAAAATAATGGTGGTGAGTAAATGTTGTACTCTCTTTGGAAAGATCGTAGAGATAGACTTTTGCGTCAAATTTTTTGGGGGACCCTCCTTCTATAATCCTAATCTCTTTGGTCCCTACAAAAAACGACCACCTCCCCCCCCGTTCTCCCTGTCCTTAAATAATGACAACTCCCTTATTTATAACTTTAAAAAAAGGTTAATCATAGTACGAATCAACTCTGGAATTGATCCTGATTCCGATGGTGACACATGCATTCACCATATTTTGGCACCCCCTAGGATACTCTGCTCTGTGAGAATTGTGTGATATTATGATCTGCATTTTGTACCCGACCACCCCCCCCCCCCCCCATACACACACAAATCTCCACAACTGTTCCTGGTTGTAAATCAAATTATCATGATGATGGTTTATGGAACATTTCTCAGGTCATTCATTACATTGCTACCATTGACATAATAAGGACCGTAGTGCAGTGCTCAGCAAACACGCTCACACCACTAAATACAATCATATGCCATTTGTTTGGTGCCCATATGTGTACATGCATTTGGTAACACAGTAATTTGGGGTTATAAACATTTGATGCTGTGACTGTATGGTGTCATTTTGTGTGTGTCGCTCTGTCATCTCTTGCAAAAACCTATGTCAATTTACAATATGCTCAGGGCTGCTCATAGAGCTACCCGTAATACTCAGATAAATGCCTACACAGATGTGCTCAGTTGGGTGTTACCTGTACCCTCTGTTAGTCCTGTTGCAAATGTGCCAATGGGAGTAGAATGGCATGTAAAACAGAAGGCCTATAACGGTGTATTTAGTGCCATTTACAAATGACTTCTCTGTCACTAGGTCATTGGTACTTTATGAGTTTATACTTAACTGTTAAAAAGAACAGCCAATAAAACACTTTTGAAACGCACTTGCACAATACATCTTATCAGAAATTGTCATTATGGTGTTCCAAATTGTACAACTATAGGGATAACTATGCTCTATGCTAATATAGTCTTGGGTGTGGGTAGGGGGCCAAGTCTAGATGTATAGTTTTACAGCGCTGCCATTGATACTGCCATGTCCGTAGGCGACTTGCGTACAAGGGCAACGTCTGACTGTAGATGATGTAATGTTAACTGTTAGGTATTATATGCTGCATATTGCTTGCCATCCATGACTACAATTGCGTCGGTATTCCACTGCCATTCAGATGTGAACTGCATTTTATAACAGAAGATTATAATCATATTTGCTTGCAACAGCTGTTACATAATGATAAGTTATTTAATTTTCCTCTTTTTACTATAGTTCAAAAATCCAGTGCATGTCCAGTACGCAATATGTGGTTTAATGTTGTTTCTTCTTATAATACAAAACATCATGTTTTCTACCAAAAAACACAAGGAGGGTGTGTTTAGTCTGTTATGATGGAGCAGCTCAGGGTAAGTGGTAACAGCCCAGTGGTAGGGGGTGAGCAGTATTGACACCTACGAGGGGGAGGTGATTATGAAACACATTAGGCTGAGCTTCTGTACCAGCTGCAGTAGAGGCAGATGAAAAATTTACAAGCAGGGGAGGTGGAGTGAGGGGATGTAAGGAGGGAAACGATAAAAGGGGCATACTATATGATATATATGCTACCGGGTGTCCTCCAAGGTAGTGTCTAAATCCCAATACCAGGACTCTGGAGACTGCTTTCCCCACATCAAATTTCCCAAACTCATTTGATAAGCGAGGTTAACATACGTCAGACATCATACCTTTTATAGTCAATTTTTCTATATAGAAGATGCTTAATATATTGAATATAGTTAGTTCAATTAAGGTTAATATTTCTATCAAAATATACAATGGACACAGTTGCTTATTTTCTATGGGGCAGTGGTTTATTGGAGCAGAGATACATCATATTTGCCAATGTATGGAGGAGGGTGATCTGGAGCAAAGACCTAGTGGGTTAAATGAGTTTCAAGAGGGGTGAATATGCAAACTTCCACATGCCCTACGATAAATTGACGCTGCTGACAAACTGACAGCCATGAGGTATGGAAGAACAAGAACTAGGAAGGCACAGAGAAGGACAGTCTGAATGATTTAAAACGGAAAGTTAAAAGACAAAGGGTGAGGGAACAGAGACCCTGCCACCAGACATCAGCTAAGATTAGAAATTCCACGAGGAAATTATTTTCTTGAAGCAACCTGTGGTCCTGTGGTACACTTCTTTTCATGTTAGCACTAGAGAACAGACCCAGACACAGCTAGCTGGCTATAGTGGGTTACCCGAACATTGTGAGAAGAGTTGGGTCTATACCAGCTCTGAATATTAAGTACACCCACAGAAATGTGAGCGTCACTATCGCCAAAAGCACTCACTTCTGGAATTAATGGAATAAAAGAGTAAAACTGTATACAACTGGAGCATTGAAGCCTACAAGCTTTGAATCATGTGGCAATTTGGCAACGAGTCAGGGAATTACATAACTAGTGACATACCCTGTGATTACAAACTAATACATTCTCTTTCTAATCCAATTACTCAACTAGGATGCACAATATATTGAACCGGTTGCTATGTACATGCATGCCACCAGTGCCACATCTAGCACATTTATATACTTCTAGTCATAGTCTTCTGATAAAGCTCATTTTATGTTTTATAATGTGAAATATGTGGCCATGTGTCACTTATGTGGGTGGAACAATGTACCCGAAGTATTTCAATGGCACGGAACTACCTCTTGGGGAATTCTGCTGAGATAAATAGCTCATTAAGGCGTCTGCGTGTCAGACCACATACAATACAGATAGCTACATGTCTAAATGTTAGATTGTCAGAGTCCTCTGGAGAAATCACCATCCCTACTCACTCCCACTCTACTACATATACTCTAACACTGCCTTTGAGATGGCATGGTATGATTAAGGAGTCAGGGGTGGACACGAGGGATAAGGAAGGTAGTGAGAAAAATGAGGTAGGTAGAAAGAGAAATTTACGACTACACAGAGAGAAGTAAAGGTGTCAACTGTGTCTCCTAAGTGGCCCTGGTAAAATAGAGTCAAACAGCAAATGACTCTCTACTATCAGTGTCAACCCAAGTGGACCCTTCATGTAAGCCGAGTCAATAGCTGTTTAACACTCCGTTTTTGCCAGAGCCACGTGGGAGACACAGTTGACACCTTTACTTTTCTGTGTGTACCGGCGAATGAGGTGATCTGGTATGACGGACAGGGAGATGACGCAGAAGGGTAAGTCGAGAAAGATGTATGCACTGATGATATGTCTTGGCTCCCTATACGACCATGCTCTCCGTCACTGTAGTGCCTAACCAAGTTAGTCAGTTTTGGCTCCCTATGCGACCAACCTAGGTTAGTTAATATTGTCAGGTTGGTCAGTACTGACCAATTCACCTTAGTCTTTCCATTTTAGGCTATGTCCTTTTGAGTAAAGCATTAGTCGAATAATTAATCGAATAGCACTTGGTCATGCCTTACCAATGTCCCTATGACCAACCTGGAATAGTCACTACAAACTAAGGACCGGAGCTTTTAGAATATCTGTGTGGGCAGGGGGGTACTTAAACATGTACTCCGACAAGGATATGGATAGGCAACTATTTGGCTCCTTACGGGCGGTTTCTTCTCCTACCATGGACCATTGGGTACACATTATTGTTTCAATAAACGATAGAAAATGGTTAATAACTTGATGATCCTCAACATTAAATCAGCATTGAAATGAGAAATTGAGTTATGGTCCACATCTGAAAGTTGATACGGATATTGATCACAATGAATCAACCTTAACCCTAATAGTTTCATTGTTCTCAAACATATTACAATGATCAAATGGTCCGAATGAATGATAATGTTTAGTCACAAATTCTGCAAATTCAACCCAAATGTGATGTATTTAGGAAACCTTAATAGTAGCTACACACGCCGCTCCCTTCCCTCAACAACACCACCCTTTTGCAATCAGCCTCATTCCCTGCAGGAAGCCATATCTATTCCATTTACACCACATCGACGGGACAAGAAACCAGGAAATAGAACCGCAAACATCAATGAGGTCGTTACAACAAATCTAGTATTGTTACTCTGGCCTTACTAGGTCACATTACTTAATAATGTGATTTGACACTTCCCATAACAAGGCAATATCCTATATAAAGCTATGGAAACCTAATTAGGTCGTTCAAATGTACTTAAACTATGAACTGTTAAAATGTGATAGAGACGCTTGTTCTACTTTGTAATGAGTACATTTTCGTATTTTATTAATGGATTTAACAAGGAACTGCCTATTCCAGTATTTAACAGCATTCTCCATGACGGTTGATTTCAGAGAAGTTTAATTAACTTCTGAATATGCCTCTTCATTCAGGCATGCACGCTATTTCAAATTGAACCATGATTGGATCCATGTGTGCAATCAACTTTAACCCTTAAAGGCGGCATGGTGCTTTAATGCGTCTTGTGTTGCCATGCTTCAGGAATACAACCCTGACGCATGCTACTTTTGACTCACAGTATTACACCATACAAAAAAATGAAACATTTCGTCTCTTTTGATCTGATATTTTCCTGTATTTCTGTCTGACTCTGCTTCAACTCAGTGGCTCTAATGTCAGGAGGACATCGGCTAGTTGTGTGGTACGGCTCCCACTTTTAGAAATCTAACTTGTTCCCAGTGGACTGGTGGAGCCTGGAAGGCCAGCATTGCGTCCAATGGGTGGGTTTACTGTGGTCCCCGTAGTTTCGGTTTGAGATTGTTTCCTCTTTGACCATGGGTGCCCGATAAGCAAGTCCCATGATGCGGCTACTGTAGAAACGACTTGACATTTTGTGGCTTCCCAACTGATAACTCAACAGACTTTCTATGTGGCTACAACTAGTAGTGAGAAGTGGACCTGCCGAAAGGATCCGCCTCTTCTATGTGACTTTGGGGAGGGTGTCATTGCTCATAATAGTAGTCTGATAATGCTAGCCGTCTGAAATAAAAGGTTGCTGAAAATGATAAGACTAATAACACAGTCTAGTTTGTCTAGAGCTACCCCGCCATACATGTACAATGAAGAAAAAACTGAAGAAGCTGTAGATTTATGTTAATTTGTCATCTGCTTGAAAAGACTTCAATTCAACATATGTACTAAGGGCTGCCTGATGAATAGTACATGCCTCCCCAAATGTACATACTGCTGGGTATATAACGCTCTATGAAGTTCTGTCTCACAGTAAACATGAGGAGGGGTATATAACTGCGAGTTTGCTACAAAGCAGTATCTTACCTGTCCCAACTAGGCCCCGGCTCGCTTGCATAGAAGATCCCTCCAGACATTGTAATACCAATATCGCGATAGCAGGCCAGGACTTTGATAAAAAGAATAATTTGGGGCTGAGATAATGCCGTATGATGGTTCAATTTCTGGTTGGTATAGGAGGATTAGGTACATCCCCATGTGTCACCTATAGATACAGTCGTGCCAGTACTTTACAGAGACGACATCCCACTCTAAATGGTGTAAAATTACTGTCCTGTATGCAGTATGATGTATTGTAAGCTATATCATATGTCATGGTTATTCAACAGCGAAATACATTTTGTACAAGAGAAACAGGTATGTGATACATGATGTTTACCTTCCTCTTCATCTCATCCTGTTTATCCTACTTGTATTGTACAGTTTTCTTTCTACTTAAGTTAAAAAAAACATGTTGTTTATCATGACTCTTTTATCTGATCTAATGCTGATGCTAAAATGCCCTGGAATAGCTGTAAGGCCCATTATGGTACATATAGCGGGTTCACGGTAGGACGGTAGGTTTAGTCTTTTATGTAGGGTGGAGTGGCTCAGGGTAGGTGGCAACGGCTCAGTGGTAAGGAGTGAGCAGCTACAGCGCTATGAGGTGGAGGTGATTATTAAACACATTAGGCTGAGCTTTGCTACCAGTTGCTGTAGGAGCAGATGAAAAATTCACAAGTGGTGTCGGAAAAAGGGGATGTTATGGAAAGCGCTTGGAGGGGCAGCCTATGATATGTTGCATACATTTATGTTCCATGACATTCTCTATCTCCTGTTCCCGT
Source organism: Harmothoe impar (assembly GCA_947462335.1). Taxonomy (NCBI): domain Eukaryota; kingdom Metazoa; phylum Annelida; class Polychaeta; order Phyllodocida; family Polynoidae; genus Harmothoe; species Harmothoe impar. Next base: position 79,953,648 of record OX381705.1, read on the forward strand.
TGCTATCTACAACTCTGCTATCTATGTACACTTTCCCCATCTTATAACTCGATAGCGAATTTAAAATGGGTCTCACTGGCAGATTTTTTATTTAGTTTCCCCCCCAATCGTTATGCATGATCGAATGATACTGGCCAATTCTCGTTGTGACAACTTCGGATGGTGCAGAGATACGATTAGCTTTCAGACTGATCTCCTGTAGCAAAGTAGAATCGTTAGTCACAGGAGAGGGGGGGGGGTAACCATAAGACCTATATAACCACCGATGCGCTATACGTTCTGTGTTGCAGAGAATGAGGCACGAAGAGCTAGAGAATCAGGAAAAGATAGACAGTAGGATTAGATATTAGCGAAATAAGAAGGAAAGGCGAGGTAAAGTGACATGGCTATGTAATTATTATACATTGGCCCAGGTTAAAGATTTGGTCTGAAAGGTTTTTCATGGAGCACCGTGGACCAAGTGAAGCTCCTTTACATGAGAATACTATCGATCATACAAACAAAAAACGAAAGAATTGAGCTACTCTACCCCAAAACTCAAAGACTTGAGCTACCGGTACTCAACGTCAACACTCAAACCAGCCTACTCTAGCATTGAGACCCTTTGCCAATTCAAGGTGGCCGTAAAAATGGACTACCCCCGTTGTTTTATGAACATTAACTGAATCATTATACTGACATAGTACGTTACACATTATTTCATCTCATCTCATTGACTGACGAAGTCAAATTGTGATCTCCTTTTCATTTTTTATTTTCCCTTAAAACATAGGGTTGACTGTACGAACACATTTAGAAGGAAGCCATATCATTATTATAATAATATCAAGACCGTCAAAGCTGAATGTATAGTTAGGGGTACCGGCGGCGGAAGGGCAATGCGCCCAAGCTAGGTTTGATTTGATCATTATTATATGGTCAATTAGACCCAATAACACACTTAAAAAAACAAGAGTAGTTTGAAGCAGACATTCGTATAACAACCTAATCGTCCCATTACTTTATAACTAGTCAAGGGTTCTGGTATTTTATCAGCAGGTAATGGGATTTGACATAGCGTTCACTGTTGATACAGATACTACGGTCGACCCTCACTTCCTCGAATTTGAAAATATGCAAGGAAAAATGTCTGCAAATTGTTTGAGGAATTAAGTCCAAATATAAGGGAACATATGAGAGCAGTTGCCAGGCAACGGTCTGAGGACGCGATATAATGTTGTTTCTCCTACTTGATTTATGTTAAGTCGTATAGGTTCTTAAAAAGGTCAGCATGATGTTGGTGCCCATAATACAGTACGATTCTTGTGAAGTACCGAAGTTATTGTTTCTCCCACCTCATATATAAAGTGTTGAGTTGTTTACCCTACTTGCTGTATGTAATCTAATTCTGTTATGATCACTTATTACAGTGGGGCATGCTACATGAATATGGAGATATAGTGATAGATGTTAGGTTAGGACACCATTAGTCTTTGGAAGAGCTTACTCAGTAAACCCAAGCCTTAGGTTTAAGCAGGTGTATCCTCTCAGACCAAGGGGTAGTTATGAAACACGTTGGGCTGAACCCACCAGCTGCTGCAGGAGCAAATGAAAAACGTACAAGGGGTGAGGGGGCAAGTGGAAGGAGGTGCAAGGGGAGGGGGAGGAGGGTCAGGCTACGGCAGCCTCAATATGTTCTATGACACTCCCCAATTTTGTGTTATGCCCCCAATACTTTCCCATTGTGACCCCCTCACAAATAGAAGGTCCATGATGGGCTGACAATGACGTAAAGTATAGTGAAGTATAGTATGAATATTGGATAGATTCACGTTTAAAAGAGCTGGGAGAATACAGAGATCATACCACCAGACATGGCCTCGGTTTAAAGGTATGTAACGGGTTGACTATAAAGTCTAACTGTTATTGTTGTATATCTATTGTATGTTGTATGATGTAAGACAACACGGTTCTATTGTGTTTAATAACTGTTTTATTCATCTAACTAGTGTCGTCGGTTCGTTACATATACCGACTCCTCTAGTTCGGTTATCTATACGGTAGTGTACCGGTACCACCTTCGGTTACCGTCGGTAGTTGTTACATAATCATTTTTACATAACTAAACCTAACAGGTGGCGCTGCTAGTACGGTCACGTGGCTACGCAGCGCTGTATATAAGACGGCTGCTTCCCCATTGGAAGTCAGTCAGGTTTGGGACTGTCGTGACATGACCACCCTGTGCTCACGGGCTTAACTCTATGCTATAGGGTTGCCCACTGTATTATATATCTGTTCTGATCTTGTATATCCGCTGGTTATACTTGTACTATAATACCCCAGAGTTACCTTTACAATAAAGTCGCCGTATATTAAAGTCTAATTTACCTTGTCTGGTTTTTGTACTCAAGTGTTACATACGTAGTAAGAGACCAACTACATTGGTGCCGTGACCACTTGACGAACCGACCATTGATAGGGTATTAAATAGACTTACAGTATATGGATTACCTATACGATTTTGTCAGCTCGTTCAGCGGCAGGACTAAAACCCCTGCTGAGGAACGTGAAGAAGCCGTACAGAATGTACGCTTCTTCACAGGCAAATCTAATAGGCGGGAGAGCCGGGCAGCCTCGGAGGTGCCCGGTGACGACCTCTCCCAAGAAGCAATAGGTGATCCTATTGTGGAAGCCTTTACCAAAGGAGAGGATGGGGAGCAATCTCCAATCCCGGGACCCTTTGATATAAGCTCCAGGAGATCGTTGGACTCCCTTTCCACGAATCTTTTCTGTCCTGAGGGTCAGAAAATACCGGGTAGAGAGCCTAAAACTCTCGGCCCAGCTGCCTTCGGTTCTACACCGACGGTAGCAGATCCTTCATTGGATCCAGACACGTCGGTTTTCACTGATGGTGCCACTCCTACACCGAACGGTATGGGGGGTGGCGGGCTATCAAAGAAAACTAACGTGGCAACAGAAGCTCCTGGGAAGGGGTACCCGCCAGCAGTAGATGAGCCATCCAGTTTACCACTGGATGGGGACCTACTGGCTGCCATGGGGATCCCCACCAAGAAAACTGAGTTGCATGAGCTCGCTGAAGCCCGGAGGGAACTTGCTTCCATCAATCAAACTAGGAAGTTATTCCTAAGGGAGGTTGATGAGAAGAAAAAGTTCCTACTGGAACTCCAGAACGAGATGGCTTCCCACAAGGTGGAGGTTGACAAACTTTTGCACCAGAGGGTGTCCGGCGAATGTGAGGTTGCAAGCTTAACTTCCTTGGGAAAGGATTTGAGCACGCAGCTCCACTTAGCCAGACAGGACCTCGCAAGCTTAAGGCAAGTCAATCAGGACCTGAAGACGAAGTCGGAGAAAGTACCACCACCTTCCACGGTGGTACCTCCAGTCATACCCGTACCCAGTGTATACACGACAGTGACACCTTCAAGTGTCCCGCCGCTAGTACACACCACGGTAACAGGTATGACACCTCAGATGGGGGCTAGCTATCTACAGACTCCGGTCTGTGGTGGCGCCTTTGGAGGCACGGCAACACCTCCAGGGTACACCCACCCATCTACTGGTTCAACGATGTTGAACCAGCAGCGGACCATGGTCTCAGTTCCAGTACCGAAACCCAGAGCTAGACAAGGCTTAACGCCTGTCCAGCGGGCTAAGTACGACCGGAACCCGGCTATTGAGAAGCTGGGGACAGACATCGTCCCACGGGACATCGATGAACTGGATGAACGGTATGCTCCTTTCAACTTTGGGGACATCAAACATCCTGATGCAGCCCGTCAAAAGGCCATCGATATTCCGCCTTTCACAGGGTCGCCACCCTGGAGAAAGTACAAAGTTCGGTTCAAGGCTATTGTGGAGAGCAATCGCTGGAACAATCAGCAAGCGCTGGTTGCTCTGAAGCAAGCACTCTGCAACGGGCCAGGTGAACCAGCCCTTTTGGCGTTCGAGAGAGTGAAGATCAAGACATTGAGCTCACTTGAAGAAACAGCTGAATGGGCGATTGGGAAGATTGGTGAGCATGACCCAAGGACTCAGCTGCTCAAACGTGTCCAACGCAAGGACGAGCATCTGAGATCCTACGGATTTGCTCTACAAGAACTGATATCCGAGTGTTATCAGGGATGTAGACCTGACACCCCCACTGTCATCCAGGAGTTAACCTCCAGGTTTGTCAATGGAGTCAGAGACACCAATCTCCAGGCATATCTGCGGGAGAAATGGCAGCCGGATTTATCTCTAGCTGACCTTTTTGACCATGCAGATGTGTATGACACCAAACAGGCTGTTTTTCCTAGTGGAGGAGTGTCGGCAGCTCCATCTGTAGCCCCGAAAGGAGCTCAGGTGGTAGAGGCCGCCACAAAACCACCTAAGAAAAAACAGCCCGCCTCTGAGGAGGTGGCGGCAGTAATGCCTGACAGGGACATGGAAAAGATAATTGAGGGTTTGTTGCGGAAGCACTTGGAAAAGAGCTCTGCGTCCACTTCTGATTCTGGATCTGGAAAGAGAAGGAAAAAGAAGAAAAAGGACACGAAACCTCAGCCATGTAGACGCTGTCAGAAGATGGGTCATTGGGCTAGCGAATGCAAAGCCCCTGCACCCATCGCTGCTAAAACCGAAAAGGAGACGGAAAACTGAATGGGGCCCATCCTCTTGGCAAGGATGGCGCCCCCACAGTTAGCCATGCCTGTAAGGGATTAGTAGACGGTGTTAACTCTTCCATGAACCAAGGCCGCGCAGAGGCAGAAGGGTCTGTACAACCTGTAAGCGTCTGGCAAGGCGGGGCTGGCAAGGACGAACGGAATCCGGAGGATTCTGTAGTCGCTGGCTTAGAGGAGTCTTGGTTAGAATCAATTGCCCAGAGCAGTGTGATTCAAGACTCCCCGAGCGACCCATGTTGGGATTATCTCCTGACAAAAGGGGTTGCTATGGATGGAGGGGGAAGCCCGATGCTGACCTCTGAGTGTGTCCCTTTACGGGGACAGCGTTGGTACCTGAGTCTGGTTATTTCCGGGACGCGTGGTGAATTTTTGGTCGACACGGGTGCATCTCACACCTTGGTCGATCGTAAATTCATGGCCCGTCTTAGCAACCAGCCCGAAGCTCCGCTACTAGGAGTAAAGGCTCGGACTGCTACGGGAGATAGTATGCAGACTTATGGCAGAACTGTAAAACCTATGTTGGTTGATGGCAAGACATACTGGATATGTCCAACCATCACCGACATCACTGATGATGGCATACTGGGGATGGACTTTGCTGCTCTTTACGGGGTAACAATGAACACCGCAACGGGCCGACTTCAGATTAAACATCCTTATAAACAATCTGTACAGTGCGTTTTAAGGAATGGTTCTTCTGTGGCGTCAGTGGCACAAGACACAAAGTTGGCAGCAGGACATGTATCTGATGTCCTAGTCAGCTGCGTGGGAGTGCAGGCCAAACGGCCGGGAATGTTTGAACCAGAAGATCAAAAGCTCTCTGAGTTAGGTCTTGCTGGCTATCATACTTACCTGGCCAACGCTCGTTGGGGGGTGATACCGATTTGTAACTCGAGTAGTAGAGAAATCACTCTACGAAAGGGGACGCCTATTGGTAACACCACGCGAGCATATGGGGTAGACTCACTAACTACGGACTTTGTGGAAGTAGGTGTGGTGGCGGGAGACTCTTCCCACGAAGAGGCTCTAGCTAAATCCAACCTACCGAAACATTTAAGGTCCCTGTTGTGTGAGTCCCACCTCACAACCCTAGAGAGCGAAATGGTGGCAAATGAGCTGTCGGAGTTATCTGACGCCTTTGCGCAACCAGGAGATCCTCTAGGGCGTACCAATACGGTACAACACCGGGTTGACACTGGGGACGCGCTTCCCAGTAGAATCCCCTACCGTCGGTTACCCATGGCTAAAAAAAGTGCTATGGAGGCTGAGGTAGAAAAGATGTTGGATGAAGATGTGATTCAACCTAGTGAGAGTCCATGGTCAAGTCCTGTGGTGATGGTCACCAAGAAGGATGGTTCCTGTCGATTTTGCATCGACTATAGGAAGTTGAACGGACTCACTAGGAAGAATGCATATCCTCTACCTCGGATAGATGAATGTGTGGAGTCTCTGGGTGGGGCGAAATGGTTCTGTACACTAGATTTACAATCTGGTTATTGGCAGATCGGCATGGACCCCCGGGACCGAGAAAAAACCGCATTTTCTACCCATATGGGACTATTTGAGTTCAACGTCATGCCATTCGGGCTATGCAATGCTCCGGCAACCTTCGAGGCAATGATGGAAACCATGTTACGGGGTTTACTTTGGAAAAAGTGCCTAGTATACTTGGACGACATCATCGTCTTCGGTGGTTCTGTGGAGGAAACTCTACAGAACCTCCAAGCTGTGCTGAAACGCATCTTATCATATGGTCTGAAATTGAAACCTTCAAAGTGCAAGCTTTTTAGGAAGTCAGTTGAATACCTAGGTAGAATTGTTTCTGAACATGGCATCATGGCTGATCCTCATAAGATCGAAGTGGTACAGAACTGGCCTCGTCCGATGGACACGAAGGAGATACGCTCTTTCATCGGGTTTTGTTCATACTACAGAGATTTTATACCTGGATTCTCGAGAGTCGCAGCTCCCTTACAAGAGCTGATGATTGGAGAGAAGAAGGCTAAGGCTAAAATAGTCTGGTCTCCAGCCGCAGAACAGTCTTTCAGTGAGTTAAAGAGACTCTTCTTAGAAACACCTGTTTTGCACTACCCTGCACCTGTTGGTAAGTTCATCTTGGACACTGATGCTTCTAATACAAGTATTGGTGCTGCCTTGTCGCAGATCCAGGATGGGCGAGAAGTGCCGCTGGCATTTTCGTCCAACAGTCTAAGCAAAACACAACGTAACTACTGCACAACCAAGCGTGAACTCTTGGCAGTGGTGGTTTACACAAAAAAGTACAGACATTTCCTGTATGGTGGGAATTATCTCGTACGGACGGATCATTCATCTCTGCAGTGGCTCCTTAACTTCAAGGACGCTGAGGGGATGATGGGTAGATGGTTGAACCACCTCTCTGAGTTTGGCATGACGAATGAGCATATCATACACAGGAGTGGAGTAGATCATGTGAATGCGGACAGCTTGTCCCGCTATCCTATCCGGAACTGTCACCGTGTAGACTGCCGAGACTGTGGGTCTCACAATGCAGTGATTGCGTCTGTGGGTGCGAAAGTTCCTAACTGGACGTTAAATCACTTGAAGGATGAGCAGCTTGCAGATCCGGCTATTTCGAGGGTGTACTCCTTGAAATTGTTGGGCCTGTCCAAGCCTGTTCGCCCCGCACTTTCGCTGGAATGTAAAGAAGTTAGACAACTGTTAGCTCAGTGGGATAATCTTTTTATACGGAACAGTGTATTGTGCCGCTGGAGAGTGCAACCTGGCAGGAAGAGAGCAGCTCAGTCTGTAGTGCCTTTGTCACTCAGACTACAGTTGCTCAATTACTGTCATGGCCACCGAACTTCAGCACACTTTGGCAGACAACGAACTGAGGCAAAGATTAAGAGTAGATATTACTGGCCTGGTATGACTTTGGACATACGGCGTTGGGTGAAGCAATGCCCCCAATGCTGTTTATCAAAGCCTGGACCTGGTATCGGTAAACTACCTCTAAGTCAAGAGCTATTCGGTGTTCGGTTTGCCCGGATCGCTGTTGATATCATTAGTGGTTTCAACACGACCCCCCGTGGGAATACCTGTATGATGGTGGTACAGGACTACTATACCAAGTACGTCCAAGTATATCCGTTGGTAAATCATACAGCTGTTACCTGCGCTGAAGCACTTTTCGAGAATTGGATCCTCACGTGGGGAGGTCCTTTAATGCTTCACTCCGACCAGGGTCGTGAGTTTGAATCTCGACTGTGGGCAGAATTGTGTAGTAAAATACACATCTGCAAGACGCATACGAACCCCTATCGACCACAATCGGACGGTATGGTGGAACGTTTCAATCGGACGTTGATCCAATGTCTCACGACAATGGTTAATGAGCATCGAGATGATTGGGATGAGCACGCTCGCTATATCTCTCATGCTTACAACGCTACCGAACATGCGTCGACGGGCTGTACGCCCAACATGCTCGTAATGGGTGAAGACATAGTCATGCCGAGTGACATGGTCTATGGCGTGCAGGGACACCAGCTCGAGCAACCCTGCACAGTGATGTTTGTTGAGTCACTTCGACAATCATTACGCGAGTCCTATGGAGTAGTAAGGGACAACTTGGAAAAATCTGCTAGTTTGCAGAAGGTGGGCTATGACACGGGCCTTAAACTCCGCCAATTCAAGGTGGGGGATAAGGTCGCGAGATTTAGCACACCAAATTCCAAAGTCAAGACCCTGTACTCCTGGGATGGTCCGCATACGGTTACTATGGTGGTTAGTGAAACTACTGTAGTAATACGGTTGCAAAAAGGGACTCTCACTAAATCACATGTGGCTAGACTCCGACCTTGGTATGGAGTCCCATATATAGATGACGGTGAAGATTCCCTCGGTGCTGGTCGAGTACCAGCACCAACCGACCCTGCGCTACCGAAGATACCGAAGGCAGGACCAACGGTCATACCGTCGGTACCGACGGTAGCGCGCCGAAGGGGTCGTCCTAGGAAATTACCGATTGAACCACAGTCGTGTGTTACCAAGCCCAAGCGCGGTAGGCCTCGTAAAAAAGGGTCAGCTGTGCGTAAAGGACTAACCGTAGGCACCGGTAAACAAAGCAAGGTGATACCTCCGGTGTCACCATTGCTGGACATACCGGTACAAGGTCTACGGAGGAGCACACGTGTCAGAGAGCGAGATAAAATTGTGTAAACATTTTTTCTTACCTTGTTGACGACATTTAGCTGCTGGCTTGATTAAATTTCCCTGGACAGTTCCGTACTGGGCCGGTGGTCATTGGCCCGGTACTCGATCACCAAAACACAACGAGAAGAGACGGGTTATCCGGTGTGGTTATCCGTTGGAGGTAGAAAAGCACGTGTTCAGGGCGGGTGGCTGGCTTTGCCGATTAGTTCTAAGTATGGGACTAGTTTTGACCACATATTGCTTAGCAACACGCTGCTGTGTATATCCTCTAATGCCGGTATATCATTCCCGGGTTATCCGGTGGCTCCGCCACGAAAATTGTAAACAACAGTGAGAGTTCCCACCGTCGGATATGCCAGGCGTGGGAAGGGCGCTGCCCGCGTCACCTGATCGATTTCTCCCGCCAAATGAGCCGTGGGAAATTGGGTCACCTCGGCGCGTCTTCGGGGCGCGACCCCTGATTGGCTGAGAAGCCGGTCAAGGGGCGGGGTCACGGGGGACGGGTGGGGTATATAAGCCCCACAGGCGGCCAGGCTTCTTCAGATCAACACGTTTGCCCGTAGGGTAGCGTGTTGATCAGTGGTGCCTAGGTCTGCCCGGCAGTACCTACACTATTGTTTACCAGCTGTGCTACTAAATGCTCGGGTGAGTGAACCGTGAGGTTCACCTACGCCTGAGCTAACAGTATGGCAGCCCGTGTAGATGGCAGATGCACGGCCCCGGAGAAGGCTGAGGCCTCCGATGGGGATGACCGAGTTCTCGAGTCTGACACGGAAATGGACACTACCGGTGCTCCAACCGTCGGTCAAGGCTCGGCTTCGGTACCAACTGAACCTAACCCTGAGGGGTCGGGTGATGTTGTTCCGAAGACAGAACCTGGTCTGGGTGGTAGCAATACCAACCGGGAGGAGAACCCTGCAGGGGGATCTTCTCCGAAACCCGCCGGTGTATTGGCACAAGAACCGACGGTCCCTGATGGTGATTCATCAGACGGGTCCACGGTTCGTGCTAAGACCAAACGAAAGCGGAAGCGTAAGAGGAGGATTGCATCTTCCCCTGAGACTCCTGCTACCGAAGAGGTCGCACCGACTGAGGCAGATAGACTCAAAGCTGTTGCCGACAAACTGTCCAAGGCGGAAGCCGAGGGATGGTCTGTGGCAGAGAGCAGAGCCAATCGACGCCTCCGCGCCAAGGCAGCGCATGTCCGTCTTAACCTGTGTCTCCGTGATGATGACCGGGAGAACCTGAGCCTCACTGATTTAATTCAGGAGAATGGCAAAATGGCTCTTCCTGCACCTCACACGACCGATGGTTCAGACGACGAAGACTGGTTGACAGGTGATTCCCATCCCATTGACTGGTACCTCGTGTACCTCAGGGCAGTGATAGACGGGAATAAACCTAACATCCATAGGTCATGCCGCCCCAAGCTGAAATATGCTTGGAAGAACTACGTGCCAGGGGATCCCTGCCCGTACGTTCGCTGTCAGCGCCTGAAAGGGACTGCGACAGCAGCAAAACGGTGGCCAAACCTTTTCAAGTTTGCCCGTCATTTGGTAGAGAAGCACATGAATGTGCGTCCCTACTTGTACTGTGTGAGTGGAAGTACGAGTACTTCCTGCCCTGAGTACAGTGACGGGGAACTATTCCGTAGCCAACGGAGATCTGGTTTGGTAAGGCATCTTTGCGACAATAAGGGCGTGCACAAGCGCACTATTAGTCGTGGAGTTGAGGCTGCACTGAAGGTTTGGGGGAGTCACAAACGTGTAGGAAATCTACAGTTTAAGTGGCGAACCAACAAACTTAAACAGTGGAACTACCTCACGGAGGCTGACTGGGAGAGGTTGTGTAAGGGCGCCAAGTGCGAACAAACCGACCTGGGACCAGCTACAGAAGCTCCGATGCCCACTGTAAAGAAGGATACCCCTCCTAAGACGAAAAATCTAAAAAGGGGCCGCCAGTCATCCAAAGATGATACCAAAGGTGGACGTGACCGTTCCCGCAGTGAGCCTGCGAAGAAACGTGTCGCCACCGCCACGGTAACATCTGAGGTCAACCGTAGCCAAACCGTCGGTACCGTCACGGTATCTTCGGTTGCATTGCCCCCGGTTGCTGATCAACTGCCCAGGCAGGAGAGACAGAAACTGGGGAATGCACTGGCTATTGTTCAGAACTCTTTGGGTGACGAGCAGGCGGAACAAGTCGCTGCTGACTATGTCAAGCAGTACAAGTGGAGTCAGAAGCAAAAGAAAGCTTCAGCCCCACAGGAGAGTGTCTCACCTGTCAGTGACGCTGAACAGGTAGAGGTACAACAGCCGGATGGGGCGTCAGCCCAGCCGACTGCTCCACCCCAGCACGGAGCAACCTCTGACCCCGCAAGGGATGACGAGGTGACTCCAGTACCTGAGCACAGGGCTGTTGACGAAGGGCTAGCAGGGTTACCTGTGTTGCCTGGAGACGGTCATGCCTTTGACACTGGATTCTCTGACACTCTAGTCCCCGGATTTGAGTGCTACAGAGCTAAGATGGCTGAAAACGCAAGTAAGCTACTCCAGTTTCAGGTTTCCTTCTTGGAGAAGTCGTACTTTGAGCAGTACAAGTTGCTCAGAGAACAGGCTATCCGAGAAGGGAAGGCTTGGGTTGCTGAACGCACCAGAGTCCTTGCCGAGCGCGAGGCGAGTCTGGAGCAAGATCATGCCTTCTGGAGGGCTACGATCGACCAGCTCGAATCAAGGTTGACAACTTGTGACGCCAAGTTCTTCCGGCAGTTCGGGCTAAAGCTGACAGAGTGGGAGAGAACTGGTTTTCCAGATCTCCAGTCCAGGTTGGGGCTTGCCGCAAGGCCTGCTCCTCCTGTGACCCCGGTACTGTCAGTACACCCACCTAGGTATGAAATGCCATTTTCTTTCATGGCACAATCTACCCGGGTGGTCAGTGGCGGGGAGCCTACTGCGGCGCCGAGTACCCTCTCGGTAGCCCCAGGTGGAGCCCTTCCTCTCCAGGTGGAGGCTGCTGTGGTTTACACCACGGAGGCCCCTCCTGGAGGAAGTCCTGATGGGGAAGGAAAGCCATCCGGCGGTGTCCCTATGGACACCTAAGGTTGGTCCCCCGTCAGGCCCTCTGGGGTGCACTGTTCCGCCCCTCGGAGGTAAAACTAAACCATCGACGCAGCTACACGCCCCTGGACAACCGAAAGCAGACCGACGGTGCTGTCGTGACTTAACTGAGTCTCTACTGCCACCACACTGGAAGCAGCCTGATGTCTTCAACCGTGGTTTACTACTAAGCCACAACCGTCGGTGCTCTACTACTGTCCAGGGCTCCTGATCCTGTGGTCACATTCTACTATGGTGACCTATGAACTATTATATGGATCATCCTCCTGTGATAATTATTTATAGGGAGGCACGGACCTACCTTTTTATATTTATATTTCACAAGAGATGGAAGTACTATACCGGTACTGGACTCTATCCATCTCTACCACCATAAACTGCTAGGTACTGGAGTACCGCCCCTAATAAGGATGACGATCTATCCCACCTTATTTAGGATACGCTAATATGGATTTTTATATATAAAACTTTTCTTCGCCAAAGGAAGTGAGAACTATTATAGTTCTATTATTTATATATAAGGACACTAACTCCACACGGATTCGCACCATTGCTGAATGAAGTAGGTGATGTGTTGAGTTTCCAAGGTGGTTATTTGGTGCCTTTACTATTAACTGATACTAGTCTAGGACTATCAGTTGGACAGTTTTTATATCATGTGCCTACGGGACTATGGTTTTACAAAGACTATATTGTTGATATAAACTGTTATGTGCATGTTAACTTGTATGTTCATGTATGTATGCCTGTTGTTACTATGAGTAGAAATGTTACTTGTTGATAAATAGATATACGTGGTATATAATGTATCCAAGAGGTATTATTATTATAAAACCAACCCTTCCTACATTCTAAAGGGGGGTAGTGTAACGGGTTGACTATAAAGTCTAACTGTTATTGTTGTATATCTATTGTATGTTGTATGATGTAAGACAACACGGTTCTATTGTGTTTAATAACTGTTTTATTCATCTAACTAGTGTCGTCGGTTCGTTACATATACCGACTCCTCTAGTTCGGTTATCTATACGGTAGTGTACCGGTACCACCTTCGGTTACCGTCGGTAGTTGTTACATAATCATTTTTACATAACTAAACCTAACAGGTGGCGCTGCTAGTACGGTCACGTGGCTACGCAGCGCTGTATATAAGACGGCTGCTTCCCCATTGGAAGTCAGTCAGGTTTGGGACTGTCGTGACATGACCACCCTGTGCTCACGGGCTTAACTCTATGCTATAGGGTTGCCCACTGTATTATATATCTGTTCTGATCTTGTATATCCGCTGGTTATACTTGTACTATAATACCCCAGAGTTACCTTTACAATAAAGTCGCCGTATATTAAAGTCTAATTTACCTTGTCTGGTTTTTGTACTCAAGTGTTACATACGTAGTAAGAGACCAACTACAGGTATGTAGATTCAGATTGGGAGGTTTTGTCTACTTGAACTTCACGAGAATAGTCACAGGGTTGTTCAAAGTTGCAAACCTGAGTGAAACATTCACTGTAAAAGAATGTCGTCATAATAACTGTGATTCACTGGCAACTTTCGGGACATAACTTTCAATTAGGATTATTACAAGGCAGAGATTGCAGAAGTGGGGATATAATATGTATAGCATAATACCACAGAATAGGTGCATATGTCCATAATACACCTACCTTCTTCTGAATATTATCAGGTGATCGTTTTTTTTTTGTCAGACATATTATGTGTTTGAATCGGTAAATTGTCAAACATATAAATCTATTGAAAATTACCATTATTGTCACAAATGTACTCCACTTTAACAACTCACACTCTCCAGAAATATCATTTTACAAACCAGGCCATCTATCTATGGTAGGACACACTATATGTGGCTCCCTCTAAAGATATAAAACATAATAAAGTAAAATTACAGCTGAATCAGCATAATCCCAAGGAGGTCAACACATAACAGTTATTGCAGGGTAAACCTGTAAAAAGTACACCTATTTTTTACAGTGTTTCAGAACAAACTATGGTGACATAGGGCCCCATAACTCGCAAAACCTTTAGCCCTACCCCACACAATTTGAAAACCGATTTTAATAATCAGACTACCACAGCCCCCTAATCCTCCTTTTTTTAATGGAAGTGGTTCCTCTTGATGGGCCCCTGTTGTTTCTGTTTAATCATTATAAATGGATGTCTTTATGGAATCTTGTAACAACGTGAAATATTTAATAATGTACCATCTATGTGGGCAGAATAATATACCGGTAGTATTTCAACGACACAACATACCACACGGGGAATCTTTCTGTATCTGTCAGATAAATAGCTCATTATGGTGTCTGTGGGTGTCAGGCCATATACAACACAAATAGCTGCATGTCTCAATGTTAGATTGTCATAGTCCCTACAATCCCCACACCTACGTCACTACCTCATCGAGAAAAAAATATTTATGATCATGAAGGCTATATATTAAGTAGAAAGACACATTTGTGCGGCTGGGGACATCTGCTTTTATATCAGTGTTAATGTGTACTATGTATGTTGAAATGGTAGTGATGGGGTGGGGGTGGGGTGTGGTGTGGTGGGGGGGGGGGCTTGGGGTCTTAGAGGAGTTATTGGCTAGCTATGATAGCTGGGGTGGTATATGGACTATATATTACATTTTCATCTCTGAGTAATGAATAATACATGAAGGCGCTTTGTGTGTTCCAAGGGGGACTGGTGACACCCGGACCTTGGGACGGCTAAGGACATTTATATATAGCGACTTAGTGCGGGCGACAGGGTATGTGAGAGGAAGAAAACATGTATTCAAGTAGGGGGGAAATCAGTACGGGGCAGGGCGAGAGAGAAAACATAGAGGGATATGGCGGAGAGCAAAAGGTATAAGGGCGTGGTAGACGGATAACAGGGGCGTTCAATAACAGATGTACAGAATAAAGTCGATTTAAAATGCAAGATATCACCTACTATTCTCAAATTAAGACCTTGTCCGGTATGCTGACATGATTGAGTACCCTTCATTTAAATCATCAGATAATCCTAATCCGCCATCCTAAACCACGCAGGCGAATTTACACTCGGGAGGAGGTCAAGAGGGCGATGGGAGTATGGGACATTTGTAAGTCGAGCCCATGACCCACTGTCTCTCAACCTGTCACCACACAGCCCCCATACCACCCGCAGTCAAGCTATGTCCTGAGGCACCAGTGTCGTTTTGGTGCTACAGAAATAGAAATGATACAAGATCTCTGAGAACACCATGAAAGGCCTTACAAACCGAGCAGTACAGAAAGGAGAGGAGCTCGTAGCATAAGCTGTGTAGGGCTTGACACCTTGTCTGGGGAGGTGGGATGCTGTATGGACTCCTCGAGTTACTGTGGGCTTCCACTGAAGGGACAGACCCTTTGTATTGCCTGCTTCTCTATCTCTGACCAGCAACGCTCCAATTGCTTATTATTCCTCACCAAATCCCCCCTGTCCTGCGCTGCACTTCCTTGCTCTATCCTGATCTGCACTGATACTCCTAGGCTCCCTATACAGCCAATATCTCAGGCACTAGTATCTAACCTAGTTAGTCATTTTTTGGCTCCCTATACAACCAACCTAGGTAAGTTATTATTGTCAGGTTTGCCAGTACTGACCAACCCACCTTAGTCTTTTAATTTCCAGGAGGAGCCACTGAGTATCCAGGTGCGTGGCAAGCAGTTTCAAAGCAGGGGGGGCTGAGGGGTATTTTGACCCTTTTTGATACCTTTTTACTTGACCTTTTCGGTTTGACCTTTTTTGGGGTTGGTCAGAAGTGGGGGGACATGTCTCTCCCATCCTCCCAGTTGTTACGCCCCTGGTATCTTACAGGTGGCACCAACTAGTGCACTAAGGTACACACCAATGATGAACCTAGGTTAGCCATCACTGACTAGTTAACCCCTGAGTAATTTTTGAATATAACTTTGTCATTGTGACTAACACATATAGACGAACCTAGAATAGTCTTTACTGACTAACCCTTTAAACCTATGGATTATCAGTGTGCCCCTGTTGCATACTGTTCCTTTATGATACATCACTCTTGAGGTTGTGTGTAAAATCGCCTGTAAAATATGGTTACGTTCAGAAATTAGATAATGTCCAGCTGGGTGACCGGCTGTTGACACAATGCACAAAGCAGCACCTTCCACCCCTGCATCTAGTTACTTACCTGTCCTGTGGTATCCTTCACAACAATTGACATATTATGTATCTCAAATAGGTATCGTTAGGCTAATGTCATTTCCAAAGGAATTTGAACTGTTGAATACATTATCCCAGAGAAATTAAAGTCATCATTGACTTCACTGTCTATAACCCATCGCTATATAGTGAACAAATACAATGTGTGTTTCTAAAGGGTAAATGTAGGTGTTTTAGAATTATCATTACAGCTCAAAACAACATTCAAGAATGTCAGTCTAGTAGAAATGTGAAGGTAAGCCTTCTCTAGACCAAACCATGTATCCCTTGGCAAACACCTACATGTTGTATATGTAATTAGTAGAGGAATCTCATGCTAAAAACACATAATTTAACATGACTGTCGCTCCGTTACGTTCTCTTTAAAATATGTCAATCTTTCATTTTATGGAGGGTTTTTTCAAAAGGGGAGGATGGTAAAACGTTTTGGACTGACCAACACAATTTGGACCTCACTTAAAAGCATATGGCTGTGTCTCACGAACTTGGGCCAATGTTTTCGTCTCTGACCGGGTACCATCTCTGACTGGGTGCCATCTCTGACTGGGTGCCATCTCTGACTGGCCTGAATGGAAATGGTTTATTTAGGGTAGATGTAGATAGAATTTGGCTGAAAAGGTTAACGGATATTACAATTCTTTAAAGTAGTACATGTAGTTAGTTGCCCACTTTTATCATCATCTGTCCTAATTAAACTATTTTTATTCAGGCCGGTCAGAGATGGCACCCGGTCAGAGATGGCACCTGGTCAGAGATGGCACACGGTCAGAGACGAAAACATTGACCCAAGTTTGTGAGACACAGCCATATGCTTTTAAGTGAGGTCCAAATTGTGTTGGTCAGTCCAAAACGTTTTACCATCCTCCCCTTTTGAAAAAACCCTCCATAAAATGAAAGATTGACATTGACAGGGAAATAAAGTCAAAAGATTTATCTTTAAACTGTGCTTCTGTTCAAATTGTCATTTAACACTTTACTTTGACAACCGCTCCACCCCCCAGACATAGTAACACATTCTGACGCCCTCGCCACAAAAGTGTAGAATGGTCTGCTTCGTAGTGGAGCGTGTTTCCGATAGGTTGTGATGACGTGAGCACAAACGCCATGATAGAGCAGGATAGTAATGATGACATGGGAAATAATCTATAGAATCTGATGATTATTTGAAGATGACATGTTAGGCCGCACTGACTACGGCAGCGATTAGGGGTGTGGGGGATCCTCTTCAATACAGAAAACGGACCATATAGAGGCCGGGCGTCATAAGTGAACGGGGTCATTTGTCAGTTTACACGTGGTGTGTGTGCGTGTAATCTGGGGGTATGGTGGCATGTACAGAGGTACCGCTATTGCTGGTAGTAGGTACCGCGCATAAGCGAGTCATAGCTGCGAAATCGCCGATCCTCAGAGAAAAAATGTCAATCTTTACAAGCCTCCAGAGACAAGGAAAATTAATGCACAGAAATCTCAAACCCCTCAATAGAAAGATATGGATCTGCTAGTCTGAAATATCATTGGTATTAAGTAGGTTGGACTTGCTATACATGTGCAAATGGGTCTTCACTGGGGGTCACTTTGGGTCAAATTACAGGTTTTGTCACCTGTTTTCCTGCTGCTGATTTGACTCTCTGTCATATAAACTGGATTTCCCATTGCACCATACATTGCACATGAAATATACCAGCACCATTGATTAGGATACACATCAGGCTTCACTGTGGTCCCCGGGACGAACAAACATTATTAAAAATTATTACTTTTGTAGCATTTAATAGAAAATATTAGGTTAGAAAACATATTATTTTTGAAAAAAAATGTTCGTCCCGCCCCTCACACTGAAGTTTAAAATAGTTATTACAACCATGTGAAGAGAGCTAAGCAATCCTATGGATGGTGCAGTGGCAAAATTAAATCATAGTTATTTTTCCATACAAATCCTATATAGCATACTGGTAAGCTTAAAAAAAATAAAGTAAATTTCTAAAATATTTTACTATGGTATTGATGTTGACATGTCACGGGTAGTATGTGTTTCAAATTACAAGAGGATTGGACTGCTAGTTAACAATCTATGGCACCATTTGCAGTATAGCATTTGTGACAAACGTACATATTAGTGATCTTGCCATTTTTAAATGAATATGACTCAAAAGATACACATAGGAAATGATCTGAGAAAAATTATTCATGCTCTATATAACATGAAGATACATTACATGTAATAGCAAAGTCCTCAAGTATGTATTCCTTGAACTAGGTATGGGGTCAAAATGGCAGAATGGCCATTTTCAGTGGCAAGGGATTGGTATTTCTGCCATGTTAGAGGGTACACTATTTCAATACAAATATGTCTGAACATATTCTGAAGATATTTATGCAATGTCCATATATAGTTGATTGAGAAATATCATTTTTCAACGCGAATTGTCATCAAAATATGTGTAATATCACTCTGAAATTGGCCCATTGGCTATTGAAAATGAAATATGCTAAATGGCTGAAACTTTTATTTTTCGAAAATTCATATAAAATTAACTACTGAGCGGATCTTAACATAGTTACCATCATTCTTCAGCATTCTTTATCAGCTTCCTAACCAGTATAACAATTTTGTTCAGGGAAGGGTTTCTTCAAACTACCCGTGGTACCTACTGGTAGGGAGTGTAGGGGATATTGCATGCACACCTTTGTACCGTGTCATGATTAAGTGGTGCCGCACGCCACTTCACTGCCCTGTTCATGCACCTTCTCTCAGTCTCTGACCTTTTGTCTGTCTTTGTCTCTCTGTCTCTGTCTCTCGCCCTGTCTCTCTGTCTTTCTTCTCTGTCTCTCTCCCCTATCTGTCTCTCTGTCTCTGTTTCGGCCTCGTTCTCTTTCGTGAACTCATGGTACCCCAACCCCACTTCCTTTCTCCTGACCCCCTATACACCCTACCTTCTACCTCATCTCCTCTATAACTTGTTGCCACAATAGTCCAACCTTCACCTCCCCAGGTCTCACGGCGGCTGCCTCTGTCTATTGACGCCTCTCAGCGCGCCACTTGCTTTTGTGCACCCGGTTGGCAAGGCAAATTAAAAATGTATGCTGAGGGGCGGTCAAGTGTGGGCCTTGGCGGTCTCGAAGGAATTCACCAGGGAGCACATATCAGCACGAAACTTGGGTGGGAAGATTGAGGTACTGGGGGTTGGGGTCGGAAAGCGCACGCCTTTCATTTGATGCATGCTGTTTGGCATGAGAGTGGTAATCCTACATAGGCTGCCATCTTGTTCCTATTGCATGTTATTGTTTTTTCATATTGACAGCTCTGCTTGCTCCCAAAGACTGATTGGCACCTCATTCCGCAAACTAAACTGTATGCAGTAATCGGCAAATATACCAGTACACAGCCAAAAATATTTTTCTTACCCCAAGAAAATACTAGAATCAAGATTACATTTTCTCGATTCAAGGAATAAACTCATTCTGAGTTTTTATGTTTATCTTGTTTTCAGAAAGGGGAAGCTAAAAAAAAAATCTTATATTTTTCTAATATTCTTCTAGAAACAAGTATTCAAGTTTATTTTTCTTTAGAAATTTTCTTAAAACTGGTAATTTGTGCACCCAACAAGATTATATCTTATATTCCTGAAATGAGAAAGTTCTATTTCTAGATTTAAGATTGTTATGTCTTGAAAACCTGAAACCATGAATCCAAAGTGTCAATTAGGGCGAAAAAATATGCAAGTATACTCTATTATGTGATGGTTATGACCATTCTGAATGCCTTCATCAAATTCCTTCCATTATTTGGGAATTTTATAGGTGTGGAATGTGAGTTCAGTTAGGTTCTATAGGGATCAAGTATACACACTACTAAATAAGAATTATTTTCTTAAATTAAGAACACTAGTTACATGTTGTGCCACAAGAGGCCACCACTATACAATACAACAACTTTCTTATCAAACAGGGTATACATTTCTGCCTCAAAATAAGTCCCAAAGAAACAGAAGAGGGTAAAAATATGTAGGAAAAGGGGAAATTTGTTAGGGATTAATTTGATGTAAGAACCCTTGTTCCAGTGAATGAATTATAATAACTATTAGGTAGAAATGATAAGAGACACCATTTGCTTGGTAATATCATTTCAATAAAGGGAAGGATTACCTGTCCGATTACATAAAGTGAAATGACTTTGAATAAAGGTCTGTTTGCTTAAACTTCTATTGTAGCTACAAAAAGCTGCATTTAATCTGAGGAACCTCTTTCTGATTCTCTGGCATCAATCCTTTCTCTCTAAGACTAAAATTAAATATAATCATACCCCTTTACCAAGCAAGAACATCAATTTTGTTTATCTACTTGAATAAGAAATTAAAACTTACTTAAGAAAAATGTTTTCTAGAAAAAAGGTCCATTGTGTAAGAAAGATTATCTTATTTTGAGAAATATGTCAGGAAATATCATCTTGATTCCAGTATAAAATACTTGATTTAAGAATTTCTTTCTTGTTTGTTTTTCTTGTTTGTTTTTCTTACTCTAAGTTTATTAAACTCAACCATGCTTTCAAGTAAAATTTTGTTATCCTACGGACAAACTTGTTTTAAGTTTATTTTACTTAAAACAAGAAATATTTTCTGAAAATGAGAAAATTATTTTTGGCTGTGTAGTATTTAAGTTTCCCTCTGTGCTGGTGCTACTTCAATAATGGTGCTGCAGTCAACCACTACTTCCCTATACCAGGACAGCCCACACCCACCCACACACATACGTGCCCCCCTTCCCTATAGAGCGATATTGAGATACTCAGGAAGCAATAAACAGCCAACAAGACTGATTTTTGTCAACTCTATTTTTGTTTGTTTGTGTTGCATTGCTCTTGGAGGAGGTATATTAGTATACTGAACGCCTTAAGAGCCTCTATGTGGTATACAGGCATACTGCAGTATTGCACTGGCTGCAGATCGCCATACGACATATATGTCCAATGGTTGTACAGTCTGTATGGTTATTAGATTTGGTGGTATAAATCCTGATGTAGATCGACCCTTCCCCATACCCGCTGACCGGCAATGACCAAACATTACTTACTTAAATAATGCTACTCGTACCAAAGGAAATATGTTAAAAATGGAGGCTCTCCTGTTAATAGAGAAATCAGATATTGAACAATCTTTTCAAATGACATCTGCATGTTGCAGTTAAAACGTTAGGCATTTTGATGTATTACCTTGTCCAAACAACTATCTGATATTTAAAAATAAAACTCTCCGATTGAAAGTAAAGGTTATTTATAATTTAGTAAAACGAATTGCGTGTTTGGTAAGCTGGAAGAATATTATGTATTCAACAGCTTCTTCTGATTTTCTTTCTCCAGTGTCTGCAAAATCCTATTCACATGGGTATTTAGATCAATATTTTATCTGACGCCGACCATAAAAAGTAACAAGGGGAAACTGGAAACCAAAAGAGCGCGCACTTCGAGATTGCCTAACTCCAAACTGGGATGTAGGTGGTTGCTTATATTGAACTGCGCATATATGCTCAAGTACACATAAGCACAAAGCAGAAAATGACTATTCTGGACTTGTGCCCAAATTGGAAAAAGATCGTTTGCACTCATGTAAGGCATTACCTTCAAAATATACAGCATACTAACGTTAGTGAATGAAATCAATACTAGTATTCAAATATGTGGCATTTAAAGGAGAGAGGCACAGCTGTTTAATGTACATGTATCACATACAGCATGTCGTGTTTGGATTGAACCATCTTTTGCCAAGTTGTCTTTCAAGTGTTGCTCCTGCACAAAAGAATGGCGTATAAATAATGGATACTTTTCTGCAGATAGCCAAGGGACCAGCCTGCACTGTGCCCCCAGTTTACCTTGTTTATGTGGAGCCTCTGAGAAGTAGCTCCGCATCCTAAATAATTAATAAGACACATCAATAATTATCAATGACGGTGTCTGCGACTCATTGAAATCTAGACTCACACAAAGTCGATATAAAACCAATCGCCTCGAGTCACTGCAGGTACATTGCTAAATGCTCTATGCTCCAGTGAACATAATGAAATATTTTATTTTAGATCTCCCAGGTGATAAAGTGTCCATACATGAAAACACTTGAATCATTTAGTTAGTATCTATAAACGACCATTTCAATAGAATTAGGCAATACAGATGATGCTCCATTGTAACAAATGTGTTGCATTGATATTAAATAAATAATTTCTGAATCAATACTATCCTCAAGTTGCTACAGAATTAGTTTTTGATACCAGGTGTATACAATACAGACATCAACACTGAACATCCCCTGGCGACAATATCATCTATTAGATTGTCTCTTCTTAGCAATACTAAGAGGACATCTAAATAAAAGAGAACACGTCTCTATGTTGTGTGAGTCACAGGTGACCATTGTAAGCAGTTAGGTTAAGCAGGTAGTACATTATCTATTCATCTGAAACATAAATTGCATACAGGTGCGAAGGCATGCCAAGTCTCAACCACATTATGAATAATTCTTGGTGGTCTACTAAAAGCAGGATCTCGTCTATGCATGTGTATGTATAACATGTATATGATACTGAGTATGTCATATATAGGTCGTCGGTAGAGTCCCAGGGGCGGGGGTATGAGGATGGTACCGTGTCCTATCTAGACCCCTAACACAACTAGTTTGGGGTCCTGATGGTAGGATAGTCACTTTTATACAATACATTCCTACAGCTATTGCAAATGACTCATCTAAAGAAGAACACAAATGATGCTGTACCTGCGGTGGCTAACATAGCAGCATTACGTGCTTAATATTATTACTAGTTTAGCACGATGAGGTTGGAGGGTCCTTTACAAAATGCAGTGTCCAGCCACCAAGTCTACCATGACTGCTCACAATCATGTTTGGGGCTGTTACCGTTACAAGGACGTCATCTGACGTCAAAATAGGCTAAAACATCTGTTTTTAAAATTAGAATGTGTGTCAACTACAAGTTATTTTGAAGGTAGAGGTCTACGATGTATATATATATATATGTATATATATATATATATATATATATATATATATATATATATATATATATATATATATATATATATATATATATATATATATACATCGATCCTGACGTGCGGGAGGGAATGATAGTCCTTGTTAACAATAAGTCAGCGCATTTTAATACACAACAGGAGGAATCAGCCCTCAACGTACCTATTTTGAAAAACAGTAGAGGGCATGGGAGGGTTAAAAACGTAAGGACGAATGAGAGGAAGGACAAGGCAGTAGGGGAGGGAGAGCTTAGGGGGAGAGCAGTTGAACAGGCTATCATGAACGGTTTGACGAGTGGGGTTGTGTAGTAACTTTTAAGTCTGGTTTTGAATGTCTGGTCATAGGGTGAGGTGGACAAGAGATTGATCAGCGTGTGGATATACAGTTAAGAGAATTAGAAGAGTCTGGTTGTATGAGAAGATTATAGTATCCATGGGAGGATTAGCTTTAGGGAAGTGGAGAGCTTACAAAGGATCAGTGATCTGCCAGCTATTAAATCAACATCCCCTGCCTGTTGCGGCCTGGAGTTGACATTAGAACCAATCATGTGTACAAACCCCACTTACAACTACACACTCTGTTACAGTGTCACTTGTGACCCACTCAACTCTCATACTGTGGACGAGGCTGTAGGGAAGGCTGGGAGTGGAACGAATACGGAGTGGAGAGGGAGATATAAGCGGAGGAGGTGCAGATAAAGGGAGCAAGTTGGGTCGGGGAAGAGGGAGACTGGCATGAAGGGAAGAAGACGACAACGTTTGTGTGGAGAGACAATTAATGGGCAGAGGAGATGTTAAAGCAGGCGCGTGATAAGAGCCTGCAAACAATTAACTGAGCATTGGGAGAGTACGAGAAAGCAACGAGGCATGTAAAGCAGTTTGAGGTTGGGGACATTATAAATTATATTTAAAGTCGATATACAATGTCCCCCATCTCAAACTCGTATTTAATGTATTGAGAAAGTAGTAGTCTTATTAGCTCTGCAGAAAGAGTATGGCCTTGTTAGTGTAAAGGTGGCACTGAAGTAGGGCAGGATGTATCACTACCGATACCTATAGTGGAAGCAGGCTTCCAGAAGGTGCGAACACCCTAAGGGTGTACCGCCGTGCCTGGTAGGCTGTTGGATCACTGGTTGTACTTGTTTGCAGAGAATCATGGATTAGCGTGTGATGGGACCATTGACATGATCCTCCAGGCTAGAGTTAATACACGGAAGCTTAGTGCTGGTCATTGGTACAAGCCCCAACCACCGTACACCAACTGGAGCTATGTGCTGACAAACTATGCTTAAAATTTTGGTGTGTAGGAGTAAGATGTAAGCGTGGTGATTATTATTAAATTCATGGACTAAAAGAATTAGCAAGTTCTCCAATTGCATATAGGTTAGATTCACCCTGAGACTGACAGTGAAATTTGAGGTTATCCATGTACGATAGGACTTCTAGTGTTGCTGTCTTTTCAAAGAATAACACCCTAGCTTTACCATTATTCACAAATGAACAGCTTGATTAAAATGCTTGAGAACGCACAACATCAATTAAGTGTCCACCTAAAGTAGGGTGGCCGGACCTTTTTTTTTTAACGCCCTGACTTGTCCATGTGTATTATTTTCATAAAGTCTTCATATTCGCATTTGATAATCTGTCACTGTTATGGCCATACCCTAGATATGACAGGAGTGACAGCTGATTACAGATGCCTTACCAGGGCAACTCTTCTGACAGATTCTTACATTCCCAGTATAATTATACCTGTATACTTACTACATGGGTGATTCACTACTCTGTGGGGACATCTACTGCTTGACTAATGAACCATGTACTTATGACCTATGACCCTTTGTGTATATAGCTGTTTAACAGTGGCCAGCTGGTGCTGCCATCTCCTGACTTATATTTAACCAATAATGTATGGCTAACAGGCTCACGAGGGGTTGTATCGCTGGATAACACCCGAGTCGCGTAGCGACGAGGGTGTTATCCAGCGATACAACCCCGAGTGACCTGTTAGCCATACAATATTAGGTTTATTACACGATTATAGGCCTATTAACTCCTTACTGCATCATGCCAACCCTATGGTGTTGATACACTCCCAAAGACTCGGCATGTTACCCAACTGACCAATAGGCTACACACAGGCCGTATGCCGACGCCAGTGGCCGGCCGCGGGCAGGGCTCCGCAGGGCCGGCCACCAGCTACTGGTGCCGCAGTCCCACTCCGCCCCCCCCGCCCCCCCCCTGCTCCCTTCCCCCCCCCCCCCGCCCCCGACCCACTGCCAACTCTCCGCAGCGTTTCCCTCCAACTGTATCACGGCCTCTGCGGCCAAGCACCTAGTGCGTCAGACTCACACACCGAAGGCCTCGGGTTCGAGCCTGGGTGGAAACAGACCATTTTTAAAGTGGATATATATATGTAAAAAAAAAGGCTCTAGAATAATTTTAACGAATAGCCAAGTAAAGTCCAACTTCTACCTTTATAGTAAAAAAAGAATAATAAAAAAATATTGATTTTCAAAGAAATTATACCAAAAAATGTCTTTTCTTCTGTAACTCTGTAAATAATGACCCTACGGGGCTGGAACACGGCTTATACGTTTCTTGTTTTGTCCCCTCCTACTACCAGCCCCTCGACGGCGTGGTGCGTAGGGTATCCGATTCCAAGTCTTGGGGTAGCTTGTTCGAATCACCATGAAACCTCGGATTTTATGGGTGACGAAATTTCGGAATTGCTCAGGACCACCGGAAATGCCATGGTGTCCACCGGAAGAGTGCTGATATCCACCGGAAGAGTGCCGATATCACTAGGGCCGGGTTCGCGCGTGAACTATAGTCTAGCTTCAGTCCATTCCAGATCGGTCAAGGGGGTTCAAGGTCGGGTTATATCAATATGCAGGCATGCCCAAATCTCATACTAGGGAAGGCTAGTGCTCCACATCTTTGCCAATTGCAATTTCCCAATTGCCATTAGTTGGATATGCATGCCCAAAATATATGCATATGTATGATGTATATAGATATATGATAATATATGTAAATATAATAGCCATACATATATATATTTATCTTCATTCTGTTTATCCATACATTTCTATTGACCCATAAGTTGGCAATTGGCAATTAGCAATTGGCAAATGTATGGTCCACTGGCCTTCCATATGGACACTAGACCAGACTAGACCTACACATGAACGACTTCAGTCTAGCTTCAGATGACTAGGGCACTCCCGGGATTGACGCGCGAACCCGGCCAATATATCGGCACGGGGATATCACCTAA
Source organism: Harmothoe impar (assembly GCA_947462335.1). Classification (NCBI taxonomy): domain Eukaryota; kingdom Metazoa; phylum Annelida; class Polychaeta; order Phyllodocida; family Polynoidae; genus Harmothoe; species Harmothoe impar. The sequence continues at coordinate 79,980,151 of OX381705.1, forward strand.
AAAGCACGATGAGTGGCCCAATCGTGTAATAATACCTTATATGGTACTAAAGCCCATTCCATGACCTATTATGACCCCCAGGAGATATACTGACGCTGGCAGGCGGTAGGCTGTTTTATTTTCATCCCAAATGCATGATTTTCAGTTGATTTAGCTCTATTTTCAGTAGTCTACCGTAAACTACCAATTAAAGATTTCTAAAATAATAATGGAGCTAAAAATTATGAATTTTAGCTGGCTTATCTCTTAAAGATAAAATTGTGTCAAGTAATTATAGGACACCCCATAGCATACCTGCATACAAGACACTTCAAACAAAAAAAGAATTTCATTGATACATGGATTTGCCTTCAACCAGTGAATATTCTCCCAAAGGACAGGTTCAAGAAGAGACCACACAGTTATAGAGCTCAAGCGAGACTCAAAATATGAAGGTCTGTCAACATTGCCCCTGATTTACATTATGAATTACAGTTTATATGGCTAATTCCAGCATGTATATTATAGACCCCTTCAATATCTTCTGATACCAACTTACTAGCAGTCTTTATCTGCTCCCTAGCCAAAATAGGAAGACATCATAAAGGGGTCATTTAACATAGGATCAGATACAGACTGGGCGATCAGTTGGACCCTCCGGCCACCCTACCTAAAGGTATGTGTCTGACTCCAAGTGAATCTACCCTATTTGAGCATACCTACTGTAAGGAGACGGTTTGCTTTGGTATTTTCTTGGCAGCAGGGACAAATACAGCTCTTCCAAATACAAGATGGAACAGAGCTGTGAACATTTAATTTGGTTCCTCGATTGCTATATATATCTATATATTAATACATGTAAAGCCATGTTGTTATCAATTAGCAGTTCTGTAGATCCAATCACCTAAATTCCCTTGATACAGGAATGTAAGTTTGATTTGCATATAGTCTGGTTAGCCTTATGAATAAAGATGGTACCTCCCTTGCATACACTGTGTATAGGTATATGAACAATGGGTATCGGGTGGTCTCAAATTCTCACCTCTAATGGGGTGGCGTATAATTACCGAGCTCATTCAATTTACCTAACCTTGAGAGGATGTCGACGGGGGTAGATCACCACATAACTGTTCTCCACTTTCGTCTACTCTGAATGCATAGATTATGAATGTAGGATGAAACCACATTCTTTCCCAAGGGTGTTACATCTTTAAAGAATTACAATTATTCACTTATACCGATTAGCAAGCATTTTCTACCTTTTTATTGCCAGCATGATTCGGTTTGGTTGTCCCAGATCTAATACACATTCAAATAGAAATGACATCTACTGCAGCCGAGGCGTAGTTCATGAAGATGATGATTTGATGATTGTATAAATCACCTCAAAAGTAGATTGAGTTGGAGCTATCAAAACACACCACTTGAAATGACTTCATGCTGTGACTTGTTTGCCGTCTTTATTAACCTACATACCTACTTACTCGGTACGTTTCATTATGTTCAGAGGCAGACAGACAGGAGATTGGCATTAACAGCGGATAGTGACAAAATGGTGCTTCCCTCGGCGGCTGGATGAGATGCACCAATCCATAGACAACACAGAAATGAAGAATTATCTATGGCTTCTCAACGTGTAAACCAAGCCTTTTTCTGTAGGAGTCTTCACTGATTGTCACGTCAGATCTTGATAGGGAATAGGAAAGTAATACTCTCTGATTTGTGTGGAAAGATGTCCAGGTGAGATCTATAGCAAATTCTGCAGTAAGGATTCATACATTCTTTATCATATTATTCTGCAATCTGTTGCTTGGTTTCCAGAGATTCTAGACAGAAACGCTGATGATGCAAATTATAACCTAAGAGCTTTCCATGCTAATGTAAACATATCAATACCTTAAGCAATAGTTTTTGGGTACACTATCCATAACAGTGAGTTTACTGTAATGGTATCGTGGCACGTGTCATTCATACTGAAGGACATCAAAATGGCCGCCTGCCTAGACACAGGGTGTCGTGTGTTTGTAAACAGCCAAGGGCACCAGGGTAGCTATATACCCGCCAAGGCTAACATCATACACATTATGTCAGAGCAGCATTGTGCAGGTGACCCCTGTTCGTCTCCCAGCCAGGTATTCTCTATGAACTGTGTCCAAGGGGCTGTCGATGGCCTTGATAACTTGAACAATGCTCAACGTATTTGTCTCCTCTCTCTCATATATAGGCGTCAGATCTACACAATGGTTGCATGGAAGGAGGCGTCGGAGTGTAAAACAATGTCCCCTTCTCTAAGGTAAAACGTGAGGTCCTTTGTAGCTATTTCTTGTCTACTTTGTTGTTTCTTTATCCATTTGTCAGCCACATCAAGGTCTATCCAATCTACAGCAGGTTTAAAAGTGTGCCCGAAAGGACATCGACCTACGAACCACCACCTCTCTCTCTGTAACGGATAGACTATTAAAACTGGTTGATGAGATAATACAACGTATATAATACTATATACAACGAACAACACATTATTCAGATCCTAATAATTTTAATTCATTCGGGTTAAGCTGCTAAGATATGAATGGCTGTGATCAACACAAAATACCTTTCCTTGAATTATTTTGTTTTAGGAATACACTGATAGTGATAGTGGACTTTCTTGATGCCCCAGGACAGCTAGTAGTTATAATTGAAGGTACTAGCTGAGGTGTATCTTGAGATATTAAATGCCATCATGACTGTTCTGGGTTTTAGGTTTACCAAGTAGTAAAGTCGTTGCTATCGTTGGACTATAGCTTTTATAACAGCTTGGATCCTACAAATAAACAGAATCTAATATTTCGAATAACTATATTTCATCTTCAATATTGCAGTAATAGTAACATCCATAATGTGGGAACGTGGAATTGTGAGGTTTCAACATCAGTATATTTAATAACGTTGGTTTTCACTACTTCATAACGTGAGTAGGCGAAAGAAAGGGACCGAGTGAGAGATTACCTATGCTACCTAAGGTTGTGTAAGGTACTACGATATAATGATTTATTGTAAGCCATGGGCGTAAGATAATTCTGGTGTAGAGCTCATTTATTTCCCAAAGAGGCTAAAATTTTAAAACGTAGGAATCGGTCAAAAGGTGAGGTTGTCATGGGGAAGTCAATGTTAAAGATAGCTGGAGTAATGGGTTCATTGACAAACATCCATGCAGCATGGATGGCCTCATCATACAGGTCACCCTTTCCCCAGAGGGGTTGACAGGACCATCGCCTACTTCAAGGCCATGGGTAACACATACATGCTGCTACAAAGTATGAAGCTATGCATATGTCATGTCAGGTTATCACCGAGCCCGCTGGGACATCCCTGCAACAGGATGTACTCAGTGCTCCATATTATAAGTATTCTGAGCCAGAAGTCAACCTAGGAATCCCTCTCTGAGGGTTTCAAATCTGTAGCAAAGACATCACTCTTCTAACACAGTCAGGGTCTAGAGTCCAATCCAGTTGCATAGGTTATCATGCATTATAAGCCGTCGGTGGTAAAATGGCCGTATTCATAATAAGAGGTATTTGCTTCAGGCCCCATCTCTCGCTGCCGAACACTGTAAAAAGTTGTTGTTCGTGAACAGCAATATGTGCTGTAACTATACAGTACTTTAGCTGTAAAAGATAATACAGCAACTTTTGCGGTACACATACAATTCTGTTACTGTAGATGCAGGTTCGAATCCCATAACCAGCAACCAGAGGGAGAGAGAGCAGAGAGGTTGGAGGGAGTACCATACTCCACAGCTCAAATATGACCTGATCTTTTCAAAAGCCCAATGATGCAGGCTACATAGTGACTGTCCCTCTAGCTCAGTCGGTAGAGCCGTGGGAGATGTAGTCTGAGGGTCAGCAGTTCCAGTCCCGGCAGGAAACTCTCACACAAACTACATTTCTCCTGATGCAATTCTAAAGTATAATATATTTTGGTACACTGAAATGTTACTATTGAAAATATGCAGAGGATAAGACCAATGTATCTCAACAATCTGCATGAAAGATAGTGAAATTTACTTTGAAAAACATCTATAGGCCATCAAGATTACACTTCAACTAATGGTAGTTCAGTCCTTATTAGTACATTACTGCAATAGGGTAATTTTCATATTATCCCTTAAGACATGAACAGGCTAGTTCTAAAATTGTCCCCAGGGATCCTGTGTTGACCTCATTACCATTCACACATAAGTAGGAGGTGTTTCAATGCACCTGACATGCAGGATTCACTGGCGTAGTGGTCATGGTTCAGGACTATGGATTGGAACCTGGGGGTTCAAATCTCCAAGATGTTGAATATGTGAGCCTTTTTAGAACTCAGGTCTGCGTCTACAGTAGATTCTACTGTAGGTCTACAGCAGAATTTACTGGAACCAAAGTTGCCCCCAATAGTTGCTGTACAGGAACACTACTTACTTCTAACAGTGAATGTATTTCACCTTTCTGTCACTGTATACACTTTAGCACACACATATTCCCCAATGGGATTAATCATTTTAGACTCTGCTTAAGCACCTAGTGGTCAAGTCAGGACATCTAAGACCACCACAATAAAGTATGTGTTCTCGCCCCCACCCCCGCATTCTCACTAGAGAGTCAGCATGCATTATTCTATTATGTAGGAAGAAGGGAGGGTCAAGTACTGCGTAAGAGTTCTTCTTAGCTGCCCACATAATGTGTCATGAACATAACATATTATGTCATAAACTGATAAGTAACAGGCGACTAGTATCTATATCAAATGCCTCATGGTAGTACTGACTTTGATAGCTTAATGGAAGCCACTTATTTAGATATTCATAGGAATCATAGACAGCATTGGTTACTATAATTAATATAGTATGTTCGCTTCTCTGGTCACACTATTGTCTCTTCCCATAATTATGACACTCGATAAAGTGATTCGATGAAAAACAGAGACAATTGTTTCTGAATTGGACATCATTTGAAATTTGGGATTTAATCTGGAGTTCAATACAAATTCATTAAACATGAACTATATCAATGCTTGTCTCAATGCCTGTCATTTTCAGCGTGAAATATCGTGGGAATAGTGTAACTATTGTGTTTTCTTTAATCAAAACTGCAGTACCAAACCATTTTGTGACTATTCTTTCGGTTATAGGTAAGCCATGACCTCTACTTTTATTCATTCATTTCAGACATAACTTGTATACATGTGTGAGGGCATGCCAAGACGCAGACTCTTCGTGATAGATTCCGTGTCGGCCATTCAGAGCAGGGCCTTAGCTATATCATGTTCATGAATAACATGTTACATAAGCTCGGTATGTCATATATAGGTCCATGCATGGAAGGGTCCCTTGGGTGTGTACGGATTCTGTCACAACTAGCTCAGGGTCTTTAGTGTATCAGATTCAGAGTTATATTCAGCTGATACGAATACACACACACACACACACACACACCCTTGGTGCCTTTTGCAGGAAATTTATACATATTTGGTGTAGTATCAAGCTGTTTGTGAGCCTTACTAATTAGAGCAGGAAATATATAATCAGGAAATTGGGTCAAAGGCAAAACATGGCTAAAGGGGCTTCAAATGAGAAAAAATGTAACAAACTGGTATTAGATATGTATTTAAAAAAAAGAACAATTACAATGAATGAGTTCAGATGGACCAAATAAGTACTGACGTTTGCTAGCTTTAAGGATAAAAACTTATAACACTGATCGTGAAATGTATATTACTGCAGGGTTACCAGTCAGCATTTGGAAAACAGCATAGAGATGGCCACGATACCTTCAGTTGCTATCCCACAGCATCACCTGCCGCCCATCACTTTGACTTTTGGAGGGGCGCATCTATAACGTCTGTGGGGTGTGTATCCTATGGGGTATTACTCGGTGATACGAGAAGGGTTGCTTGTAATGCTCTGTCAGCACAACTGCAAGTGCAACCACACCGCCTACACCATTCTTATATTTAAAAGCACTATACCAGGAAAAGCATTACACATGGTCAATGCACACTGTCTACAGCTGCAGCTACTATATATATTCCCGTGTATAACATGATGAACAAAATTGGTCTGATAACGGTCATATTCACAATAAATAAATTTTTTTAGGCTGGATTCTGCAAAGGGTTTGTACTAACGAGCCCCCTCCCTAATAGGGCTGGCAAGAACATGTAATCTATGACAGAAGGGTATTTATATCATCTGATCATGGACTAAATAGACAATAAGAAATCTTTCATGAGCATTACTGAATTATCATACAGAAGATGTCCGGTAAGGATTTGCGGCAGACTCTCACCTCGATATGCTCCTGCATGAGCGTGGGATGTGTGAGAGGGAGTGTGGGAGATGCACACACACACATAATAGAGAGTTTAAGATTGGGCAACGTGTACGGGTACTGCTACGGCAAGGGCTAAAGACAAGTACAAGTTAGAGCACACGTATAAGTAATGTAGTTAAAAATACATACTCCTATGTGAGCCTATACCAATGGCTGGTCTAACCACACAATGACGTGGACAGACGTGGAGAAAGGGTCTTCCAAGGTTAAATGTCACTTTTCATAATTAGTTCATCATTTTTCCAATAAGGTATGACAGTTTCAGCTGACCCTTCTAGTGTTTGAGAAATTGCTTCGCGAATATGGGATAATGTTGCTCTACCCAAATGACCAATATTCTACTGAAATTACTATTCACGACTGACTAAACATTTCCACGTTTCTAATCATAGCTTTGATACAGAAATGATACTTATATCCTGTTTTCAGTGTAGATAGCTCATGAGGCATTCTATTAATGTGCCTCTGCATGGGTAAAAATCGACACGCGCGACACGGCGAGACGGGCCTTTTAAAAATCGACAGGGGTGACACGGCCCTTTAAAAATCGACGGACACAGGCATCATTATAAGGCCCCTGTTTATGCTATACACATAAATTTCGACACAGCGACACGACCCTTTTTGCTAAAAATCGACACAGCGACATGGTCAAAATTGTGGGTATCCATGTAGAGGCACATTATATGACAGAAGGGTATTTATATCTGTTTCCATTAGAATAAAATTCATGTTACCATGGCAACACCCTTTAAGAAGAACACTCATTAAGGTCTTATTTGACTTTTAAAACATTATTTTTACCTTGCAAATATACACACATGACCCCGAAATAGGTTGTTTTCAAGAAAAACATCATTTTCTACATGTACAAAAAAGTGCCCTATACATCTTGGCCCATATTTTGACAGTCTTGGCCATCGCAGGCCCCCTAGTGGCCAAAACCAGTAGTAAAAACCGCACACGTAGGTCCCTTTCTCCTCGACGGCTCACATCAGTCGGCTCACTATGCAGGTGAGAATAAAGCCTCACAATCCAGGTAATTACAACCTGAGTTATATTTATCCTAGAGCCTATGGGCAACTAGAGCAGGTACCAAAAGGATAATGCTTAATCAAATACATATATGATACATTTCTTTGTATTATGATCTCCCCTAGATGTACATGTAGATAGGGTCCTACACGTCCAAAGCATCAAGGCGAGACGTTATATACTTGTAGATGGGAATACCCCCCACGTGACCTGTGATGCTACACGTTGCCGTTCCCGTACACGTCGTTATCTTAAACTCCCTAATGACAGGAAGGTAGAATATGGAGCACTGAGCACATGCAGATGCAACGATGTCCCCAATGGTATGGGTGATAACCTGACATGGTATATTATCCTTAGGACTGGTAGTGGCAGATATCTATGGCCTTAAACTAGGTCGTGAGTCAGGAAATCCCAAGGGATAATGTGACCCATGATACGTAACTCCACTTCTAGAGCCACCTTTTATACACAGAGTGGAGTTGGGTGAATGAAGTTAGTTCCTGTCAGAAGCCTTGATGAAATTGCATGGTATGCTTACTGTTATCTTCTATTACTTAGTTTTGAAATCATGGACAGTTGATGATCTCTGCTTTTTAAATCTGTGTAGTAATGTTCACCAATTGGATTCACTTGTTTCGGCACAAGGTTAGGAGAAGAGGGCACTAACTTGCTGGGTCGTATATGCCAACATCAACATATCACATCTAGACAGCATTAAAAAGTATGATGCCAATGAATAGAATAGCAATAGCTATTCTAAAGTTTATGCATCCTTTCATTCACATTCTAACAGCAAATCAACGTTTGCATTTACTATGAACGCCTATTTTATAGATGTATTTTCTATACAAAATCCTGCCAGACAACGGCTATAGCGGGCAAAAAGCATACCGGTCCGACAGAAAGGCTGCTACTGCCAGCCTGCATAGCTGGATGTAATCTAGGGCCTACATGTAATTTTTTATAGCTTGTAAATCGGACCATTATTAATGTTTATACAGTGTAAAACAGAAAGCATGAATATTTCCTGTAATGTTCTTCATTAATTTACATATCAAAATGATGAATATTATTGTAACATACAGAGGAACCCTATTAATGTATCACTATCGGTATAAACACCTGCTTTATACTTAATTCTTAAATAACAACATCACATGCCAATATCAGGGCCTACAATAAGAAAGCCAGGCCTGCAAAAAAATATCTCTGCAGGCCCGAATGTCCTGCATGGTGAAAAAGTTTTCGTATAGATTGGTGACATCTTCCGGTCCCGAGGCACATCCTTTCAGACAAAATGCCTGGTTGGACGGAGAAGGATGAGAAGGGGTTCAAATAATCAAGGCCGTGCACACCCCCTGGATACATTTAATAGAGAGTGGTGCACCTGTTTCTAGCTAAGCCAACTTCTAGCTAGCAGACTACCAGCTGAGTGGGGTGGGGGTGTCACCTGCTGCTCTGTCATATTGTGTATAATGTTAGCCTTGATGGGTAGAGTTCTCCTTGGCGAACCCGGCTGCTCACAAATACCAGGCACCCTGGGTATACGTCAAAAGTGCCCTTCAACAGCTGAACAGTCAACTTACGACACACAGCAACTATTATGTTAGACTTACGTAGGATGTGCAAGGTATCCACTACAGGATACTAGCTTTAAGCGTGCATAGACGGTGTTAAATACCACTTTATGATTACTGCCAAAGGGCACTGCAGTGAAGGTCACAATAGAAATGGTGGTTTTATCGGACGTTATGAAGTGATTTACTGACGAGCCAAAGTAGGCTTCAAGTGGTTCTTGATTATGGTTCTCTTTCTCATATTCCAATAGATTATCATCTCTAGTGCAGAGGCACATTTTGCTATTTATTACCTAGTTGGAACAAGAGCTTTAAAATGGGAAGTTTAATGACAAACTTAATGGCAATGGAAGCGTTGAGAATATTATTTGAGGAAATCGATTCTCCGAGGTCTCCACAGAAAACTGGTAGAGTAGCCAGAAATAATTCCCTATCTCTGAGTTACACATCACTTACTTTTCACCAAACTTTCAATGTACACTTTCAATTTGTTTTCTCATATCATATTGAAGAACACAGTAGCTCTAAACCACCCAAGCTGTTCTACTGCCAATATGCCTGCATATACGTCTCAGTATTTATTGCCAGGCTACTGAACTATGATCAAATCTGACATAGGCAGGTCATTTTCTATAAAGTACGCACCTCGGTAGTTGACAAACGTTTGAGAATTGATTCTTATGCAGCTTTTTCAAGAGAATCCCATTCTACCAGGGGCCATTGCGAATTTTGAATATTAAGGCACCTAATTAGCATATTCTAGTTAGATGGCCAAAATAGCAGGTTGACTAAGCTAGAATATCATAAAATGAGGCCAAAAAAAAAGGTTTGTTTCAGGTAACATGGGCAGAAAATGTAGGGTCGGTAGGTCGGATTTATTTTCAACATGAAAGTTCTAACCAGCTGGTCCGAAAACCCTATAATTGACCAAAGAATGGTAAAAATAGGGAAATTTCTTCAAAATTGCATAAAAAAACATAGGGTCGGCCCTGTTTTGATATTGTCGGGGGGTTGACCTAAAACAAACATTTTAGATCTGGTAGAATGCCTGCAGATTTGGGTAATAATCAAAAATGCATGCTTTCATACATTTTCATCATGTCCTAATTAACATAATTTATGCAAAAATGAAGATATATGCACAATCTCACTGTTAAATGACCAGGTGATAGAAACACATGACACCCTGCAGAACATTTCTGAATTTTGGCACACACATCCCTAAGACCATAAACCTAAACTATCAATCAAAGGCCATTACAGATATAGGCTGTAGCCATTATGGCAGCCATTTTCCAAGATGACCGCTGCTGAATATTTTAAATCATGTATCTCCTCTTTTAATCAACTTAGAATCATGATTCCAAATGTTAAATATATATTTCTGGGGCCAAGGATTACAATGACGTTACCTTCTAGGATGGCAGCCATCTCGGATTTTAATGAGGTTATCCCTTAAAAAATGTAATAATTAGCTGATTTTCTAAGCCAAACCCAACTCTGTAGACACCGACCCTGACCCAAGAGCTAATGACCCATACTTTCGATAGTGGGCTACCTTCTTAAGAGCTACCTTCCTACAGGCCCAGTAGTCCCACAGGAGTGGTTGCGGAAGACTCCATGAGACTGTATACCCTTAATATGCTATAGGGTTCTAACTTGTCAAGGGGTAGCACCAACTGTTTGTACACATCAGATCTGATCTAACCGGTCGGACAAGATGGCACTGTGCCTCTTTGTACAGTCTGGCAGAGGCCAGTCTAGGTACACAAGTGGTACTATATATAGTCTCTCGGGTTAATCTGCAGATACAGTACCTGGTTTATCGCTGTAACTATAACCAATATGTGTAGTATGTTTTTAATTTTAGCTGAAGTGCTCACCTCTTCACTCAACTCTGTGTTACTTACTCAGCTTTATAACTTGAACTGATTGAAGCTACTTTAAAGCAGATTAAACTTTTGAAATGTCTTGACCATGTACCTGGAAGCAAAACAATGGAGTGTTGCTGGTTGTTGGGACTATATCGAGCTTGGTTGCCCCTCCGGGAGAGTTAATTCAATGTCACTCGGGGCATGTGGGGCCAGCTTTGTCTCATTGTATTGCTATAGAACACTTCACCATTACTATACAACAATCAATTCTGGGATACCTTGCATCATAGAATTATTTCCCAGTGTGGTGTATGTAGGGGCACAAGATGTTTCATCTATACAGCTGGTGCTGTGGTAGGCAGCTTTGTGTGGGTCGCAGAATGAATACAGCCTCTTTCACCTGAGCTCTCACTCAGTTACAATGATAATTTGAGTATCTGAATAAAATCAATTCTAGATTCAAAACGGAAGACACATTTCTTGTGCCTTCATGCCTAAATGTATTCAATAATTGTAGTTTGTATCTGACTGCATGATCATTGCATCTTTGACCCACCAAATCATAACAGGCCTAGGTAAGGGAAGCTTACATGGCATTAACCAGCCAACATGGGCTCTATTACTGAAATATAATAACGTCCAATTATTGACACCTATGTGATAGGACGACCTATTACAATATTATATAATACAAATAAAGACTTGGGTGACAAATTTCATACAAGCACAATAACCGAGGCCAAATTGATTAGCCAATTGATTCTTCTATGATATATAATACATCAATGCAATTATGCCTATGTGCAGATCAAGACTGGTACACACAGGAGGAAGATAGGGAGAATCCACTATCTCTCTCCAGTGCAGAACTGGGGACTTTACAGCAATGCATTGAGACTGCAATGAGACCCCGCTGGGTTGGTATCACCGATAGTGAATGTAAGGGAAACCGAATAAAAACAGGTCTCAGGTAAACGCACCCTGAAACGGACAGACACCTATAGGGTCCGACTAAATGTAATTCATTCATTTTGTTGTTAAAAGTTTTATATACATATTCCAAATGGTCCACTTACCTTACCCTCTGTCATAATCGCTTACTGCTTTCCAACAGTGAAACTAGACCTCAGATTGGTTGATAATACATATATAAATAAAATACCATCAACAAATGGTCATATCTACAATGAACAGGAGCGTCTGAAAGGGGTGCCTTTACTTTAATTAATGAAGGTCTAAAGGATGGACTCTCATAAAATTATGTTGTCTTGGCCTCATAAATATGACACATACTATAGGAAGCCAATAGTATATGGGCACCACCGTTCACATTCATAATAACCGGTGATGCAATTAGCAGTATGTGGAAAGGGTCCTTTCACACCACCTACAATGCATATAGGGATGTAACAGGTGAGTTAAACCACCGGTAAAGTGCTGAAATACTACCCGATGCCATTGATGCCTATTATATGTACAGTATAATGCCTCACTCTTGGTACAGGGTGGGGTGAGGGGCTTGTCGAAAGACACCGGTTGCTTTGGAGGATGGGGAAGGGGATGGTGGTATACAGCGGCTGATCTGATTCAGCTCTATATGTCGTAAAGGTGTCGATAATTATACATTACAAAGCACCCTTTCAGTGGTATACAATGGACACTCTCCCGGTATGTGGTATACAAAATGTATACCTTAGCAATAATACATACATGGTAACATCTTATGACTTACAACATTTCCCCTGACTGTAAAAATTGAATTTCATCTCCATCCTGAAGTCGGACACCAAGGTATGGAATGACAATTATGTTTATCATCATTAGGAATAGGAACCTGAACTACCCAACCATCGTTATTACGGTCTCCTTGATATAACTCCATTCTTCTCCAAATCCTAGACTTCCTCCTTTCTCCACCATGTCTCGACCGCTTTACCCGGGTACCTTCCATTCCTGCCTTCATCTCGTTCCTCCTTTCTTTCTTCTTGACATCCTCCTGACAACTCTCTTCCCCCCCTTCCTTCGATCTTGTCTCAACCTCATCCCTCTCAAAGCCTTCCCAACGCATGTGAGTTGATTTGTTTGCAAGTGACATCGTAACAGAGTGCGTGGGTGTAAGTGGGGTTGTGGCACACAGGATTGGTTCTACCGCCAACTCTAGGCTAGCACAAACACGGGATGTCACCATGATAGCTGGCAGATAACACTTCATTTCCCTCCTCTCTGAAGTGCAACTCATACAGCTAACCTTCTTGCAGTGACACTCATGCAGCAAAAGCAGTATCCACTGCCCCCTCCTCCAGTTTGCATCTCAATCATAATCTCCAGTCCCTGTCACCCTAAGATAAAAGATCCAACACATATACCACACACTCCTCTGGCTTATTCCATCGTCCTAATGCTGCTTTTCCTTATGTCTCGAACTCTCCCGCTCATATTTGTGTTCCCTCTTCCCCTCTTCTATGTTCTGCTGTCAATACTCCTCTCCATCTGTCTTTCATCGGAGATAATTACTTGTTGTGTCTCACTAAATAAAGGAGAAAAGTGGCATAACTGGGGTAGTTTTGTAGCTTGCACCATTGATATTGTATAATCCTCTCTTTCTCTTGGTCTATGAAATGTCATGTAGATGAAGCAATTGCTTTTATAGTCGAAACTGCTCTGGGATTGTTAAGTTACAATAAAGGAATTAATCTGCACTTTATCATTTGTGATGCGTTTTATAGCCTCTTGAACATGCAGTAAACTTGCAAATCAAGCAATGTAAACATTTAAAGTGACAGAAACTTCATTCAACTAGATATTTACAACTTGGATAATATTCTCATTATTTATAGTTAGTGAAGCAGTCATAATATCAGGAGTAATAATGTGAGAAATAGGCTACTCCTGTTCCAAGACCAAGGCCGTTCAGGGGATTTATGTATCTCCTAACTTATCAGAAGCAAAACACAAGCAAATTTGATCATAATCTAAGTGTGAAAAGGAAAATAACTGGGCCTATGAATGAGTCGTTTTGTATGCACTGGTAAAAGGAACACTGGTCATCTCGATAGTTGCTGCTCTTCATCAGCTACAGACAACTAGGCCCCATATGACCAATACCTGCTTCCTAGGGGTAGTATTTGTTCTACCAACCCTACTGATTACAAAAAGACCTCATGACTCTTGTGGGCAGTTATTGGACCAGTTCTCAGGCCCCATACACTGTATACTAGGAAAACCTGACATTCCGACAATTTATAATATTTTCCTAATACGTTGGTGGACGTCTAACTATACATCATCATTACAATAATATAGCGACCAGTATCAGCAAATTGAAATGTATACCAATGTTAGAAATAGCAATGATGCAGTCTATGTTAGCAGATATTCTGCAATGCATTAATAAAAACTACATCCATCACTTGGTGTCCCCGCTGTAGTTGTCGGATTTAAAAGAGTTAATCTGATGTTAACACCAGTAATGAAATTACAGCTCTGTCTTTTTGGTCAGTTCACTTTAACCATGCAGTGACTGTTGTATGCCATTAAGAGAGTCATATATTCTCTCCTTATATATTTGTTCCAGGTCTTCTAAATGTCAACCACTAGTTCTGGACGCTATTCTAGCCCTAATATCAGTTATAATGTGTGTGTGTGCAACATACATTTTGGTAAACATTTCGTAACATACAGGTCCTCAGTTAGTTTCTCACAGTAACTGCCAGTACTCCATCCACAACTAGATCAGGATAATACCATGTCCATTTTGCTGAGTGAGGTTTTCTAGTTGCAGCTTAAAATGACTGACCAAAAGAGGAAAGTACTCCCACCTTAATTACAACATCTCGCAGCAGAGCTCTCTGCCATCGGTTCATTTGGGAATTTCAACTGAAATTACTTCAGCACCGTATAGTCCTACTTGGGAGGGCAGCGAATGGGGGGGGGGGAGTTGTCAGTGGGGTGTAAATATACTCTGTGATGTGAGTAGGGTTGTTCATACTATTGATATGCGCGGTCAGCACACCTACAATAACCACCTTCAGCGTTCTCATGAAACACCGTACCAGGAAAAGGATTTCACTGTCAATTCTGAGTCGGTATACAATGTCGGTATACAAGGGCTGACTTTAACACAGACAATGACATTATGAAATTTAATATAGCCCATCAAAATGAACGTGTGCACAACGACTTATCATTAGCCATAAACATACATGTATACATATAAAAAAGGAATTAGGCAAAGGGAGCTCCCATTCTGCCAATGCTGCATGCTGCCAGAAGCACAGTAATAGGGAGACATACAGTTATCATTTATGTGATTAGTCTGCATCAAATATAAGCCAACCCATGCTATATGTTGGTAGCCCGTGATCATCCAACGAAGCCCCAATTTTCCTCATTGCTGCCCCATAGCCTGATGGCATCGGGTCTCAGACACACCTCACTGTGTGTGTGTGTGTGTGTTGTATCATATCTGTTTACTATATAAGGGTTATCATCCCTGTATGATGGCCACCGTCCACTGGGCCGTAATCCGCCTTTATATTCCCAATTTACACATTCTTAGTTTAAAGCCGCAGTATCCTTGTGCTTAGACACGCTTGGAAAACACCAGAGGGCATTGCCGTGACACCCTTGTGCTGCCTGCTCCTCCCCCTTTGCCTTCCTCTTATAGCAGAGGTTAGAGTTGTAGATTCCACCCAATAATAGAACAGTGGGGGGCAAACAAAAGCCACGTGGGTGATACTTTATAGGGTATGTGAACCATATCTCAACCAGCAACGGTCATATTAATGCATTGGTAATTGATATAAAATGAATTATGTTCCGGTATTCTCTTATGCTTGTTATATGTGTAACTATAGTAAAGTTTGCAGGCTGTATTACGACCCAGGTAAGTAAATATAATAAAGTTTAGCCTAATGATCCTATCATGGTAAAACTACCCAACCACGTGGATGCATGTGTTTGCCCCCACCCAGGACCATGTGACGTAGTAACAGAGGAAACTCTAACCTCTGCTATACTATGTTCCTTATAAGGTCATAGGGACACATGGATTGCCCATTCAAACTGTTATTATAGCTAAGGTATAGGTTGATGGCCACGGCTCATTGCAAAGTTGATATGTCGGCATATACACGTGTATAGGGGAGGTTACAGTTTCCTTAGGGAGTGCTCATATTTTAACAACAGGGGGGTGGTGAGATTTTGCGCGGAGTGCCCGAAATTTCTTCACCCCCCCTAGAGGGGTCGAAATTTTTTACCCCCCCCCCCCGGAGGCCGATAATAACGCGCGTTCGCGCCCCTTTGTAGCATAGTAATGCGTGGGCTTTTCCCCTCAAAACAGGTTGTATTTTTTTGACCCCTTGATTTTTAATGCCCAAGAGGGGACTATATTCTCCCCCCCCCCCGGTCAAGGGGTCCAAATTTTTTACCCCTCCCCCGAATCCACCCCCCCCCCTGTTGTTAAAAAATGAGCACTCCCTCAGTCCAACTCAACAACCCTAACTCGGGCCCTTGATGGTGGGGAGGGGGTACCAGGGTGGTGTGTGCTCCTACCTCTGCTGGTAGTGATCGTACTAGACCTCTGTGGTTACCGACAGGAGTGCTATTTATGGGTGGTGGTGATCAAACAAATGCAGTGCCCTGTGCTGGGTGCGGTCAGTAGGGCCTGGGGGGCACTCCCTATCTTTCTATGGTAACTATGTGTGGACATCACCTCGAATTATGTGCCCTTATCATGGGAGAAAAGTCAACAAACACCCTTTTCACTGGAAACTGAGAAAGGACCCAATCAGGCCCTTCCCAGGGACCAAAAACATACCCTTTTCCTTGGAATCGTGTTCACACATAATAATCAATGCTGAGGGAGTGCCCCCCCCCCTTAAACAGTAGGGTCAGTCCAGGTGGGTGATATAAAGTCTTGGCTTCCCCATACAGCGGATCCAGGCCCCTGTACTTTGCATACAGTGATTCGTTGGCGGATCCCACTCCATGTAGGCAGGCCATACTATGATAATTAGCAAGCTATAGGATCAAAAAGGCGGGCAGAAATGCAGGGATACTGAGGCTTTAACATTATTTTGCCTTTCACTGACTTGGAGGGTGAGCTACAAGGAAGGCATAGATGGCCGTGACTATTGACAGTTCGAACTGTCACTAACTGTCCAAAAGGGAACTGTAAATAATAGAAAATCAATCTCTTATTTCCAGTTTAAACTGTCAATAAGGGAATTTTATTTTGTAATTGACTGTCAATAAGAAGATTGATTTCTACTATTGACAGTTTGCACTGTCAATAGCCGGCCAACCTTGATTTAGCTATTGACAGTTCAAACTGTCAGTAGTGGAATATTTTCCCCTTATTGACAGTTTGAACTGTCAATAACCAAAATATTTTCCACTATTGACAGTTTGAACTGTCAATAGCGTTTTTGTTGAAGGATTTTGCTTAAATGATTATCTCCGCCATTCTACCTGTCTACCTGTCAATTCAGGAAAATAACTGATTGTCACACGTTGGGTCTTGATAGAGAATAAAACATAGAGCCCACCTACCCAAAACGACATGATTCATAGCAAGATATGCCAGAAATAATTTCTCATTTCGAACTTGCCTATTGCTGCCACCTAATAGACCTGTCAATGTCTCCATGATTGTTTCATACAGCAGAAGAGGAGAATAACAGTAACATTAAGCTACCCTATGACTACATATCCTTCTCGAGTTATTGCGACGAACAGGTGTAGCTAATTCCAGGTAAGTAATGCACTGTTTCAATGTATAGGATATTGTACTAATACGAGCAAATCATGTTATTGAATCATTCAGAACAATCAGCATGTAATGATCCATAGACCAAAGTCATCAGCCGAGTGATTCCGTTATGATACTGCATGGGCAGATACAGCCCGGACTTCTACAGGCAGGGGTACATAGAGTTATGTAATGTGCATTTGCCCATCTTTGTATCCCTTTTCACTTCAAATGCAGGGTATTGTTAATAGCATTATCGGGGAACTTATATGGAAGAGGCAGGATGTGGGTCTGTATAGACAATGGTATATAACAATGGAATACTTCAATGGATGGGGAGCAGCAAGGCAGGGATTGGGAAGCTGGCCATTCAATATCCAGGAAAGGGCGAATGTATGTGAAGAGGCAATGAGGGAGGGAGGGAGGCAGATGTGAGTTTGGAAATACAGTAACCTTTGGAATAGGTGGGGCCCGTACATCAAAGCTAAGATAAATCAAAGTAGCATAGGATGTTGATAATCACAGAATATTAATGGGGAAGCAGACATGAGCAACTACCTTGGTGTTGGCATATAGACAAAGGGCTACACGTTTGACAGTTGGCTCAGTCAATTCATGACTGGGTATTAAAGATCCTTTCAAACAGGAACACAGCATAGATTCTATATATCCTGAAACAAGCAACAAATCTACCAATCTATGGTATCATATTGAACTGATTCCCATATTATAGCAGATAGATCCCATTGGTGTGAGTAAGGATCTTTAAACCCAACACAAGCAGGCACTACCAGACAATCCCCATAAAGGTGGTGGTTTAATTAGCAAATTGTGGACACCACATACTTACAGCTTGAACAGTAGAGGTGTGGAAGGTCATTTACAGCATCATGTCAATGGCAGCAGCCAGAATGGGAAGTTATATTGTTGGCTTCCAATGTGGCTTGTTAGATGATAGGCCTATAGGAATATTTTGATACGGATATCTCCAAGTGCTGTAGGGCATTTTAGATGCTTATTGACATAATAATTATTATAATGTCATAGAACCCTTATCAGATCTTGGCAAACCTGTAGAATATTACAACTGGTTCTTGTTTCAATCAGGGGTTTGAGGGTGCACTGGTTTTGTCCGAGACATCTACCATTTTGCTGGTGCTGTGGCTGATATAATGCCAGGAAAAAGTCATGCATGTTCTACCTATCAAAATATATGTAGTATGCATGCATGAGAAGTGAAAAAAGACAGCCATGAAAAATGTGTAAAGCATCTATAATTTGTAGATCAACCAATTAAACGACAGCACTAACATGGGTTTCCACCACCATGGTTCTAGTTCAATCTGATAGGGTGTTTAAACAAAAGCAGCTGGTGAGCTTACTCTTTTTAATGTGTCTAACTCTTACTCTTATTAATGTGTCTAACTTTCCTTTCTTAAGCATGCATTTCCATACTTGGCTCTCATTACTTCCTTTTCCCTGCTGCTTTCCTCTAACCTGCTCCGTCCCTCCCATCCATCTCATTCTCTCTCCCAATGCCTTCAATGTTTCTGTCCTCCACTCTGTGGCTACACTCATGTTTCCAAGTTCTACATCCTCCCCCTATAACCCCTTCCACAGTATGTCAGTTGAGAGGGTTGCATTTAGCATCATAACAGAGAGAGTTTTGATTTTATCACTAACCAATTTGACAAAGGAGGTGCAATCATGTCTGCATTATAAATATTCCTGGTCTTGAACATTAAGCATAACTAGAGGAACTAATCTGTTCTTCATCCTGTACTATAGAACTGGTGATTTTTATTGATCTGCCTATAGCTCCTACAGCCAATGTATGGTGGTAGTGGGACTGCCTGCTGATGGGATGTCCAAATCGGCTGGTGGAAAACGGCCCTTATGATCGAATGAACAGTGAATGAAGTGCTATTGGAACTTCTAAAGATCAGAAAAAAATAGCTTGGCCATGGAATAATTAGATTTCCATGCACTCCTAAAACAGACAGCTGTCTAGCTAAATTGTATTATTTCAATCATTTTCCCCATAGTCTCATATTACTGAAAACCAATAAATAGTTTAGCAAGTATCCATATAGGTCTATTTTTACAGAAGTATGTTTATTAGATGATACACCATTGTGCCAAATGTGTTCTCTGCCATCGAATCAATAAGTTCTTTTTATTGTATTCACAGAGAAGGATCCTAGGTATGTATGCAAACACCAATACTGGAAATCCCCTGTATAAGATAACAGCTTTTGCGACTAATGATAGCAGTACTGACAGTAGGTGACTCTAGAAATATTAATAAAAGAGAGGGGAAAATACCCTTGTGACTCTGCTTTCCTATGAATGGCTGTATACATTTAAGGAGGGTATAACCTTTCTATATCATTTATTGATTACATGCATAACTTTATCACCATTCCAGGCAATCTATGTCTCCACATCACTATGAATAATGAGTGATCCTCTAACAGCACATTTGTTATGTTTATGTATACCATGATATGAGTTGAGCTTTACTATCGTTATTTACAAGAAATGATGCAGTCTTTTACAAATATGCCATTATTGTATATTGTCGATTGCAGTAGCAAATACGCAAGAGATAAGTGCAAGAAGTATATGTAATTAGCAGGCAGTACATTTGGTCATCTATAGCTTTGATTCCACAGCCATCAAATCAATGATCCATCACATATTGTCAATCTGTCTTTTCATTGTAGTCTATTCATTTCTTTCTTGATGAATTAGAATAAAACCATCTGAAGAGAACCGAAACATGCAAGTTCCAGCTACATTAATCATATGATAATAATAGCTCATGGTAGAGGCCCTGGTAGGGGCATAACCTTGTGGCAGACTGCATTTGCTTGAAGCAGCTGACCAAAAGCCTAACACAGAACAACTAAGCCTTTCAGAACTACAATAACTATATCACTTCATACAGTATACCTCGCTGCTGCAAGCCCTGCTCGTCCCTACTTTGTAAATTGATGTCTGCGGAAGCTAGGGAGAAGCATAAGGAGTGTGGAATCGTTATCAAGGTTATGTAGAATTCCTTGGATGCAGTTCACAGAGAAACATGCACCCATTTCTGGCTAGGCCAACTGATCGGGGACTGCTTGTACGTGGAGGTTCTAGGGGTAAAGGTAAGGGAAGGCCATCTGCACAATGTCCCCCAGTTAAAAGTTCACAGTCAAACATAATCTTATTGATTTTAATCATGATCCAGAGACGCCTCTGCAAATATATTTGCCGATGTTAGTGAACTTCATGCTGAAACATACCGGGGGGATCTGCAATAGCACCATTTCTGTCAATATTGACCTAGTTAGAGACGTGTTCTGCCATTCAGGGTTCTTAACTAGTTCATAAAAATATGTTTTCAAATATCCCAATAAAGCATAGAAAGGATCTTTTATCCAGCGGCATACAGCCGTACTGATAGTTATTTAGTTTGAGAGACTCTCAAAACCGTGATGAATATGACAAGCTTAATAACGGAGCTTGATTGGTTATGAGGGCATTTGCAACGTATCACCACAGTGAATGAAGCTGATTGCTGCTGTCAAAATACGGTAGTAGAGTACGTTAACCCCCCCCCCATTACTGGTAGGGGGGGTAACGGTTTTCTATAGCATATATGTTCAAGTAATTATAAGCAGAGTCGGCAAATAACCCGCCGGTGCTGCATTTAATATTGAACCCAATATTGGCCAAATTACACATGTCTCCCTCAAACCTCAAACCTCAAACAGATTTTGACCGTGCTGCACAGGGATGTGAGCACGGTCACAACTTAATGTACTGATCCCAAGGAAACCCAAGCCGTATCTAGGTCACAGTGCACTAAGATGGGGCAAAATTGCATAAATATATCATTTGAATTCTTTTGTTGCTGATTCTTTTTGAATGAGATTCTTGAATCTAAGGACTCTGAATGGCAAGCCGATACACCTTCCTCCATTATGTTTTCTGAACAGACATTTCAGAGACATATTAAGTAGGATCTCTTCAGCATTGTAACTTATTTAAGCTGGCACACAGGATCAAAACCTTCCTGTTCAAGGATATTAAATTTAGTTAGGTCTGCAGTAACGACTTGGGCTTCCTATGATCATGTATACGAGTCCAGCCGATTATAGACTTATTACCAGAGCACAAAAGATGACTATACCTTTCAAAGATTGGTACATATCAATAACTGAAAATGGTAGATAAGCTCTAAAAGCATCACATCCCATAATAAATAGCAATAATTATAAAAAATCAGTTTTATTGATAAAAAAACAAATAAAATGGTATTTTTTAGTCTAAATTTGGTTCTAGAAGGAATTTTTACAGTCTGTTTTCAGTTTTGAGTAACTGATGTGATACTTAAGAAACCGGGACAATCATCTCCCATTTTGTGTAATGGAATGGTTTCCATGGCAACCAAAAATGTCTTATATGCTAATTTTCCATAGAAAACGTTCTTTTTGCATTCCAAATATGGAATGTTTGCAGTAAAGATAGAACAATTACAATAAGTCTATTGAATTATACACAAAAAATTAGCCTAGAGAATTTTTACTTGAATTATGCCTTTCTAGCCCTTCTGGTGCCCCCTGGTGGCCAAACCCAGTACTAAAAATCCCCCGCGGATGGGTCTTTTCGCTTGTTGGGTCACATTTATTGTTTTCGTGGTGAAATAGGCATTACTCTCTGTCATCTATCATCAAAAGAAAGATCTACCTTGTACACAATAAACACTTTATGATGTATATGACACATGACTTGGATTGCAGGGTTCATTGAAACCATTTAGAGTTACCGAGGCCAAATTGATCAGCAGATTGATTCGCTTGTAGGTAATCCATACAGGGTTTGGAGGCAATCACCTCTTACCTACATGATATAGAGCCACAAGCCCAGAGTAGTGGATTCACTTTTTCATCGTTCTTCCTAAGTTTGACTGTGGGCTGTACCTATCGAGGCCGTAGGCTGAGTATAGTACGGCCAACAAGGGAGATCCCGGGCTAGCCCAACAAGTGAATTACAAACAGACACAGAGGCAATGTGGTCAAGTAACCAATTCGGATAGAGCTTTACCCCTTTATGCAGAATCTCTAGTGACTCTCTGCATAGTTATTGAGGTACCTCGGAATTTGGCAATTTAACACTCGCATTAGATACCATACCTTTTTGTCCGGTGAACTTTGGACTTCTATAGGGGACCTGGCCTTAGATTTCCATGTCCTCTCCCAATAGATACCTCTCCCCTGTATCCCCTCTGAGCACCACTGTTTGTACAACTCCTGGTTCCAGCCCTGTTGGGACAGTGTGCAGGCTCTTCAGATGCAAAACCCAAGTTGATTTTCTCTCTTTAACACTCATAGGGCGCCAGATGGTTTTCAACGTTAATATACGGGTATAAAGTACCCAGAGAGAGAGAGAGCATTACAAAGCAATCTATACAAAGTACAAATATGACTATTTGCATAGGTTTTGACTGGGGTCTGTATGGACCTCAGAGGTCTATGATTCCTCTAAAGATTAATTGTGGTGATAGATAATATAATATCCAGGCATCTTTTGTAAAACACTATTTGTAACAATTACATAATTTCCCATGACGATCCAGGCAATATTACTATGCAATTTTAACGAATTTAGTTCGACCTCACTTAGTAAGATAAGAGCTATGTATTTAAAATTATATCACTGAAACCAATATCACTGTAGAGTTACTGGCCAGCAGTTTGGTTGGAAAGCACCAAATAAATAGCCACGAAACCTATAGTTGCTATCAAAGCATCACCTGACAGCTCACTGTGAGGAGGTGGTTGGTCTGTAACGTCTGTGGGGTGTGTATTGTGTGTGGTATACACTCTGTGATATGAGAAGGGGCGCTTGTATTGCTCTGTCAGCACAACTGCAAGTACAGCCACCGCCCACACCAATCTCATATCTCAGAGCATCATACCAGGAAAAGCGTCCTGCAAGGCCAAAGGAGGCTGCGAAAAGTTGTAACTACCATAAAACCCTGCTTATGAACCGATCAACCGATTTCAAAAAGAATTAGTATAATATTCTCCATGGGGAGGGGTTTGTGCTAATAGTCCTCCCAATAATTATAGTTGTCATGTAACTTCAGACAGAGACATATTTGAAGAGTTTCGTTGCAAAATGCAATAAATCCATTCCAGAATTGAAGCATGTAGTGATTTCTCTAAGGCTACCATATTGACAATTATAGTGGCACGGATATATTGTGTACACCAGAGAGGACCTATAGACATGAAAAATAGAATTTTTAAGAAACACCATTTCAAAATTACATTTACCTATTCCTGCCCTACAGCATTGTCAAAAATTGGTTTCTACTTAAGGCAACCTCTAGGAGACTGGGTGGGAGGCTGGGGGCCGGAACCTGCACAATACTGCTCTGTCACAATGTGTATGATTACAGAGAAAAGAAACAGCCTCTGGCTGACCTAAGGGAGTCACCTTGGGGAGTCATTTGACCCAGAGAGCTATATGACCCAGAGAGCTATATGACTCCCCCAGATGACTCCCTTAGGTCAACCAGGGAGTCACAGAGGCTCCCTTAGGCGACCTGGACTCCCCTGAACAAGGAAGTCATTCCGGAGGCAGCCTGGACTCCCTTTAACGCTGTTTCTTCTCTCTGTAATGTTAGTCTTGGTGGGAAGAGTCCTTATCCTACAAAATTGCCATTATCCTACAAAAACATATAGGTTTGTAGTATAAGGGCTGTCAGTCAAGCCCTTATCCTACAAAATTTGCCCTTATCCTACAAAACACCTGTCAGGCCCTTATCCTACAAGATTGCCCTTATCCTACAAAACCTATACTATTTTTGTAGGATAAGGGAAATCAGTTACCCCCTTATCCTACAAAACCTAAATAAGGGAGGATTTGTAAGATAAGGGCTATCAGTCAGGCCTAATAAATGCACTACAGCCAGACAACCCTTATTTTCATACACTTATTTCCCAAGGAAATCTAATGAACCTGAAATTTTGAGAGCCATCCTGCGGGCGATTTTTTGATAACACAAGGAAATCAAACTTAATCCAACAGCATACCTGTAGGCCCTATGCCTCTGGGCTAGACCTGATGTCAAATGAATTAAAGCATCAGGAACATTTTTATGAGATAAGGGCAATTTTGTAGGATAACGGCCTGACTGATTGCCCTTATCCTACAAAATACATAGGTTTCGTAGGATAAGGGCACTTTTTGTAGGATAAGGGCAATTTTGTGGGATAAGGGCCTAACAAGACTTCTCCTTGGTAAACTGGGGCAATCACAAACACCAGACAACCTGGGAATAAGTCATAAGTGGCTTTGGTGGCATTCAACAGCTGTTCAACAAACATAACACACAGCAACTGCTGGCTACCGAATTTGCTCACGGCATTCTGCTAGACATGTGCAAGGTACCTAATACTGGATACTAGCTTTAATTGTGCATCGACAGTTTTAAATACTGGGCTTTACCAATTCATAATGTGATAGGAGAGGAAAGTGTAGGCAACAA
The DNA here is from genome assembly GCA_947462335.1 of Harmothoe impar. Taxonomy (NCBI): domain Eukaryota; kingdom Metazoa; phylum Annelida; class Polychaeta; order Phyllodocida; family Polynoidae; genus Harmothoe; species Harmothoe impar. The sequence continues at coordinate 80,005,272 of OX381705.1, forward strand.
TAGAATTGGTGGTTTTAGAAGTTTATGATGTGATTTACAGACGAGCCAAAGTAGGGTTATGATGGGTCTCTACCTTATGTCCCCATAAAATATCACCATGGAACATTGTTTTATTGCAAAATCACATTTTGCAATTCGCCTAGTTTGGGCATGAGCTTTAAATTAGGAGATTTATTGACAGACTAAATGGTAAAGGAGGTGATGAGAATTTTATTTGAGGAAATACATTCTCTCCTACTTCAATGAATGCAAGCGTAATCTTGTATATTACATTAACACTGTTTCTGTAAATATGATGATGTACAGTTACAATTTGATCACCTGCTTTATAATAATCGACATTTGAGTATGAATTCCCCCCTATGGTAAGTGCTGTAAGTCTTACATGGACATCATTCCAAACGTCACATTCCAGAATATTACTTTCCTGTTCATTAGCAAGGCGCAATGCAACAATCAGTGAAAGGAAAGCCCAATGGCTGTTGTATCGTAATGTAAACGCTGTAGGCCTATGTAAATCGAATTATTCAATGGGGCGCCAGGAATGTTCCAGAGGGTAACATTACCTGACAGTCGCAAAATGATAATTTTACACAACATGTTCTGAGGTGTATTTCCGATTTAAAAATTGATCCACTAAGACATAGTACTGGTGACCATAACATCATTCATGCAAAATTAGATGTACTTATAATTGTGTTTAGAAATCTACAGATGTTGTTTCTCTCTCCTCACTTTCTTTCACTTTGCCTCTACTTCACCCCTCTCAAAGGCTTCCAAATGCATGAGAGTTGGGTAGGTTGCAAGTGACACTGTAGCAGAGTGTGTGGGTGTAAGTGGGCTTGTAGTACAAAGGGTTCTAGTGTCAACTCCAGCACAAACATGGGATGTCACCATGAGAGCTGGCAGATCACACTTCATTCCCCTCCTCTCTGAAGTGAAATTCTGCCAATACAACCATCTCACAGCCAGACACATGTAATAAAAGCAGTATCCACCCCTCCATGTCTCACTTCCTCCAATGTGCATCTCTCATATTATCCGATCCATGTTACACTTGAACCAAACATCCGACCCCACCTAGAACTACTACGAGACCCTCCGCCTCATTCATTCAGCCTCTTGCCTCCCTTTCTCTTGTCATTTCATCTCTCACTTTCATACCAAGTGTGCACGGAACATTGAATTAACGTTGGGAATGGTTGTCAAAGTTGATTCAATATTTAAAGTTGATATAACATTGAATTGAATTTTGTGCCCATTGGGTACTTATTTTTTCACTCCCGCTCCCACTTTTATTTTCTTCTTTATTTCCTCCCCTCCTCCTCTTCTTTCTTCGTTACTTCCGTCCTTCTGACCTCAGGGCTTTCTATTGGCTCTCCCATTCTGCAATGACCCTGTACTAATGCTGAAGGTAGATGAAGCAATTGTTTCTGCAGTCTAAACTGCTCTGGGGTTGTTAAATTACAATGAAGGAATTAATCTGTACTTCATCATTAGAATTGAGTTTCATGGCCTCTTGAGCATGTTGTAAACTTTTAAATCAAGTGATGTAAAGACTTAAAGTAGAAAATTTTGTTCCACCAGATATTTACAACTTTGAATAGTCTTATAGTTCATATTTGTTGAAGCAGGCTTGGCCATATTAAAAGTGATGAGAAAACACTCCTGCTCCAAAGCTGTTTAGCAGATTTATGGATCTCTTAACCCGAAAACACAAATAAATTTGATCAAAATCTGCAATATGAATAAGGAAAGATCTGAAGTAGTTTGGGCTGGGAATGAACCACACTAGTCAAAGGAAGACTGGTCCGCTCTGTAGATAATGCTCTTCATTCGCCACAGACAGCTAGGTCGCATATGGACCATCATGACTCTAGTGAGGAGCTATTCGACCAGTTCTAAACACCAATAGCTCACGACCTGCACTGCAAGGGACCTCTCAGGCCGCCCACACCTCTGTAGGTGTGAGTAGTCGGAGCATGACGCCAATAGCCCACGACCTGAACCCCCAGGGATCTCTCAGGCCATCCACACATCGGTAGGTGTAAGTGCTCAGTGTATGACGACCATACCTCACGACCTGCACCCCCAGGGACCTCTCAGGCCGCCCACACCTCTGTAGGTGTGAGTAATCTGAGCATGACACCAAAAGTTCACCACCTGCACCTCCAGGGACCTCTCAGGCCGCCCACATCTCTGTAGGTGTGAGTAATCTGAGCATGACACCAATAGTTCACCACCTGCACCCCCAGAGACCTCTCAGGCCGCCCACACCTCTGTAGGTGTGAGTAGTCGGAGCATGAAGCCAATAGTTCACCACCTGCACCCTTTCCTGTTGGTGAACCACAATATCGAACCCAGAGTTTGCCATGAATGAAAAACACTGTAGTATATATTGTATATGAAGTAAATGAATAATTACCATGACGGACCTCAACCAATTAAATTACAACACAAATATGTTTTTCCAGCACAATAGTTCTAGTTGAATGGGAAAGGATGTTTAAGCTTTTAACGGTAGCACCTGGTTAGCTTCCTCTTATTAATGTGTCTGACTTAAGGTTTGGGATGTGAATAGTCCGACCACATGCCGACCCCTTATTATATCCAAACAAGTACATTGATCATACAGCTTATCCAAGCAGACAGTGCCTTAAGGTGTCCTTAGGGTGCTTCTGCCTTCTGCAAATAGCCAAAGGCCCTTCTTCTACTTTTTATGCACTAGCCATTGCTGGTGGAACCAATGCCTCATTGCTGTACTCACTGCTACCCTTACAATATTATTCCCCTTTTTCCCTGTAAAAATAATGTAATTACTATAAGAGTGTGTCGGGAGTGCCTCAACCCCGTAGGGTCAGCATAATGATTGAACTCGTTGAACACTACCGAAAATGTATATCTGCTTTACAAACATCTTAAATGGACTTATCCTTCAACTTTATGCCGCATAACCAATGCAGGCCTCTTTCTTCATACAGATTCTGTTCTGTTTTTAACCTTCTCTGACACTAAACTGTGCATCCATGCTTCTCCTCCATCTCCATTATTTTATCATTACTATAAATGCATTCATCTCCCATCCCTGAACACATGGATCGGTTGCAGCGCAATACAATAATACTGTAGGGCTGCGCTTTGTACACTGGTCCTCAGCTTGAAAAACCTATCATGCCTTCAGTTTCTCTCTTCTCTATCCCTTCCATATTTGGTCTTAACCCTTTAAGGACGGATGTCGCTAAAAGATTACATTTCTCGTCATGATGCCCAAATGTAGTCCCGGTGAGTAAGTCGCTGGTGCTGCATTGCTGCAGCATGCCGACCCTTCGGGGGTGTCTCAACCCCGTAGGGTCAGCATAATGCTTAAATGCAGCCCTGGCAAGTAGCCTGCCAGGGCTGCATTCAAGCATTATGACGACCAGGGGCATTGTGCATTAATGCATTGTGCCGTCCTTTTACCAGCTTCTACTTTAGTGCCCTCTCATTCTCTCTGCACTCCCTTAATTGCTGCTGTGCTCTGTCCCTGTTCCATGGCTTTAATACCTCCCGACCTCCAATTCTTTCCATAGTATGGCAGTTGAAACATTGTAGTTGGCACTTTAACAGAGATTGTGGATGTAAGTGGGGTTGTAGTGCACAGGATTGGCTCCAGTATCAACTTTAGGCCAGACGCTAGGCGAAAACAAACATGGGATGTCACCGTGATAGCAGACAGATCACAAATCCTTAGCAAACTTGCCCCTACTCTCTGAAGCTAAGCTCTCACAGCTAATATAACCTTCTCACAGCAAGACTGATTTCATTTACCCAGACTACGCAGTATCCACCGTCCCGTAAATATTCTTCTCAAAGTGCCCATCTCTATCACATTCTCCATTACCCTAAAACTAAATGATATTTAGATATTATCCTAATCTTGCTGCTTCCTGACTGGTGTAGATCAGGAACTACAGGCCATTGTAAACAGCCTACCAGCCACCTTGCCAAGATTACTGATCAATTTGGGATGAGCGTTTAACGGTGATAAGTGGGGCCTATTTGTTCCTAGCCAACCAAATAACGGGAAAGAAGTGAGCTAAATACTGTATTTTTGGGAAATAGCACCATAGGGACTGTTTCCTAACACAGGAGGTACAATTGTGTGTGCATTCCAACTAATATGACCGTCCATGGGAAAACCAGCCATATGCACCCCTTGTGTAAGGTTGGATTTATCTTGGAAGATTTAAGATTGTTTTACAAGAATTAATAATCTTTTCTTCATTATTATCATATTTTATAGATCTGATGACAACATCAAAGATTTTTATAAAAGATAAGTTGCATGGCCCTTGGATTGTGTTGTAACATTAGAAATGTGTCATTGTTAAACTTGCTTTTAAATGTGTCAGTATGGTTGGTTATCTAATTATTGATAAAGCACTTAGTCGCATATGAAGAGTGAATAATGGACTCATGTGACTCAGTTGGTCGATCGCATAAATGGACTTTGTCCACAGGACCATCATTAATTTTGATCACCCTCATATGAATAAAGTAAAGATCAGAAGTGAAACAGCATGAGCATGGCATTATTAATCTGCCATGCACTCCTAAAACAGGAAACTAGTCGGCCCTGTAGATGATGCTCTACATCAGGCAGAGATACTTAGCACCCACGTGGCAAATCAGATTTTTCTTAGGTCGTTAAAATGATTTACCAACCCGATTCGTTGACCACAGAGGGTCAGGTATTGTACCAATCCCAATGCCCTTGATAACACAAAATAATATATAATTAGGCAAACGCTATCCGCACGCAGGTGTGGAGACATACATCGTTATTCCCACCTCCATGGTGTGTGGGTAACTGCCTTTATAACATAAGCCTACGTTAATGCGCAGTGTGTAACACATAATTATTATAGTGTGTCAATAGTACTTCTATTTCACACCCTCTGCAGGGTACGAATAATACCTCTAATCCACACTCCAATCCACAACTTATAAGTATGACTGTTGTATAGGTTATATTATCTGTTTATAATGTCTGTATGGAGTATTGCAAGGGATATAAATTGGCCAAGCTTGAAAACAAGTCAATTTAGCATGTTTCCATTGAGGCCTATGTGTACCGAATTTGTGTGATACCCCATTACACTTAATGTGTTTTATTGGTGTTAAATCGTTTTTTTCTTTTTCTTCTCAGAAAAGAATCCTTACTTGAACTCCCCTGCATATGATAAGCGACTGCAGGAGTACTTAAAATAGAGGGGGGAATACCCTTGTGACTGCGTTTTCCCCAAACCGGTTGTATCCCATTACGTGAGGCATAACTTTTATTTCATGGTGAATATTGTCTAGCAATGTTAAAGTAATGGGAGGGTCGTATGTGAGTGAAGCGTGAAATAACCCTCAGGCGTATTGCACGCTGTGGCCGTATTGCACGCCAGCCGGGCATCGTCAAGATTCTGAAAGTATATGACTTCCTGTACCCAAATCAGTCATAACCTCTTCGGGGGGTTTTATTGCAAGGTTGCAAGGATAATTCCTCCCTGGCAACTGGACTAAAGGGTCAGGCACTGCTGGACTATAATAGATGGGTCAAGGGCCATTCTAGTGAGGGTCAGGCTAGGCTGGACATTCAATAACAGGCTGGACCTTGGCAAAATTGCTTGAAAGTCTGGCCATGCTGGATCCTCATGCCATAGTCTGGCAATGCTGGACTCTTGCAGGCTGATAGAGACTCTCCCAAGAGTCCAGCATTGCCAGACTATGGCATGAGGATCCAGCATGGCCAGACTTTCAAGCAAGTTTGCCAAGGTCCAGCCTGTTATTGAATGTCCAGCCTAGCCTGACCCTCACTAGAATGGCCCTTGACCCATCTATTATAGTCCAGCAGTGCCTGACCCTTGTATGAGAGTAGTATTGGCGACATTGGGTGACTCTGATATTTGCCTCTGTGTATATCATTCCATTCCAAAGTGGTTTGTAGTTTAGAACATTAGGGACATGTAGATAAAAATAATATTCAATTTTTATATAGTAATTGCCTCACACTGGTACTCTGCGCCTACTAATGCACTGCTTCCTTCTGCACTACAGCCATTGAGTGCTCATACCACAACGGGATGGGAGGTCAGGGTAGGAGCATGGGTCTGATACCAGAGATGGCATACTCCCACCTTCTCCAAACAATCCGGGGTGACAACGTGCCTTTCAAGTTGACATAGGACTCCAGTGCTCTCCTTCTTCATCGTTTCTGTATTGAGTGGGTGTAGATGTTTTCTGATAGATTTTAAAAAAAATGTAGCGTGGGCGTTTCCGCTGCCTGGTGACAAAGTATAGTGTCATTATTATGAGGTGCAATGGTAATCATTATGTGAGGAGTGATAAGTAGCTATGTAAAAATAGCATTCGGACAGAGATCTCGGCAATCTCCTGTTTCTTATGGTTCAGGTTTGTTGTTGTGCATGGTCATAGCGGATGCCTTCTATTCTTCCCAGTGTAGCCTATGGTTAGCGTCTCTGTATTAATGTGTCTAACTCTAGCCTGGGGAATGATGTGAATGGTCCCACAACACGCCAACGCCTGATTCTCTGCAAACAAGTACACCCGGTTGTCCGACAGCCTATCGCACCAGACTCTACTTTACGTTCCCCTCAGGGCCTTCTATTCCTCATACAAGGCCTGTAAGGCGCTACTACATTGCCAATTGGTGGCAATGCCCCTTCCCCTACTCAAGTAACACCTACAGACACAGATAGCTTCTAGTCCATCTTACAAGCCTCTAGAGCTGGCCGAGGGCATTTATTTTAATGCCTCCTCGCCATATGCCTCTTCATTTCTTTTCTTCTTGCATCACGGCGGGTTCGGCCTAACCATAATATGAAAAAATATTTTTGGCTGTGATGTAAATTTCCTCGACTTTTGTCTAATCCCCCTGCCCCTCTGCCCTGACAGAATGTCAGCTGACTGGGCTACGTGTGCAGGTAGCAACTCACAATGAATATAAACTTCATACAGCCAGCCTCCTTTATCACCTGTCTCTTTCTTTCAGCCTCTCTCAAAGGTCTATACCCTTGTAATGTTCCCCATCACCCATAAACTTCAGCCTGGAGGGTGATATATAAGCCTTGGGTCCCTCTTTCCCTATTATCTCAATACTAAGCTTTCTATCCCTCCTCTCACCTGGACTAACCTGCCTCCTTGGGCCCCCATCTATTTCCCTGTTTACCTCGCCTTCCTATACTTCTACACTGCTTCTACCCTCTCCCTTTCTCCGCTGATCCTCCCCATCCCCATTCCCCTCTCCCATCCCGCCCCCTAATTCATGCCAGGATCTATAATATTGGCTGTCTCTAATCCCCAAGTGTAGATTAAAAACGACAGACTAATTGCCACCAAGGACATGCTTCCCTACCGTCCCGATCAGGATCGCTGAATAATTGTGATGAGCATTTAACGATGATAAACTGGGCTTGTTTATGTCTAGACAGACAGGTAATGGGAAAGAACGGGCTGCTATTTTAACCTTCCACTGTAATAATTGTTTCCTCTCCTCTTTTTGTAGCTCAATAAAAATGATTTGATGGTAAGAAAGGCGATTGTTTCTGCTGTTCCATCTGCTGTAAGGTTTGCTAAGTTTAATCGGCACTACAATGACAGAATGACTTTGATTTTCTTTTGCCATTAGGGCATATTGTCTAATATTGAAAGTTGAATTTCAAAAGACATTAGATGAGTTTCATATTATAATTATAATATGTCTAACATCTGTTTAGAGAAAAAAAAAGTATTAGTGTCAACGTTAATCGAATCAATAGAGCATCCCTAGTATAGTCCAAGTGAACAGTATGCCATAGCTATATCTTTTTTATCCGTGTATAATCTGGCTGTAATTGGTACATTCCCTATCTACACACCTCAGTGACCACAGACCATCCCCCTCATGGACCCTACCATCTGGTCAGCTATTTCACCAGACTGTAATAACCTCTTACAAATGCAGTACGGTCAGTTACTGTTGACATAATACTGTGTCTGTCGCACAGTATATTAGTGACCATTATTGACTAAATCAGACTACGTAGAATGAGTACATATATATAATGTAAAAATCCGATAAATAGCTGAAATGACGTCTTCAGTTGTATTAAATATTTTGCGAAATAATTTAAGAACATTATCAGAATTTGGGGAGCACGCATTTGAGATATTTACAAGGATTCACGGCCAATGACAATTAAACGAGTCAACGAGAACAGTGTTGGCAGGAATTATTGGACCTGGTTTGGATGCATCTTCATGTCCAAGGGTGCTGATTAAGAGGATATAAACTGATGACGGTTCTAAGGAATTAAATTAACATAAGTAATAGTGAAACAGAACCAAAGCTGATGGACCGTGGGTTCATTACCTTAGATACAATGCATCTACCCAATAATGCCAAACTTCCGTCTGGTTACAGCACCGGCTTAGGGATTATCTCTATATCAAACAGGGATGATCTATACGTAGGGTAGAGCAGGTCAGGATACAGGGCTATATGGTACATGCCGTTACCTCTAACGTTACAGTTGGGTTTGGTTGTCGGATCGCGTTGGATGGTAGTGGAAAAGAATGATGCGGTTGCTGAATCATGTCAAGGTTGCATTGAGTAGATGCCTACCAAAGTGATTAACATCTAGTGTGATGACCCCCTCTTTTAGTTATTTTATGCATATTTTAGAATTAAAAACTGAGGTCAGCATGCCAGTCAAAAACATTCGTTAAATATATGGAGGGGGGAGTTCTATCAACAAACTAGGCAACACACCCTATTGGTCCTGTACTTCGTAAAAGGCTGGATAGTGGCCGGTATGCAGGCGATGCCCGGGGCTATAATATAGATATGACCGGTAAGCTCCAGGTACACGACTAGTCGATATTGTCTATACTGGTGGCTCAAAACATGCAGACCTCACCTGCTCAGGTATAAAGCGTATCACAATGTCAGTCCTTCAGATCAATGAGTTCTAGCACACTCAAGCTGGGTACAAAGTCTGGTGATTCACCAGTCAAGCACCAGTTCCTGGACGACTACTGCTGCCATGTCTTGAGCTAAGGTTAGACAGCAACGGTGCAATTTTATTAGAAACATCCATTGACATCGGCATGGAGACTATTGCTAGTTTGCCCTTAGTTCAACACAATAATGATTACACAACTGGCCTGTACATTGCTGTCTCACTCTAAATGATTGTTATCCAATCCTCAAGGCTGCATTTCATAGTGCCTGACTCCTCTAAATATATTTATTTTAGAGGTGATCAAAGGATTGTGGTTAGGGAGGGTGAAGGCATCACATTAGTTCTGTCGTGAGTGGATAAGTTAAGGGTGACTAAGGAGAACGAGCTGTGTAATAAAGGATGGTAACGAGTGTAGGGCCCGAGTGTATAGCAGTGCATGTTAGTGTGCTGAGACAAAGCCTAGTTTCATAACAATCACGGTGCAGGGCAGTCTAAAGGCTGGGAGGGTACCAGACTGTTGTATCATAGACTATAAGCCAAAAGTGTTACAAACAGTTAGATGCTGCTCCGCTGTCAATTAATCTGATCCCAGGGACACATCAGGTTAATGTGGCCCACTATAGTAGCGCTACACTACAGGTTTTCGTTCCCAAATCCCTCCAAATGAAGGCTCTGGTAACAGCTGCATGACCTTGAACTTTGATTTTTGTTGGGTTTGGGAACCCTCTGTGGTTAGTTTAGAATCAGCAAACAGGAATCAGAAATGGAACCAGAAAGTATGATGGGAGAACTACCATCAGATATTCTGGTTCCTGTCCACTGGCTCCAAGCTATCAGCAGGGATTACCCAAACCCAGCATAAATCCAAGTTCAATGTCATGTGACTATTACCAGAGTCTTCTTCGGATGGTTTGCGTTTCAAGTTGACGATGGTCATCATTGTGATAACATATTATCCAATCCGATCCCATCCCATCAGACCCAATCACGTCACAATGACGATCATATGTCGTCACATTGATTGTCCCTACCATGGGTTGTCAAATGGACGACCTCAGCTGCAGGTTGTCAATCAAGGTATTGTCAATTTCAAGTCATAGAATTATCAGCAATAACGACTTTCAAGGCATGATGTACCTCATGATGTCCCAGTGACGACCAAATGTCATCACTGTGATTAGCTCGTCACCCTGATGAGTCATTGATCTTAAATGATTGACATAGGTAAGGTTGTCAACGCTGAAGACCCTATTTGAACCTTGAGGTTTTCAGTGCTGACATATACAGTTCATGAACCTGAAAACGTAGACAATTCAGAACAGCCAATGAACTACATTTGAGGAAAGAGATATGTAAATGATGTAAGCTCATAGTGAAAGCATAATAATTATGTCCATAATCATATATAGGTAAGGATTTCAGGAGTGATATATGCGTGCAATATGATGTGGGAAAGAAACCATCACAGCAGCATGTGGGTTTGGATATCCTCACCGTCGTTTATTTGAATCTATAAAAACTGCATTGTAAATGTATAAAAGCATTTAATTTCACGTCATTTCCATCCGCCTTTCATCATTGCTCCACAGAGCACCTGATGCCCTGTAGATACTGCAGGCAAATTCGATATACATAGGGTGCTGCACAAAGAGAAAATTATAATGAAATTAAGATGCTATATTTGAGAGCAGATTAAGTACGAGTGAGGCCTTGAAGTACTGTGCTATATGCAGTACATATTGCCTTATTCTGTTTCACTGGTAGCTTTGCTATGGACTGTGAGTGTGTATTAGTAGAAACGACCATCAATTACGTTTGCTATTTTTGAAAGTCATACCGTTGACTCTATTTCAAGTGTCATATTTCAGTCTATTTAGGATAGTTAAGTGTAGAAAAAGCTGGAAAATACATTAGACGCCATGAACTATTTCGTCAGAAATAACTGACAGATGTACTTTTAATAGGACGAGGACGGGTGACACTTTTGTCCGAGAGTGTGGGAGCAGGGTATCTGGATTAAACCCGCAGCGCCCCTATATATAGGGCTGGGTACCTGTCCCGAATGCACTCTGACTGTTACTGGAGGAGCAGCAAGCGTTTCGCCTTTAGGAAACCAGTACAGCCGAGACTGTCACTGGTAGACATTCACTAATATCTCACCAATTGACCCTATTATCGCCCACTATTTACCCAAGTGTTGTGGTAATGTAAGAATGCTGGTCATGTAGACTGACCGCCTACACGGTTAGGCCTACAGGGTTACAGTAACTGTAGTGTAACTGTATTTGTAGATGTAGTTAGAGGTAAACATACTAATGGTCTAGTATTTGCACATGGTAATCAAGTCATGTCTCCCCCCACCTACACACGGCGCAGGCTGCTTTTGTAAACATAACCTCGGTGTAACCATAGCAATATTGGCGACATTGGTCTTTCATGCCTGCTCATATAGACATGGTGGTCCTTAATGGAATCCAAAATATTTTCTCTTCAGTGGTCATACAGCATAACTATAGACATGACCTGACTGAATATTATAGGCTACAACAGTTGTTGTTCCAGCTGGTTGAACAGGATGTAGGAGAAATACGTACGTTTGTAAAGGTTTGCCTAGTTATTAGGCCACTCCAAAAAAAGAACTTGTTTCTCATCACCGAGCGTGACACCGAATTTTTCTTGTGGCGATTTCTCTTTTTTTGGGGGGGGGGGGAGGGGCAATTTTGTATGCAAAAACATAATAGTACGTAATGTACAAATATAGGCATATTAACGTTTACAGTGTCGGTAATGCTTTGGTAAAGGGAAACATGCATACTGATAATTCCATGAAGTATTAAAAGTCAAAGAGGGAATATTGATCGCTGGAGGGCCTACATTCTCCTGACTATTTGGTCCTAAGTAAAAATAGTGATGAGAAACAATAGCTTTACCTTACCTCTGGCCTTACCATGTCCTTATAGCATAAGAGTATGGGAGTATATGGCTCGTGTTCCTTTGGTGTGTTATAACTAGACATATTGCCTTGAGACAATGTGCCGTCCTTAAAGGGTTAAAGCACAATTCCATGAATAAAGCAAGAGGGCACGCTCAGAAAGGTCTCAGGCACACTAATCTTAGAAACAGAAACTGTAATGAATGGACTTTACACCTGCAGGCAGACTCCTTTTGCCTGAACCGCATACAAGAAGTGCCTATTTTCCAGGAATTTCGCCTACCTTCTATGTGTTATGGGCTAAGCGGCAGCCTAGATAGGGGCATAAAGGGCCATCTGCAGCCCGGCTCTGGCAATACCATTGGCAGAGAAGTGTGGAGCTAGCATCTTTGCTACCAACCAGCTACTTATCGGGTAGCCAGAAAGAATCAGCGGCAAGAGGCAAAAATGTAAATATACCTGTAGGAGACAAGATGGCGGTGAACAGTTGTTAATATGTTACAGCACCATAATGCAATAGGTCCGCCAGTGTCATAGTTAATGTAGTTAACAATGGTTCATGCTGCCCACCATGGAGAGGACTTGCCTCCAGCACCCCACCCCTAACAGCCACAAGCAAAGCCACACCCTGACCTTCACCTCGAGCTCTCCCATCCCAGCCTGCTGAGACAGTTTCATACCGGAATGGTCCTGTGGCTCAGGGAACTGATGCTGCCCCCTAGCAGGGAATATGACAATCAGACATAAGTCTTAATCCCAGTATTGGTCACCATAACACTTATTTGATACCTCTATATTAGTCTAACCCGCAAAGGAGTGTTTAATTTTCAGTAAAACCGGCAGGTGATAAAGCAGAAAGAATACTATTGAAGACGGCTTGAACTGACTTTCTTTTACTTGTTATGCATAAATATTTCTTGGGGTGGCTTATATTTCTAATCTCTAGTTTCTACCCTTGCATTTCACACTTCCTTTTCACTACTAAGTACACGCATTCATTCAGTGTCTGTATAACTCCCACCCATCACCATCATAGCTTCATAATTCGCCTATATATTGGCCCCTTTGTCGTGAATGGAGAAATCCTAAAGAAAGAATATGTTTTCGACCTAATCCCTTCACAATCAGTATCAGATTAAGACAGGAGATATGACTAGTAATTTATAAGGATTGTGCCTAGTAATTTATAAGGATTGTGCTGACATAAATGATGTCTACACTTTCATACAGCTTTCATTGTATGTTGTTTAGAATATCAAATTACTGTCCCTTATCTTATTGATGGGTTGCCTGCCCACCCAGAAAACAGCTCGAGTATGTGCATGCATTCTCGGGTGCAGTTTGTATAGAAGGTCTCCTTTCTTACAGTGTATACAATAATATAAACACATGGGAATGTACATGCGAATTGCACTCTAACATGTGACAAATTGTGTTGCGGTTCAACATTAGTGGCATGCTTCAGTAAAATAGGGCTATGTCTAAACGGAAAATGATTTTTTTAAACACACCTCAAACTGTCTAAAAATGACCGTAGAAATTCTGTAAATGATAGGGGGTTCAGTTCCCCACTCTCCAGTACAATAACTGGGTTAGAAACAGAAAACTCACTAGAAAAGATAGCTAATTGCTCATGTATAATATTATTATTACTTGCTGGGACAAGGCTGTCATTGGAATATGCCCCATCTGTGCGCAAAGGCCCAAGGTTATCTTATGGCTTTAAGTAGAGACGTATACATTTCTCTACTTCATATCAAGTATTCAAATATCGCCTTCTCATTCCACTGCTTCTTTATACCTCATTACATTATTACAAAGACATTCAGGGATGTAGGTCTATACTTTTATGTCACTGAATAATACACCTAATTAGATATTTCCCACCACGTCCTGCTTTAATTCTTATAATTCTTTTTTCTCAGAGACTGTGTAATATCATGGTAACTGACATCAAGTACCCCGAGTCGCCACATTCTTATCCATCCCAATCAGAACCCTGCAAGTCCCCAAAGCTCCCTTCGTAATTACCACCAAATTAGAAAAAGAATCGGAATCCCCATAGAGGTTACAGCTGTATGCGTCTATGGCATTTTAAAACCATAACATCCTATTAAGCAGGTTCTTTTATACTGTATATGGAGAGAGGAGCCCAATGATATATGCTCTTTAGGGGGACCGATGAGCAAAACAGTCATGAATAATTATTGTATTATAGCATTTTCATCTGTACAAGTGTGTTCTAAAGTGTTATAGTGCTTCCCATTTCCCCAAGATCATCATTCATCCTAGCCAGGTGATAGAAATAAAGGGTACTGTTCATTTTCGGCCTACATCCCGGGAGAGATCAACATAATTAGATTGCACAAAATGATTTATTGTATAGAGGAACGCCATGATACCGAGTACCTTAACATGAGGTTGAGTAATTATGTTTTAGGATAGCTTCATATTTGATTCAAAGAGATCATGTATCTTCAAGAGGGGATAAAATTACCCCTAATCTCCAATGTATTTGGTATAGTTCAATACATCATTGCTAACTATAACTATTATAGTAAAACTCTTCTATGGCTGTATAGACGATATTACGATTTTATAGGCGGGGGTGCGCCTTTTGCCTTATACACTCTACGCTGCAAAATTCCCTCTCTTCTTTGTATCACCTTTAAAATACAATGCATAATGACACATAATCATGCTGACAAGATATAGCATATTAGTAATTCCTTGCATAGGACAGATGTGAGTATCTATATCAATTGATACAGATTATATATTTAAGCCCCTATATGTGTTACATATGCCATGTGTAGCTGGCATCTAGAGGGTGCTGTGAGGATGTTGTCTGGAGGCTATGTCTACACTGTGAGTGATGGTGCATGGTGTGATGTGCTAATTGTGCCCGAGATTACCCAAGTCACTAACCCCAATCCTAAAGCAAGACAGACATGCCTTTATCTGGTGTCTAGATTACATGGTTAGGCATCCACGTGCCTTGTCTGTACGTGTCATTATTGGTGTCGCCTCCAGCCCAGGACTTCTCCCTCTCAACACACGATATGTCTCTATCATTACACCCTAGTGTGACCAGGAATGACGCCAGGGGGCAGATGTCGTTTCTCTGACTATTTACAGATGTCATCCCTATACATAGCCAATCACATATATTGTGTGATGCCAACACATGATATTCTAACCATATGTTATTAGGCCAATGAATCATCAGACGTTATGAATTATGATCAATGTAACGCACATACTGAGGATTTCCAAATTATATTCATTTAGCAGTTCATCTCTTCAGCTGGTTCGTTTACATTATCTTTCGTTGTTTTTTTGACCAAAAATAAATAAGATATTTAAATCTAACACCACATTGTAAAGCCACGTCTCTAAGATGCATTCTAAATATTACGGATATTATAAACAATCATAGTCTGTAATAAGGCACAATATTGTCAGGCATCGAAGTTTAGAATTTGTATTGGTATCAAATCACAACAAGCAAAATGCTTTATGTGATAAAGACATGTCAAATTACACACATCCAACAGATTATACGGATACTCGTAAGAGTCACGGCTAAACAACACAATTAGATTAAACAAATGGACCACTTAGAATGTGTGAGAAAAGATTTCCCATAAGCAAAGGCATGAAATGGCTTTAGCTTTCCGTGGAGTTAACGGTACAAGCAGGTAATTAAGTCTCAACAACACATAATTGAAGATCAGTAAAGGTTGTTTAGTTTATTACATTGTAAGTGAGCTCTTAAATTTATCAGCCGTTTCAGCATGCCGGATTTCAGCATCCCACCAGCGTCCTGCATTAACATCCCACAATAAAGCGAACTGGTCCTATAGGACTCAAGGGTAGGCCGCCTTACTTTCAACTTTATCTTCTTAAACTCTTTTTCTTCACTCTAAGAACAGTGTGTTGCGGGAACATGCATAAGGAGTTACACACACATATTTGCAACACACCTTTGAGATCAACACACCTTTGGCAAAGGGTGTGTAGTGTGTTAGACCAAAATGTGTGTTAAAAGTGGCTGCAGAAAAGTGTGTTGATAAGTGTGTAAACATAACATAGACCCTACTGTTCTTTAAATAGAGTGTTGTTGGTCTGTAATTGCTGTTTATTTGTATACCAGTTGGTACTCTCCACCATTTTGTACTGATTCCATTTCTGGGGAGGGGATTCACATCACCTGCATTTTCATTGCTTGCATTTCTTATCTAATGAATACGTCTCAGGACGTCTTTCTTTGGCCTTGGTTCATTGTCTGAGCATGTAACTATATAGACAAAGGTGCACGAGTAGAGTTTCTCACTGAGGGATATTTCACGAGGTGAAGCCGAGTAAAATAACCCTTCGTGGGAAACTCCTTTGTGTTTATTTCATGTCCCTATGAACAATATTTGTCAAAATTCCACTTAATTGCTCTGAAAAGCTACTTTATGGTGGTTAAATCAACAACTTTGATGATTTAACGAGGGTTATTTCAAGGGGGATGTTAAATACGGCCTTCCTTGGTTAAGTGAATGGGAGTGCCGTATTTACCATGAAATAATACAATGTTCTCGATTGGGCCCTCTCGTCAATCCATGTTGTGATACCATCTATTAGGAATTCAACAGCCTCTTCAGGGTTTAGACATTCAACTGCCTGTGATAAATCATAAATTGATATACGATTTTAAGATAGTCCGAATGCTCCTTAAATATATAAGTCTGGTGCTGTATTAAACGTTGTATTCATATAAGAGTATCAATTTCTTCTGTGTTTCAATAGAAGCCAGCTATAATCCTAGATACTTATGCTTATTGAAATAGCAGAATCGCATTGTGCTGAAAAGACATGTGATGTGTGTAATGTACACACCAGAGCTTGTTCATTTCAATTTTCATGCACCGTTGTTTTTCTATGCAATGACCAGAATGTACTCCAGTAGAATAGAAAAAAACATGCTGTGCATACTGTATCAAAATAGAATATGTGCCAACTGTCTAAAAACAATTAACTTAAAGTATATCATTGCATATGATAGTGCATGATGGAAATCGTGCAATATAATGCATGTTACAAATCCTTGAATAGGGTGGATGTTGTGCATCGACTATATCAATACTGATGCAGGCTATGTTTCAGCCTATTACAGGTGCCATGTGTAGCTGGCATCATGAGAGTGCTGTAAGGATGTTGGCTGGGGGTTATGTCTACACTGTGAGTGATGGTGTGTGGTGATATGCTAATTGTGTCTGAGATTACCCAAATCACTAACACCATCTTACAACAAGCCAGACGTTCCCTCGGCCTGTGTCTAGATTGCCTGGTAAGGCATCTACACGCTATGTCCCTATGTGTCATACTGGGTTAGACACCAGCACAGGACTGCACCCACCCTACACTTCATATCTCTATCATAACAGCCTAGACCGTGCAGGTTTGTTTTCGTAGATATCCGCATTATGTCGTCCTCGTGAATATCTGATCACTCTTGATGCTGGCGTATGATGCTCTAAACTTTTGGACTTTGAATTATACACGCTTAAAGATCAGCTTCGGTAGCATCATTGTTGGTCTCAAGCCAGGTATTCTTACATGCAGGTAGAGTAAGGTACTGAAATACTGCGGCTGTTTTATGCAGGAGATGTATGTGGACGGTTGGCATATGGTATGGAGAGCCACTCTAATGAAGACTATAGAATATCCTATTAACACCCCTAATTTGTATTAGCAGTTGATCCAATGACAACTAGTATGTTGGTTTTTTTCTTAGGTTTCATTAGTGTTGGTATGTCACTCACCCGCCCGCTCACTGCGCGGGAAACCTTTAAAATCACCCCTCCTCCATAATAAACCCTTCCACTGGTCTCCTACCGGCCTCCCCCTCATACCCACAATGCACTCGCCCGTCGCCCAAAACCACCCGACAGGCCCGCGTCTCCTCATTCCCTCACGCCTAACACGCTGATCATTCAGTTTCCCACCACCAATCCCCATCTTCCACCTTCTTTCTCAATCTTATAATTCATATACCCACCATTATACATACAGGGTGTTATATATATATTTTACCAATGTTATTAAAATTGTGTCTTATCTTGTCTTGTTACTCATACATCAACCTATCATACATACTACATTGTTATAAATCAAAAATAATAATGTTAATAAATATTATATTCTCCAATCACTCTTATTCTTCCTCCTTTGGACGGGCGGGGATGTAGTGGCATAACATATTATGATACACTTATCATAATGGCCTTATTGTAACTGCCTCTCCCGTCACCGTTCATCATCCTGTTCCCCTCTGCTTACTTTGATCTGACATATACCTGTTACCCTATGAAATACAAGATGCCCTTGCCGGTCAATGCTTTTAATCTCTCCTATTGCTCTCCTTATGGTCTCATTTCCTAACGGCCATACCATACATGCAATCTACACATACAGCTGACCTGATTAGTCCGATAGCCTTGCAGTATTGTACCGTAGATATGGATGTAGGCCTATAGGGGTAGGGAATTACACGACAAAGGAGACAGAGGCACAGGCTATTTAGAGCCATGAGGAACACGAGATGTATTCAAGGTGACTTACAATCTAGTACAAATAGAGGTTGCATGGAGCATCCAGACATGAGGTCTTACTCCTAAACAAAAATTAGCAAAGAAGGAGATTACTAAGATAATCCACCAGTAGTATAAAGACACCCAATTCATTCAAATCTTTAGCAATTCTTTGGTCAGAAAGAACAAGCTTCCATACCTAATTAATTTTCTGACCTCAGCAAATTTTATTTTAACAAGACTATGACCCGCGGGTCAATGTGGCAATTCCCCACTCATTCCAGGTACTTTCAACATTAAAAAGAAATGAAAGCGGAAATCCGACCTACCGTAATTTCTTGGACCATGTTGCCTGAAACACACATTTCCTTTTGGCCTAATAACGATCGGAATGTTGATAGTACTGCCAAGCACACCTCCCTTACATGTCTCATCATTTAGATGTGCATGATTGCCTGCCCACAATCTGCAAAAACGGCAAATATGGGTATCATAGTAGTCGTATTGTTCTGAAATAACCAAAATAGATTGCAATGCATATTCTTATGGGGTACATCATATTACATCATAGATATTCTCTCCTCAAATCCCCATAATATTATGATACTGAGATGGGTACTGATTCAAATGAAACAGAAATACAATGCCGTGCATGCAATGTAACCCCTTCTGCTTTGAGCTTTTTTGATTACCATGATAGATAAAATAATGAGATACTCTCGGGATGAGCATGTCTGCTCCGATCCCATCCAAGGTCCATACCCATGCACTTATAGTCTTCTCTGTGTTGTTCCCTTTATGTGCCATCAATGGGGTGTCATCTTTCAGTTTAGTTAATTATTTAACAGCCGTACGCCTACGTGCAAAGGAAAAAGGGGCACTGGCAAAATGGAAATTCGTCAAAAACATTGAAACTGTACATGACAGTAAAAAAGATACCATTAAATGTCATAAATATGTAATTTTCTGTTCTCAAGTCAGTAGTACCAAACAAAAGCAGCAGTACGGTTGGTAGCGTGCATCAAGTCAATAGTTTATGCCGCCCTTACTCCGTTCCAGTTGTTTAAGACTCGGGTATACATGCAGACGGGTTAAATTGGCTCTTGATACACTCTTTATGATGGCAGTACATGTACTAGAAATGAAAGGTATACTTGTCGAACGATGTAATTATTTCCTGGAAACCTGATACAGAGAATGATCATTTCCCGTATATAGCTACGCCCCACATCGAGATAAGATTACTCTTTCAAGTATTACATTCACACATAATATTTATATATAGAAAGATAATCTATACCTACTACTACAGTTACACTGTATTTGTGATACCTTGCTTGATGGTATCAAATATGCTCTTGTGCGGAATCATCCTTTGCCAGCTATTAAAACACGTTTGCCTCTGTTTTCTAATCCCCTGGTACTAACAATTCCTTCAGGAATTATGCAGAATCCAAAACTTTAGATAGATAATCACACAGTATTTGTGTTTGATTTTTATTCTTCACATCTGTATCTATAGATTATGTTCATATTATGTATCAAGTATTTACCATAAAAGCAGTACATGATCAGGATTATGTATACATTGATAATCTACAAGAAGGCTGAGTAGAATCATTTCTATCAAGATTAGAATGTATATCGCATATCCTGTATATATATATATATATATATATATATATATATATATATATATATATATATATATATATATATATATATATATATATATATATATATATGCAATGGCATTCAACAACCATCACAAATACAATAATAGCAGATACGTATAAAAAAAAAAGGCTGAATCCTTCACAAATTCATACTACATGGCAAATTATGTTCATACGATTTAGCCTGAACTGCTTTATTGGCGGATCTAACTTAGATGCAGGTAGAGGGTGGTAGGGAGACCAGCGGCTTACATCGTTACACGTATTTATGCCATGTAGTATAATGTACAGGGGACAAGTGTGCCCCCTACTTTAGGTTACATATGTCAGAGAGAGTAAACATCATTACACTGACTAGATGGGGAGAGCACACAACTTAGATATTGGGTCTGTTGTACAACCACTACTTACCCCCTTTAGGGGCAAACATTAGTTAATCATTGATATACAAGGCGACATTATAAAGTAACTAATCCATTGGTAGAAGGTTAAGACATTCAACACCATGTGTTGTTTCATGGAGTAAAATTAAGCTGTCCTAAATTTGCAGCAGTTCTTTTTCCTAGTGCCTTGTTTCCGAGGGGACACTATATGTTAGCACCCTGATGCCAGCAGCATAGTAACCTTGTGACGGTCTGGAGGTGGTATCTGTGATTAGATCACTCTACCTGTAGCCACAGTTAAGTACAGGGAGGGTCAGGTGTCCACAAGGTGTGTGGTCGTGTCAGTATCTGTATCAGTGTATACTGCCAAAAGCCACCGTCAGTCAAAGTGATCGATGCCATTGATTCCCGAAACACAGAGAATGAACATTTACCCACCCTCTATCAAATGTTACCTGCCATGTTCCCTCCTTATTCCAATTCCTTCCTCTACAGCACATTCCTCTTTCTCGGCCTTCATTCCCATATCACAAAAAGAACTATAGTATCTGCAACAGTGCTCACTCTGGCATTATATTGGGATACTCCCTTCACCACATGAACCTACTGCATCCAGCTTACATACATACTCCTGTCAGAATACGAGAGGGTGTGTATACCCTCTCCTTTATACATTTTGTATACCGCTATACTTGTGGTCCGCTAGTCCTGCATGATACCCTTATTGATAAGCTGTGTGCACGTATGTATCTCTACTACATGAGATATGAAGATCCAATGAGGTAAAATTAAGTAATTTGTTAGACTACCCGGTTAAGAGGAAAAGGGAGGAATTGTTAAGATTGCGAATGTAATGCTAGACCTTTTTACTAAAATGAAATGTAAAGAAGGAGATGGAATGATAATGCGGGTCATTCTCTCTACCTCCGAGCATATATATTTTCCCTCTCCCTACGAGAGAATAGTATTGATATTCTAAATACCAGAAAAATCCTGATTTTGACTCCACTACAGACTGACATCTATTCTCCTAAACCCTAAAACTAAAAGTCAGGTACGTCCACTTTATTCTCCCATCCCTCGTCCCCACCCCATTCCTGATGCAGTAGAACTGGAAGTAATTTGATTTAAATCCAAGAGTTAACAGGGTTAAAGAAAACAGATGGCTTCTAAAGCACAGTGAGTCTGGGTCTCTGTGGTTTGGATATCCGAGTGTAACCCTGTGGGACACTTATCTTGAATATTGATTCAGCGTGGACATGTCTGCATTGATCTGCTGATAAGAGATGTCCATCCCAACAGTCTATTAGAGCATTAAATCTCAACAGTAAAAGAATGTCTAATATTTTAAAGGTGAATTATCAACACTGAATAACAGCGCCTACAGTATAGATTCTCAACCTAATTTGATATTTGAATTTAATATTTTTATGACAAAGGCTTATTTATACAGTGTTAGTTGAAAACACGGCACTACATATCCCCTGAACAAGTATGTCTGCTAAGGGTGTATACACTTAAGTGTATTCCCATTGTGAAGAGCCATATTTATAATGTCTTTTCGATTGGCTTAATGCTTTTCATGCCTCCAGCCGTATTGGTTTTCACTCTTCTATATATACACTTGCCAATATCATGGCCGCTACCATCCTCAGCCAAAGCCTTAAATTCTATGGTTGTTATGTAGGTTGGGGATCCATCATGTACATGGTGTGAGGCTTCAGTCCGGATGGGAGGCTGGGTGGGTGGTTAGGATGGGCAAGGTGAACCATGATTATTGTATAGCATACATGTACTGTATCTAAGTACCCCGTATGAGCCACCATTTTGTCCCCTTGGAGGAAATGCTGTTTTCCTCAAATCTCATGTGAATATTGGGAGAGAGTGACAAGTCTATTGCCAGCGAATAATTATTTATCCACTGCATTTAGTCGATTAGCATTTATCAGGCTGTTTGTCGTCCGTTAAAACGTGAATTTGAATCGAATTAAAAATGTATGTTTTGTCTCCCTGTGGACACAGGTGGACGGCAAAATTCTGGAATATATAGACATCATGTTAGCCAATGTCTTTTAAACGCAAAACGACAAATGCCCTAATTCTAAAATGAAGCATGTTTGATTTTTTGTCCAGAAAGTGGGCGATATGCTCTTTATTCTATCATAATACCCTATCCATATTTGCCCTGGGCAGTCTGGGCAGTAATTTATCATGCCTAGTGTACACATCAGTACTGCAGTTAAGGTGTAATATCTAGGAAATATATTCCAAAATACATACACATTGCTGGACGACAAATACCGGAAATCGTTCACTTCCCTTGTCGTATAGTGGACAGGCACCTATTGTGGCGCTGCAGTTTACCTGTTGTGCCTCTATAGGGCTACATTATGAAGTAACACCTGTATTCAGTCAGCAGACAGGTGTCAGTCTGTGTGACACCTACTGCAGGGCCTGCACAGCACTCTCTGTTTCTGCCATATGGTAAAGGTTTCAACACTGCATCAATACTTTGGGATAGGCTGGTCTTCATATGGACATTCCTACAACAATTGGTGCTAACAGGACTTACACGTGTGTAATTGTATATCAACGAATATTAAATAAAGATTGCCGCAGCAGGATGAGAAGAATGTTTTAAAGAGATTCCGTGAAATCGCTTGTATTACAATGCATGTGTGCCGCTACACTTTGCATACATTATGGGTTAGTTTGGGTTCATCGGAGTGACCATGCATAGAAGATAAGCTGGCCCAGAATAAAACCCTGTAAGTAAAGCCACGTACCGCTTTCTACTGACTGGATCTGCTGTTTACAATACAGAAAACATGTATATCATGTTTCATGTACAAACGATTCTCCCAATCATATAGTAGTCTTTGTAGTTTGTCTGTGATGGCTAGTCAGATGTATTACAATAAGGTCGCCTTACAAGTCGTACAAAAGATACAACATGCAATTGTACAGTTGCAGCTGCTTTTACACGACTACGTGCATACAGGAAAACAACAAGCTGTGGATCTCTGTCTCTCAATAACTAGTACTAGAATTGGGGCCGGTGTGCAGGTATGGCAGAAACTGAACACTGGCTTACAAATATATGAGACGCAGCTAGCAAAGAAATAAATTATATGGGGACCCTGCAGATTAATGCCATTAACCTACTTAAGGTTGGCTTCTGTTACCATGATAGTGTACATTTGATCACAGAATAGTCGTTTCTTTGCTGACCATGCGAATCCTCTGTGTGTATATAACATGTCAATAGGAGTTGCTGATGGAAGTCATGATACCTTTAGCGTGGAACATGAGCCTTATGCCTAATTTCGATTTCATATATAACTGCATTATACAAACTCTAGTCACTGCCTCTTTATGCTCCTGCACATAACTCACATCATAATATTATTGTACGCCTACATTTCTCAATCAATCATAACTGGCCATATGCATTAGGACCGACCAACTATCTAAACACACCCGCCCCCACCCACCGGCACAATTGTACAATCACAGCTCCAATCTCTATACAGTGGGAACCAATTCCAACGGTCACACACAGTTTCTCTCTGTCACAGGCATCGCAGCGCGACCAAAGTCGTCCCAAATCCCTACAGATGCATGTTAACCTCTACTTTTACATCATAATCGTAATACAGATGTCTGAGAAACAAAATAATGAGTTTAGAGTTATATTCCTGCTGTGTGGGTGTCATGGTGAGCAACCTGCCCAACCTATAGCTGTGACGTTGCAGCTAAGTTTTTTTTCTATCGGGGGTCATCAAGTGGGACTGCCCAAACTACACAGTGACACACATGGCTAGTGGCAGAGGTTTCCCAGTGGAGTGTTTGTTGAGGTTGATACCTCTGCACACAGAAGGGTGACACTGCTCCACAATATGGTATGTTAAAATGGTACCTGTGTACACGTATAGACGTATATGCATGCCTCACAACAGGGACCAGATATCAAACATATCAGTTACAATAATAATATATAAATTGGACAACACTATGGTGATGGCGATGTCTGTAAAGTCCATTATCGTCAACTTTCCCTGCATGACCCCCTCAGATCCCAAAAATTTTCCACCTAACTTCGTAACTTTCCGAGATTTTGGCCGCTGAACATGAGGGGGTTTGGCCCCCAGTTTGCAAAATCCCAATTTGGTCTCATCTTCAAAGTGCAATATTTTCAAGATGCAATGAGCTAGAGGTCTGGTATTGGTTCTGTCGTCTCACACATTCATGCAGTCTTGGGGAATGCCAATATTGGGAGGTTTTGATAAAGGCTTATACTTGAACAGTGAGCATAAAATGGGGTAAATTTGCCTGTTTGAACTGAAATTTGAAAAGGTTTGAAAATGCATAGCATCAAAACCGTTACTTTAAATGCCCTAGAAATTCGGATTCCAAATGTCAATGAAGGTCTCAACATGAAAATCAAAAATGCAGTGTCTGCCATGATATGCAAATCCAATATGGCCGCCTCAAAAAGGGCAAAAATCTATTTTTGCTACTTTTCAATGCCCGATTTTGGTAGGAGGGATAAATAGTACCAGCTAATGCTCTTCACCAATCAAGAGGCCATTATGCGCCTTAAGTCTGATAGCAATATGGTATTGGTCCTATGTCTCCTTCTAGTGAAAATTGGGGGACGGAAAATGGTAAAAATGGTATTTTCAAATGATTTGTATTTTTCATAATTCTCTTAGAAATAATTAAATATACAAAATCAAAGCATAGTTTATATCAAGTGAAAGTAACTGATGCCCCCTAAATGATGGTACCAAACTTGTTTAAATGCTTTGGTTCTTTCCATTGAAATATAACATGTCAATATGAGTGAAATATCTGTAAGCATCGGTCATTACTGGGCCAGTGGCCAAACCAGTGTCATACCAATATTGTCCCATTCTTGGCCCATTCTTCACACGTATGTTGGCTCAACCATGGCCCAATATACCTCTGTTACCTTGGTATTACCTAATCAGCCTCTCAGTAGGGTGTCACCTCCAAACTATTTTTCTCACCTCCAGGGTTAGCAGGGTGAGGGGGGATGGGTGGGTGAGGGAGCGAACATAAATTCATAGGGTAAGTGTGTGTTGGGGGGGGGGGGCGCTGTAGGAGAGTGAGTGTATGAAATAAGGGGGGGGTGGGAGGTACACAGAGAAAAATATGAGCGTCAGCTGGACTCTCCCCAGGGTCAAGCACTGCCTGACTCAGGTAGGAGAGTCTGCTGGACTTTCGTCAGTCAGTCAGGCTGAGCCTCCTTTGATAGTCCCGTAAAGTTACTCCCTTTTGAGAGTCAGCCTGGTCCTTGAATGACAGTCAGGCAAGACAAATCTTGATACCAGAGTCAGCCTGACTTTCTTGCCACAGTCAGGCAATGTCTGACTCTGGGATGAGGGTCAGTTAGCCTGAGCCTTCTTTGTTTGCTACCAGGTGGGGACACAATACAGTATTGGGCTTAATGGTAGGATATATGACACCATTCTTGTGGATTTGGAAAGTATATATAATATTATTAAGATCCTGGGATCACCTCTGATATATGTTGGTATATGTATCTCTATGTTGTAACATACCTAAATGACTTGTGGTCTGTGATAGCAGACCCTTGTATGTCCAGAACAACAATATTATTTTGTATGAGATTTCTTTATTTATAAGTGTCAGGGAGGCCATAAAAATCTTTTAAAACATTATCCCCCAATGCAAATAAGCAACTAGTCTTGGGCAGTCCAACTGTACAAAGAAGAGTTGAGCCATGCCTGACTTTCATTGAGGCAAAGGTTCAGCATTGCTAGACTCACATCCATATGTGAGTCCAGCTTGGCTTGACTCTCGATAACCAGAGTCTGGCATCGCTCTACTCTTGCACTAGGGAAAGTCCAGCATTGCCAGACTACCCTTAGTGTGAAAGTCAAAAACAAGGGTCCAGCACTGCCTGAATCTCGTTGTAATGAAGGTCAGGCAGTGCTGGACTCTTGTAGTGTTGAAGGTCAGGCTGGACTCTCTCTACAGTCAAAGTCAGCTTGACTCTCAGATGAGGGTGCTTTTGGCAACATGGGCCTGACTATGGCATGTGAGTCCAGCTGACTCTCATATTTTCTTCTGTGTAGTTAAAATGTTTATGTAATGTATCAGCAGGACACGATTATGGTTGAGAAAACCTTTCGGCATAAATGCCAGTCTGACAAAAGCTTACATTGTTTCAGGAAACGTTTTAGTGATAGGGAGTTGAACGTCCCGATCTCTCATCATTCAATCTTCCACGTGGATCCTTTGCGGGATTGGGTATCTTTTATGAGATAGGGTGCCCACATCGCTCTCTTTCTCTTTATTATGTTATAAAGGCAAATGAACTTAATGTATATGAAAAATGTCACCTTTGTATTTTCCAATTATCTTTCCTGTTACTTTGCACCTGACCCAATGTTATTTTTCAATCAGCTCCATAGCTTTACCAACTTTCAAATCCATCATCTTCATCCAACCAGTATCTAGACCTGTGTACATGAGACCCTTGTTATTATACAATCAGCTTGCCTGTTACAACGAAACATGATATCGTTAATATCACTTAATCAGCGACCATGGTACAGCTAAACATGATCTGCTTATTATCATCCAATCAGTTTTCTTATTACACCTACACATGACCCCCTATATTATCACCCAATCAACCTACCAGCGGGGTAACCCTGGAGGTGATGAGGGCATGCACAGTGTGGCCCACACCGGACAGTTTGCTACCTGCGTCCCATCTGTGTCTGTCACCTCCAGGGTGTGCAGGGTGAGGGGAAGGGCACATGTGTGCAGGTCCAAGGTGCCTTAGCTGGAAGGTGAGTAAATGTGTTTTAAGAGGATATAGATTGGAGAGGAAATCTGGATGTAGGGGGGGGGGAGGTAAACCAGCCAATGCTCATTCCATAGTGCTGCAAATTACACCATAAATTCAGCAGCCAACTGTTGGCTCGTTAGGCTTAGGTTGCCACAATTTACATCATACCATCATCATATTGTTTAGTTCGAATGTATACATCTCTTTATACCATCTTCCCCTCTCTCTCTCTCTCTCTCTCTCCCAAATCTCCTCTTCCTCCTCCTATCCTCCATATATGCTACCCCTACACCAATATCCCTGTTTCTTTCCAAGTTACCTCGTGAAGCCTGCTTCATCTGGTTTCTTAGCACTAATTCAATCATTCTGCCAGGGGCCAATGACTCCTACATGCCTTTGAGTGTTTTATTCTAGATAATCACCTCAAAGCACCTGCGTTCTGCCGAAACACCTAAACCTAACCGTTAAGAGATTGCCTTCATTGATCTCTTGCCCTAGTTCCGATATCTGCACCTGCCCTAAGTACACCATACCCTTCAGTGTATACATGTACCTCCAGGTGTACGTATGTAGATGTATTTAGTTGATAAACAATAAGATGAATATTAGCGATAATAATTGATGAATAAATCACGATCTGTTATTTTACACTTTTGAACGCATATTAAAAGAAAATTGATATAGGATCCAAAAGACTAAAATATCACTTGTGTCCTTATGTCCATGACCTAGTGATCGGACTCGCATGCCACATAAAGCATTGCATCACCTGCCGTCATACTGCATCGGAAAATCTATGAACCCCCATGACTGTTATTTATGCATTAAAGAAACCTTTTTAAAAGACATTTAAATGAGCAAGACTGGAAAAGAAGTAAAACTCAGAACCATCACATGTATCGGTACAAATCCTACCTACATGGTCTAAGACATAGACCTGCACTAACACGACCTCAGATACATCATGTATATAATGTGTACAGAGGGCCACCGTCCACAGAGCATAAATCGGCCGTATGCGGCCATTTTATACACAATTTGCATAAGAAATGTAGAGCAATTTTATCCATATACGGCCGATTTATGCTCTGTGGACGGTGACCGTAACCTTCCCTGCCCCTTATGGCCACCGTCCACCGGGCAACTTCGGCCGACTCAGCCCATACATTTCCTATATAGCTTCGGCCGATGTGAGTTCAGAGGACGGTGGCCATTACTGAAGGAGCTGGCCTACTTATATATAATTAAAGACTTTGTAGGCTCATGAAGTAATTTGACATCGTAGCTCATATCTAGACCGTATACATGCAGTCTAGACGTCCGACTGCACACATCTTCCCATGCATCCTTGAATAAAACGTTGATGCCCTTTTCAGTCCCACCCCCTCCCATCTGTGTCTGCTGACTACATCTAGCAAGACTTTCTTCTGCTGGCACGTATCGTTGGCTATAGATATATACTGGCCTTTTATGTACAAATATGCAAGTGTAGATGTATATATATATTATAGTCCACAAGTCGATGGCATTTAAAGGACTTTACTACCGTCTACAATGTGCTTCGATAAGGGCATCAAACTTCAGTTAGAACAGTTAAAGCTCTCCTACGTGATGTCTTAAAGCTCACATACCTCTATAAGTCTACACTCCTCTTTTATTTTGGCTCCCCACTTTCCATTCGCAGTCCATCCAAATTAATACCTCCCCCCCCCCCTGTCATCCGCTCTTTCTCGTTCTACTGTAGGCATAGGCCTTACTTATCTCTTACTCTATCTTTCATTCCAAATACCAACTTTTCAGTTTTTTTGTTATACCTCACTTATCGCCACAGTTTGTTATACCTCACATATCGGTCATCTTTCAACATGACTGAAATTACAAAAGACATGAAACAATATGCCGTTTTACCTCACCCCCTCCCAATCCCTTTCTAGCCTCCAGTTTAGGAGCTCATTGGTTGTAATTGTCTCCTAGCGTATTGCCTTTTAGATTACGTTGTGCTAATGCCTATGTAATTTATTGCCTACAAATCAACTACATACAACCTGTCCAACTTAATGTGTATGTTTTGACAGATCTTCATACGCAACACATGTAAAAAGGGTACTTCTATGAGTGAAATAAAGATTTTTTTCCCTCCAAAAGGGTAACAACATAATCGTCTCTGACCTTAGATAATGGAAATAGCAATTGATGTCAGACTTTTATTTCATATGGATATCAACCCAGGCTTCTGCTATATATTTAATCATCCAATACAAAATGAAGTATACTTCTATTTCTACTTAGATACAAGGGATGACGAGTGCCATATTTGAAAATACTCATTGGGAAAAAAAACCATGTCCAATTCTAGTATGGCCTTGCAGCTTGGGGAAGACACACAAGCGACCCAAAGAATTGAGCGTGTTGAACCTCTCTGGCAGGGCAGAGTATCAAACAGACTCGGAATCATCTGGAAGTAAAGAAAAATACGTTCTAACTGAGGATCCCTAAGGCGGAAGTGACGTTGGCACTCCCTGACCCGCCCCCTGGTGGTACGATTTAAGCTATCTGGTACCCAAACAGTCCACACGAGGGCGCCACCAGGAAGTGGACATTATCTTGTTACCAGGTGTCAGGCAGCCAGTTGTAATCTGTCACCTTCTGATATCTGTATCCATTCATGCCGCCATAGCGTGTCTCTTACTGCCTCTCATACTTCAGCTCACAGCCTGAATATTGACACCGTCTTTATGCCTGCTTTCCTCTTCAATTTTCTACTTATACATAAATATCTCTGGCACCTGCCTCTGTTCTTGCCGTGCGCAATCCCCTGCTTACTACCCAATCTGTCTCTGGCTGTCTTGTCTGTCTGTCTGTCTGTCTCTCGGTCTGTGTGTCTCTCTCTGTCTTTGTCTGTCTGTCTGTCTATGTCTGTTTCTCTCTGCCCCTCTGCCTTTCTCTGTGCTCCCCTGTAACCCTCGTCCTGCTTCCCTTGCCCATTCTTGTCCTCACTCCACCCCTTATTCCCTGCTACCTTCCCTCTTTCTGCAGTCGCTCCCGCCCTCCATGTTCTATTGTTTGGGCCGTTGTTAGTAAAACACTGTTGTCTTTGATGTGGCTGTGAGTAGAGTGGGAGTGAAGCGACACAAGCCGCCCTGTCCTCTCGTGTCTCCCTCCGCCGGCCGTGTGCGGCCAACTGCTGCCACTGTATCCTGCCGCGGGTCACATTTAAAACGTGGCCACAAGAGGGCACTCCTCTGGGGCATGATACTGCTGAAATATGCATGCATGAAACAGGGTGTGATGGGGAGGGTGTGGGGAGCAGGGTAGACAGTCCATGAGAGTGGAGATAAGGAGAACGTGACCTGGAGGGCCTGTGACCGCCTGTTTAAGTCTCTCAGGAGAGGAGTTTGGGCTGGTACTTATAGAATGCGTGAGTCACTATCTGAGGAGGTATGTACTATAATGTGGGTGGGAGTGGGAGGGGAAATAGGTGTGGGGATGGGAGGCAACTTCTCTCTGGTTAGAGATCATCAGTGTTAGGGGAACTGGTCAGCGGAGACGGGCTTTAGTATTGGGTGGGAGTTAATCATGGTGGGGGACGGGGAGGGTGTAACTGTAAGGGGGTCATACGTGCTTCATGTAGTACACACTACACAGACGAGCGGGTCTAGTCTCTTTTATTTATAGTATAGGACATTTTGCACTAACATGTTTCCACACGCTCACGCTGGGTACGCGCTCACGCCGGAGCGTCTCAGTCTACTATGTATAACACGTGCATTGTAAAGTCCATGAATATAATATCTATTGACCTAGAGTTCTCAATGTACATGCTTATATAGGTTTCCCCTGTGTTTACCTAAATAAAGTTTTAGATTATATTACATAAGTAACAAGGCGTAGTTCATATTTGGCGCTACGCCTACGGTTCATTTGGACACATTTGTATACTGTAATGCATTTGATGCATATCAAAGGTCATCCTAACACAGATGACTATTAAGGACAATGCTTTCCAGCTAATACCGAACCATGCAAATGGCTAGTATTGTATGTTGGCGTCATGAGATTACCAATACAGAACCTAATAACAAAATTTGCTTTGATGGAAGCATTCTGAAATTACTGAATATCAACATTTGTGACAGGCCATTTAAGAGAATGACACTGGTACGTATAATATAAGTAGGAGACTTTGGTTTCAGAGGGAGAGAAGTATAACATCGTGCCTACATTTTCAAAAATGCACTTGTGGCCTTCAAGCCAGCTATAGGTATGACAAAACCCAGGCCACACGATATGGGGTAGGACAATTAATTAGATTTACTCTATATCATACGTGCACTTTGTAAGTGACCTTGGGTATACCTAACAGTGTCTGACTCTCCCAGGAGATTGTGGATAGGGATGGATCGGGTTTACTCTAGCAGTATCGTCACAAAAGCAAGGGCGGAGAGTGAAACTATGATGACAACAACGCTCACCCTTGTACACATATCAGTAGGAGTGGCGTATCCATTGTGTTTGCTGAAGGGTTTAGCAAGACCATAGCACTACATGCAGCTACACACAGGAAGCACAGGATGCCACAGTACGACCAGTTACAGTACCAAGTATTATGTCTGGTAGAACACGGAACCAGGGCATGGACTGTCTCCACTCCGACTTGTAAATCCGACACTGTGTAGTCTCAGATTTCGAGGAGATATCTATTACGCACAGTGTCTTATTTCTTCTGATATTCAATAACTGCATGACACTAGAGCCTATAGCCTAGCTCTGATGAGGGTGGATCCAGCTATATAGTCTGGGGAAGTTCCTCGTCTAGATCTTGCAGCTGTTCTGAAAGCAGGCCAGATCATCTGTCATGTCAGCCTTGAGAGAATTATCTTACTTTACCCCCCTCCCACCCCCCCCCCCCCCCACACACACCCTTCCACCCTACACTCACTCTGCTGTACCTACGCAAACACGATAAGTAGAGTCAGTATGTGTCGTTGTATACCTTTCCTGATCAGAGCACCTAAAACAGGATGCATCAGCATATTTTAATCAGGTGATGAATTGCGAGGTACTGTATCACGTGACTTAGTACGTGGTTGACTTCAGATGAACTTACCACATAGAATCGAACCAAACTACATTAAATTTTGTGACATGCACTGGGAAGAGGGACCTTAATGCACCCTGCACTAAGGGCCCTTTTTGCAGATCCTGCCACATTTGTGGCATATGAATGCAGGGGAATTGATAATATACACATGAGCCATCGGCAACCTATGTTTTGTATATATACGCATCATTTGATCCAGATGAGAGACGTGGGTATAACCTATATTTCATACTTCATATTTCATTACCATATCATGCACAGGAATATTCATGCCGCATGAATCCATGAAATATACATATATATCCGTGTCTATATATATCATAAATGCAGACAAAAAAACACCAATCAGCAAATCTTCTCCTAAAAAAACATGTGACAAAAACACCTGCATCAGCATTTTCTTTATAGAAAAAGGTATAAGACAAAAAGGTAGACCCCATGTGGGCAGCCATTAACAGAAAATGACTGAGCTGTCACAAACATACATCCAACACGCCGTCTGTGGTCAACTACCCTGGAGACCCACCCCACCCCACAGCCTCACCCAACCTATTCTAGCCTGGAGGACGGGTGACGTACGTTCCTGGGAAGTCTGCCTCCAGGGTCTCCAGACTCTGACAGGCCTGTAGCTGGTTGTGCTGACTGGGCTGCCATATTCACAGCCGTTCTCCGCAAAGGAATCCATGTATAGCGTGCCAGAAACTACATTCTACAGTACCATAGCTGCACTATGTAAACGTATCTCAAAGGGTTAGATTAGCAATAAAGGACTAATCTGATCCACAGGACGGATCGGACATTCACACAGGATGGGCTTTGTAGAGCACTGAGTAGTATAGAGAAAGTGGAACGAAAGTTGACATTGACTAAAGATGGGCTCTGTAGAGAGTTTAATAGTATAAAGAAAGTGGACATTGACTCAGGATCGGCTCTGGAGAGCATTGAGTACTATAGAGAGAGTGGAAATTGACTCAGGATTGGCTCTATACAGCAGTGAGTAGTATAGGGAAAGTGGACATTGATTCAAAATCGACTCAGTACAACACTGAGTAGTATAGAGAAAATGGACATTGACTCAGGATGGGCTCTGTAGAGCACTGAGAAGTATATAGAAAGTGGGAATTGGCTCAGGATGAGTTCTGTGCAGCACTGAGTATAGAATAGAGAAAGTGGATATTGACTCAGGATGGACTCATGACCAAACTGAGCAGTTTAGAGAAGACGGGGCCTCATGACCAGCCACATTTCAGTCCATTTGATGTCTTACAGCAGCGCTTTCAATATCTTATAGCATTCCAATTTAAGATTCATATTACTCAGTAACTGTCCTGGTAAGTGAGAATCATTGAGGATATAGCTGAATCGTAGGAACCCAATTTGGAAATTATCTAGTGATTCACAAAATGGGTTCAGTACTTTCATTCTATCGGAAAACATAAAGAATTAATCAAGAGACATTTTTTAGCACCATTTTGATAAGGAATGAGAGTCATACTTTGTTTCAATATCAAATGTGAAATGAGACACCATTTCTTGTTTTTCTTCGCATAAGAGGTTTCAAGTTTACCACCATGGGGTTAAAGCTAACACATTAGATCCCTTTTCCAAAGGATTAGGGTCTGGGGTCGGGGGTTGTCGGGGGCACCGCCAGGAGACGCTGATCCGGGTCCTGGAGTAAATAGATCTCCTTCTGCTAATTAGTAAGCCGACATGCGGCCAATTCCGTGATTGTTTGTTGTTTTCTCAGTCCACCCTCTCCATTAATTAAACCAAATACTAGAGTTACAACTCTGGTATGGTCTGGGTCCAGTACGTCTAGCCTTGATCGTCTAAAACCATCGCCCTACAGTACATTGTCTTTTAGACTATGGACATGTGCTATGGACATCTGCAATATATAGGTTGTTGAATGAGACGGTTGGCACCTTGGAGGGAGTTGTATGTATTAAGAAAACGTCTACAACCTTCCACTCTGGAACAGGTAATTATTATTGAACATTTTTGAAATCACTTCGGCATGATAATATTATGTGTATCAATTTCCCTCGTTGCATTTCTCAGTTACTAATTGATATGGGTATTAAGGTTCAGTTTTTAGCAACTTCTCTGTCCAGTCTAAGTCTGCAGTCCTCATTCATAGGCGTTGAATACAATAATATGATATGAAGACAAACAGCATTACTTCTGTATTATGGCATATGCACATCAATTCAGCTTCATTTATTAAACAATTCACACAACTTCGTTTGAGTGAAATGCCATTCCACACAACTGCAGATTGCATTCCGGTCAAATGCAAATAAAACATAACCTCTCATATTGAAATCAATGGTGACAGCTTGTGCATTCGACTTCCACCTGAAAAAATGATGCAAAAGTATTTTGAGATTGTTGACCCAGCAAAGTCGGACTGTTAACGGTATGCTTTGAACGTGTATAGTGTAACATAGTTCTGTTCGAGAACAGATAAATTGATCATAGCACACATAACAGGCCTATTGTTGTGTGGTAATGTATCACGTTGCCATGTATTTGTATCCACAATACAACAACTGGACTGCTAAAACGCAAAATGCTATATGACACTGTGCTATTAACACCCTCTCATACAGTCCCACATTAATATTGGAACTGGGCCGTATATGATGGTTGTCTTGTTAATCCTCAGAAACATGTCCTATGTATTAAAATTCAGAGCGCACCCGCTTCACTGCATATGCTATCATCATGCTTTGGCAGGCCATACTTTTATTTCTCGGCTCGGGCAAACAATGGTCTCAGATTGGGCGGCGTGAGGTGCAATGTTTGAGGCTAGATTGGCATCCATGATGGGGCATCTTCAAGGCTACATTTACCACAGACAATTACAGCACCAGCCGCCAGGGGGCAGCATGTGTGGTCACGTGGCACTGGTCCCAACCAATGGTAGGTGATCACCAGGGGTGGGAGTCGTCCAGGACCCCAGAGTGTGTAAAGGGCACGCATCCTGGCTGCTTTCTGGGGACTGCATGTTCTGTACGACAGAGCTGTGCTCTCGGCCCTCAGGTCGGCGATAATATTATACGGCTTTGCCAACCATTCCACTTCAGTGGTTAGAACATTAAATGTATAGTCAAATTAGCAGTATTTGAATCAATTACCATGGCCTTGTACAGCCTGCTGTTGACGCAATGTGATTTCTGCCCGGTGCCCTGAATGTCAAAATAAAGAAACAATGGCACACATGTACCAGAGTGGCCGCCTCAGCCTTGGTAGTTCTCGGACCATAATGTTGCAAATCTTGGCCCTACACACTTTACACTTATTACCATGTTTGGCTGCTTTTGAGAAATGATTGGAAGGGGTTTCGCAAAATGTCTTCTTTAAATATTATGTAAATGTCTTGAATACTCCTTACTACTACTTCTAAACTGTTGTGTTGTGTGAAATAGCTATCCCTCTCAGGATAACATGATACTTCAAAATTTAAATTTTGTCATCATGATGCACCAATACTAATAGTGATTCTCTAGCCGACGTTGTATTGCATACTGATCCTTTGGGACTGTATACCCCACAGCCTTGGCACTATGCATACATAACTATTCTGCCCTTAAAGGGTTAACTATTTTTTTAGTAGAATATAGCCTAGAGGTGATGGTGGGGGGGGGGTGCTCTATGACCTTACATCATGTAAGCATTATTACAGGACGATCTCTGTACATAGGTGTAAAGCTTTAGGCGGAGAGCGGGTATCCTAGTGTTAATGTAGCGTCTGGACATCAGTATCCACTACCAGGCCCACCTACAGCGTTTAACCTAGGCCGGGATGGTGCCCTTTTATTGGGACACATTGCCCATTATTGGCTCTTTATTACTCCAGAGGCCACCCCATATCTAGCCCGCAACGTCCATGCCACATCCCAGACCTATACCAAAGAGCAACGAATACCAAGAGGGTCCACTGACCGTTTATGTCCGCCAGAAGCCAATGGCTTCCCCGGCTGATGGATGGAGTGTAAAGTGCACATAGCTGGGCCCACTGATAAACCTATTTACTGAACGACACATGAAACCATGTTTCACTTTTTGGAAAACGTTCTTTATGTCTGTAGTGGTCGAGTTTACATTCTAATATATTATATCACTCTGGTTGTTTATAAATTAGAACGTTTACCACGTCCAGTGGCTCCTCTGGATCACACACAGAGGTCGCCACCTATTGTGTGGGGTTCGGGGAGCTACTGGTAGGGGGTGAAGTTAGAATGGCACATGGTGTGGTGCGCATACAGGCAGGGGCGACCAGACACCCTATATAAGAGGCGGATCCTGACTGCATGGATCGCGCTCTCAGTCTTTGACTGCGAGTCGAGCCCTTCTTGATCCTCTATATCTATCTCTTTGACCTGCCTGTTGGCTGTTTGCCGACTAAGTGAGTGCACTCCATCTGCACCGTGCTCGAAAACCATCTCTGGTGGAGGGGAGGTATTTCCTTGAGCCTGTCAAACCAATAATCCTCCTATGTGCACTACCAAATCTGATCTTGTATGTACTACAGTTATGGTTTACATTGTCCTAGAATGGACTACTAATGGACTACAACAAACTGAATAAACATGCATACAACCCAAATTGAGCCTTGTTTGTGTTGTTCCTGACACTAACAAAAAAGCCACGCTCACAACTCCATATATTTTTTCTATGTGTTGATTTGATATTCATGCTAGGTTTGTTAGAAATCTAATGAGGAATAGTAGCGTCAGTGGGATATATTTAACATGCTTTTAGGTAGGAACAGTGGACTGTACACTCCACCCACCAGGGAGAAACACACAGGCCATATAGAATCAGAAATCTGCAGTAGTCCCATGAAAAAAAACACTATTTTCTCAACCATTATTCAAACTATTCAAAGCTCACAGAATAACCAGCATTAACTCATGTTGCAGCTTCATTGAAAAAATCATTATCACCCTTTTCGGGTATTTAGAGGTATTCTGATTGCTTAGGGACACTGCTACCCTAAGGGAGAACAAGTTGGCCCTCTTGATATTATTTGTCCTGTTCCCATACAGAGGCAGTACATTCTTTATGTACGTCCCTTTTACAAAAAGAACTACAAAAGGTTGGTGCAAATGAGATTTCCCCCGACTGGACGCTTTAGTGAACGGACATCAATGTTACATTCAGCCCTATGTCAGTAAGCATTGAGCACAGGGGGTAGGTTCATACTCTAAACGTATTTTGTATCATTCTCTGAACCATCATTTTGTCCCTATAAGGACTAACTAATGTAAGAAAAGTGTCATTCAATCATACACTTACCGTCCCTTTTAGGACGGTTGGGATAGATATGGCAGTAGCCAACACCACATGGACTGGGGTAGAGAGTGACATCCTACCCTACCCTCCTCCCTCACGTGCCCAGCTAGAAACATACTAAAATAGGTGCTCCACAATCCGCTAGGTGATCCCCTGTGCATGTGACTAAGTTGGTACACTGCTGGCTGCATGGAGCCCACAAACAGCTTCATGAAACTCTCCTCTTGGGGGAGGGGGGGGATTTAGCACCTATTTTTACGACCTACGTGTATAGCAAAAATAAAATCCTATCCAGTCAACTCCCACCTGAGTGAAGTTTCAGATATTGTTGGTAATATAATAGGGTATATCCAAAACATAGGCTACGCTGAGTTATTAATATTGTCCAATATGTTGTTATATGGGTTAAATGGCTCAAATAGAGGAGAAAAAAATTATTGTATATTTTTAAACTTAAACTCAAACTCAAAAAGGGAAACAATTGGGTGAGTATCTGTTCCCAGAACACAACAATAGTGGATATAACTGCTTTCTCACCATAGCTATTTAACAAACAAGCAAAAAGCAGTGACAATCACACGAGTGGCCAGCCAGTGTACATAGAATGTGAGGGGAACCCTGATACACAATAGATTTTATTTCAAGTTAAGATTCATAATTATTAAAATCTACTCTATACCAAAAAACTTAGATTTTACACCAGTGACAGAAAATTGTCAAATGACTCCATGTATTTTATGTGGTATCTAGATGATGTAATTTTGTAAGCCTAAATAACATATTTCAATTGGTTGTAAACTGACACTAGCAGCCAAATCAAGGCTCAATTGGGTTCTATAAGAGATAGAATGAAAATTCCAAAAGATTTGGATTCGGTTCCATCCGATTAAAGAAAGATGGCTGACCATTTACCTAGCCCTACTTTTTCTGGATTCCCAACTACAGTATACACTATAGTATAGCAAGCTATAGCTAAGCACAGTAAATCAAAGAGCAAGGGTTATGTAATGTGAAGTCCAGCCTATACCATTTAGTTTCGCTGACTTTGGGTTGACTCACACAATGTAGACATTACCTGTGTTCACAGTGAGACGGTGTTCCCTGCACCATGTTCCAAGTACAATTGTGTCTGTTTGTAGTAAGCAATGAGTCAGTGTCATGACCAGTATAGTAGCAATAATGGCAAAGTCATCGGTGTGCATATATAATCATACATAGGCTGGTGCAGGTTATGACGTTTTGTTCACTATCAATGTACATCAGGAACTGGGAATGACAGCACACACAGGCAAATATCAGAGTCACCCAATGTCGCCAATACTACCCTCATACAAGGGTCAGGCACTGCTGGACTATAATAGATGGGTCAAGGGCCATACTAGTGAGGGTCAGGCTAGGCTGGACATTCAATAACAGGCTGGACTTTGGCAAACTTGCTTGAAAGTCTGGCCATGCTGGGTCCTCATGCCACAGTCTGACAATGCTGGACTCTTGCAGGCTGAAAGAGACTCTCCCCAGAGTCCAGCATTGCCAGACTATGCCATGAGGATCCAGCATGGCCAGACTTTCAAGCAAGTTTGCCAAAGTCCAGCCTGTTATTGAATGTCCAGCCTAGCATGACCCTCACTAGAATGGCCCTTGACCCATCTATTATAGTCCAGCAGTGCCTGACCCGTGTCTGAGAGTGGTTTAGGCGACATTGGGTGACTCTGATATTTGCCTCTGTGCAGCCCTTGAACAGAACCGTAGAGCCATGCCAAGGGACGTTCTTAGAGTGCGATATTCGCTAGCTGTATGGCCTTATGGGTGATATAAAGACACAGTTATCGTACTTGAAAAACCCACCCTCATTTAACATCAGCCATACCGATCGGAACTGAATTGACCCGATGAAGTTAAGTCACGCTTTAATAACCGGGGAATTTTAATTATGTGTTGATGTGATTGCCACAGGGGAGAGTGGCGTTCAAATATTGGCAGGTAACAGGTTGGCTAATGATGCGGTATCCAATACTGTTGTAGGTTTTGTCACATCCACAGCTTATTGCCGGCAATAATTGTAATCATTGTATCACCTTATCCAGTTATTAAAGAAATAACAGTGCAATAATCTCTCACCCCGACCTTCCGTTCAGGATAATGTATTTGGATATAAGACCCATCACGATTACTTCACACTATAATAACACTAACCTTACAATTTAATCAAAATCTCAAGTCTGTTAACCTTTATGAAATGTCTAGTACATTCCATGTCAGTATGATTTATGAGATTGACATTGAGCTTAATCAAATATAATGGCATTTAATTCTATTTTCCAGATATCTACATTATATGGATTAAATGCCAAGCTTGGTGTGTGTATGTGAGGCGATGTTAATGTCAGGTTTTAACGTGAGGTCTAGCAGTAGAGATAACTCAATATCTATCTCGTAACACAAGGACATACTTATCTAACAGTATCCCTGTCTGGAACAATAATATATGAATAATCCATGCTGCGACTACACGTACATAATCTGACCAATCAGTATCAGTCAGTATTAAAGTGGCATAATCACCGAGCGTATCCCACTCACAATTCTAATACTGTTCTAGTCTACTATGTGGTTAAGTGCGAGTGGTGAGAATGCCCCTTTAAGATTTCAATTAATCCGCTAGGGCTATCACGTCCTTACAGCGTGACACCAGTCTTCATGCAGCAAGGGCCTACATAACAACTCATTCTTCCCACTCGGAAGGTAATTGTCCATAACACTGCTCCCTATCCGCCCCAACTCCACCCTCCATCACTCTCCGCATGTTGTTAAAGCTGACCAAATGTGAGCTGTGGCACCGATACCTATAGGCACACTACGTGGAGGTATGCTCTCATCCTTTCTTTTTTATTCTCTTTCCATTCAGGATGAAATTCTTTTTCTCAAAAAGGTAATATAAGTAGAGGACATGAAGTGGTCTTTTGGCACATTATATCATATGAACGGTCACCTAATGGTGGCAGCATACAATGCCTTTTTTAAAGTGCTCATCCAGATAATTATCTTACTGATTCGACGAGCTAATATTTTGAAGGTATGGTGCAATTATTACATGGTATAACTGTTGCGGGTGCCATCCTTCTAGTCATTATCAAGCACTGGTTTTGGACATATTTAAGCCCATAGCCTGTTCCACCCCTCACTCACTCACCCACCCTCCTCAGTAGCAACATGGCGCCGACCACCACCTCGCGCTCCCAGGCGACTGCACGGGGCGGGTTTCCGGTGCGTGGCGCCCTCTGGGTACCGGAAGTGACGTGTCGTCGACAGGATTCCTCACCAGGGGGCGGCTCGGGAAACGCCGCCTAGTAATTACCCGACATGCCCGGTAACCAAGGTAACCAGGGTTACCGTGTAACGTGTGGACAGTTTTGGCGTCTGCCACATAGGGAGGCACCGTCAGTGACGTCACGCATGACGTAGAGCAGACGACATTGGTGGAAACAAACAACATCTTGGTGAAAGCGCGCGGAAATTGGGGGCGGGAAGAAGGAGGGGTCGGCACATGAGGAGATAGGCTGTTACTCTCCAAACATAGTACATAACCTTAAACTGAGACGTCGTCCTAAAAAACATCATTTAGCATCACAGGTCTCACACAAATTATAATGTTTTTTTAATAGAAGTCCACTGGTAAATGACGGTTTATATTATATGTCTAAATGATTGCCCATAGGCCTGACACACCGCTAGAGCCAGGCATTTAATTACACACATTAAAGAGAATCCACATGAAGTTGTCTAAAGCATTATTTAGTTGGCCATTTTAGTAGGTAGTGTTTGATTAAAGTAGTTTGGCTATGTCATAATTGGTAAGTCATAACCGGACTGCAACGGACTGAGGAAGGCTAGATGTGTGTGTCCAAGGTTGTGGTTCAGGCCAGGCCTGCTGTAGTGACCCAGAGAAAAGGCAATAGCAAACCCTGCTTGGAGATTGAGATTCTTCTGTATAGCCTGGTTTAATTTCATACTCTGCAAGTTAAACGGTGGACGAGGAGTCAATGTTAACTTAATTTAGTGATTTTTCTGTATAGTGTTACAGGGCTTATCAAAGTTTCAGGACCCATTGACCAGTTATAGATAAGAGTAATGACGATGTACCACCCAACAGCCCATTGGGGGTGGAGAGGCAGTCAGTGTATAAGTTAACAACCGGTTGTAGTGTACAGCTACCTGGCTCTTTCCACTTTGTAATACGTCTAATATGGGAATAACGTGTGATGGTACAATGGGCTCTTCATGGACAAAACACGTTAGCTTACTGCATTAGGGTCAAACTCCTGACTTTGCAACAATTAAAAGTGAAAAAAATGTAAATAAAAAATATTTTTATTCTGATGTTTTGTCAATTGCAATATAAAATATAGGTCTTTGGGAACATGCACATAAAGTTTTGTGATATAGCTATGATTATTTCTCACTGCTTCGTAGCATTGAAAATACCATGTAAAATCATGATTTTTCATGGCCTCAACAAAATTGGACATTTTTCATATAAAAGGGCTGGTTGCTAAGCAACCATTCGAGATAGAGAAAAATGGATAGTCTCATTGGAATCCTTGACATCGATTTAGGGGGGGTAGGTACTCTTAGAATTAATATGAGATAAATATTAACCACATTCTGAGCTGCCATATGTTAAAATTTTCTGAGCTAAATATGGCGCCATATAGCGCCATATGGCGTAACGGACGCGTAATGGACACGTAACGGACACCTTAACATGGTCGTTTTGTGACATTGACTTTAAACTATTGAAAATAGGTGAAAAAATTAGAATATTTACATGCAAATGGTGTCTATTTATATCAGAAAAAAATTTCCAATCGTTCTGGACCATTTTCAGTTATGCATTATTATGTTGTATATTTTAAAATATTCATACAAGAAATAATTTGCTGTGAGCAAACAGATAGCTATCCTAATATATAAGCAAACAATCCTGCCTGTACTGGAGTATTGTGGCTACCTGTATAATGGAGTCACAATGGCCCAACATAAGAGATTACAACTAACCCAAAACCGCTGCTTGAGAACCTGTTTGAATGTACGCATACGTTATCCTGTTTGTGATCTACATACCGACACGGGAGTAGACCGCCTAACAATTCGCTATGATTTACAGCTGTTACTATTATTGTATAAGTACATGTATGGAAAGTCCCATAAGCATCTGGAGCTTGGGCTGGAATTTTTGCAACCACACCCGACAGGCGTTACAACACGCTCTGCTGGTACTGGTCTGCTAAAATTCCCTAACGCAATCAAATGTGGTTATAGAAGAAGCCCGTTGTATCGTGGCATTGATATTTGGAATCAATTAAACGTCTCATGTAGACTAGCTAGTTCCAAGGATATGTTTAGAACTAAAGCTAGATCACGTCTGTTGCAACTCTACGAGTTAAAGATGAAACAGTAGGTTGCAGCAGTAACATGACATATGCACGTAAACACCATATTATATTATATTATATTATACCGGTAATATTGCTTTACTGTAAAACGCCTAGCATATAACCCTGTATGATTTACTCCTACCAGCTTACGTGTAGGTGGATGTTGGAAATCATATCTGTGGACTTTAATGATGTGTCAATACTGGCTATATTACAATGTATTACCATGAATGCTCATCTTTTGAAATGTATCGTATTTTTTGAAAATCACCATGTGAAATAAAAATACTTTATAAACTCAAAAAAAAAATAGCAGCTTTTTAATTTCTTTGAATTATAATGGATTTTTCTGTAAAACGTGGAAAAACTGAAAAAATACCACAAAAGCTCTAAAACTACATCCC
Organism: Harmothoe impar; assembly: GCA_947462335.1. Classification (NCBI taxonomy): domain Eukaryota; kingdom Metazoa; phylum Annelida; class Polychaeta; order Phyllodocida; family Polynoidae; genus Harmothoe; species Harmothoe impar. Next base: position 80,048,922 of record OX381705.1, read on the forward strand.
TGAAAAGGGAAGATTACAAACCTTGTTCCAAGAAATGAATATGTATTATAACTTAAATAATTCTAATAAAATATTTGAGGTAAAAAAAATAATCCACTTTGTGACATCTGGGTATAGCTATTCTGTGGTATTCTCATGAGCCTGAGCCATTACTGATACCATGATAAACTTTACCCCGATACCAGATATACCCAGTCTTCTCTATCTTTCCCCATTAAAACCCCCACATAATCGTGCTGTGATGAGAAACCAGCGTATCTGTTCGAGTGACCCAAACCATATTACCCGAAATGGCTTGGCCGAAAATGGGCCGATTTGTTGTTTTAGGGATCTTTAAGGATCTTGAGATGAGTGTCATTTAAAAAGGGTTCGGACTTCCCTTATCAAAAAAATTGTTTATATCTAAAGGAGGCTCGAGGTGTCATAGAGGGGCAAATTAGACTCTCAACACTAGCATGGAAATTAGAACTGAGGGTAGGGTCAAACCAATAAGGAAGGTTGGATAACCCGAAACGACTTTCTTTTGGGTTTGGTATTGTGCACTACAATGATATTCCTAGGCTCCCTATATGACCACGCTCTGTCACTAGTGCCTAACCTAGTTAGTCATTTTTTTGGTTCCCTATCAACCAACCTAGATTAGTTATTATTGTCAGGTTGGTCACCACTGACCAACCCACCTTAGTCTTTTTATTTCCAGGGGGAGCCACTGAGTGGTCATCACAGGTGGCCATAATTACCGTAAATTCCCGCGTATAACCAGCAACTCGCGTATAACCCGCACCCCCAACTTAGGAAAATCCTATAACACGTTTCTGGGTTTGAAAACTTCTAATTCAGTACTGTTCTATACTAATAAAAACCCTCGTATAACCCGCACCCTATATAGGCATGTTTGGTATCAAATGAAAGCTGAGGTTGATTCGCGTACAACCCGCGGGTAGCACACGGGAATTTACGGTAGTGGCATACAAATTCAACACACCAATGATGAACCTAGGTTAGCCACTACTGACTGACCCCTTGGTCATTTTTGAATATAACTTAGCCATTGTGACTAACACTCATATGACCAACCTAGGTTAGTCTGTACTGACTAACCCTTTCAACCTATGGATTTTCAGTGTATGGCAGAGTCTATTTGTGGACACACAGATAAATGCTAGGAGAGTGTAGATGGTGGGGCAGAGCTCTAGTTGTGCGTACACAGAGAGTGTAGACCGTGGAGGAGGATGTTGTAGGTGCTGTAAGGTCACGGGCGTGTCATTGACAGGGGCAATGTGACCGGCAGTTGTGTTGTCAGGAGGATATGGGCACAGGTTACTACTGGACTAGTGGCGGCGTAAACACATCGTGTCAATTACTTTACACCTATTGCCAACCTAATACGGGGGCTCACTTAAACAAATAAGGGACTAGAAGGAGACACTAAAAGATCCCGGAAATGTCATCTAGTGAAGGTTATCGTGTGGACCCAATGAATTGAAAGGTAGAATGAATTGGACTATTTGATTTTATTAGTTTTTAGTTGTAATCCTGACCAGTTTTATTAAATGCTTACAACCCCGACACGCCAGTATACCAAAGGAATATTCTACATATATAAAATACTGTTCAAGCATATTGTCATTTTGCTAGTCTGATTACAGCCCATTGAAATTATCTGCTTTTAAGCAAAATACCTAACGAAGCTATCCTGTTTTGGGGATTCATATAGTCAGGGCGAACTGCAGTGTTACATTTACGTAGTGAAAACAAAATGTAGCTTAATTCCAAAACCCCAGTCATTGTACTCGATCACCTCGACTCAATGCTTTCATTTGAATGGATACCAATGCAAGGTCAACCTGTGGCGTCCCCAATAATTAATACTTAGGCTAATGATTGTGTTTGTGACCTTAGTGCAGCAACTGCACTAAATAGAGCAATAATTATTAGTCTAATCATTGATTATCGATGCCACTGAACGCTGCACCAAACTAACATAGGTCGAGTACACAGGTCTGCACTAGTGTTTTTTTTATAAATTAGGCCACTTCACACATTTCCGTACATGGCTGCTCGGAAAGAGGGTCGGTATCTGACCCTGAATGTATTGACTGGTCAGATAATGAGGATATATGCATGAGGTCAGTATAGCTGCAATATATAGGAAACAAGGTCAATTATTCGTTCAGAGCTAGCTCCCCCCAAAAAACGGTTTAATGCCATTTAATGCATAATTGTAACCGCAGTATGGATTTTTGTATACTATTATATAGCAATACAGCATCAGTGCACATTATTGAATAGAGTAGCTGAACAATCACTCATGATGGAACCACTGGGATTAACAATTAACTGCTTAGTATAGCGGAACACGCATTCAGAAAGTGGGCATTGTCTGAGAAATGACTGAATAGCCGAGTAGTACTGCGCAGGGGGCTGGACTGAGCCTATTTCTGACCTCTTACATGCTCTAAAAAAGGTTCCGATTGTAGCCCTACTTCAGTCAGACCTGCGATGTATTTGTGACGTGTTTGTGACGTATATGGGAAGTATACACGTAGTATAACATATTCGTAACGTGTTGGTGACATGTGTCATGTATGTGGGGGCCTTTTTCTAGGCGGAATAGTCGTCAGAGAGCCAAGTAAGTATAGGGGCCAAACACTGATACAAGCACTGATAATAAGTAAGTCTGTCTACGTAGATATGTCAATGTGTGGATTACAAAGGGCACGGTTCCAACTGTGCTATCTTTTATCATTTCATTCTGTGGTCAGTAATGTCAGCGGACTCGGCCTCAGTATGGAGGCAAGTTGGAAATTGTACAAAACTGAGTAGGATAGGGAAAGTGAACATTGACTTGAGATCTGCTTTGTACTACAGTAGTATGGGGAAAGTGGGTATTGACTCAGGGTGAGCGCTGTACAACACTGAGTAGTATGGGGAAAATGGGTATTGACTCAGGGTGAGCGCTGTACAACACTGAGTGATATGGGGAAAGTGGGTATTGATTCAGGGTGAGCGCTGTACAACACTGAGTAGTATGGGGAAAGTGGGTATTGATTCAGGGTGAGCCTGTGTACAACATTGAGTAGTACAGGCAAAATGGACATTGACTCAGGATAGCCTATGTACAACACTGGCGGGCCATGGTGTATGGAATGTGGAGTATGTACAGCTTTGAGTAGTATGGAACATGAATATTAGGAAAGGTTCAATATTGACTCTGTAAAGGGAAAGAAATTTGAATACTCTTTGGAGATAACAAGATAAACAGCGTGAGAGGCGTTCACATCCTTCATGTTAATGACCAATTAATCTTAGAAGTTAATATTTGCCATACAGGTTAGGTTGTTTATGTGTTTATTGACGCTCAGGAACCGCAGAACATGTCACGATAACCGACTATGAATAGAAACCTGTTTTATACCACAAGCATGCGGCGGTGAACTGCACTTTACAAAAAGCACTTACACGTCAATTTGTCTTGACATGAAGCCTTATGCCATCACCTGTTGCATCAGCGAGCATCATTTAAGAGAGGCTGAAAACTCAAAAACTACCTTCTGCTTATAAATATGAATAGCCATGTGAATAGAAATGTGAGTCAGCGCAGGATCAAACATGTAAATGATGTATCTCTTAAAGGTGCTTATAATGAAATCTTTGGACTGTTTGATTGGGCTGAGTAAGGCAGCAACAAACCCATGTTCATTCATCAAATGCTATTAAGGTGGTTCAGTAGCCACCACCATCATGTTATTAGAACAGGGTTTCACTACCTGCTTTCACTCGGCAACTAATTCATTAATATATTGGAGGAAAACAAATCCCGTAGACATAGATAATGTTGTGCTGATGTACGTAAATACCACTATGGGTTGTTGCTGTTTTCTGTATGTCAAAATACATTTATATAAATAGGATTTTTGGTGTTAATTGCCTGAGGTAATAAATTGCAACTGGAAATAATAAGTAAGAACATAATGTCATGCTACAGTATACATCATGCCTGTGCAGAGGGAGTGGCCCCCATCTGGTAAATCAATGCTTTTCTTAAAGGCAGATTTTAGAAATGGCAAAACATATGAAGAATGTATACATACAATTGCCATTGCATAGTTCATTGAATTTGCTGTGGGAAATATGAATTCTCAGAAGGCGGCGACGGTAATCTAATCTTTACAATGAAGCCGGCATTCTGCATGGGGTATTTTATCAATGATGAGGTAGCAATATCTAGGACATTAATAATAAAAAAAGAAGACAATACTACATATGCACCCAGACTCTTATCTACGCCACATATGTGTAAAAAGGAGAGCTCGATGACTGCTTCCAGCACCAAAAAACGTTTATCTACAAGACTCTGTAAGAGGACCATCTGCTAAGAGATAAAACACACTAGACGACTATCTCTCGGATCCTTCCACATGTATACATTACTGCTGACTGATTGGCTTCTTATTGCCTTTGGTTACTAGTGGGGAAATGGAGTGGGATTTCATACAAGAAGACCACAAGATAAAGACCTGTTGAAACAAGTCGAACATACAAAACTTTATTTGAGCAGCGTCACACACATACTACTAAGAACCTTGAAACTTTAGGAACCAAGCTAAACATCAAGATGTTTAATCAGCTAATTATGAACTTTCACAGAACGCGATTAGGTATGATGAAGACTTTTCTTTTTCAAATCACCCAGCAGTCTAAGCCCTTTACATTATTGTGGTACTTTCCATGGTACTGTAGCCGGTCTGTCTATCGTTTGATAACCAAGAGACAATGACACACGAATAAGATTCTATAGTAGTAGAGGAGTCACGTGCACCAGCATTGTCTGGTGGTCGGTACTCACTTGTCTGGGATTAACCTGAGTGTATAACGAACGTGTTCACAAAAGGTAACAACGTTAACCTCACATTAATATTTGCCATGTGAATGGACCATAACGTCGGTACATATCACAAACACTGCTGGTATACACGAGGGTTTAACAATACGCTTTGTCATGAAACAACAACACCCTGTTTACCTATGACATCCATAACCAAATAGATATACAGTAATGATAACGGTATATAGATACGACCTGTTACAGTATTTTCCTAATAACAATAAAATGAACCGTATTACCTCCAATGGAACGTGATCAGTGAGGTTTTACTACGCATGAAGGGAACCATTTACCTTTTGTTCCTTTGTTCATAGAAGCTTGAAGATAGAGTTTCCTGTACCCCGACTCCCTATATCCATTCAATGTGATGATCAGGCCATGTTATACAGTAATAATTATGTGCCTCGGTATACTGTCATTGTTATGGGCTATTGCTCTCACTATAAAGCCATGTCAGTTCGTTCAGTGGAGCATGTATATCAGTGTGGAGGTAGTTAAACACTCTTATCATTGAGCACCTGACATCACCACGTCACGTCTACAGTCATGGAGACTTGGTGTGTAGATAATGACTGAATAACTATAGTAGTCAGTTATAACAGGACCAGAATTTCGGGGGAATATGTCAATGGGGTTGATGATGATGATGATGATGATGATGATGATGATAAACACTTAATGGGGTAGAAGTAATTGGCTACGTGGACAGAACGAGCAAGGAAATACCAAGCTAAGCTAAAACAAAAAAAAAGCTGAAACACATATATATATACATGCTCATGAAGGGTTCTATAATACTGACAAGCAAATGTTAATTTCATTGGTTGCCAAGTTTCATGAATATACCAAGACTGTTTATGATTATGGCAGTGAAAACGTGAAAGGCAACTGGATATCAATTGGAAAAAAGTATGATACATCCGGAGTAAAATATTTGATAGTAATACATTTAGTATGGCTTGCGGATGTGAGTACTGCAGACTGGAAGACGCGGTAGTCCAAAAAAGGTCCAAACCATTTAGCAAAGTGGTGTTTCAACCTTGCCATTTGAAAATTGTATTACATGGAATAACATAAATGTTTGAAAGGAGAACTACAGTATAATTTCTTTCTCACCGAAACCGCAATATGGGTGTGTCAATATAATTATGCAAACCAGAATTGAAAGATGTCATTCGATGAAGGTAAATCATAACAGATTTCATCGGGCTCTATGGTTTGGCCGTTTGTCGGCCTTTGTGCCATAGGTAAGCCATAAATAAGTATTGCAGATCCTGTGGAAAGGGGGTTAGAATCTATGAAACAGATCTATGTCTCTTGATGTGCTTAAACGCTTCAGTTGCAACGTGGTGAGTATACATGTTACAGGCCCTTCCTCACTGTATATTTTGAGATTCAAGATGCAGTAACAATAATCATTATTGTTGGTGAAGCCAAACAAGTGGACAAAAGCTTCTCTGAACGGCTTAGATGTGCCGCCCGGACGTTAGTACCATTTCATACAGCCATGGCTCTTACCAGCGTTCATGTACAGGTCTAGCTTCAGGGACACAGTGGTTCGGACCTGAGTTCCTCTTTCTTTTCTAGTAATTTTATTAGGGGAAAGACTTTACTAACCAGTGTATGGCAATCAAGTCTGTTCACAGAAACAGTTTTGCTATCAGGTATCAGGCTTAACTATGCCCTGTGTGATATCATATTATGTTATTTGAGTATCCACAGAAGATAACTTCATAGAGACATACCGCATTCTAAAGGAAATGATCTGTCAGCTTAGTGCTTCTCCCTGTGATGTGTCTCTGATGTCTGACATGTGAGCGTCTATTCAGGTGAAGTAAGTAACATTGTACGCCCAGTCATGTATCCTACATCAATCGTAGAATAATACATTGGAATATATCCATCTCTTAACTCTTTCCATCCTGATCTTAAGCCCAGCCAACATCGAGGAAATACTGAATGAAAACTGCATTAGAAAAGTGTACTGGAACCAATTCTAGAACTAATTGCCGATTCCATCCATCTCAAGCAACTTATGTTTCCTACTTATGTATTGGGTACAACATATACCTTATTACTGGGCAATTAGCAATCCCATCCTACCATGGTTCAGGTTCTAATTGGCCAGCGTGAGGGACTGTAATAGGGTAAGGCGAATTCTATATGAGAATCTAGTGTTGTAGCACGTAATGGACTATCACTGAAGTATATCAACTGGTCTAAAAGAGTAGAAAATTATATCAGTTATCGCAACCCTCCCTTTTGTCACATATAAAGTACAAATATGAAATAATGTCTAAATAAATTAGCCAAATCTATATGTCTGCTGCTGTTACAGCAATCGACAATAGGTGTGTTTCATGTGTTGAATTATAGTAAATGTCAACAGTCATTTGAATGTCTGGATTTATTCACATATAATGCATACTAAAGCAAATTATACATTATAATGTTATTAATGCTAATACCAGAGAGATATACATGTGGTGATGTTACAACTTACATACTCCTTCTGCAATCATGCATTGTATGGATATATAGACAAAACTCCATGCCATTGACATACATGCACATCATACTTCATGGGTTGAAGCGTGTGATATGACCCAGCTTCCACGAGTGATATATGATGTACATGTATGTTAATAAGTGGGGTTTTGTGTTTATTACATGGCCCTACAGTCTTTAAATGAAGGGAGTATCCCCATGGAGTATGGTTACACCATACTCCGTGGGGGCATGGAGTACAGAGCTCCCATAGGCTTAGCATAGAGAAGGCTGTACCACCATGTAATAAAGTGATGTTCTAAAAGTTCTTATAGTTCATCTGCACCAAGAACCGATGGTCCTTCAGGGGGCTGACGTAAGATAACAAACCTAAATCAAAGACACACGCAAATTGTTGAGGGCCTTGAATTCGTACTTCCCTTAGCTTTTATAAAGTTGTCAATTAAGTCTCAAATATGCTTAAATGCCCAATTGTTGGTATCCCTAAAGCAACAGTCAGAGTGGAACCGAAACAGGTACTCAGCCGTATAAGGAGTGGGTGGGGTTCAAAACAAGAGTGGATGGCTTCATTTCCTACCTCCCTGGCAACTATACAAAATCACTTTGGAATCGCAAAACTATAGTTAATGCTGACTGGCATAACAGACGCCTAAACAGTGGAACTAATCTAACGTTTTTCCCAAACTGGCACTGATATATATGTGTCTGTCCCAGTAGACTGCTATATCCAGCCCCCGAGGCATGTGGACGAGAGTTAATTACCGAGCTACTGACAGATCCTGCTACGGGGAGTCGGGGACTGCAAATAGCGATTTCATAATAGGAACGAATTCAGAATTCGCTACATGCCCAGGTTTCTAGTAAGTGCTCCTCAACCAATGAGTGCTACTGGCATGCTCTGATTATAGCCCCCATGCATCAGCTAGTTAATGGCATACAACCTGCTACCCCGTCAGCAAGGGCGTGTTCCTATAGGATTGGATTATGGATGGTACTATCCAGTTTTGTGAATGAAGAATGAAGAAGTGCGAGGGGTCAATATACTTTGAGTATCGAAACCTGCATTCGAAAATGCCTTTTACATTGCTCTATCCCTCTTGGATTTAGTCTAGGTATCCTATGAAAGCAGGGGATATGGAATGTGCAGACATCAATCCAGTTTGTGTTTCCAAATCTGGCCTTCGCAAATCCAAAAGGGAATACAAATTGGATGGGAGGATGAAATCTTAATGGCGTGGAACTGTCAAATGGGATGGAAGGATTATGCCTTGACACTATAGGCCTACGAAAGTAAACATATACTACAGGGATAGACGAAGGTATGGCATCACATGGGATAGGGGAATGGTATCTTGGTAGCTTAGGGGGGAGAGAATGGGATCGTAACTTTTTATTATATCATAATTATATGCCTGTACAGAGGAAAAAGTGAGAGTCAGCTGAACTCACCGACAGCGGTCAAGCATGTGCTGCCAAACCACCTAAGTACTTGTGAAAGTCAGCCTGGCTCTGACTGTAAAAAGTGCCCAGTTTTGCCTGACTTTCATGCCAAAGTGAATCAAGCATTGCCTGACTGTCTCTCTAGGAGGTTCCCACAAAGACGCAGTCTCTCATTGAAATGAAAGTCACTATGAGGACTAATAATGTGGACTACCTTTTTGTTTGAGTATGGGTTCAGGACCCTAGCTATCTGAACCCCCATTCAAATGAATACTGTTGTACTGAATAGGGTTGGGTGTGCTCTCACAGACCACAGGGAGTTGAATGGACGAATATGGCGGTCGAAAACGGAAATGGCATGTATGAGGGTGAATATACTGAACTCTGTAAAGTTCATATATGAGATGCTTAACCACTGAATGTTTTTGTAGTGTTGTATTTTCCCCTGAGGGGACAAAAATGATCCGCAGAACTATTCCCGCCCAACTACGAAGCAATGAGACACAAGGATTGCTATGCTCAACTGGACATGTACAATCAACGTTTATTTGTTCGAATGACATGGATATAGCACCATCACCATTTCACCACAAACCTTGCTGCTTGCATGGGACACTGTGGCTAGTATAGAAATGTTTAACCCTATCTAAATATTTCGAGGTAGCATGGATAAATGATGGCATACAATTTTGATTGGTTGAGAAACAGGCTCTAGGAGATACTATGTCAGCACAGTCATCCACAGGCTTAAACTGAGCAAGATGCTTATACTTTGAGTACATGCCTGTACATAGCACAAGGTATGATAGAGCTAGACAACCATCATCTTTCAACTTTAGATGGCTTTACTGTACCATGTCTTTGGCCATAGACACTGGTGCTGTCCAGGTTGCACTCTACAAACTTCTAACACCATCATCACCACACACGATCCCACCTGTCTATAGCCAAGTTTAAGACGCAGTGCACTAGGGATTCTAGGGTTGATGGATGATGGGTGTCTAGCTCTGCCATACCTTATGTTATGTACAGTACACCTACTACAAGTAGTCAAATATGCTGCTCAGTTTAGGCCTGTGTGCAGTCATCTAATGCTGAATATATTGACATCGAAGCTGTTGTATTCAGCTTCTCTTGTACATTCAAATTTCCAAGAATCTCACAATTCGTAATGGGAAGTGCTCCAAAGTGATTTGAGATGCTGTCTATGGATGTGATTTGAGATGCTGTCTATATCTATAATTATTATAGTGCTAGTTTTATCTCTATATAAAGCATTGATTCCACTCCTGCCAAACCACCAATCCGTCACTAATGCATCACCAATCTGTTCTGCCATTTTAGTCTGTTTGTCTTGAGGAATCAGCAACGTATCGTTGATTTGGCGGCAGTGGAATTACTGTTTTAGCTTACATACGCTGTTATTGAAGTTCAATGGGAGACGAGCATTGGAGGAGGACACCCTGCGCCATTGACTGTGTAGTGAACAGAACCTCTTTCAGCCTTGTTGGATAGGATATTAGTGTACAGTCAAGGGAAAAGGGTGCTCCAAGGTAAAATATCTATTATAAAATTAATGTCATCAGTTTTCCAGTGATATATTTCATGAGCAGGTACCACTTCTGGTTTTTGAGTACTGGCTCCTTGAATATGTGTGGTATCTGCCAATACCAACGTAATAAGCGCCCTCCCCCTAATAAGTGCCCCACACCTTTTTGGGGCATTTTAAGACTAGAACAAAGGCTCAAATTTAACCATTTTGGAGACAATTAAAGTCTTAAGTACTAGAACTACCATAAAAATAATCTTATAAGTGTCCAGGGCGCTTATTACATCGAATACGGTAAGCTCTATATTACTTTGGCTTAGAGTTTTCTCTATCTAATTAGCATAATTAGGCTAATTACCAAATATCCTAATTTTTTCAAACATTCAGCCACAGCTTTTGAACTCAAAATTGAATTTACATTCTGTTTCAGGCTTTGAAATTCTTGTAGGGCCTTCTATCAATTTATTTTTGAAATTTTTCGATTTAGAATGACAATCATGTTTCCATGGCAACCAACATCTGTAAGAATGCCAAATTTGGCCCCAAAAACATTCCTTTCCATTCCAGATATGGAATGTTTTCACCAAAGATGGACTTTTTTAAAGTGGTCTATTGTATTCTACATAAATAAGTAGTAGATATAAGTCTTCACTATATTTTGAACCTTTTTTGCTATAAGGAGAGCCCTCGTGGCCAAAGTAATACTAAAAATCCCGCACGGAGGGCCCTTTTCCCTTGTTGATCCATTTAGCTCAGCATTGTCCACGTTTATTGTGCATGGTATATAAATGCACTTGGGACCACAATTGCTGCTGTAGGGAAATCATTATGTAAATTCCTACAGCGAAAGTACAGACAATGCATTTTCTGGTGTTATTCAATCAGTTTATTCTATGCAGGATTAGTATAGACATTCGCTATAGTGCTTGTACATTATCAGACACATAGACCACACTGGTGTGTAAGCCAACACAATGTATTGCAACACAACTGCAGACAATGCAGAAATGCTTCTGTAATAACCCTCCCTGTGGGAATACGTGAGGCATGTAGATGCTTGATCCTCCAGTGTATTTACATATTGCAGCAAAGCCTTTCCTTTCCAAATATTGTAACCATGGTAGCTGAGTGATTATCTGAAAAATTCTTCCTTTTCAGAGTAGCTTTCATTAAAGGTATATCTTGTACTATCGTAGAAAAGATTAGCATACATAGGAATTTAAGGGTATTCGAAGCAATGTCTGTTTGAGAGATATAGATCTGACTATGGATATGGGATTGGGAATGAGTGTTGTGGTAGAGAAGTGTCATCGTACATAAGACAGCATATCATACGTTCCTGATATCACAAGTCTCCCTCCAGGGTATTTGTTGCAACAGAAAAAACATCCACCGGATTTGATTCCACATGAATATAGTATGACTCCTAATGGTCACCGTCCACTGGACTCTAATTAACCGTAGCTATAGTAGGAAATGTATGGACTTTGTCGACCGAAGTTTCCCAGTGGACGGTGGTCATTCGAGATTCGGGAAATTTCTTTGATTATCTAAAGGTATTGAACAAATCTTTATGAACAAGGATGAACTATGATGAATAAAATTCATTCAAATATCGCAGTCAAATGCACATGAACTGTATTTATATGATTGATAGAAGAACCTCCTGATAGAGTTTTCTCTTTGCCCTCACTCCTGCATTGACGGGACACCATACAACCGATGAAGAAAAAACCCTGTGTCATTCAGTATTGGAATCTGTCAAAAGCACCTGTGTCCCATTTTTCAAGATTTTTTGACAACTTTTTCCCGTGTTCGGTTTTGATCCTATTGGACTAAATGCTGACTCTGTATTGTCCACGTGGGCGGATGGGATCATTCATGAGGAAGTGGATTTACCATAGACCGGACACATATTGATGTACACTATGAATGTCTGACACTTTCATTTGCATTCATCTAAGCATGTTTAATAAATTATGTAAGACACTTACATGATTCTTGTATAGCAGTATACAATGTAGGCGTTTTTCTTTGCAAAATAAGATTTAGATTTAAATAGCAATACGTTGTTTTCTAACCTTGACACAGTGGATTAGAATGTAACTATCAGTGGGGCCTGTTTCTGTAAATGGTATGAATCATCATTGAATTTTAGAAATACTCAGTGTCATGCAATTTTATTCAGACATTTCATTCATGGTGAGTCCGTCTGAGCTAGATTGTTGGTGGCAGGGGTGTATACATGTATCCCCTATCCTGGTACCGATATATCAGGATTCAGCTATAGTTGTGCATTCAATATGAATAAACCTTATCTTTAGTGCCTACCGTGTAAGCTGTAGAGATAATATACTTATATGGTGATATAAAGTGCACAATGATAAGAGTGTTTAACTGCCTCCATACCGCTACACTGGACGAACCAACATGGAGACCAAGTTGATGGCTAATAACACAGGAGGGTCTTTCAGAAGAACTAACGTGGTTGTAGGCAAATAGTGATGTGACGAAGCCTATTTCACAATCACTTGTAAAATGTGTTTCACAAGATGAAATCGTCAGAAAATAGAATTGGACATATCCACTATAAACTCTAAAGGAAAAAATTCCATGAACTTGTGACATCTTCTGAAAGACCACCCTGGGGATGTCAAGTAGTAATAGGAATAGAAATCGTGATTTGAAGCTATCTCACTTAAGCATGACTTCTCCTAGATGCACTTTAGCAAAATTGTTTGTAATACATGTCATGGGCCCCAATCGAACGCTTTGTAGGTGACCATCACACACATGAAACTGGCCATAGTTGATGAGCTAATAGAAATATTTCTACATTGGAAGGAAGGTTGATTAACAGACTAAATGTGAGCAGCCAAGCAGAAAGGATAGTCCCCGCGGGATTAGTTCCAATTTTAGCCACCAGGGGGCGCCACTATGGCCTAAAATGAAAGAATTAGGCTAAAAATTGCTCTTAGGTACTTTTTTCTGGAGAATTCAATATGATTACATAAAACATTCCATTTTTGGTAAAAAGCTTCTATATTTGGAAGGTAAAAGGAACGTTTTAAAGCCTAAATGGGTGTGCTTGTTGATATGTGTTGCCATGGAAACATGATTTTTATTCCAAATAGAGAAAATTAAGACATAAATTGATAGAATGATTTCTGAGGATTACCATGGTGAAAACAAAATAAAATTACCATTCCCAGATCGAATTTTATGACTTAAAGAATGAAAATGTATCATAAATTTCTAATTATCATAGATAATGCTAATTAAATAGGGTTATCTTGGAAAATATGAGACATAGAGCTTATTGGGATTTTGGAAAGGGTGATGCCAACACATATTCATGAAGCCATTTCTCAAAAAATAGAAATAATATCTTCTAGTGTAATATATCACTGGAAAGCTTATGACATCAATTTTAAAGTGGCTTTTTCCTCGGACTACCCTTTTCCCTTGCCTGTACACAGTTACTCATGTACATATTTCTTCCGGTAAGAATTTGAATCTAAACATAATTCTAATAATTATGTTGATTATGAGGATTTAGGGCTAAAGTGTTTTTTGTTAAATTTGTCTGTATTGTCCTGTTCTGTGCCGCATCGTTTAACTTCCCTCTCCCCCATCCACTTATTGTCTATATTCTACAAACCCCTCAAACAGAATTAATGGAAGAGGCAGCTGTTCGATACACCATACTAGAAGACAGTGTGTATCCTTTTAATACACATAGGAAAGACATATTGATCAAATCGATGTGAGATTAAGCCATATAACGGTAAAATAAATGCATAGAGGATAACCATAACATCAGATTATCCTATACCAAAGCATGTGTTGAGGACCATTTTTCAAAGTAAATACAATTCAGATGTAACAGTGGGATGTTTAACAAGGGGGTATACAACTAATTGTAGAATAAGTGTTCCTATCGCAGGACTTACTTGTATACTGGTAAGACCGACATTTGGTTTTATACTGCTTATAAAAAAGCTAGTTATACACATTTAAACAACGCTTTATGTCGATCCTTTGCAACTGTCAGATAAGGGGAGAGTACTTAGGATTAATGCTACATGGTTATTAAGTCTATTAAGTTTCACAAGCTGCATCTGTATCTACAATTGTAGCTAAGTATACAACTATAGATACAATTGAATCTTGTGAAACACTAAGTTATGATTACCATTGAGTGATATTAAGTTGGTCTTAGAAAACATGTAAAATTAATTGTTTCTATTTCCCCCTTGGGAAACACCCAACAGGGCTGCTCATTAGAATGTGATTAAGATGAGATTGTCACAGGATCACATGAACCCTTTCTTTCTCTTAAACATCATCAGTACATAGCATAACCATGACTGTGATACAAGGCTCAGTATCATGAGTTTGTACCAGTTGAAACGTCTTTGACCGGGTGTCGTCTTTGACCGGGTGTCGTCTTTGACCGGGTGTCGTCTTTGACCGGGTGTCGTCTTTGACCAGGGAGTTATAAGATGGAATAAATGAGGCATATATAGTAAGGAAATCGTTGAAATACTAACATAAGTAACATTTTATATATTACATACAGCACTTACTATGCACAGTACAGCTATTTAAACTCAAAGTTATATATAAAGTGACGTCTTTGACCGGGCAGAGGAAAATAATAATATAATGTTCTATTATGCATAGTATGGTCAGTATATGAATATAACAAAATTCACTTATGTTTTCTAAAAACGTGTATCAATATATGGGTGTACTATTTCCCCGCTTTTCCTATTACATAGGCCTTATTTCTGCCATTTTAATGCTGCCTGGTCAAAGACGACACCCGGTCAAAGACGACACCTGTCAAATACAACACCTGGTCCAAGACGTTTCAACTGTTACAAACTCATGAGACTGAGCCACAAGTATGGCTTTTGGTGATTTGTCAATGCAAAGCTATAGCGATTATTCGATGATGTGGAGCGTACAAGGATAAGGATGGTTAATTGCCTCCCTTCTGATACACATGCTACATTGAACTCACTGACAGGGACTCAAGAAGAGAAAAGCTGATAGTAATGACCCTAGACTGACGTGTGACCAGACAGTGGGGCCCTGGGGAGGTAGAAAAAGGGATCCTCATGGCAGGGCAGGAACAGGTTCTATGCATTATGACTTTCACTGCATGAATGTTAGCATTTAAGCAAATCAAAAGTGCTAAACAGCACTCTTTTAATGGCCTAAATTTCTGTTAATGCCATGTTAAGGTCCATAATGACATTTAAGCAGCTTTAGGTAGCATTTATTGAAATTGAAGATGCCTAAAGTGTGGCCTTGAGTATCTTCAGTTTGTTTAAATGCAAAATTCATGCAGTGAATTTCCTGAAAGACTTGACATAATAAAGTTATACACTGTAAATAATGAATCTTGTAGCTCCCCTCGACATCTACTTAATCTGTTCATTTGAGTGTGTTTGTAGTAATTAACACTATAAATGATTATACTGAAGCCCTTTCCACGGTGATAGTCATACTTTTACCGAGCTCAATGAAATACATTCATAATCAAATAACAGGAAAAGGAAAACCAATTTCTGACCCCACCAGATGCAAAATCGATCAAGACCTATTCACAGTCTATCTCACTGAAGCACGTGAACATGTGGACTTGCCATTTTAGAGGACAAATGATCATTTAAGTGCCATTAAAATGTTGTTGCAATGCGAAAAGTGTATTGTGACCCCTTTTCTATGAGCTACAGCTATGTTAATAATCCACATGAAATTATTTTCAGGATACATATAGAAAGAATAGTATTGAGACATTATAGCCAACCAATAATGTGCCCACTTTTCTAGAATTTTAGATAAAATATTCCTCATCAAAGTTAATAAATCAATACAATTTCATCTGATGTCGGACACTTTTGCTTTCTTCATTTTTTTAAAACTTTAAGCATGAACTGATCTGTTTGATAATACAGCAGGCATGACATTATTTATCCCAGGTGTCAGTATTACTAAAGGTATTAAACATAATATTATTAACATCTGAAATAACGTTTTTACTACATTAGTAGTATAGTATGTATCGGAACGGGACTATAGTTAAGTACTGTTTATTACTCAATCGACCTGCAGCCAATCAGAGGCCTCCCTTTTGGCGGGAAATTCAAAAGCAGCCAATGAGAGGCCTCCCTTTTGGCGGGAAATTCAAATAGGTCACGTGACCGGAAGTGACCTACTTCCGGTCACGTGACCTTTGGGCGGGAAATTCAAATAGGTCACGTGACCGGAAGTGACCTACTTAAGAGGGTCACGTGACCACCATGTTGGCGGGAAATTCAAATAGGTCACGTGACTGGAAGTGACCTACTTAAGGGGGTCACGTGACTACTAGGTTGGCGCGAATTTCAAAATAAGTCACTTGAGATTTTTATGGATAAATAAATTTTAAAAAAGAAAAAAAGCAAGCTGAAAGCTTGCTCAAAAATAATTTAAAAATGTGGCTCTTTTTTTTAGGGGGGGGAGGGGCACTCTGGGGGGCACTCTTTAAGATGCATGGGGGGGGAGGGGGGGAGGGGGGGAGGGGAAGGGTTTTTTAAGAGTGAGACTCGCTTCTCTGCCCTCTCTTTTAGAGGGCAGAGAGGCGAGTCTACTGGTTCGTCTACTTACAATGAAATGTATCATGATTGCGTTTATGATGATGTGCATCATGATGTGACTATCTTACAACTTTATAAGAAATAAGCAAGGTCTCTCTCCTATACAATTACAGTTTTCTAGCTTGAAATATAGTCTTTCAACAGCTCCTTTTCTCATCTTACACAGAAGCAAATATCAGAGGCACCCAATAGCACCTAAACCGCTCTCAGACAAGGGTCGGGCACTGCTGGACTATAATAGATGGGTCAAGGACCGTTCTACTGAGAGTCAGGCTAGGTCGGACATTCAATAACGTGACTTTAGCAAACTTGCTCGAAAAGTCTGACCATGCGAGATCCTTATGCCCCAGTCTGTCAATGCTGTCCAGACTTTCAAGCAAGTTTGCTAAAGACCTGCCTGTCATTGAATGTCCGACTTAGCCTGCTTGACCCTCAGTAGAACAGTCCTTGACTCATCTATTATAGTCCAGCAGCGCCTGACCCTTGTATGAGAGTGGTATTGGCACCATTGGCTGACTCTGATAATTCACCTGTGTGCACGGGGGGAGGAGAGGGTTCACAGCTACAGCTCTCTTAAGGCAAAGCTTGCGCTTATAGAGCACTACTAGTGGAGGTTTGGATGAGGAGGCTATGACATATGATGTTTGTCTTAAAAAATAGCCATGGTGCATGTCGATGTCGCTTAATTATGCTCATATCTCATGTCGATTTTAAGAATTGTTCATGTCACCTGTCACTATGTTTTTCAAGCTTCATGTCAAATGTCACTAGGCTTCATCTCGAATTTAGTGGTCCACACTGCCGCTGCTGCTGCTGCTGTCGGTGCTGCTGCTTGTGCTGCTTGTGCTGCTCATGCAGCAGCTGCTGGCTGCTTGTGCTGCTGACGATGTCATGAGGGCTGCTGTTGACAGATGTTGCTGCTGCTGCTGCTGCTGCTGCTGCTGCTGCTGACGATGTCACGGATGCTGTTGACAGATGTTACTGCTTGTGCTGCTCGTGCAGCTGCTGCTGAAGCCGCTGCCAGCTGCTTGTGCTGCTCGTGCAGCTGCTGCTGAAGCCGCTGCCAGCTGCTTGTGCTGCACGTGCAGCTGCTGCTGAAGCCGCTGCTAGATGCTGCTGCTTGTGCTGCACGAGACTGAGTAGCCGCTATTCGGCGTTTCACTCCTTATGTAACCTGTCCTAGATAATCCTCTTAAAATGGCTGAAAAGACTCTCTCAGCACAGAGACTCTACTCAATGTAAGAGATCTGTTAAGTAAGTTTTCACATGCCGCCTGACTACTGCGGGAGGGTTTAGACTTAAGCAGCTTAGTGCACACACGTGTCTGTTAGAAAAGCTACCTGCACACCTGCCTTCCTTTTTCACTAGTATTTACCCCCTGCCGACTTATAAGGCACCTATACACACCTTCTTGCTTCTAGAGCTAAGCTGACTGGCAGCTATTTTAAAAGAGAATACCCGTTACCTGTATAACGGATAAGGGGGTTATGAGATTAGCGTGTGTATACAAAAAAAACAAAAAAAAAAGCTACAGGGGGCGCGTGTCTGTCTGTGAGGTAGAGACCGTGTGGTAAGCGACTCAAGTGTAAAACAAAAGCACCTCCTCTTGCCGCAGTGAGTGGTGTGGACGGCGGCTGGCTAGTTGAATTTAAGCGTCAGCTTAAAAGATAATCCGTTCACGGGCTGGCGCGTCACACCTGGCGTTAATCACCCCCTGTAGTCTTTGTATACACAGGTGACTCGGCTTTATCTCTTCACCAGCTATAATCCCATATACATGTAGCGCACGTTACACTCGTTATCTCTCTTTTCATGCTGATGGATTAGGGGTGGAAGGGTTCAGGTGAAAAGCGATTTGATTCTCTCTGGAAGAGGGTGGGGCTCTAGGTGAAAACAAGCTTAGAACATCCAGATTAGCTGCTCTCTCAGCTATATAAAGAGCCTCATTTTTTCTAATCTCTGCCCACTTCGTCTTGTTGTACACTATCAGTCACGAGGCAGACGCTGGAAGTAGCAGATGTTTGCAGTATGGTTTATACAGAGGTTACCTGCTAATAGGATTTTGTCAGAATAGGGTGAGTTGCTATTAAAATGAACATTTAAATGGGTTGTTAATATGGTATCTGATGTTAATGAGCTAACACCTAACATTGAGGATTATGACCTCCCAGAGGGGCGTCTCGCCAAATTCTCCAGTCTTGACTATAGTCTTAACTGTCTAAAGACTGTGGAGCACGTTAATGGGTGGTCTCCTTACTAATTTCACTTGACCAGGCCGGCAGGGTCAACTAGGCTAGGTAATTACAACCACAAGGGCGGCTACTCAACATGCAAGTAGACCTACTACTACGAGATTGTCTTTTGACCACTCTGCCGCCGCCTGCTGGTCTGGCGATTACATGCTCTAGTATAGTTCTCCGCTCTTTTCGTCAGATGACGCCACAATAGGGTTTTTGTACATTTCCACGATACTCGCGAACATTTTAAACGCATAATGACCTATAATAAGCAACAAAGCACACTTCTAATATATTGAATATAAGAAACATGTCAACGTTGTGTATTTCTGATAGAATGAGGCAGATTCTTTGAAATATCAACTAAACTATAGTGAGATTGAAAATACTACACCATATCTAAAGCGATATAAAAGCTATATAAAGTCAGAACCTCTGACGGATCGGTAGGATCACTCAACCATTCGTCCTCGAAAGCAACACAGGGTTCCCGTCCAACAGGACTTTGAGCCTTGACGCTTTTGAGGAGGTTTGATCTCATGCTGCTTAACATGTGGTGTAATTAATCAACACCGCGGCCCCTCTTTAGGGGCCACACAATAAACAAAGAATAAAAAAGGGTAGGACTTAGGTTTAAAGTGAATCTCCCAGGATTTTGGCGAGGTCGACAAAGGAGGAGATAACAGATTAAACTGCAGGAGACTATACGCAAACCTTGATACTCTCAGAGGGGGAGCTCCATATTGCGGACCTGTGGTCAGATCTATCACCTCCAGGAGGCAAGCTGCATGTCGTAAATGTCCACCACAGACATTGGGATATATTGTTAATCCTACTCCAGGGTCTCCATAATTAGACCCTGAATCTGTTGTTAAACGGGTGTGAGGTGATGGTAACTAATACTTATGAGATGGAGCTCTTACGAGACATAAGCACCACCCAGCGCGGGGCTCGCCTTGAGATGGGAAATTCACTACAGTAGGGTGGCCGGAGCATTTTTGAAAATAAACTAGACACACATGTATTATGTATGTCTAGAATGTCTCAATATTCGCATTTAACAAATTAGCACTGTTATATTGATAGAGTAACTAGGTAACTAACTGTAGCTGATTACATATACCTCACTCCTCAAACCTTTCTGACAGATCTGAAGATCTGTATAGAGAAGACATGCCATACCCATGGCTTACTTATAGCTCTGCCATGCTATAGTGGCTATTGGGAGAACTAAGATTTCTCTATCTAACTGTATGACAGAAGGTGTCCTCTAGTGTTATTTATATGATTTTAATACTTGAGATTGGGGTCTGAGGTCCTCATATGACCCCCAGCAGATGCTCTGACGCTGGCTAGCGGTAGATTGTATCATTTCCATTCAAAATGCATTATTTTAACTTGATTTATCTCTATATTCAGTAATTTACCGTAAACTACCAATTAAAGATTTTCTATAAAAAAAATAAAAAATGAGCCCTGAAAATGCGCAATTTAGGTGGCTTATCTCAAAAAAGATAACAATATCCTAAGTAGTTATAGGACCCTCCATGGGATAGCTGCATTCAAGATGCTTCAAACAGAAAAGGAATCTCGTTGATACATGGATTTGCCATCAGCCAGTGCAAATTCTCCCAAAGGTCAGGTTAAAGAGATTTCCCAGTTATGAGCTTAAAGGAGACTCAAAACCTCAGGTCTGTCAACATTGCCCCTGAATTACATTATGTAATACAGTTTATAATGCATTATCCAGCCTGTATAGGATGGACCCATTCAGGATCTGTTGATAACAAATTACTAGAAGTGTCTATCTGCTTTGAATCGAAAATGATGGCATATCATAAAAGGGTCATTTAACATAGGATCAGATACACACTGGGCCCTCACGCCGACCCTCCGGCCACCCTAACTACAGCATTATCTGTCGTTGAAAATGGTGCTCGTGTAGAGTCGGGATGATGTACCAAAAGAGTGTTTTATACACAATGATATCCTTGTACAAATGCGTATACCTAGTAGGCAGCGTCTTATCATCAAATCTAAGAGGGTGCTATAGTTTTATTATACTTTTATAGACCATTTTTAAAATCCGAGCTTAGCTTAGTTCATAGTCTCCTTACCAATTTTTACTTGACCAGGCTGGCAGAGCCAACTAGTCTAGGTAATTATAACCACAAAGGCGGCTACTCAAGATCCAAGTAGACCTACTACTACGTGATTGTCTTTTTGGCCCCTCTGCCGCCTAGTTATTACATCCTCCAGTCTAGCTCGCCACACCCTTTGAGCAGCACCATTGCCTCGGTAAAAGTGTAGGGTGTGTGCTTTCCACCTTCAGGCATCCATAGATTCGATCACCATCACCCCCCTTGAAATGACCTCAGCTGTTAATTAGGGCGTAAAGCAGCCCAACAACCAACCAAGTCCCTGTCAAAAGATGTGAATAACGCTGTAGTCTGCCCGTTTCTGTGATCCAATATGAACCCTTCCTAATAGCACCCCCACTGATGCATTGCATAAAAATAGCCCCCCTGACCTCATTTCTTGAGCTATAAAAAACACAAACCCCTCATTTTAATCACAATATCATGGCAGTCAACATGAATGGAACCATTAGTGGAGAAAGATAAGAGTCTCTGTTTTCTGTAGCCTACAATATTATGGTGACATTCTTCATGTCAAAAATGTAATAAATAAATATGAGTTGTTAAAACTTGTTACCATGGGGATGTTGGTAATTGTGTTCTTGAAGACGTATGTGAAATCCAGATGTATGTGCCTCTGCCCAATGATGTCCCTAGCCATTTTAAGTTAACCTGTTCTGTCTGAGTTAGAAGGGTGCCTAGGAGGGCTAGAGCTACAGAACCCCTAACTGCTGTGAAAGTGCCCCTCTCCTGCCTAGATCACAGAAATGGGAAATATGTTCAGTTGCATTCACCATGATATTTCTGGATCTAGGCAGGATAGAAACTCCTGATCTTTTACAGATCTGAAAAGCTCTCATAGGGATCTATACTAATGGAACCAATATGTATTTTTTAACTCATTTTTCAAAAATTTATCAAACTCCCTACCTTAGCGCCCCTATAAATAGGGTTAAGTACCTGTCCGACCCCTCTACCACTGCTGCTGGAGGAGTACCGAGAACTACCCTCTTTTTTAGAAAACTAAGTAAAAATTATCCTTCTTCATGTCCAGTTACATACAATGTCGATCAATTTGACACTGTAGCAGCCTGTCTCCATATCTGTATGCTGCATAAATGCACAATACACGGTTCTGCACGCACTTAAACCAAGGCTAACATGGTTGACCTATATAGATGTGATACTCTCGTTTTCGGGGCTAGTAGAAATTAGGCGTCTAATACGGACGTTCTGGGTTCGAACCCTCACTAAGTTTTAGTCAAGACGTCTAGCCACGTCGCCTAAGGCGACGAAAGCGCGTCAAGGCGTTTACAGGGTTCGAACCCGTGAGCTGCTCCTTGGGGCTACAAAAAACGCTTAGACCTTGAAATCCCATAGGGAAAAAATTTTGGGTTTTTGGACTTTAGGCCTTAATTTGAGGGTGATCCCGGGCTGATAGAAAAATAATTCTTGGACGAGCGGATAGCTCTGGATCTCTTTCATCTAAAACAGCGAAAAATTGATTATGGTTTCGCCGCAATTCATCCGACGGGGGGTAATCAGCCCCCCCCTCTGCCAATCATGGCAGTGAATCTAGACGACCGCGCAATCACTCGCGGCCGTCGCGACGAACCGACTGAAGACCTCGGCATCTTAGTATGATTCGTGTGACCTACTTAGAGGCTCACACGGTGGGGGTGTGTCCGGCGTTCGGCGCGCTGATTGGCTACTGGTGGGAGGCGCTGTGCCGCGTCAAGAACTTCACCTATTTGGGACGGCTGTTAAAGGCGCACTGAGTTGAGGTGCACCTTTAAGCAAGAGCGCGATCTGAGGGGAGTTCATTAGGCTAGGGAGGCGCGCGCTTTTGGCGAGCGGCGCGCGCCATTTGGCATACCTCCACCATAGGAGGTGTGCCTAGGCGCGCGCCCAATATTGCCTAATGAACACACGGCAGGCCTAGTCTTGCGGACCCCTGTTTGGAGAGTGTAGCGGGCGGCTATGTCGCGCTCTCCAACCACAGTCTTAACAGTGGTCCGCAAGACTAGAGTGCAAGACGCGTGCACACACAGACCGAACAGACACACACAGACCCACACACCCACACACCCCTATCAGTGAGGCGTCTAGCAGATTTGGGAGAGGTGACCAGGGAGGTGCTCTCGGCTAGCGGCCACTAATTAGCTGTTTAGATAAGGCACAGAAACAAGGGTGATGACAGACTATGTGGTCAAGCAGCCAACATGCCCTGACACTTGATAATGGGTGTGGACCACCAAATTCGACATGGCGACATGGCCATTTCTTATAATCGACAAACGACATGAGGCCTAATGACAAGTGACATGAGGCCCAAAAATCATAGTGACAGGCGACATGAGCAATTCTTAAAATAGACATGGGATATGAGCATTATTAAGTGACATTGACATGTGACATGGCCATTTTCTAAGATCGACATTCGACATGGAGACCCCCCATCCAGAGCCCCTTGATAGATGACAGCTGTTGTGTGTAAGAAAAGCGTATGCCTCACAATCAAAGATGATAAAAGGCTTCATTAATTTGATGAAATTCTAAAATAGATATATTATTCATGTTCTGTGTTCCACAGAGGTAAATTAATTAAGCCTCAACTCTTTCTAGAAGCAGTAATACAAAAATGTATAACATGATAACGTTGTATCAAACATTTTCTTATATACTGGCTTCTGGTAGGAGTTGAATCATAAATAAAGTACCTATGTGAAGCACATGACATGCATGTCATGCTTATTAAAGAATAACATCAATTCAATCAGGTATTCAAATATTTTGGGTTTGCAGGCACAGTTAGAAGGGGTAAGGTTAGTGGTGGTATCTGACCAGGATGTATCAGATTACTACAAACTGCCCCTGACCCCTTCCACCACCACCACTGGTCACCGGCTGTCTGGGGCTCCCGTGGTCAGTGGATAAATTCTATCCACTCTGAATCTGCTAGACGTCTCTCTGCTATGTAGTGTGGGATGTAAAAGAAACCCTTGTCTCGGTAAAAGGGCCATAGATTCGATCACCATCACCGCCCTTGAAATGACCATAGCTGTTAACTAAGGCGTAAAGCAACCCACACACCCACACACCCACACACCCACACATTTTTCTGTATGAGCCTTCAGACCTGAAGCTGCTCAGTGTACGGGACTAGGTTTTGTCGTAGGCCCTACGGACGCTACTCAAGGGGGAATAAGAGAGCTGTCTCACCATGACATGGGCTGGCTGTAGTTTTTTATGTTTCGGTACCTACAACCAAACAGCCAGTACCCACCCCAGGGCTTCATGTCGCACGCGGGAAAAGTATAACGGTGGCGCCAACTGTCGGAATAGCGGGTACACTACGTCAGTAGTTCTTTTGTTCTCCGCTGAGTGACTGGGCGAAATGTAGTCGGTAGCTCTATTTTCTGTGCACTGTTCTGTTCATTTTCTACACTTAACGCTTAAATAGACCGCGTGTTTGTACAAGCTAGCCGTTTTTATCAGTGCAAAAATTAAATAAGCATCGGATAGAACAATAAAAAAATGAGAAAGTAATCCAGCACTTAGTATAAGGCACCAGTTTTATCATGAGACACCGAAAGTCTGGTTTTTTTAAGGTGGATAAGACAGTCGACTGAGAGCTCCAAACTAACCAAAAACGTACCAGAGGGAGAACGTACCCGACAGGGCAAGGGCCTTCTACACCCCGGCTCTGATGAGCAAGCGAAGGCCTATTCCTCTTTTGAGGTGGGCCCAAAATTGAACAAAAGAATAAACTCAAAAAAAAGCCTTAAGATTGAAAGAGTTGTAGATACTGATTTTAACGAGGAAGTCCCATTCATTAGTTTACAAATAGTCAGTGTAAGTACGCCCATGTATAGGAGAGAGACCTTGCTTATTTCTTATAAAGTTGTAAGATAGTCACATCATGATGCACATCATCATAAACGCAATCATGATACATTTCATTGTAAGTAGACGAACCAGTAGACTCGCCTCTCTGCCCTCTAAAAGAGAGGGCAGAGAAGCGAGTCTCACTCTTAAAAAACCCTTCCCCTCCCCCCCTCCCCCCCTCCCCCCCCATGCATCTTAAAGAGTGCCCCCCAGAGTGCCCCTCCCCCCCCTAAAAAAAAGAGCCACATTTTTAAATTATTTTTTAGCAAGCTTTCAGCTTGCTTTTTTTCTTTTTTAAAATTTATTTATCCATAAAAATCTCAAGTGACTTATTTTGAAATTCGCGCCAACCTAGTAGTCACGTGACCCCCTTAAGTAGGTCACTTCCAGTCACGTGACCTATTTGAATTTCCCGCCAACATGGTGGTCACGTGACCCTCTTAAGTAGGTCACTTCCGGTCACGTGACCTATTTGAATTTCCCGCCCAAAGGTCACGTGACCGGAAGTAGGTCACTTCCGGTCACGTGACCTATTTGAATTTCCCGCCAAAAGGGAGGCCTCTCATTGGCTGCTTTTGAATTTCCCGCCAAAAGGGAGGCCTCTGATTGGCTGCAGGTCGATTGAGTAATAAACAGTACTTAACTATAGTCCCGTTCCGATACATACTATACTACTTACATTGAATCTCCCCCATACAGAAAAACTGTATATTCTTTATTTATACTAACATAAATTCAGATATTCTGGTCAATGGAATTTGAAAATGTATTTCCGGTTATATAGATTTAATCATATTTACCGGAACAGTTATAACATTATTTTTTCTGTATTAGTAGCAATGAGAAATAGCCAGTGCCTAGTGCTGTCCGGCTCATGGTGAAATATGTTTAAAAGGTCTTTAAAAGAACTTTCAATCAATTATTTGTACATTTTCCTATATTATAAATTTCAGAGTACATATACCTTATCATCTAGATCCAAATATATTGCTTAACTATAGATATGATAGCAAAATTTAGCATAACAGTACCCTGTCTGACATTAGGTACATGCAAATGATGCACACTCAGCCGCAGCTCTTCACCTAACCAGACACCAATAAATATGTGTTTGCATGTATAAAATTCCATTGGTCGGTAAGAAGAACACTTTAATTTCATTGTGATACTCACATGTAGTGCATAACATTGACAATATATTACGTTTTTTTAATGCAAAAAATGTCCGACTTAAGGTGTGTGTCCGTCTTTGGGTGAATCTACCCTATCAGTATATAGAAGCGTATATTACTGGCCAGTCAATTTCGTTGCTCATTTACCTGATGGCTAATACTGAACACCAAGACATGTTTTCTTATGCGGAATACTCTAACAAGACTATATTTCTCATCAGTAACCCGCCTACAATCACTCAAGAAATGCGATACTCTTTATAAAGAAATGTAAGAATTCGAGCCAATACACAATGATGTATAGCATAATAGAAACTGCCTGGGGAAGTAAACTGATGAATGACTTTCATAGCTCTCTGGACCTTCAGGATAAAACGATTGAATATGTGTAGCTA
Organism: Harmothoe impar; assembly: GCA_947462335.1. NCBI lineage: Eukaryota > Metazoa > Annelida > Polychaeta > Phyllodocida > Polynoidae > Harmothoe > Harmothoe impar. The sequence continues at coordinate 80,075,787 of OX381705.1, forward strand.
TAGCATAATATTATATGTGGATCCTCATTCCTGAACCTTCCTATACTATGTAGCATAGAAGCTGTATATATAACTCTCATCTAGAGGTATACAGGCAGAAGCTAATAGACATACACGTACCCAACTGTCTCCAACACATTGCAAGACAATGCTGACGAATCATCTATTCTTACTACGTCTAGCTCCCATTTTGAAAGAGTCGTAGAAAAGACTTTAGTATATACTACAAAATGACATGGCACCGGGCGAAGTAGCTACAGTGAGGTCTATTGGCTTTGACACATCATGTATCACATTCCCAGACTTTTCCAAATTGAAATGGGCATATTGATGTCTATATAGGAACTGATGAGGCTGTATGTTTGGGGAATCAACTTAGGGCCATAACCCATTAGCCGACTTGGATGCATTATTGGCTGATCTACATCCACAAAATAATACTACAAAGTACTATATTTGGCCTGTTTGTTGAGAGTGTATCAGCCGATTATGCATCCATATCGTCCAATGGATTATGGCCCTAAGACGATGTTTTCTTCAAAGCATTCTATTCTGGTCTCCTTCTATATTAGGAATCCAAAAGGAACGTTTCGAAGCCCAAATAAGGCCCTAAATAAATATTATTCCTGAAGGTTGTTGCCATGGCAACAAGAATTTAATTCTAAATGAAATAAAACAAGATTTTTAATTAATAAAATGACTCGCAAGGATTACAACACTGAACAAAAACCCCTAATACCATTTCTCTATCCAAAGCTATGACCAAACATTTGAAAAGGTTTGGCCAGTTGTAAATCTTAATTTCGCATCATTATTCTCTTTGAATATATGATATGATTAAACAATGACAGATAGAGCTTATTACCCATTGTGGTAGGGCAACATCAACCAACATTTATGAAGCAATTGCACAACATGTAAAAGGGTTATCTGCGACTGTAATACCTTATTGGAAAGCTTGCGGCCTCAATTTTAAACTTAACATTTAACCTTGAAGGGCCCTTTCTCCTCGTTTGTTGACAGTCTTTAAGAAAACGGTCAGGATTTTGTCCCACTACACCCACACAGAAATGTAACACAAGTCTGTGGTTTTGGCGACAGTGACTTTCAAATGTTTCTCTGTGTAAGGCATTATGTACTAGGCCAAAAAAAGAGGTTTGTTTCAGGTAACATGGGAGGAAAATGTAGGGTCGGTAGGTCGGATTTATTTTTTTTTGATTTTTTTTAAAACATGAATGTCTACTACCCAACCTTTTTGAACCCCCCAAAATTGACCAAAAAGGGGTAGAAACATGAAAATTTCTTTAAAATTGCATAAAAAAAACGTAGGGTCGGCCCTCTTTTGATAGGGTCGGTCGGGTGACCTGAAACAAACCTTCTTTTTTTTTGGCCCTATTGTTGAATTACTAAGACAGTGAAATCGTCCTAATATATCGCACTATATTACAAATGGATCTTTGCACTGTTCATGGGAGGGTAGTTTTACCCTACAGCGTAGATCTTTTCCATGCCAACTGTCAGACTACAAAGTCATATGACACGGATTGGCAGTAAAATGACATTTCATTTCCTTAAACATGCATATGCTGTGTATAATATCTTCTACTGAAGGACCCACTCAGGAAATGAAACAACATATTTCTTGGACGTGGCTTTTAGCCCTAGCATATATGTAACTTGAACAGGCAATTTCATTTTATTCTTTTCCCTTTTCAATTCAAGTTTGACGTAAAGTCTAACGGTAAGTTAGAGACACGTAAGACACAAATAGATGTTTTGTGGTGATGTCACAGTTACCATGAGTTGAGTTTTTGAGTTTTCCAAAATTTTTATTTGGCACTGATTCCATTACAAGTAACATCTCTCAAATGAGGCCAAAGCAGAAGAACAGGTTTATACAGGAAATGTAAATATACACCAAATACCAGAACTTCAGCTGTCTGGTACACAAAAAACACACACAGATAATACAGGTAGCGAAGTGAGCAAAGATCAATTCATACATCCGGTAGTTGAGGCATTTAAAGCAAAGCAAATATATTTAAACCTCATATTATTTCACAAGTATTCAATTATTCAACTGGGAAAAATTAGACACCGAAGCACACACGACAGAGTTCAACAATCATTATACATGCTAGGTAATTACTAACAATATCAATCCCAGAAGTATGTACCAGGATCATACAAATAAATGATAATGGAATGTATGAATGAATACATATATTAATATCTCTTTACTGGCTAATACATACAGAGATAAATGCCCTCATCATTCATCATCACATAGATTACAACAAAAGTGACTTTCGTGTCCATGGAATCACGTTTAACGAAGTCCGTATTCCATGCAATCACTTTCACCATTCAGCATGTAACATGCAAATATATCACTTACTATTAGTCATGATACTATACAATGTTTCATAACACAAAATCAGCTCTCCTGTACCTTTTTCATGCATTGGGTCAGAGTGGCCGCATTCTGTACATCAGCATTTAGTTTACGTACACCAGAGGATATTTCCTCTATACAGTGGACTCTTCTTATACAGATTCCCCTTTGGTCTTTGGAGTTTTATTTTACGTTTAACATTACTACGTAGTACTCGTACATCCTCAATTAAATTGTCAGAATTGCGAGTATGTTTATACATGAGATTTAACAGGTGGAGTTGTCTTCTTTCAACCAACCAGTTGCAATCACATCTTGTGTGCAATTCTACTCTTGAGATAAGTCTGGGATCTCTCAAACCCAGGCTTGTGCGGAGACAGTGGTTTTGGAGTGTTTGTAAACTCGCAACATGCCCATCAGGGGCACATTCAAAAGCAATGTCACCGTAGTCTAGTACCGGTAGGACCATTTGTTTATATAGAGTCAATGACAGTTCATTATCCATCACTTTTTTGGTCCTACGCACCTGTCTTAATTTACTTTTTACAGAACCAGCAACTCTATCACATAGGGGAGAGAAATCACACACGTCAGAGATCAATACTCCCAGATAGTTGAACACCCTTACATTGTTTAAACTCTTTCCTTTCAACATCAAACGCAGATCACTATAATTTACACCATCATCAGGCGGGTGACACCAAAGAACATGTGACTTGTCAGTATTGACAGTCAGACGATAGGTATCACACCGGCTAGAGACTCTAGTTAGGTCCTCCTGCAGTTCTACTATATCTCGTTTTATATTCTTGTTCAATAATAGACCTACCCTTTTATCAAGAGCCCTGATTTCAGGTAGGTACCGATTGTGTGTGCCGCCCCTGACCCTTCTACACTTTTTCAGAAGTCTGTTCTTCCTACTAATTAGTGTTTCAACAAGGGGAGTAAAACCATCATGTCTAGTCACACTAATTTTCATGGTTTTCAAAGGATGATTTTCATCCAGATAACTTGTGAATTTTTCCAGTAGTTGACCAACATATTCATCAGCTGAAGCCGTATCAGGGAGATCCCAGTTTGTATTCTGTACAAATTCACGAGTAACTTCGGACGAATAGTTTTTATATGAATGACAAGAAATTTCTTTATCCCCCTTGGATTTCACTACCCGTGATTGCTTTTTGACCACATATACCGGTGCATGGTCACCATTCAGATCGTTGAGTACGCCATATTCACTTACATGTTTGGAATTAGTATAAATATGGCTAGCATCGATTTGCCAAGTGGGCGAAAATATGTTGGTTTAGTCGGTAAATAACGTAGCCCACATCTTTTCAGAAATTTGAACATTCGCACACACTTTGGACTATCACGCTGCCTGGTATTTATGTTTAAATCTCCCATCAGCCAAATCTCTTTGTTTCTAAGAAAGGGTAACTTTACTAGTTCCTCCAGTTTCTTGAAACAACGATTATAGCTGCCTCTGGGGGGGGCGATAAATAGACACAATTAAACGAAACTTCTGTCCAGGGAATTTTGTTAGCAGGCCCATACATTCAAGATCAGGCGACATAATACTGGTACCTGAATTTAAAGTTTGGCGGTGTGTAGGAGATGTGGTTCCCAGATACCTAGGTTGGCATCATCGGAGTATACTCATACACATTGTACATTCAATCCTACATAAGTATAAGACAATTGTATGTAAGTATGTCATTAGTAACAACTATATCCCTAGACTAGTTGCTGCTGGTCTACGATGTGGTAAATAAGAACAGTCAAAAGACCGCCAAGCTGTGATACTATTGTCACCTGTGATGGTATAACTTGCTTGGTCAACGCGACACACAAAACCCCAGAAGAAGAAAATCTACAAGGACTTGAATATTTCATATTATTGAAGTTTTATCTGTAATATAATGTACATACTTCTTCTGACCATACTGGAAGAACGTGTTCTACTTTTACATGATGTATGGTCAATAAACCTGTTTAAAAAAAAACTTATTGATGATTGATCAGCTAATACAGAGCAAAATTGTGATTGGATTACTCTATTATCTTATAATTGGCCATACATCCAACGAACCAAATGTCTAGAGTTGGATATGACATGTTCAAATAATACTCAATTAAGTTGATTTTATTCAAATTGCACTTCTTGCTACTGTTATTTTACATGAACGTTATTGTCATGTTGCACACTGTATCAGAGGACCCAATGGACTATGGATTTACAAAGTGTGGTTTATTATCTACTTCACTTTCTGTTGAAAGTGTCTAGTCTAATCACGGTCTCTTGACTAGCTATATTATCACTCTTTTAATCAAATGTATTATGCTAGCTTTATGAAACCGAAGAGATTGGGACTAGACAATTAGCCACTATATAAGGCTGTATCAACTCTCTAAAATCTCGTTTACCTTATCTCTTTCCCAGTCTCTCTCTACCAGGCTGTCTACCTTCGTATCAGGTAACACCTTTTAGTCCTCCATTGAATGTCATATATGTCTTGCTGATGAGCACATTATAAAAGGAACTTGTCCTCTTCTTTCAACATCAACCCATACAGGACTAACAAGTTCTGGCATACTTTATCTGTGTCCAATAGGATTTGTCCCATTTCCACGCCAGTCTTTGCGAACTAGTTCCAGACAAAGTATATCAAATAGAGCATATCGTGACATATGGCATATAATACTTCTTACAACAACGATCTCTCCTTGCCTTCACTCAGACACATTAACCAAATTAACCACAGCCTGCTGGTTGCACAAATTGTATGGTACTTAATGATAACTAAACTATACAAGGCAATTCATTTTAACTTTGATATCTGAAGTCCTACATTTCAATGTCATTGCTACATTACCCCCATGTAGCTCTGGTGAGCAATCAATATAACATATACATGTAGTTGACCTTTCAAGGAGGAATAGCACATACTGCATTGGCCAAATGGTTTCAGTAATATTTTACTTCCACTGATAGAATGTAGAATATTAAAACCTTCTGTCGGAGATTAGTGTCTCCCAGTCTCAACTACTCATGTCCGAGACTGAAGGCATCTAATGATTGGATTCCAGACTAGATATAATAAAATGTCCAGGTCTTGGTGAAAGAATTTCTTTTATCCAACTAACACATCATGTTCTTCCGTGATGGCCACCGTCCACAGAGCATAAATCGGCCGCGTATCAAGAAAATTGCAATACATTCCCTATATAAATTGTGTATTATAATGGCCCTATATGGCCGATTTATGCTCTGTGGACGGTGACCCTCACAGATATAATATTATTCTATTATTCTACACAATGAATACTACTGCTGCCTGACACTTCCTACACAATGTACCAAAGATTTGATTTACAAAAGCCGCTGTGCACCCGAACTAAGGGACAGGTACGCTTGCCAATTGCCTTGTTATGGCATACACTGTATGCAATAATCAATACCTTAACTTATCTTTATAAAATCCTATGAAGTGGGCAATTAATTATAGGTGTGCCTTCGAACATTACACTTGTATTGTGGTGTCATCATTCTCAATGCTCCGCTTTCAAGATGTCTTGCTGCACAAACCTCAATGTCGGCCCCCCACGGACTTAAGCATAGTGTTACTGTCTGCTATTACTCTTTGACTTTATACAATAGCACTTGTTAATAAGTGCAACCGACGTTTGTGGTACTGGGTAAGGTAAGTTCCCCGCCTGTCCGCAGTCTAGGCTAAGTTGTGTGGCTGCCCTCCAAATCATTCCTTCTTAGAGTACATATAAACCTACCTTTAGTGTTGGCTTCTTCTGAAGGTTCCCACCCTTTGCTCTATTGTACTGTATCTACCCTTCTTTGACAGTACACGAAAATATGACGACTTTTTCTTGCATCTATGGCGAATTGTGAGAAGACAAAAGTGAAGAATAGGATATAAAATGTGATAATAGTGGCTTATTATAGGTTATGGCCTAGATGCATTTCATGTATTTAACTAAATTAATTATGATTTGTTTGCCAGCCTTCTGCATTGTCAATAACAGGCATATGTTTAATGGCCTCAATGTGCTGCCTTCTAATGATATATAATTATATATAAAGCATCAGATAAAGAAACGCATTCCCTACTTTTCATAATATGATACCCAAGTAGACTACACTGCAGACATTATTGTCTATTTTTTCCCAATGTAACTCTAATTTGACAAGGGTCTTTACGGAAATGGCAGGGCACCCAGACATAGTAGATATAATGATGTATATTGGCACTGATACACTTTGTATCTCATTTCTAGACTATTCCAAATTGGGATAGGCAAGCTAATGTATGTGAGGAAATGGACTCTTTAGAGCAGGAGCTTATTATTCCAAAAAAAATAACATGGGCGCTATATTCGTATGCTTACACCTAGCGGATACAAATCCAAAGTATTTAGATTTAGATAAATGACCAGGTTGTTGTTTGATATGTCATACACAAATAGTGGATGAAATAGAGCATTTCTTATGTGTTATCAAAACGTTGCTGTCCTGTCACAAATGTGTTCATGGCATTAAATCACTGAGGGAAAGAGCTCGACCCCATTATGTTTAGTTTATGGGTACCGTCCTCTGGGCAACTTCGGACGATTAAGCATTTCCTGTAAACATTTCCTGTATAGCTTCGGCCAATTAGAGCCCGGTGGACGGTGGCCATCATGGGTGATGGCTGGTCGTACATGAATGCTGTGGATAAAACATGCTCAAGGCCAGTTAGGCATGACGATGACTGTAAAGCACTTACGGACATCGCTATCGGAACAGTGTTATTTCATGCAGACCCAAAAAAGATGTCTGATATCAAGACAACAGACTTAGTATATAAGTAAGCATTAACAGTCATAACAGACTCCAAAAGATGCACAGACATAGCAGTATTAAACGTTAAAAGTATAAATGCCAATTATATACATTCATTGGCAGACAGTGTTCTTACAATGTCTTGCAGATAAGCTGCAAGCAGACATCAAGCATATCTCTTACATACATTGCCACTGCGTAGGTGTGCGTCTGACAGGTAGTATTCTGTAGTACTGCCTTTTTACTCATGTCCTGTAAATATCTACAGCACATGACGTAGACTTCAGACGCACATAACACGTAATTTGTGTGGTTTTAACCGAAATAGGTAAATCCATTTGTGTCGTCTGCTACCTAGCTGTAGACAGGAAAATATGTTGGCTGTCCATTATTAGCTAAGGAGATAGTTATATATCATATTTGGCAAACACCAATGAAAAGTGTCATGGCAATTATTATCAAACACGTGCCACTAGAAGAGCGAAACATTGTTCCATATAGTACCCTTTGGGCCTTACCTACACTACAGTGTGCACTGTTTTGCTAGTGTCGTGTGAAATGGCTGGATGGATTTATATGACTGCTGCAATCTGGCAACGCTGGACTCTCCTTCCAGATTGGCAATGCTAGAGTCTGGAAATGTGAATCCAGAATGTATCCCTTTCAGACATTCCCTTTTAATGACAAATTAGTTGAAATACACATCTACATACATCAATATCTTTTGCCTGATCATTCCCACCTCAGATTTCTGCTTCACCTTTCATTTACTTGATGGTCGGTACTGTCCACTTTGTACCACATACATCAATCGTATGTCAGACAGATAACAGTGTGGTTTTGTTATTGCTGTAAATACCTCCTTCATATGCGATACATCTCGCTATTGTAAGTGCTGTATAACAAACGGCATATCAACTGGCATATACAATCAGGGAGTGGTCAGTCTTCTTCTTTTTGATAATTGGGGAAGGGAAGAGGGGGTACTGGAATTGTGTGTGTGTGCGACAGAACCCTATCTTCCCCTCCCTTCGTCAGAAGGGTACATAATTATATGTTTTCAAAAAGTCAGAAGACCTCAACAGACATTTTTATAGGCCCCCTTCTCTCCTGTTGTCAACGAATGGCCACTCCATAAAGATACAGAGGGTTAAGCACACACGTCTACCAATAGAATGTAATTAAATCAAGTATGTGAATTAATGTATGAAATAGAGAGAGTATATGAAATATGATTAACCTACAATGTTCACCTAATTCAGGTACATCATCTATAATAAAGGGGATACATGTAAACGAGGCAAAGTGAATTGATGTGACAAGGACTGATTCATTTGCACAATAAATTCACTTGGAGAATTGTACGGGAAATCAAAGTTAGAAGCTATGCTTTTATATCCCGTAATGGTTGCACACCATAGCAGCCATATATTATTTGTCTCATTCAGATTACAAACAGGAATGACAAATGTTATTTGAATGGAAATGTTCGTGGATATGCATGATTTAAAATTTAAATTAAAGGGCACAGAAAAGTTGATTGCTCAACCCAATGTGAACATACGACGAATTCGATAAACAACCACATTCCCTACCGTCCATAATATGATACCCAAGTGGACTACACTATAGACATTATTGTCTATTTTTTGCTTAATCTAACTCCCATTTGAGAAGAGCCCTGATGGAAATGACAGGGCACCCAGGAATAGTAGCTATAATGATGTATATTGGCACTGACACATTTTGTATCTCATTTCCAGACTGTTGCAAATAGGCTCGGGCATGCTGATGTACTTTTGGAGCAGGACTTATTATTCACAGGAGATAATAAGAGAGCCATATTAGTTATCCTCCACCTATAGACAATATTTTTGTGGAAATGAGGCCACCTTGGATCTAATTTATAAAGGTGTGACTGTTCTTGAGGAGCCTGTAGAGGGACAGTCTGAGTGTGTGGATGTGTTAGTGTGTTGGCGGGGGGGGGGGGGGGGCAAGAGTAGGAGCTGTCACTGATATAGGAGAGGGAGGCAGTACAGGGAGCTCATTCATAACAACTGCCGTATCCGTCAGGTAAATAGTCACGAGTGATTTAGAGTCTGACGATCATGATAAGGACTCACTTTAATAAGAAATCACTTTAAAATACATAGAAATATGTATCTATGCACCACCTTTTGACAATGAGGAGTACCCTCGTTAATTGCAAAATATTACACTTTTGACGATTATTTCTTTCTGACCAATATGGCAGTTGTTATGAAAGAGCCCCAGGGAAGGCTATGGGTAGGAGGTTCAAAGAAAAAATATATATAGGCGTACTTGCCAGCTGGCCGGCTGGCTGGCTGGCAGACAGGAGAGCAGGCATGAGGGCAGGCATGAGGGCAGGCATGAGGGCAGGCAGGACGGCAGGCAGGACGGCAGGCATGAGGGCAGGCAGGACGGCAGGCAGGAAGGCAGGCAGGACGGCAGGCAGGACGGCAGGCAGGACGGTAGGCAGGACGGCAGGCAGGACGGCAGGCAGGACGGTAGGCAGGACGGCAGGCAGGACGGCAGGCAGGACGGCAGGCAGGACGGCAGGCAGGACGGCAGGCAGGACGGCAGGCAGGACGGCAGGCAGGACGGCAGGCAGGACGGCAGGCAGGACGGCAGGCAGGACGGCAGGCAGGACGGCAGGCAGGACGGCAGGCAGGACGGCAGGCAGGACGGCAGGCAGGAAGGCAGGCAGGACGGCAGGCAGGACGGCAGGCAGGACGGCAGGCAGGACGGCAGGCAGGACGGCAGGCAGGACGGCAGGCAGGACGGCAGGCAGGACGGCAGGCAGGAGGGTAGGCAGGAGGGCAGGCAGGGGGGCAGGGTAGATTGATGTAAGGCAGGCTGGTACAGTGGTAGGCAGGGATACCCTTGTTGCTTGAAGCAGGAGAGACAAAGGGAGGAGACAGGAGGCATATGTTAGGTGGGAGAGTGGGGGTGTAGGAATGGCTGGTTGGCATGGAGCTGGGAGGTTTTGCTCCCCTGCCATCTGTCGGCTCTCTTTACGCTTGTCACCGTCCCATTAACCAACCCTACCGGACAAGGTCGGCCGCATGCTGACCGCCACTGGCGCCCCCTGGGGGGGCTTACTGACCACTCCCTGACCGACAAGTGGCACTATGCTCACAGAGATCAACACGCACCTATCATGGGGGCGGCTTCTAGTGTCTCTGTTCCAACCTGGCTATTTGCATCAATAGGTTCTGGCTATCTTGGTTGCAATTGTCATGATGAGTGATTGCAGTACTGATGAGTAACTCGCCGGGTTGTGATGGTGCATAATGGCCAGATGAACGTAGACTTTGGGACTTCCCCAGGCAATGATCGACTCCATCGCAATCGTTATACCAACCATGGCCCATTGTAGGTAATGCATACATTGGTTCAACATACAAATTACAATGATGGCCCACCTCTGGAAATACTGAGAATGGGCCATCGCTGGGTTGACCGCTGGCCCAGAGCTGGTCCATGCTTGATTATGATGATATTGACCCAGCGTTGGCCCAGCGCTGGGCCATCATATTATTTCAGATGTTGGACCAACATCAATTCTAACTACACAATTGTCCAATATTGGCTGTGATCTACACCAGGGGGATTCAATGTTGCCTGAAGAATTTCTTACAGAATGGCTCCTACTTTGCCATCATATTGGGTTGTAAACATGATCCCTAGTTTGCTCTACATGTTTAAAGGTCAGAGGAAATTCATGGATGAAATTTAGTATCTAAAAGTGTCATTTACTGCATGACACTCGTGGGAATTTGTCAAAAGTAACTTTAAGACACATCATGTGTAGGTAATGGAGTTAGATAAGTCCTAAATGATAGTATACAGTTTGTATTATTTTCTAACCATTTTGGGATAGAGATCCAGATGGATTAAAAAGACAGAAATGCCTTTTTCTAAACTGATGATACTTGACAATCATGTCTTAAGTATGCTTGCACATTCAACTATACACATAAAAATAGTATTGTTCAATATTAGTGATTGCTGCAGTGGTTCTATATTGAAAATTATATGTTGGGGCAATATATAAGGTTGGTCTGATGTTTAATTTCTAACCTTGGAATAATGTAAAGACATTGTGATGTTGGCCCAATATTGGGCCAACATGAAATCAATATCCCTTTCTCCGAGCAGGGGCCATTACTGGGCCAGCGGTCAAACCAGCGGTGGGCCAATCTCAAAATGCCATTATTGGCCCAATTTTTAGTGGTATATTGGCCCGATCATTGCCTGATGTACTTATGTTACCTGGGTCTTTCTTAAAGGAGAATACACATGAAGTAAAGGAAGAGTATAAGTGAGTATATGCGCGGAGGTAGTTGGGATTGAGGCAGAGTGAGCTTAACATAATTCGGAATTCACTGCCTCTAATGAACACTCTTAATGCTGACACTTTCAATAGTCCCAAGGGTGACAATATTAGATCCATGGATTTGACTGTCGCTTTTCCTCACTGATCTCTACACTAAAATCATTACTTCTTTATTCCCTGATCCATGGGCAGTAAGCACAGTGGTGCCTATACCTAAATCCTAAATTGGGAATTGGAGACCTCCTACCAGTCCTGGGAAGTATGTTGGAAAAAATTGTGCATAAACACATACTGAGCCGCCTCCACGTAAATAATCCAGCTCAAGACCGGGTCTAGGTACAGGTGACGCAATATTCAATTTTGTTAACCATGTTTATTGTGAATTAGACAAGGGCATTTTGTAAGCACCTGTTTCGTCGACGGAAGCAAGGCTTTCGATTCAGTCCACCACTACCTACCACTAAAAAAGTGTGCCTCTTTAAAACTCCATGTTACCTCATCAACAGAAGACAGGTCACCACCTTAAATAACACCAAATCTAAGGAGTGTAGAGTACAATATGGTGTACCCCAAGGAAGGATGAAGTTAAAGATCTCTGAGAAAAATCTGATTGAAACCTTTTGATTTGCTGAAGTAACACCTATACCTAATGAAATAATTATGTTGATAAAGAAGGGTTATGAGCGTCTTAGTTCATTGTGAGGACATATGAAAATTGTCAAATACGGCTGGAATCAGTTTTTAAGGGTATTTTAGCCCTTTGAGGGGTCAGAAATCAAAAAATATCCGTCGGACAAAAAGTTGCATTTTTCTGAAAGCCTAGGGTGTTTCCTCATACATGAAATAAGTGAAAGAATTACTGTGGCAGGTATTCTTATTCTACAGCTGTTTGAAGTCAAGAACACCTCAAAACACCCAATTGGTACATGTTTGGAAATCTGATCCATACAAAAAATACGCATCATTCTGTAGAGATCGATTGACTCTCATACCCAGTGGGCACAATATTCAGTTCAATGTTGAATCACCATTGCATCAACATTGAATCAACATTGACAACAATTTATCAACGTTGATTCAATGTTCTGTGTCCACTGGGTATGTATATATATGCTGTCTTGCTAGAGGCATGAAAGTCTTAATACCTGACTGATCACCATATCATTCAACTTAGTTTAAAGGTCTCTTAACCTAGATGTACAAGTCTATGGTAAACTGTCATGACATGCAATGCTTATTCCCATACATTCATAAGGGGAGTTGTACGGGTCCTGACCACAACCCAGGTTGCCGATGGTCAATCAATTGTATTTCTGATGAAGAGGCAATAAATAATCTTCAACTTGAACTTGAACTTGATGAGATTCTGTAGCAAACAGATAAATTAGATTTGATTGAGTAAACATGGTTCCCTCCCTATTCCAGAGTGGAATAGTTGATAGCTTAATGGCCTTGCAAGTGAACACTATCATACGTCATGAATTTTAACGTTTTTCTCAAGAACCAAAAGCTGGCAATAACCCTTTCACTTTTGCAGAGAAAAAAGTCTGATTCATTACATTAATTTCTCAACCTTTGAATGTCACAAATATCGAGTTCAAATGAAAGGTTGCCACGCATAGTCAGACACCCACAAAAGACCTTATTAGCAGACATAAGACAAGAACAAAGCTCTTTTAACCTTCCAGTCACAAAGAACTCACCTCCCATACTTCTATACTTAGCATGCACTGAAACCGCTAGTAAGAATATAATGCTGACTGTTAAATGTCATCGACGCTTGGCTTCTCTCAAAATACAGAGACTTAGAAAAGTATAGATTAGACCAAATATGGTATTTTGTGTAAAACACCCGTCCACTAGGGATCTTTGGCCGACTAAGCCCATACATTTCGTATATACCTTTGGTCAATTAGAGCCCAGTGGACGGTGCTCATTACTAGATAGAGTTGGCGCTTCCTATTTATACAAGTGTGATTTAAATAATGCAGTGGACGGTGGCAATAATCGAACCTTCCTATATTTATAATTCATCTAATTTGAAATGATAAGGGAATAAAGTAAAAGTAAAAATGTTCTTATGAAATCATGATATTAGGCCGACATTGATTTCAAAACCTGAGAATTTTCCTGTTCTCTTCTCTGGGTTGTTTTTCTAGTGCAGATGTTCCCTCAATGTGAGGCATTGTTAACAATACTTACATAGGACGTGCTGAAAGGTTTCATATGGGGTAGGATGGATGTCTGCTAAAGTTACTTAATTTGATTACAAGATCTTCCAGATAAAGCATCTTTTTCACTGAAGCCGCATTTTCCATCTTCTGCCACTCACTCTCGATGGTCACCATGATGTCATAATGAGTATGCATGGCAATAGCATACCTTTGTAGCTCTGGTAGCACTCCCTTTCTAATAATATTATGGCCACCATCCACACTGACATTCCTAGGCTCCCTATACGACCAATCTCTCAGTCACTAGTACCTTACCTAGTTACCGTAAAACCTCGCGTATATAAGCAGCGGCTTGTACGCGAATCAGACTCAGCTTTTGCTACCTTTTGGTATCTTTTGCTACCAAACATGCCTATAGAGGGTGCGACTTATACGAGAGTTTTTATAAGTATACTATAGTACCATATTAACAATTTTCAGTTGGCCGCTTATAGGATCGCACCTAACTCTGGGTGCGGCTTATACGCGAGTTACGCTTGAACATGAGGTTTTACAGTAGTCATTTCTTGGTTCCCTATGTATGACCAACCTAGGTAAGTTACTATTGTCAGGTTAGTCAGTACCTACCAAGCCACCTTAGTCTTTTAATTTCCAGGGGAAACCACTGAGTGGTCATCATATTATCTTACAGGTGGCACAAACTAATAGTATATAAATACAACAACTAAGGTTAGCCACTACTGACTGACCCCTCAGTCATTTTTGAATATAACTTTGCCATTGTGACTAACACACATATGACGAACCTAGGATAGTCTGTACTGACTAACCGTTTCAACTTATGGATTTTCAGTGTACTGGGCTCTAATTGGACAAAGCTACAAGCAGTGACAAGGTTGATCGGCCGAGGTTCTCCAGTGGACGGTGGCCATTAGGCTCTTTATCTTGCATAGGGCGAAGAGGGAAGTCCTTTTATTGGCCGTTCTATAGCTTTAGTATCCAAAGTTAGCAGTCTAGACCTATGTTGGTGACTTACGAAGCTATGTAGTATTGATTTAGCTTCGCTGCTCCATATTGTCCCAACCCTTTTTATGTAACTCTTTTATCACTTACCATGTTTTGTGATGCAAATTGTTACAGTTAAATTTTTTGGCATTCTGGTTTTCTTGTTGGTTTTGAACCCTACTTCCGAATCTGTTCTTAAAGCTGTAATGATGGTGCGTCTTGAACGGCAAGAGAGGCCCTAATATAGAACATAAAATACAATATGATAAAAATGTGAAAGAACGAAAATATCTATTTGATTTTACTCATGTAATCTCAAGTCGTTTACTTTCTCTGTGTTGAGAATCAATAGGGTATATTCTATACCCCGTTTTACTCCTAACTTTGAGTATCAATTAGCTCCTACTCTTTCCTTATCCCTGACATGGTTACAGCGACCACAAATCATTTTTAAAGTGAAAAACAGTCTAAGCTTTTGCCCCTTCTAAAGGTCAATGAACTCTAACTCAATTACGCACTGCCTAACCTTTTTGAAACCAGACATAAAACAGCCCACAATCTGCAGACCATGAGACCATGAACATAGGGTGACCTTTATTATCCTTTACTGATTATGGTGTAATTTTAAAAGCACCACTTAAGCGAAACGGCCAAAAAGGTCATCTGCAACATCATAGAAATGACACAAAGTTCAAGAGTTTACCTCCATAGAGAACTTGAAAAATGCATACTTCGACAAATTATTGTTTTTAGCCAAAGGGACATTTCGTCATAAACTATATGTAGGTGATGATAATCAGTGCTCCTTTAATAACACTTATTAGATCCACTGCAATATTGTCCACAGCACAACACTCGATCCTCCTTCCTCTTGCTGCCATATGCTATACTCATTTAGTTAGCCATCATGGCTGCCCTTTTAGATTTTCCTTGACATTCTGAGCACAAAATGACATCTCCCTGCTTTGTCCCTATCCATCCCTTCCGTGCCAACGTCTGCTACCTCCCCCTCACATTTATGGTCAACCGACTATCACTCCCTCATATTTTGTAATTCAGAAACTATACAACTATAGCCTTAGCCTTCAAAGGCCACGTGTAGATCACTGGGTTAGCGACTGCTTTGTGGTCAGAAAGTCCCAATGACTCTCAATGACTGAGAACTAAAAAAGGTATATTTGCCTATTAGCTGGTAGCATCTGGGGATACTCATCAGCCGAATACAATAGCACATGAACGAGGAAAATGAACAAAGGACATCAACTCCACTGATGCAATCTTGCGGACAACCATGGCTATTTTACAGAAGGTTAAACCAGCTCTAACCTGGTCCTCAGCTGCAGGCTATCTCTTAGTTCAGGACAATGCCCATGGTTACATTTTGAACTGCCCTAGTGTAATATGGGCATTAAATAGCAGCCTACACTGATATCCCTAGGCTCCCTATACGACCAATCTCTCAGTCACTAGTGCCTAACCTAGTTAGTCATTTTTTGGCTCCCTATACAACAAACCTAGGTTAGTTATTATTGTCAGGTTGGTCAGTACTGACCAACCCACTTTAGTCTTTTAACTTCCAGGGGGAGCCACTGAGTGGCCATCACAGGTGGCACCAACTAGTGGTAAACCAATACAACACACCAATGATGAACCTAGGTTAGCCACTATTGGCTGACCCCTCGGTCATTTTTGAATTTAACGAATTTTAAAGGATAGTTTGTACTGACTAACCCTTTCAACCTATGGATTTTCAGTGTAATGCGTTGTGACGGTAGCATCTCCTACTTTTGGGTTGATGTTTCTTCCAAACACTTCATATAACATCATCAGTTGGGATCATGGCGATACTAAGTTTTGGTACTTTTTCCTTGTCCTTGACATGGTTACATAGACCAGTCTCCCGTACAGTACACACACAGAAAGGTGAGAGTCATTGTCGCTAAAACTACCCTCACCTGAGGGTCAGACACTGCCTGACTCTCAGGTGAGGGTAGTTTTAGCGACAATGACTCTCACTTTTCTGAGGGTGTACACTACTTTCCAGTATATGGTTTGATCATAGTGGAATGATATAGACTGACTGTAACTACAGAATCCAAAATTGCTTTCTGGCAATGGTGAATATGCAATTCCAATTTCCAGGTATGTATAGTTAAAATAAAGGCCGCAAATAATCTCAACTTTTATAAATCTACAGGCTTTGAGAGCTACTTCTATGCAAAATTGTACTAAACAATTTTCATAGAGAAGTCTACTACGAGATTCTCATGGCCAAATGAAATTTCATGACTCCTTTTATAATGAAACCACCAGTCCTTAATCAATGGCTGTGCTATGGCTATTACAGTGTACGTAAGCCACGTATGCCTTGTGAGCTGATGTTAAACTACATTCACCAAAGAGTAAATGCAACAGAATGAGAAGGAATGAAATCTGTGAACCAAGGTGCACACAACCCTTCAGCAAAGTGTGTACTTAATGCTGGAGATGGGCTGTGTTTGAATGGCAGTCTAACATAATCGTAGAGCCCCATGTAAAACAGCGTCAATGTTGACATGGGCCTCAGTGTGTGGCAGGGTCCTAGCCTGCTGACATTTGGGGCTGTCAGTGAGAAGGCCACACAGCTACAGGAGTCAACAACTGTAGAGTGTTTCTGTCACTAAGGAGGATCAGGACATTAAGCACTTAATCCCAGGTGGCGTTGAAGGTTTACTGCTGTAACTGGTCACCTTCTGTAAACTTTCATAGTGTCCCCCGGGAGCTATCCATCACTGGTTTCTGGATGCGGAGTACCGATTCAGTGCTGCAAGTAAGGAAAAGGCAGTTCACAGTCTTTTGTGCCCGGCAAAACCGACCACATTTTAATTCTAATACTGCTACGACAAACAGTGTATAATGCAAAGAACAAGTCACAGCCTTAAAGGATCAGTTAGCCAGGCCCTAGCTAGCTATAACTTACATAGAGCTAAGAAGAAAATGCTTGAAGTAAGATACCTTTGTTGACCCTGTAGCCAACCCATGATAAATCCACCACTGTGTATACTTATTCCAAAGGCTTTTAACGGAATCATTCATGAATGGTGAATCATCAGTCTCGTGATGTGGGCTTTCTAATATCATATCATTCATGAACTAATCCGATATCAATACTCGTATTTAGGACTCTTATGGTACCGTATATGTATTATGTGTATCCAGGGACACTCTACAGTTATGTATATGTTTGGTTAGAGAAGGGTGCAAAGGTTAATGTTGGATGCTTTTATTGTATGGAATCAATATCATGTGAGGAAAAGAGAGCAAATGTACAGGTTTCATTCTGCTACATGAGAAACAATGAGATTTCCCCAACCAGACATCAGCACAATAAGAAAGCAATCAATGTATGGGTGTCTCTTCGCGATTCAATTTTGATCATAATGATGCTGTGACCTGATATAAAGTGTAAAAATAGGGGGAGGGATGTTCAGGGGGTCTATTAGTAAATCAAACCAAAGATGTACTTCCTGACCCTTTTTCTGTCATGAAATGAGCATTACCTAACCTCTGACCGTTTGTTACTTGGTCCTGTCCTACTCAATCACTTCGGTGTACTTGGCGAGGCAAACAGATTGATTCAGTGGAGAGTCAATCTATTTTCACAGGATGGTTTTTAATGACCTTCTATAGTTTACCATAACCTGCCAGGCCGTCCATGACTTAAGTGTGAGTAGCTCTACTGACAATCGTCCCCTAATATTAAGCATTTAACTACTTTATCTTGCATAAAACCAAAACGGATGCCAGGCAGAGCCCTGTATTGACCCCCCTACCTAGAGTGGCCGAGATTAGCAGTTTAGTTTACCAAGCCAGTTAGTATAAATTTAGCTTTTCAGGCCACTCAAAAACTGATTTCTCATCACTAAAAATGTATCTTTTCACTTGGGAGCTTAAACCCAGTCAGCAATGATCCCTGGGGCTCATATGTGTTTTACTTGGGCCAGCTGGGCTTGCCCATATCTGGGTTATTGTCAGGAAATTATTATTTATTATACTTTTTGATAGTGTGTGCTAAATCTGGGCTAGGGCTGGGCACTTTTAATCTGGACTGACCCATCTGGTCTACACTGGTAGCCCTGGACAAAAAGTACCATATCATGCTTGTGTCAAAAAGTGGTAATTTATCACCTTGTTTTACTATGTACCGTTTGTTCTATGTTCTTTAGACTTCCTTGATGACAAAAGTCTCTCAGAGAACTATTCCCCCTGTATAAAGGGTGGGGAAAGGGCATCCATTTCTTACAGTGCTGTACTGCTAATACTAATGACTGCTGCCCCCCTCTTGCTTAGTCTACAACGTAGTGTGAACAATAGTGACCCAAATCCCTAGGCCTTAACATCAGTTTCCCCGTAATTAAAGCTCTTGTCTGATATTACAAGATGTGACAAGATTTTCATAATGAGGATATCTCATAATTAGTGTGTTATTTACTTTGTAGGGGCTTAGACATCTATTCATACACGTATAACATACTATGCTGAGTAAAAGTGAATTTTCTTGATCGGTTTTACTTTGGGGCAGAAACCAAATAAACATTTATAACGTAGAGTTATTTGAATTTTAAAACATATTTCTATCCGGCTTGAAAGGAGTGTAAAATAAGATGATTCCAAGTACTTTGATCTGCAAATTCTGTGAGACACAGTTTCAAGGTCTGTAGGCATAGGGTAATAATGATTGGGTCCAAAGTGGAGTTTTATCCTAACTTCTAAAGAGTGTGTAAGTCATTTATTCCAAGAGATTCAAACAGCAAATGCACTAGGTAAAATGAAATCTGTCAAACAAGGAACATGAAACCTTCCATCAAAGTTCTAAGGCTGGAGATCGGTCGGTTTGTAAGAGAGTACAACTTAATCATTATAGGGTCCATGTAGAACAGTGTCCATATTGACTGGACCTCAGTGTGTGGCAGGGTCCTAGCCTGCTGACATTTGGAGCTGTCAGTGAGAAGGCCACACAGCTACAGAAGTCAACAATTGTAGAGTGATTCTGTCACTAAGGAGGATCAGGACATTAAGCAAAAAAACAACATGGCTCACTTCAGTAACCCGTCACTCTGAGTAAACTGTCATAATGGTATTTCCCCGTTGGGAGCTCCTCCATTGCTGCATGGTTACTGTATGAAGAGTACTGAAATAACAGTTGACAGTCTTTTGTGACCAACAACCAGCTGTATTAGACATGTTATAACCCTATACCATCTGTGAGCCAGGCCCCAGCTATAGTAGCTTATTCAAGGTTACCTATATGTGTTTCGCAGGCCTTGATGCACTCAACGTCTTTAGTGTATCCGGTTGAGCACAGAAATCAATTTTATCCTAGGTTTCTAGTGTCTGTGAAAGGACACTTCTCATATCGTATCTTGTAGGTAGAGAGGGGTACAAAGGTTAATGTGAATGCTTATCTTGTAAGGGATCAATATTAAATGACGACAGTAGTATAGTATGTATCGGAACGGGACTATAGTTAAGTACTGTTTATTACTCAATCGACATGCAGCCAATCAGAGGCCTCCATTTGGTCACGTGACCCGTTGCCATGGTAACGTGACCTACTTAGGGCTCTCAGCCAATCAGAAGCCAGCATTCTGGGTGACCTACTGACCTACTTAGAAGCTCTCAGCCAATCAGAGGCCGGCATTCTGGTAACCATGGTAACGTGACCTGCTTACGTCACGTGACCTACTTAGGCTCAGCCAATCAGAAGCCGGCATTCTGGTAACTAGGGTAACGTGACCTACTTAGGGTTTGTTTGTAAACAACACCACGTGGCTCTCTTGTTTGTAAACAACACCACGTGACACGTGACTGTTTGTAAACAAACAACTTATATATAGAAAATAAACACAACAAGTTCCATGTTATGTTAAAATTATATTTTCAAAAAAAAAGCACATCTGTTACAGCGTCTATGTGTAACTACGCGCGTTCTCATTCAAACACTATAACACTATCATACCGTAGCAGCAGCAGGTAGGACTGGAAGAAAAGCAAGCGCACGAGCAGAAGCGTCGACACCAGTTGCACCATCCGGCCGTCGCGTTGGTAGCCCTACTACTCGTCGCGCGTTCAACTGGAGGTTTAAGAGTGACAAATGACGATTCTTTGTCGACGCGACTGCTAACATCAGCATCGGCAGCAGCATCGGCAGCATCGGCAGCAGCATCGGCAGCAGCCTCGGCAGCAGCGGTAGCAGCAGTAGCAGCAGCTGTAGCAGCAGTAGCGTGAGCATTAGCAACAACAGCAGCAGCGACAGTAGCAAGGGCGGCAGAGCGGGCACTAGCAGCGTTATCAGCGGCGTCATCGGCAGCCGCAACAGCATCAGCAGCAGCAGCGTCGGCATCGGTGGCATGAGTAGCTGCATCGGCGGCAGCAACAGCGGCAGTCACAGCCGCAGCGGCAACAACAACAACGTCATCACAACCAGTGTCACTAACAGCCGCAGTAAATGCAGCAGTAGCACGCTGAGCAGCACTAGCAGCAGCAGTAGCAGAGGCTACAGCATCAGCTTCACATTCGCGCGCCGCTTCGTCATTCCGCTTCATGTCACGGTAGCAACTTTCCATCATGGGGATCTGCAAATTGAGGCGCGGTGCTGGTGGTGGTAGTAGTAGTAGTAGTAGTAGTAGTAGTAGTAGCGTGAACGATGATGACGATGCCGAATACGGTTTCACTCCCCCTTATATACCCTTACTCCCCCCCCTTTTTTTTCAAGCCACCGGCCAGCTGCCCCCTCACGGCAGGTCTTTAGATCAGCCTTAAGTCGCTTACTACGCGGCTCATCATCCCTCTAATCGCATTTTCCAGCCGCCGGCCGGCTGACTGCTGACGACAGGAGAGGGTGATTTGTTTTTCTTTAGATTTAAGCCGCTTACCACACGCACACCCTCTAGTCACAGACAGAGTGACAGAAAGGGAGGGGGTCGCTTTGTTCACGCTACCTGTAGTTGTTTTTCTATACACACGCTGAGCCCATGACTCGCTAATCCTTTATACAGGTAACACGCGTTCAACTAATTACTCTATTGTATGACAGTCGGTACACGGATTTAATTTTAAACCACCTTCCCATCTGGATCCATGTCTGGCGGGGTGGAAGGATCCAGCTGAAAAGCGTGATTAGGGCTTTTGTTTCTCTTATGATAGCAGCAGGTCAGCATGCGACAGCTGAAAATGTCAGACTCGCCGCTCCTATAAAAGACTGAGATGCGTCTCTCTTTCCACACACCCTTCTACCATCGCCGCCGACACCGCCACCGCCGGCCAGCCGACCGCCGCCACCGCCTGCAGTCACCGCCATCACACCAGCAGGGAATTTCGAGCTGAGTCTGCTTATTGCTTATTTTTTTTGTTTGAGCTTTTTGTTTTTTAAAATTTTTTATTTTCACTCAGTCTTTTTGTTTCAGAGGAAAGAAATATGGCGCTGCAGAGGGCGCGAGTTTCTAAAAGACGGTCGCGCGAACAAAGTGCTCTCCTCAACTGCCCGGCTATTTTTTTATCTCAAAGGAGAGAGCGTCACGTAGTTGAGGTTCACGCTTCTCTTGAAGCGTACCGAATTCTCGAGAAATGCAAAGCTGAGCGCCATCGTCGTTATACAAGAGCGGAAAAGGAAAACGTAGCGACATGACCGAGAGCCGTCTTCTCAGAACAGCATTTACTCTACTATTGCATAACAGCCACTCTCAGCGCCCCCACTCGTTGGGCGTTTCATGAAAAGAAAGAGCGCCGCTACTCTCCTCACCCTGCCTCCTCTTATAAAGTGAGAATAAGTGCTATGAAACGATTCGACAAGCCGATCGGTTTCTTGGGAGCGACTGCAGCTCCCACTCGGTGGGCGCGCGTTGTGGCCGACGTGAACACGGTCTCTAAACGTTTCGACGTCGTCACTTGTTATCCCGCATATTGCAACGCAGCCGAATTGAAGAAGATAGGGACGCACTATTTTAAACCATACGCTCCAATATGTATTTGTCACCGCCGCGCTCACACGCCTTATTGCTTTTTCGAGACGATCGTGTCACAACACAGAAATAGAAAAAAAAACGGCAAAGCGACGAGCTTTGCCTAAATGATAACTCTCAAGCACTTAGCTAAGTGCTCGCCAAAGGACTGCTCGCATCTAATAGACTCTGGAAGCGACGATCTGATCGCAGCGTTAAGTGAGATCTGTCACAATTTACTGGTAGGGAACATCCCGCTCAGCGACAAACAACTGGACAAGCTTCGAGAATCGGCTGACGTGTTGAGGGAGGTCGGCAAAAAATCTACGCCCATCAAAAAAAAGAGACGCGTCTTGGTACAAGAGGGAGGTTTCCTCATTCCGGCTCTCATAGGGATGGCCTTACCGCTTATAAAGAGCATTCTCCGTATATGAGACACCTCATTCGACACCTACTCGCCGACAGCACCACCACCACCACCACCACTACCGCCACCACCAGCGTCATTGCCACCGTCGTCCCCATGACGGACTCAGAGCAGCAACAACACTACAAACGTTTAGCGCTCGTGGATCCTGAGACGCTCTACAAATCATCACGAGCAGGTCTACTTCATCATGTGCCCGCTGCTGCTGCTACTACTAGCGCTGCTACTACTGCAGTCGCTGCTGCTAGTACTTCTACTGCTCCAAACCTTCCTCCTCTTCCTGATGAGCGCACTGAAAAGAACGAGAGTTCCGCTCCTGCCACCGCCGCCCGCCTACCTGCCGACATGGCCTATTACCACAAGCAGGCAGAACAGTCCCTTCATCCCGACGCGGCCTTGCACCAGGTGCTACAGTTTATCTACAGGGACTTGGATTTAGTGTTGAACGACCCCACTTTGGAATCGCGCGAGAAAATGTTGAAATACCGAAGGTTGTTGAATAGATTGCAATTTTTTCTCGCGAATCCCCACAACAGCAACATCTCTTCGTCCTACTCTTCTTCGCCCCCGGCTCACCTCCGTCAGTCTGCTGAAGAGGCCAGCGCGTCCCTACTCGAGCGGTTGGTGAACCAAGTTCCCAAGAGGAATCGCACTCGGACCGTGGCGCTGTACAAACAATTGGAGAAATCCGGTGTGATCAAGTGGAACGAGGACGGTGCGGTGCGCGAGATGTCGGGTCGGAGAATACCACCTGAGCATCGCATCAACATAGTGGACTTACTGAACGACGCTGCCAGGTTCAGGAAGACGGCGCCCAGACCGGCGGGCTACTCGCCGTTCACGAAAGCGCTGCGCGAAGCAGTTCCCACAGACTCCTTGATCGGAAACCATCTGTATAAAGCGAGCGGACCTGGCCGAAGTTTGGACACACGGCTTGCTGACAGAGGTCGGAAACGACCGAGCTTCGACTCGGAAGAAAGAGAAGCAGCAGCAGCAGCAGCAGCAGTAGCAGCAGCAGACTCTTCTCTCCAGGTGGACGATCAATCCTCTGACGACGAGGAGGACAACAGTGAACTTTTCCAAACTCCGACTTCCTATAGGAGCGTGGCGAGTAAGAAAAGGAGAGGGCGCAACCGCCTAGCGGCGAGCTCGTCGTTCACGCCCTCAACAGGCCCACCATGGGCAAACCAGTGAAGAGACTGACCAAGAAGGAAAAAGAAAAGAAGCGCGTAGTAGCTAGATATACCGACGTCAAAGCGCCCTCCAGTTTCACTAGCGTGACTAAACTCCAGAAACATCATTTTCGCCACCTGAACCCGGCCGTCATCCGAGATGCTTTAGTGTCGCTGGACGCCTACACTAAACATAAACCCATTCGGAGAAAATTCGCAAGGAACAAGACTATAACCGGCGCAATCGATCAGCAGTGGCAGATAGATCTGATGGACATGCAAGCTTTGGCGTCTCACAACGACCGCTTCCGGTACGTGGTGACGGCGATCGACGTTTTCTCTAGGTACGCGTGGGCCGTTCCCATTAAATCCAAGAGCGGCGCTGATGTCACCGAGGCCTTCCGAGAGATGACAGGCACTGGCGAGAGACGACCGCGCACTGTTCAGACAGACAAGGGGAAAGAGTTTTTGAACAAGATCTTTCAAGATCACTTGAAGACCGAGGGCATAGAGTTCTTCACTGGCGAGAACGACGACATCAAAGCTAGTCTAGTGGAGCGCTTGAACCGCAGTCTGAAGGAGAAGCTGTGGCGTTATTTCACACACAAGCGCACGTATCGCTACGTAGACGTACTGCACCATGTAGTGTCTTCTTACAATCGCACTCACCACAAGACGTTGAAAATGGCGCCGGCTCAAGTCAGCTCGGAAAACAGCGAAACAGTTTTCTACCGACAAGATCTCCCAACTAACAAACAAATCGACGAAATATGGAAAAAGAAGAAAAAAACAAAGACGTCCGCCGTCGACGTCATCGCTCCGGGTGACAGAGTGAGGATGTTGAGAACTAAAGGCGCCTTCGACAAAGGGTACGAGGGAAACTGGCGCGAGGAAGTGGTCGACGTTGCTAAGACGTTGGGAAGCAGAGGGTTCGAGCTGAAAGACGACAAGGGCGAGGAGATAAAAGGCGTCTTCTACCCGGAAGAGGTTCAGAAGGTGTACAAGAGTCGTTACGACAACAACTACCTGATAGACGAGGTGTTGCGCCGCAAGACCGTCGACGGTAAAGAGTTAGCTTTCGTACGTTGGTTAGGTTACGACGACAAGTTCAACGAGTGGTTCCCCGTCAAAAAAATAACGTAGAAAAAAAAAAAAAAAAAAAAAAAAAATGAACATCACTCTACCTAGCAACAGCTCTATGGAGTATTATCCTGACAACAGCTTGACGTCTTTCCGAACTCACTTCGACTCGCCGCTCCTTCTGCCCGAAGCGTACGAAGCGGCTCTGACTGAGATCATCCTCCCTACAGAATGGACTAACGTGCACGACGACGACTTGATCATCGTTGTTCCTCTGCGCACCAAAGGTTCGCTAGAGGAGGCGATCCAGGTTTTAAAAGAAACTAAATTCTCCGAAGGAAAAAAACCACAGGTAGACTGGAAGAGAATGAAAAACGCGAACGGTCTGAGCAAGCTAACGTTCAGCTCAAAATTCCCACTGAGCTGGAAGGAAGCGAGCTATGTAACGGTGGAAGAGATATCAGACACGTCGGAAGAGCAGCAATTGAAACCGGAAACAAAAAGGTTCAAGAGAGAGGTCGACTTGAGACAGACGAATGCCGTATACAAGCAGTTCTTGTCCCCGGCGGTGAAGAAGAAGACGATCAGCCATCAAGCAAGACAGATGATCGAAAAGATGGAGAAGGACATGGGAGTGCGCAGTTTCATGCCAAACATATTCGAGATACCTCCTATTTTCACCGGAAGCAACCACACCCTAATCGAGCGCTTGAGTGAGACGTTGCGAGATGACAGACTAGAGGGCGACAGCTTCTTGCTCAAACCGATGCGGATCTTATCGTACGACGCCAAGACGAAACGCGTCACCATCAAACCACCGAGACACTGTGCTGTCCTGCTGAGTCAGCATCTCGCATGCGTTCTAGGCTTCGGAGAGAAGACGTGTTTCGCGTCGCCGACTACCGGCGCCTACTCGATGGATGTTTACGGGGACGTGCACTCTGTGTACATATACACCGACATGATCCAGGAGAGACGTGTGGGCGACATGCAAGTGCCGCTATTGCGCTGCGTGGCGGTGGACAGAGGCGGAAAGCGTCGAGGTGGCGTGCAAGCTATCAGTTTTCCCCATTTGGATTATTTCCCCTTGAAATCCAAGAGGTTTACCGAGGTCGGCATCTATTTAAGAGACCGATCCGGTCATTCCATCCCATTCGGTAGAGGCGAGGTGACCGTGACACTTCATCTGAGACCTATTGAGCGCTGAAAGAGAGAAAAATGATGCGTCAACGCGTTCCGTACTTTCCACCCAGGCGCACCGTCGGCAGAGGGTACAGCGATTACTACAACGCGCAGCTGGGCAACGGCGTCAACGTGTACAGCGGGCGCTCTTTCCAGAGCGGGCACGGTTTGGGCGGCGCTCTGTTAGGTCTGATGCGCTCGGCTACCCCGCTATTGAAGTTGGTGGGAAAAACGCTGCTACGCGCCGGTGTGGGCGTAGCTAAAGATGTGCTGGCGGGTCGGACTTTAAAGAGCAGCGTGAAAGACCGAGGCGCAGGCGCTCTGAAGAGACTGGCGAGTACGGCGTTCTCGGGAGGAAAGACGCCTGTCGCGTCTAAGAAAGGGTCGAAACATCGCCGGCATTCTCCTCAGACGGGCGGTGGCTCTTGCAAGAGACGTAGAGGGGATGTATTCGACCGGTAAGCGCCTAGGCGTTCAGGTATAAATAAAAAGACTGGAGGCGGCCGGCGTCAGTCTGTCGGCCGCGTGAAGAGAGAACACAATGGCTTACGTACACGAGAGCAGTAACGAGTGCGCGCTCTCTGAGCTCGACCTGCACACCGTAGCGCCGACTCAGACTACTATCTTAAAGTCGTCTTTTCTGGGGATAGAAACAAAAAACTCTTTAGAGGATGGAGGTAACATAAATTTCACCATCAACAAGTCGCAAGAGTACACAGACCTGAACGAGAATTACCTTCATCTGGAATGTCAAGTGCTGAAAGCGAACGGAGCGGCGATCGAGGACACCGACGCGGTAGCTCCGGTGAACAACTTGGCTCACTCGCTCTTCAAAGACGTCCAAGTCTCCATCGGCGGTTTCAAAGTGTCTGGCAACACCGAGACCTACCCTTACCGAGCTTACTTGGAAGGGTTACTCAACTACAACAAAGACGTGAAGGACGGCGTCATGAGCGCCCAGGGGTGGCATGAAGATACGCCCGGTCAGTTTGACACGTTGACTGACGCGAATGCGGGGTACAAAGCGCGCAAGAAGCTAATCTCCAACAAGCGCTTTTCGCTGATGGCGCGACTGCACTTTGACCTGGCTCATCAACCGAAGCTCATCGTTGGAGAGACAGAAATCAATCTCACTCTGAAACAAGCGGCGCCCTCTTTCTATCTGATGTGCGCCGCTGACGGAGGCTACAGCTTGAAGATCTACAAAGCAAAGCTCTACGTGCGACGCGTGCTGGTGGCGGACGCTGTAGCGGAAACGCACGAGAGAGCGGTGATAGAACACGGGCCCTTTGACTACCCGGTGAACAGAGTGGAGGTGACGACGTACGCCATCCCTCAAGGTAACAGAGATCACAGCTACACGCACTCCAACACAGGCCAGCTTCCCAAGTCGATGATGATTTGCTTCCTTGACCACGACGCCTTCAACGGTAGCTACACCAAGAACCCGTTCGAGATGAAGCATTACGACATCAGCTCGCTTCAAGTGATAGTGAACGATCAGAAAGTGCCGAACGACGCCTACGTGCCCCACTTTAACACCAAAGCGGCCGTGAGAGAGTACTTGGCGCTACACACGGAAACGGGGATGTACGAGGGCGCGCGCTCCTGCGGTATTTCATACGATCAATTCCTGAACGGTTACACGGTGTTCCCCCTCGACTTAACCCCAGACAGATCGCACGACGGGTGTCGCGTGAACCTTATAAGAGCGGGTCAGCTGAGGGTGGAAGTCAGTTTCCGCTCGGCGCTACAAGCGACAACAACGGTGCTACTCTACTTGGTGTACGACAACGTCGTCGAGCTGACCCAAGATCGACACCCCGTCACCGACTACCACATGAACTGAAGACAAGACGGCGGTACTTGGCGTATCGTATGAACACGCTTGAAATAAGCAGAGTGTTGAAGGAAAACGTTCACACAAAACATCGTTTCCTGGGCGTTTTCTCTTGTGACACTATTCCGAAGCACCCTATCAAAGACACTTGTTTCGTGAGCAACACAGATCCGCAACATTTACCAGGTCAGCATTGGGTGGCGTTTTACGTGTCGAGCACGGGTGAAGTGTACTACTTTGATTCCTTCGGCTTACCGCCGCTGAGTGCGGAGTTCTTGTCTTTCGTGGAACGCTCTGCTCCGTTCAAGTGGCAAAGAAACCGCATTCAACTACAAGACACTTCTGCTGACACCTGTGGACCTCATTGCGTTCATTTCCTAATTGAAGCATGTCGAACAAGAAACCCCAAGAAGTGCGTCATGCGCATGAGCAAAATCCCAAAGCTGAGCGACCGGGCCGTGAGTCAGAAGCTATCGATGATGCTGTTGTGACGGGTTGTTGCGATGGCGGCCGTTTCATGGAGGCAAAGATTCTCTGCCTTGCCGAAATGGTGTTGGATTTATCCAAAGTCGTGCAATGTCTATTGGAGAGAAGTCGTCCGGGGTGTGGTGGTGCGAGTGACGGCGGCGTGAGACTTTGCGGCCTGTTGAGTTGCTGCAAATCGAAGAAGCAAGCTAAAAAAGCATAAACTTGTGTGTTTTTTCTGATTGAAATGAAAATAAAGAATAAAATGAAAAGAAAAGAAATTATCTTGTTGTGTTTTTATTTCTATATATAAGTTACATAACTTTTTTTTGTTTGTTTGTTTACAAACAGTCACGTGTCACGTGGTGTTGTTTACAAACAAGAGAGCCACGTGGTGTTGTTTACAAACAAACCCTAAGTAGGTCACGTTACCCTAGTTACCAGAATGCCGGCTTCTGATTGGCTGAGCCTAAGTAGGTCACGTGACGTAAGTAGGTCACGTTACCATGGTTACCAGAATGCCGGCCTCTGATTGGCTGAGAGCTTCTAAGTAGGTCAGTAGGTCACCCAGAATGCTGGCTTCTGATTGGCTGAGAGCCCTAAGTAGGTCACGTTACCATGGCAACGGGTCACGTGACCAAATGGAGGCCTCTGATTGGCTGCATGTCGATTGAGTAATAAACAGTACTTAACTATAGTCCCGTTCCGATACATACTATACTACTGACGACTAGAAAAGCTGCATCAGCAAAAAAAATGCATGAGTATATCACAACTAGTAAATTCCTCATCGCACAGAGAAGCAGTTTGACATTTTGGTATGATTTGCAAGACTCTAGAATTTCTTTTCCTCAGTTGATAAAGCATTGCGGAAATGATTGCTATAAATACAATCTCGAGGTACGAGTCAGCACCGTGAGTCTATATACATCACTGTAACAAGTTACTGCATTTAAACAGCACAATGTGCTGTACACTTTCAGCACTTTTTGCAGTAGTTGGTATTACAGCACTATTTGCTGTATAATTACAGTGCAATGCACTGTAAATTGGGTCTACATAAATGTTACTGTACATTTACAGTACATTGAGCTGTAGATGTCTGCCACTAGGTGGCAGCAGTATACCATTTCTTTAGTAATTTTTTCACCCAACCCTTTCCCAATCAAATAAAGCCTCACAAACCCTCAAGACATTGTATGATAAGAATGGATGAGAGAGACTGAATTCAGTTATCATAAACATTATTGATATTTGCATAATTGAGTTGAATTATGCAAAAACCAGCAAACGTTTAGAATAGGTACTACATTGGTGGTTAAGCTGTATTAAAGCAGGATTAAACCATTACACATGTAGTGTGTATTGAGAGAGGGATACTTTTCTGCACGGACGTTTGGATGTATGCATATCTCTGTCATACATATAGGCATATCTAGATCTGCAGAGCCTGAGACAAGCATGGCTGGCTAGATTGGATGAGAAGATTAGCAGGCTGGTTACTGGTCTGTAAGAGACAGCTATCATTTACCTGGACAACATCCAAACCCACAATAGGAAACCAACTCTCGTATGCACGTCATACCCTTTTTGACCTTAGTTGTGATGTGACCTTATACAATGTGT
Source organism: Harmothoe impar (assembly GCA_947462335.1). Classification (NCBI taxonomy): domain Eukaryota; kingdom Metazoa; phylum Annelida; class Polychaeta; order Phyllodocida; family Polynoidae; genus Harmothoe; species Harmothoe impar. Next base: position 80,106,329 of record OX381705.1, read on the forward strand.
GAATATTAACAATGGGGATAGGGAGTGTTAGGGTAGATAGTCTCAAAATTGCAAGATGCAAGTAAATAATAATATTTGTGGCATCTACTGGGAAAAGGGACCTTAGTGCACCCTGCACTAAGGGCCTTTTTCGCAGATCACGTCACATTTGTTAAAGTGGGTATATCCAATTTTATTTGCCAAATTCTAAATCCAACATTGAAATGTGTTCCAAATACTGTAAAAGTGTTTTATTTATGGGTTGGAGTACATTAAAATGGTATCCATGGGCAGTAACAGCTCAGAAAGCTCATGGGGCCCAACCGTGCACAATTTTATTCAAAATGACCATAATTTAGGAAATGATGTCAAATTTGCGCAAAATGGACTCACTATTAGGGAAATTAATTTTTTTGTCTCACACATCGGATGTACTCCCTTTAACCTCAATCTTCAATTTTAGAGAGGATATTCAAATGATTTAACTTTATTTTCACTTCTATCCTGGCCAGGGTTCTCTTATAATGTAGGCATAGGCTGGATGAAAAGTGACCTGTGGACCCATGGTGTTGCTAGGCAAATAAACAAATTATAATCGAGTTTGCTCAGCAAGCACACAATGTTAGCAGGAAGTAAATTAAAGAGCAAGAGATGAATGGCATGATTGTAATCCCCAGGGTCCCTTTTGTGGGGGTTGGTATGAAGGATATTGAATTAAGAACCACTTAAACTTGTGTTGCTAGGCAACTATATGTTTAGAAGTTCTGTTGCTAAGCAACTAGAGGTCTTAGCCATACCAATTTATTCATTGTGTTAATCTTAGTGGAGGTGGGTGATGTCAGGATCTTCCTAATTGGTGCCCTGGGATTTTGCTGTTTAGGGGGGATAGGTAAGGTTAAAATCATTCTAGGAGTCCGAATTATTGTCATTATGGGAGATGAGATTCTGATTATTTGGTGGCCATATTGGATTTGGCCTGTTTTAAATGGAAGCACACAGTCCTGACACTCCAGAACTTTTAAGAGGAAACCTGATATAAAGATGAACCGTTCCTGAAATTTTCAGCTTTATGGTATTTAATTCAATGTTTGGGCTAGAATTCATCTGAATTTCCTGTACTAGGTTGCGATTATCAGCAGTCTTACTTGACAACAATCAAGATGCAGATGGCCATAAAAAGGGGTTTCACAATATGATTTTGTCAACTTCCCTGGTTTTCCGGCAACTGCTATAGGTTGTCCATAGCTAATGTCTTTGTAGCTCTGGTAGCGATTGTCCCCTAATGATAAACCATTAGCTTCCTTATCTTGCATGAGACCAAAAAGGAGGCCAGGCACATTCATTGATTGGCCCCTCTACCTGGAGTAGCTAAGATTAGCAGGCTATATGTCGACCAAATTGGGGTAGCTTACCGAGCCAAGTAGGAGTGATTTAGCTTATCTGCTCGTTGTTGTCCCATCCCCTTTTAGCTGACTCTTCTTTTGCCTGTGTCAAATGGTGGTCGTTTATCACCTTGTTTTACGATACTATTTCTACAGTTTAATCGGAGTTCTTGTTGGTCTCAACTTGTTGCTTTGTAACTCTGTTTTTCAGACTATGATAATGATGATGACATAGCTTAAACAGAGACGTTTGTCATAGTCGCATAATTAATTACATGAGAACATATAATTGTATATATATTACAATAACACACAACTTCTAGGAACAAATAAAATGGAATTTCATTTATTCTACTCTCTTTGTGTAATGACCCATCTTGGCTTTTTGACATTAATGACAATTTTTCTCCCATTATCAATGACACACCATCTGCTCCTGCTTAAAGGTCTATACATTTTAAAATCTATCAGACACTATAGAACCTTTTCAGAAGCCAGACAAAAATACAGCATTAAAGCTCCATGATTACAAATTAATGGAGTTACATGGTGGCCACAGGACAAGTTCAGGGGAGTACGGAGGCATTGTTGAACGAGGTCACACTGCCATCCACCACCACGTTGACCGTTAAAGCAATGTGCCCTGGCAGATGGAATCAATCTGATTACACAGATTAACATAAACCACTCAAAACCGACCTCTGTCATAGGCTGTAGCGAATTACAGGGACAGTTTAACCAGTGCAAAGAAACGAGACACTTAGGTGATCGAAGAGAGCACCCGGGGGCTCACACATACCTTGAGGCTAAAACTATCCCCTCCTGTGTAAAGGGTGTGACCCTAGTGAAAGAGCTACCCTCTCCTTCAGTAATGATACTGCTAATGACTGCAAAGGATGCGAAACAGGCCTCTGAATCTATGGCCAAGTTTGAGCATGACTCATGACGCATATCTCACAATCATTCAAGAGACAAAGTCATGAATACTTTGCACGGTGAAGGGGGATCCTTCTGATCTGCTTTTGGGAAAGAAACTAAATCATCATTTTAATGCAATCAAAAAACATAATTCTATACCTAGAGAGTGGGGGTAAATCAACATGACTTAAAGTGGTTCGATCCAATATATTGTATGAGACACGATTTCAAACATCATAAACAGGGGTATGGACCTTTTGGTCCACGGGGGAGCCAGAAGAATTTTTACATTTCCTGAATTGGGAGATCCAGGAGATTCTCAGGCGTCAAAATAGATGTTCACCATCCTGAACTAGTCTTGGGATTCGGTCATCTTGTACTGCTTGCAATATATAAGTTATTTATCCCTCGAGGTCTCATATCACCCACCAAACAGCAAATGTACAGATGCCAGACTGCGATCTCATGAAATGAAACTTATCAAGCAAGAAGCACGAAAACCTTCCCCGAAGTGTGTGTTTAAGTTGGCAATGGGCTGTGTTTGAAAGGCAGTCTAACATAATCCTAGAGCCCCATGTAAAACGGCATCAATGTTGACCTGGGCCTCAGTGCATAGCAGGGTCCTAGCCTGCTGACATTTGGGGCTGTCAGTGAGAAGGCCACACAGCTACAGGAGTCAACAACTGTAGAGTGATTCTGTCACTAAGGAGGATCAGGACATTAAACACTTAATCCCAGGAGTCCTTGAGGGGACTATTGCTATCACTGGTTACTCTGTGTAAACCACCATCTTGTCCCACAGTAGTCAGCGATCACTAGATGCAGGGTACAAAGAATCAATTGATAGTCTTTCATAACCACTAAAATCAACAATTGTCACATTCTCATATGGAATTGCAGCAGACATGTTATAGCTCCATACGCAGTGGGCAGAAAATCCAGTCTAACATTGAATCAACATTGAATCAACATTGACAACCAGTCCTCAATATTAATTCAATGTTTTTGTGCCCACGAGGTAACGTCGGGTAGGGGTCTGCATAGGATTTAAGCTACTTTCTTCTGTATAGGGCTTAATCTAAGAGACCATTGTAGACCTATTACAACAAGCACCCAATGTCCACTTCAAGTTCCTGTAAATCTTATTGCTCACAATGTCTTAACCCTTCCTCTACCGTACACGCATTATTGCGAGTTTACTGTACAGGACCGTACACGCATTAATGCGAGTTAATCGCCGATTTTTGGCCGATTTTGGCCGATTTTTGACCCCCTGTGGTTTGTCTAAAATTTGGTAGAATCCCACGATTTTTTCTGACAGTAGTCTATGGCATATATTGTGTCTGCATATCTTAATCGATTTATACATACATCTTATATTTCAGAAATGCTGGGCATTTCAACTTGGATAATATTTAACTCATTTTCAATATGAATTGAGCAATATTTAAGGCAAAAATCGAAAAAAAAGTCAAACAATATAGTTTTTTTAGTGAAAAATAGTTTTGTCCAATTTTTCATGCTGAAAAGGATGGTACCAAAAGTTAAGGTCTATTTTGATGCATTGTGGCCTAAATGTAAGTTCCAATGGCAACATATACACTAAAATAAGCTATATTTTATTTCAAATAGGGCTTTATCTCCCTAATTGGAACATTTAGGGCGATTTAGGTATCTTAACTTTCTGGTTATTCAACATTGTTCATTTTTTCATAGATGTACTTCTAGTTTGAATAATTACAAAATTCTTTCAGTTTCTAAAAGGTTAAACCATCCCCTAAATCCCAATATCCCATTTGAAAAGCATCTGAAAAAATCTGGTCATGGGATGGGTGTCTTTATGTGGATCCTGGTAAAGGAAGAGTTAATTAAATGTATCCGGTATAGCAATGAAGGTAACTCCCAGGTATCTTAAGAATGTGCACTGCTCTGGGTGTGTCTTGTGATTAGGAGGATACAAAGGTTGATGCTTATACATAGTGTACAGAATCAATAATATATGAGGCCAATATAAAGCTCAAATCCCACGATGCAATTGTTGCCAGAAGGTTTCTGCAGTCTAAGGATCTGTTGTGATATGCCTAGCTTGAACCAAATCGCAACATATGTGACTACAACTGGGAGGTAACACAGCCAAGAACCTGTTGCGATTAGGGCCTACACTAGCAGCTAGATATTTAGATATTTTCCCTTGTGAAAGGTTTCTGTACTTTGTTATTTTCTCTTGCATTTTGAGGATGTCGGCCTGAAATCATTGATATGGGGCCTATATATGTCTGTTCCCTCTAATGTCTATATTGCAACAAATATGCCCAAATTGCAGAGATGCACTACAACATACATTGTACAGTGGGATTTGAAGTAAGCACCCTCGCAATAGAGCTCTTGCACGGTGGAGTATACACAAGGCTCCCAAAGTGAAAGAGCCTCAAACTACAGAGTTTTGGGAAGCATAGAGTGCGTCGTGGGATTTGAGCTTATCATAGTCTTCTTCTGAATTCTTGTTTTAAACCATTGTGATATATCTGTATGATCCTAACAAACAAGAAAAGACCATTAGTGATGTTTATTGACAATAGTTTCACAGCTTTAATTTCGAGATGATATTTCTTTAATTGAATGAATGAATGAATGAATGTATTTTTATTATGAAAAACATCACTAATAAAAATGCACATGAGCTGCATGACAGAAACAGAACATGGCTCTATTGTACATGCAGGATAAACAAACGAACCAAACCAATTGGTCCCATCCTGCTACTTTGGCAAACCAATTTATTGCCAGCGAACAGGAGAAAATGGAACCCACACCACCTGATAACAACAACTACAAGTGTATCCCCTTATTCATCTTGGGCCCTTAGAAGCAACAGCTGAAGCCACATACAATACATTACTGTCTGAAGCCATTTATAAACTGCACGTGGCCGGCTACAACACAAGTATAAATCTCCATGATAAAACACCCTACTGACTTCTCATCTCTTTGAGATCGAAGAAGTTGAATGATTTGCGTCCTGATGCGCAATAAGCGAACAGCTGTGGAGTATTAATTCATAGGTCCCCCATGAACTTCCTTGGCATTTTGCTATCAAATTATAAGGCATTCTTAGAGGAATATATGAGTATAGTGTCAGATAAGACGCACATATCTTATTCTGAAGCCTTTTATGTGAAACTCTATAGCTTGTACATCACGAAAGGCAGCTATCTTATAATTCATGAGAATAGTTTCATGAAGGTAAAATTATGAATTATTATAGCTTTTGAAGGGTATTTCCTGGTTATCATCGTAAAATGGTACTCTATAATTTATACGTCAGAAGCAATAACTAGAAATGGAGGTGCTTCATGTGTTATCTAGTGCATATTATATTATGTTCTAGGACTACAGATAAATAGCGGCCTATAGACGATATTAAGGTCATACAACCGTTAACATATGTATGCATATATGATAGGTCTACCCCTATAGAAATAATCCAAACCTTATATCTATCTATATTGCCTATCATTAGTTTAGTCTCTGCATGTATATGTGCCCCGCCCTTCCCTCCCCTTTTCCCTTGTTCCGACTTATTACCTATCTCTGTAGCTCCCTTTCTTCTCCTTTTGTCTTTTTCCCTGTCCTTTCGCTCCCTCTGTGCCCTCTCCCCTCCTTCTACCCCTCAATTACTCTGTCTTTCACAGCCATGCCAGGCCCCCTCCCCAATATTGAGTGCGCACACATACAACCTGTTCCCTTATTGCCTATACCATGCCGGCTTCTCCCTCGTCTGGCGGTGCCCTTGGTGTGGCTTCAGATCGTCCCTGGGAGACTATGTGTGGTCCCCGTGTCGGATTGAATCTACCTACAGCCCTGAAGAGTCTCTGATGAGTGCCCCCTACAGCCCCACCTCTCCCCTGGGCCCCTACCATCACAGTGAGATGCTAATCCTCCCTGAACTGTTCCATGTCCGTATGGATCAACTCCCAAATGCCTGGTCACTTAGTTACGCTACTCCAGTCCCCCAGCTAGCTTATAGCTGACACACTGCACTGTCCCTCTCTCCAAGCAAATAATTCCAGACATGTATACGCTTTGCATAAAGCCACTTTCCCTTTTGCAATTACATGATTGGTTAGACAATGATATTCTCTTTGTACTTTTAACAGACAGTTGGTAACCTATTCTTTCACTGCTCTATCCAGCCATTCAACCGCATTATATCAAACATATCAGCCATGTTGTAGGGATGGTTGTAGGAAGAGGGGTATAGTGTGGGCTGGGGTATCCTAGTGTCGGTATTACAGGGATGGGCAGTAGAGGATATGGAAAGGGAGGCAGGCCGAGTAAAGTAGGGTACAGTAAGGTACGGTACACACTGTTAATTACGTGTAAATAGTGAAACAAAAAATACGTCCTTTTATACTGTAAGCCAACAGTAGATTCTAATGCCCATGTACGCTAATACCGTGACACACACTGTACAATTACAGTATATGGTATTGTGCAGCTGCACCATCTTCTGACAGTGTAGATGGGTAGGGGTGAGAAAAGATATAGGGCTTAGTTTGGCAGATTTATTCAATTTAGGGTAGGATAGAATAGTATATATTAGGGTAGAATAGAATAGGACAGGAAGAGTAGGATACAATAGGGTGTCGTTGGATAGAACAGGGCTGCGGAGGGTAGGATATAGTAGACATAGTAGGGTGGGCTAAACTATTGTTGCATTCGCTTGGTAGGTGCAGAAAATGTAAGGGTATAGCTAATACTACGTACCTCGCATTCCTCTACCCCACCCTGTAGCATCTCCAACTGATGCTGATGAAACCCAGTAGGTGGCAGCAGGGTCAGTGTTTCCGCCTCTGGTTCTGAGCCCCTGGCACTGCTGTTAGAAGGGGTGGTGGGTCTGCGTAGAGGAGGGTTATACTGGTAATCAATGCCGTCAGATATTGATCTAGACACTCTTCAGTCAATAGCATCAAAGATGTTACAATACAAAGCCAGTTCTGAAAGTGGCGGCAATACAGCCTTCAATTATCCACCTCCTAACTGCCTTCTCTACAGTAGAATGTTGAAGATGATCTGTTTGCTGCCTTTAATGGTCATGCTTATAGATTTGGTTATTTTCTGATGATTATTGTGACGATGCAGATTTACTTATACACTGTAGAAAGTTGTTGTTCGTGAACAGCAAATGTCCTGTAACTATACAGTACTTTAGCTGTAAAAGATAATACAGCAAATTTTGCTGTACATGTACAATTCTGTTACTGTAGGTGCAGGTTCGAATCCCATAACCAGCAACCAGAGGGAGAGAGAGTAGAGAGGTTGGAGGGAGTACCATACTCCACAGCTCAAATATGACCTGATCTTTTTAAAAGCCTATTGATGCTCAGTTGGAAGAGCAGTGGGTGATGTAGTCTGAGGGTCAGTGGTTCCAGTCCCGACAGGGAACCCTCATACAAACTACATTTCTCCTGATGCAATTTCAAAGTATAATATATTTTGGTACACTGAAATGTTACTATTGAAAATATGCAGAGGATAAAACCAATGTATCTCCAATCTGCAGGAAAGATATTAAAATTTACTTTGAAAAACATAGGCCATCAACATTACACTCCAACTAATGGTAGTTCAGTACTTATTAGTACATTACTGCAATAGGGCAATTTTGATATCAACCCATAAGACATGAACAGTCTAGTTCTAAAATTGCCCAGGGGATCCTGTGTTGACCTCTTTACCATTCACACACAAGTAGGCAATGTTTCAATGCACCTGACATGCAGGATTCACTGGTGTAGTGGTCATGGTTCAGGACTATGGATCGGAAGCTGGGGGTTCAAATCTCCAAGATGTTGAATATATGTGGGCCCTTTTAGAACTCAGGTCCGCATCTACAGTAGATTCTACTGTAGGTCTACAGCAGAATTTACCAAAGTTGCCCCCAATATTTGCTGTACAGGAAGACTACTTACTTCTAACAGTGTAGATAGTCTTATTGTGTATACCTTGGCTGTTAGATGCAATCATAATGCTCTGGAATGTCTATAGTATACAGAAGAGTTATGTACATAAACATGTTAATGCCCAGAGCATGTCGCACTATTGTAAATAGATGCTTATGCTTTTGTTAAATAAGGCCAATGTATTGGTCAAAACATTGATACTCCACGTGTTTACGCAGCAACTATAAGCTAATTTACTGTACTGTACTGTGTTCTTTGTGCGATCTCTTCCTCCTAAGTATCATTACATGCTTTGATCCTTACTAATATTGCCCGGTAGTTTATGTGGCTTTCATAGATCTAACCTATCAAAGTTGCTTGATTATGCTTTCGAGGAAAAAACGCAGGTACATCTCATTTGATTGATTGATTTTACTGCGATGCATGCAATTTGATATTCTCCATCTCCACCGATATCAAGATGAGAAATACAACAACAGAATTGTGGTACAGTAAAACCTCGCGTATAAGCCGGGCTAGTACGCGAGTCAGACTGGTTCTCTTGATACCAAAAATGCCTATATAGGGTGCGGCTTATACGAGAGTTTTTATTAGTATACTAAAGGACCAAACTAACAATTTTCAGACCCCCTCTGCGGCTTATAATTATAATCTGTCAACGTTAGGGGTGCGGCTTGTACGTGAGTTAGGCTTATACGCGAGGTTTTACGGTAATACCCTTGAGTGAATTACAGTGATACCCTTGGTATATAGGAATAGGTATTTTGCAAAAACAAGGACATGTACACACCAAATCCATGCATAGGTGTATTACCTCTGTTACCCATAGGACATATTGTCCAAAGAACAGGGTTCAAATACCTTTGCATTCAATACAATGTAATGAAATACAAATGGACTAAACTCAGCTTCGGCCATTTTGAATTACCTTAATTCGAATGAAGGTAATACCCTGTGATAAGGGCCACAAGTAGGCATACATGCAGGGATTTTCTCACGAGTATGTGTTTATTATACCTAGTATATGATAGTCATACCGATAATAGCTTATAGGCCTATATCATCCAAAGAATTCCATAAATTTGCAAATATCGGCAAAAATCGGGTAATCGAGGACATTTAGACAGGAATCGGCTTCAACGTAGCCTACCCAGTGGGCGTATTAGCGCAATACGCCATTGCAGTGGGCATATGAGTTTCAATGGTTAAGAGATAGGACTATCATATATGCTAGGTATAATGATAGCTGATATGACTCGGCTCCATTGCCACCATTCGTGCATTCATGAAAATCTGCACAAGATGGTATTCGTAATCTGGCGTAAAATTGTTTCACTTGTCACTGCCTCACTGTAATCACATTTACGATAATCCACAGTAAAACTTTACAATGATTCTCAATATATTCAATGGAATATTTTTACAGTGCGCATCGTAGCCCCGATAGTTAGAGGTATACCATCACCATAACATAACTCCAGACGTGGTCCCCCCAAACATACCCTAGAAATGCTCTGAATTGCTGTAATAATCAAATAATGTAACAGAAATGAATACTTTCACGAAACCCCAACACCATTGCTCTGCTCGAATTGAATTTAGCGCATGGCTTTCGCTAAGTAAGTTCCGGTAGAGAAAATTAAAAGTGGGCAAATGTTTGGATATCGTTTTCCACCAAATAAATGTTATCAAGAAGTGAGGAGGCGTATTCCAGTTATTGGTCATAACAAGAAATTGAAGACAAGGCTAAAAAGTAACTTAGATAATGCATGTTTTAGACCAAGATAGTAACGCCATAGGGAAAGGTGAGTTTTGATTATTTCTATATATAAAATAAATTTAGGTTTTCCCGGATGTATATGGCTCAAGTATGGTATTTCAAACAATCTTATCTCACCGACACCCTTTGTTCAAAAACAGGATTGTATGAGGTTATCTGATTACCGCCGCAGGCTGTTACCAGTAAATTGTAGTTCTGTTGGATGTGGGCAGCTTATATAATGATACTTTTAGTAATTCAATTCTTTCTTTTCGCTCTTCCTGAATGGATTTGTTTGAGATTACAGAATTAATTATTATTTCCAAGGAAATGTACTTTCAAGATTGAATTAGAATGCATGTGGTATTCTCGATTGGAAATGCTATTTTGATATTTAATGCTATGCCAGAGTGAAATTATGTTTCTATATTTGTATTATTTTCATACTTCTGTTCAACTATCATGACACTGTACATTTGGGAAAATATTGAAAGTGTGTTCCTTTCATACATGGTCAGAGATTAAAGAACTAAACGTCAATATTCTGATAAATTTCAACTTCAACATTCCTATTTTAGAAGGCCATTTTGCACAGGCAAACAAACTAAACTATAATCATTGTGTAGAAATAGCATTAACACATTTGAATACAAGGGCTCTATGCAGGTTCTGGGGTTTTCAACAATAATAATGAACAATAGTCTCAATTGTTAAATCATTGCTGTTATAACGGGAATAGACAGCTCATGTCTTGTTTCTGATTCCTGGGAATAATCAACTTAAGCTCAACATCCATGGGAGGAGCTGATATCAGGTTAAGTCGTAATAACTTACGGACTTTCCAACACTATTTGTGAAACAGTGTTAACTCGTAGAGGGGGAATCATTAACTGAAACATTGGCAGTTTCTTTGGAACGCATCACATCTCATATGTAAAGCTGACATATTTCTTGAATTGCCTAAGGAGAAGTGGAATGTGGGCTATAACAGTAAGGATTGCATTCAGCAGCAATTAATGAATCAACCTCAACAGATGACAATTCTACAAACAGGAGACAATTCCACTGAAAAGCATGGGAAAGCGGCTTTAGTTATTAGCAGCCAAAGTTAGTAAGTCGTTAATGGGTTTTCCCAAAGAAGCTGTGCTGAATTAGAGCTTGGAAGCCTTGGAGTTGTCCGCCATGGTATTGACTTTGGTCTTCTTGGCGCAATAAATGATAATATATGGCTGAGAGGAGCGGGCTGATGATGTGTTTGCAGAGTTAATTGATTAAGTACCTCCAGGCGGAATGCTCCTCCGGAACGCTCAATATTCAGGTGGGTGCGATTGTCGGGATCGGCATGGGGCAGTGAAAAGAAAGGATTCCATGTTGCTGAATAGGAGAATGGACAGGATGTTGATGGGAAATATCTAAATAAGATAGGGATGAGAAAGAGTTATATCTTGTAGAAAAGGGTAAGGGGATGTTGCAGAAAGGGGTAAAAGGCAGTGGTTGAAATAGCTCTCAGTGTATCGCTTTACTTTTTCCTCCAGATTATGCTTGAGTTAATCTCCGACTTTGGAGTATTTTGTGAGTGGAATAATCATCATGTACACATTTTATTCCGTTACCATGGCAACCAAAGTTTCACAACATTGTTCTTTGCTATTTTCGTCAAATTGTTAATTTAGCTACCTTCAACATTGTTTAAAATCTCTTTTTCTTCACATTGAAAAGACCATCATAATTATGATGAGAAATTATAGTACCCTTGGAGGCAATGTACGAAACAGAAATCTGAATAAAATGTAAAAAGTTCTCAAAAATCGACAATTTACTGCAATACTGTGCATCTGATGGAGGGCTGGATAATGGTTCTATCTGTATATCCATCTGTTGTCTTAGACCTTTTGCCCCCATCTCGCCCTTACCAACATGATAGTCATCAAAACTGCCCTTACTCTCTCCATATTCTTCTACCCATCCTTCACTTCCTGGTTGTCTGCTTTTCTGCTCCTACCTGTCTATCTATATTCCCTTCCCTCTTTCCCTCTCTCTGTCTCTCTGTCTCTTTCTTTTTAGCATAAGATCTGTCTCTTTAGGATAATTAGCCTTGAGTGGCTATGACAAAGTGCACCTAGTGCACTGATGTCCTCCCTATCGTGTTTGCAGACCTATAAACAGCCCACAGACTAGAATTAATGCAGTTATTCAGCTGATTATCTTTTGCCATGTTCATTAGCACCCTAGTAGCAAGCCCACAAAGGGTCAAATCGGCCAAACCCGGCCAAAACCCAAGCTAATCCCAAATTGGTTAGCCCACATGGGGCCGAAACCATAACCTATAACCAAACCCACTGGGCTCAAGGCAGGCAGCCCACTCAGGGCCAATATCGGCAGTCACACTGTGTTTGCTACTTTGGCAGTCATTACTAGCCACCAAGTAATGCCAGTCTTTACATGCATAAAGCCATGTGAATTGGTCACTATTGTGATCGGGTTGTTATTGTTGCTGTGGTAATGAGGACAGTCAAGTTTTGGTTAGAAATGTCAATTTCAATCAGGTTGAGTTGATAGTTGGTAAAAGAGACAATGTTTTGGTGTAGAGAATGACTTTGATTATTGTTGCAGACCCTTTACCAAGAAGGCATTTGGGATTAGTTATCTTACTTGGAAACCCCTTTTGTTAGAACTCAGATAGGACATCTGTGGCAGTGATGCTCACCATCTTTGCTGCATATATGGAGATTGGTTCTGAGCTTATTGCTATGTCTATGGATGGGAGTATAAAATGGCTACTGGTTATTGCTGGCATCAACAATTCCTTATAGCTGAAATTAGAAGAACACTGTAATACTATTCCCACATTGTACATAAAGTACACTTGATGTAAAATTGATATGGTGGCTACTTAGTGGCTGTTATACAATTATTGGCTTATTGACCTGTGGAACCTTTTTAAAAAGCACCAACTTACTAAATGTCCCGCCTCAACCTCTGTATTACTTGTCTCTTCTAGCAGAGTGCATCTGCAGCTCACCCAACAAGCAATGGACGTTATTATTGACAATAAATGAATACAAATAATACTATACGGGAGGCTACAACGCACCAAAACAATTTGATCAATATTGATTCTTCTCGAGAAGATCACACACAGAGGAACACACACATACACACATAAAGAACATGGCAAATTGGACAGATTGCTCTCACTCTTATGTCATTCTTCTGTAGAAGTTAGTTCACCAGGATTAAAAACATCTCCAACCCCCTAGGCCTATTACATTAATAGCAAAATACACTAAATTGCATTTAGCTGTTCCGAGAATCTTTCAAACATTAGTTGGGGATGACTGTGTCTTCTTTTTAAGCACTTTTGAATTCATGAATCTAGAATTCCTACTGGATGACCCCCATATTAATCTAGCAATGACTGACTCATTCGTGCACAACTATACCCAGCATGAGCCCTGTAAACTGCCTCCAACAGTTCAATACCACATACCCCTAGGGCCTCTTAACATCATTAGTTATTAGATGCAGTGATTAATAAGTGTTGTCATGTGATAACAGTCCCAGTGCCAACCTGTAAATAATCTTCACCATGGCACCAAAAAGTTTCGGGTGGAGGGAAACTACTCTCCAATCAGAGGCTCTGTATGCAGGAACTAGACTCTGTAATTGGTGTGATTCCATATTGAGAAATATGTTGTAGGTTACCTACCATAGTGGCTGCCATCTTAGATTATGATCATGTTTAATAAAGTAATGCGGCAGGATATTCAGGCAAGGTCATGAAAATGGGATAGTCTTAATACACATCATAATGATTTTTCCTAATTGTCATGCAGTAACAAATGCAATATCTCGCCACATACTATACAACATCAGGATTAAATGTGTATCTAAAGTAAGAACCCATGTGGGGTCGGGGCAGATTGGGGATTGAGTGGTGACAGGTCTAAGAGGGGGCGATGGAGGCAGGGTTCTACAATTATTTCAAAAGGCACTGCCAGCAGTATAGATCGAGGACATTCAATGGTTCAAAAGAGAGATAATCATACATATTGTATGCATGCAGTTTCAGGGGAAACTATTTTGGTGAAGTAACAACATAGTATGACATTGTCTTAGAGATCTCTAGCTACCACTGTCCAAATTTATAATAATCGGCAAGTGCATGCAGCTCTCAGTTATATACGTGGAGGGTATCTATGATTTGGCCAACATTGTACTTACCTAGACAGTATCAGAATGGATGATGAGTTGGTTTTTTTTAAATGGGATTCAAAATCGTAAGACACTGCCCCTGGGCTTTCATCACATGATATAAGGGGAGGCCTCCATGATATTTATGATTATATATAAATTACCGGTATTATTGATATAGTTTACTCTCAATTAACTTTTTAGTTAGTCTACATCCTGTACACTGGAAGGCTCATATGAGATTGCATAGGACAATTTGATATTCTGAGACATAAGTTTTGAATTGAAATCTAGCTCGCCCACCGATAGGGCTATACTAACATATGATGGCTCATATTTTAGCTATTTTTTCCCTCGCCTCACGCAATACACATCATAATGATTTTTCCTAATTGTCATGCAGTCACAAATGCAATATCTCGCCACATACTATACAACATCAGGATTAAATGTGTATCTAAAGTAAGAACCCATGTGGGGTCGGGGCAGATTGGGGATTGAGTGGTGACAGGTCTAAGAGGGGGCGATGGAGGTAGGGTTCTACAATTATTTCAAAAGGCACTGCCAGCAGTATAGATCGAGGACATTCAATGGTTCAAAAGAGAGATAATCATACATATTGTATGCATGCAGTTTCAGGGGAAACTATTTTGGTGAAGTAACAACATAGTATGACATTGTCTTAGAGATCTCTAGCTACCACTGTCCAAATTTATAATAATCGGCAAGTGCATGCAGCTCTCAGTTATATACGAGGAGGGTATCTATGATTTGGCCAACATTGTACTTACCTAGACAGTATCAGAATGGATGATGAGTTGTTTTTTTTTAAATGGGATTCAAAATCGTAAGACACCGCCCCTGGGCTTTCATCACATGATATAAGGGGAGGCCTCCATGATATTTATGATTATATATAAATTACCGGTATTATTGATATAGTTTACTCTCAATTAACTTTTTAGTTAGTCTACATCCTGTACACTGGAAGGCTCATATGAGATTGCATAGGACAATTTGATATTCTGAGACATAAGTTTTGAATTGAAATCTAGCTCGCCCACCGATAGGGCTATACTAACATATGATGGCTCATATTTTAGCTATTTTTTCCCTCGCCTCACTTTTAACTTCTTCTGCGATTTGCTTCAGGGCTCATGTTATCGATCAGCCAGAGGCCCTGGTCATGTGGCTTTGCACATGATGTTTTAAATCTACTGCTCTTTGTGATTGAAATGAAAACCGTAGCAGATATTATTACAAAGGTCTGTGACTAGATTTACCTCTGTGACTAGATCTACTTCTGTAAGTAAATAAGAACATGTGAGAATCAGTTTTGGACGAGGGGTTGGTTTCCCTACCACTACTCCTTCAGTACTAAATCAAGTAAGTTCCTCCCTCCTTTTCATATGTTTTTTGGGAACTCATGACCTCAATCTTTTACAGGGAGTCCTGTGATTGGTGGGCAGGATCTGGGTCACATCCTGGTCTCTGTGTTTTTACCAAATGACAGATTTACAACTTTTACAATTCCACATTTGAAATTTTAAGTTGTGGATTTTAAAATCCTAATTCTCATAATTGAGATTCTGTTCAAATATTTGGTATTTCTAAAAAATAGTCTTTAGAGTACACAGAGCCAATCAACAGTCCACTGTTTAGTTGAGTATCAGTACTGAGGAGTTTCAGCTGTTCACAGCTTCATCAGGTGTATTGCAGGGAAAATCAATATTAAATAAATTTAGAATTTATTTTATTGATTTTGCATTTTGATTTTGGGTCATTTCTTGGGCCCAAAAGTGGAGTCTCATTGTGACATGTGAGAGACCTGTCAGTGAGGTTCCCTATCCAGGTGAGGGAGGACCACAACATGGTGGGCCTAGTAGAAGGTGGGTCTCCTTCTGGAGGACTTATGTGTTACTTGATTTAATTCTTATAGTGTAGCTTTAGGTTTCGACTCAGGATGAATGTATAATTGATATTTGCCCTTTACTGTTTGTTTAAACTACAGGTGACAGTTACCGGGAAATTATTTTAGAAAATTAATTTCTAAATTATTCTCGGTCTACTTTACCATGAATGTAGAGTTCAGTGTCGGGGAAAAAATGACGTGGCCTTTGGGGGGGCTGAGTCTAACCATAGCGATTTTCCATTATGTTCATCCCTGTCGGGACGAGTGTTTTCAACCGCTGAACCCATTTCCATTCAATGGTTTTCCTTAGTTTGTTGGCCCTTTTGGACTGGGGGTGTTCGTATATGAACTCCAGGATGTAGACTTTCATGTCTCGGTCTTTCTTGTGACCTGGCCTGTTGAAGTGGTATGCCACTTCGCTTTTGTCGTATCTCTTGTGTTCCACATCTGCTATGTGTTCTGAGATTCGGTCATGGAGGGACCTCTTGGTCAACCCGATGTATCGTTTTCCACAGCATTTGCATTCTATGCAGTACACAATGTTTGAGCTTCCACAAAAGATGTTGGTTTTTGTCTCCTTTGAACAACTTTTGTTGATCCGTATCTTTCCTGTGGTGTCCATTTTTGGACACACTTCACATACAGGGTGTTTCTTGGTCGGTACATGGATGCACTTGTTTGGTCTAGGGGGCTTTGGTTCTGTTTCCAATTCATCCCCTGTCGGCTGGTAGTCCACCTTGGCTCGGACTAAATAGTCCCTGAGGTTTTTAGGTCTCCGGTGGCCAACCACTACTTTCATTCTTTGTAAACCCCTGGTGGTGCTTGACTCACTTAAGTCATCCCACCTGTTGTTTTCCCCGACACTGAACTCTACATTCATGGTAAAGTAGACCGAGAATAATTTAGAAATTAATTTTCTAAAATAATTTCCCGGTAACTGTCACCTGTAGTTTAAACAAAACAGTAAAGGGCAAATATCAATTATAAATAAGAACATTTGATTTCATAACTAATCTCACTGGGAACAATAATAATTTTTATCCAAACTACAATTGGTTCTGTTCAATAAAGTCCCGAAGTTTTCTATTAGAGATTGTATGATTAGTGTAGACATGTTAGTTAAAATGTATGGGGCATTGAGAACAGATTTAAATGTCAGTCTTACCAAGAGTGTACAGATCCTGTTTCTAATACCATTCTGGCCTAAAATAATGAGTTCAGTGTGAGTGGTGAGAGTGCAGCGTTAACTATTCTGTCAAATGAAAATGAATAGGTTTGGCACAGAACTTTATCAAGGAGATCTAAGGGAGTGACAATAGACTGTAAACTCTTTGGCGTCAGAGAATATCAAAAGCTACCAAATGTTGATTTGGTGGCTTTTTATGACCTACACCTTGTAACATTATAATCTTATATCCATCAGACCTTTTCATCTCAGTTTAATTATTTCATTTATAAGCAGCCATTTTGAGTTCAATTCAAATTAATCCCTCTCACCGCCAGCAGGCCGCTATAGCGGCCAGGGCACCTTATTCACTGAGCTGAACAAGAAAATATTACTCACAATTGATGAAAATATTTTTCTTACAAGTCCTAGTCGAAGCGCCTCATGTTTGGTATCATATTAAAGCCTATGACATCCTCTTTCACATCCTACATTCCATTCATGTTTACGAAGAAAGTGAAAGGAGTACCTATACTAAAACCTCACTTCAATTTTTGATATTTATATTTTTTCTATTTTTTGGCAAAATTACAGAGAATCTGGCGGTGAGAGGGTTAAGAAGGCTGTTTGACATTAAATTATTCTGTACCAAAAACCAACATACCAAAATATTAAAGATTTAGTCACTTCGGGCAAATTTGTCTTCTCATACCATGCAGGTTATTAAGGGCATCTTACAGTTAATTGTAAAGCTTTAAAGATCACCCAAAAGAGTCTACTGTCTGCCACTAAAATACTGTTGGCAAAATGTTCCGATATATTGCACGGACACAAACCACCAAGTAACAATTTCATGATGCCGTTTGTAAAATGCTCTTGAAAACCTGTTCAATTTATGTTTAGATACATTGAAGAGACCAAATACTCAGTCATAGACTGATCCTTACTGTATACCTGAAAATTTGTGTTTTACAACAGATTTTCATATAATTAATGGGTACGCCGAAAAACAACAATAATAATTATTGGTCAATCATCTGATGGTATGCATTTGACATGAGTTAACGACCAAAGGAGAAAATGACAGAAATGGGATGGTTATTTTATAAGCAATAGATCATATTCATAAAAAAAAACAGGAAACATAAAAAACAATACAGGAGAGTCCTCTTCTACTATGAAACCTCTGAGCCGCATATTGGGCGATCCAGAACCTGTTCATCTTACCCTCACTTTGGATAATTTGTTTAAAATGTTGTGGGCGTGTTTTGTACTGGGTTTCAGATCTCTTTTGAGAAAATGCAATCTTGAACCGGATAGCCTGAAACTAGGTGGTCATTATCTGAGGAGAAAATCCTTTAGATTAAACACCTGGGTTGTACTCCTATCTATCTCAAGTTCAAAGACAATTCAGTTCGGTCAAAGGACTCACCTAGTACCGGTAACTTATGCACCAGGATCCACTTTGTGTGCCGCTAGTTTACTAAAGAAACATTGTCTGGACTGCCCAGCAACTTTTCCGGACTCCCCAGTCTTTCTGCTGGAGCATGCAGCAGAGTTTGTCCCTCTCACCTACCAAGTACGTCTTAATACCTGAAAAGACTGTTAAAGTCCATAGGCCTGGATGCCCCAGGTTCTGGCGGCTATTGTCTTAGGAGGGCTGGAGCTGCCATCCTCCGCCACTGTGAATTACACTGCTAAGGGCCATAACCCATTAGCCGATACAGTACTTTGTAGTATAATTTTGGGAATGTATCGGCCGATATTGCCACCAAATCGGGTAATTGGTTATGGCCCTAAAGTAGCATGGATAATACTAGAAGATACATCAATCTACTTGCGCTCGTGGACACCATTAATGCCCACTGTAATTACTCTAAGTGAGACGCCCAAAGTTATTTTGCTATACGCATTGTGACTGGTGACTGGTATTGGCTCTGTATTAACTCTGTATTAATGTGACTGTAAAATGAAAAGCATCTATGTCATGATTCTTATGGTCAATAAGCATTTCAAACTTCAAACTTCAACCATCAAAATATTCATCAAAACCACTCTCTCCACCTCCTTTTACCCATCCCTCACCATATCGATATCTGACTTTCTGCTTCTACCTGTCCCTCTATACATCCATTTCCCTCTTCCCCTCACTCGGTTTCTCTGTCCCTTTTTCTGTTTAGGGCAATATAATGTATGTAGTTGTACAATACATTCATAGATACTGTCCCTGTCTATCTCCCTGGCACCAACTAGTGGTATACAAATACAACACACCAATGATGAACCTAGGTTAGCCACTATACTGCTCTAATGTCCTCTGCATTAGTGCATCCAACACATTTGCAGACCTTGAACCTGTCCATAGACTAGAACTAATGCAGTTATTCAGTTGATTCCCACTTGTCCTATTCATTAGCAGTCATTATTAGCCACCACGTAACATCAATCTTCACATGCATAAAGCTATTTGAATTGGTTGCTATTGTGATTGGGTTGTTATTGTTGCTGTGGTAATGAGGACAGGGCTCATCAGACAAGTTCTTTTGAGAAATGTTAACTACAAGCAAGTTGAGTTAATAGATGGTGAAAGAGACAATTTATGGTGTAGAGAATGACTTTGACTATTCTTGGAGACATTTGGGATTATTTATCTTGTAGACTTGGAAACCCCTCTTGTTTACAGTGGCTGACAAGGATCCCCCCTGCGAAAGAAAACACGTTAAAAGTTTTGGTTTTTTGTAAAATCAAATTTCTATAATCTTTTATCAAATTTCTCAATTTTGAAAAGGAAAATCCCATTGAAAATCGTTGCTGTCAACTGTCAACATCAAAAACCGTTGCTGTCAGCTGTCAACCTGTACTCTCCAAGCGGCCGGTGATATACGTACATCCTATGTGCGAATAGTGATTTCTACTCTCACCTCAAGGAGGTGTAGGCAGGTTTTACTATTCGGACCTTGAGGAGGTGTAGATATCAGACTCGTACTTGGGCCTGCTATTCACACATCTTCGAGGTGTGGATAAGGATTCTTATTCCGACCTCAAGGAGGTGTGGTTTGTATTTGTTATTTTCACCTCCAGGAGGTGTCAGTAAGGATTCTTATTTACACCTCATGTTGGGGGGGGGGGAGGAGGGGGTCCAGATTTTGTTTGGTTAATTGGTTTGGGGGGGGGGGGGGAGGGGATTATGGCGTTTTGGGACCCCCCCCCCCCACCTGCTACTGTGTATAGGCTTCCCGGCCCTTATCTTCAGCCTGATGATTTTTTTCAAAAAGATTATTAAATCAGACCCAAAATTTTAGAGGGGTCAAACCCCCCCCCCCCCGGACACCTACCCTATGGTCAAACTCAACACTGTCCTGCATGGTAGCAAAGTGATGGTCGCCTCCACGCCCCCCCCCCCCCCCCTACAATAAAAAGAGAGGCCGGCGATATTAGGCAGCACATTCCCCCCCTCCATTTCACAAAAAATATATACTTCTTTTCTTCTTCAAAAATATTAAACCACTAGAATATAGGCCCATACCTCCTTGAGGTGCAAATAAAAATTCTGGCTCACACCTCCTGGAGGTCCGAATAGTGAAACCAGCCTACACCTCCTCGAGGTGCGAATAAGAATCCTTATCCGCACCTCGAGGATGTGCGAGTAAGAAACGCTATAGGCACATCGTAGAGGTGCGAATATCACCGTCCTCTCTAAGCACATTCTGCCATCAGCATATAAGAGGGGCCTTCTGATTGGTCCTTGGCGCTGCGTACTTGAAGTAGGCATGGAATTGGAATTTAAGTGATGGGAGATAGGGGTGTCAGTGGTGTCAGACAGGTTGAAGTTGAAGAAAGTATCCTTCTGTTCAACATACGGTGCTGGCTAAACTAGTCTCATTGTGCCCTTATCCTAGTTTATAATATAAACATACAATATATAGACAGAGCTGCACGCAAAAGTGGCTGAGTCACTAGTTACTGCACGAGCCGTAGTTGGGCCGTATTGCACGCTGGCCGTAGGCCTAGTGCAATACGGCCCAACTACGGCAAGTGCAGTAACTAGTGAAGAGGGCACTTTTAAGTGACGCTCTGTATTTATTTCATGTTTTTTCGATGGAAAATAGATATCCAGTCTATGTATGCTTACTTCCGAGATGTTTGATTACTTCCGCGGTGTTTGTTTACATCCGTCGGCCGCCATTTTGAATTCCGCACAGGTCACGTGACCCTCGGTAGCCTAGCGACCCCATGGAGACCCCATAGCGACCCCTAGCAGCGTGAAATACAGCCACAACGTGAAATACAACACAGGGTTATTTCACGCTTCACTCACATACGGTTCTCCCATAGGTTTAACTTTGATAGATCGTATTCACCATGAAATAAAGACTTATAGCAGATGTACAAAGTTTCAACTATAATTATACTCCGCCATTAAATGCAGTGACATGTAATGTCTGAAAAATAATGTTGACAGTTGACAGCAACAATTTTGGAAAATTTAAATCAAGCTAAGAAATTGGATGAATTCTTTTTTTTAAATTTTTTAGATAGAACTTTTTTGGGCCCGACCCTTGTTGGCCACCGTACTTGTTAGTGCTTAGATAGGATACATAGACAGAGCTTCACGCCAAAGTGACCGAGTCACTGGTTACTGCACGAGCCGTGCTTGGGCCGTATTTGGGCCACTTTGAATTTCCCGAGGGGCACGTGACCCTTGGGAGCATGCAATACGGGCAGAGTGTGAAATATGCCCGAGGGTTATTCAACGCTTCACTCACGTACGAGGCTCCCATTGCATTAACCTTGAGAATCTGTATTCACCATGAAATAATAGTCTGTGGCAATGATGCTCACCAATTTGGCTGTATACATGTATGGAGATTGGTTCTGAGCTTTTTATTCATAAAGTCAATGGATGGGAGTATGATATGGCTGCTGGTTATTGCTGACATCAGCAATTCCTTATAGCTAGGATCAGAAGAACACTGTTATACTATTCCCACATTATACATAAAAGTACACTTGATGTAAAATTGATAGGATTGATTTAATATCCTGCCTACCTGATGGCTGTTATATAATTATTACTTGCTTAACATGTGGAACCTTATTTGAATAAAAGACCAACTGACTAAAATGTTATGCCCCGCCTCAACCTGTGTGTTACATTCCTGTCCTAGTACATATGCTGCTCACCCAACAACCAATGGAAGTTGTTAAAATAAATGAATGCAAATAATACTATACGGGAACTAAACTATACCCAGCATGAGCCCTTCAAACTGCCTCCTACAGTTAAATACCACATCCCCCTACGGCCCCCTAACATCATTAGCTATTAGATGAAGTGATTAATAAGTGTTGCCATGTAATAACAGTCCCAGTGCCAACCTGTAAATACTTTTCAACATGGCACCAAATAGCTCTGGGTGGAGGGAAACTACTCTCCAATCAGAGGCTCTGTATGCAGGAACTAGACTGTGATTGGTGTGATGCCTTTTTGAGAAATAATCATTATGTTGTTGTTTCCTGACCACAGTGGCTGCCATCTTAGATTATGATCATGTCTATCAAAGTATTGCGACATCATAATCAGCTAAAGCCATGAAAGTGGGATAGTTTTAATACACATCATGATGATCATTGCTCATTGGCTTCAACAAATGCACTATCTCGTCAGGCACTATACAGCATCAGCATAGTGCCTCTTAACATCATTAGCTATTAGTCGCCTTGATTGATAAGTGTTGCTAACAGTTCCGGTGCCAACCTGTAAACACTCTTTCAACATGGCACCAAATAGCTCTGGACAGAGGGAAACCACTCTCCAATCAGAGGCTCTGTATGAAGGAACTAGACTCTGTGATTGGTGTGACACCATATTCAAAAACATCTTGCAGGTTATCAACCATAGTGACCGCCATCTTAAAAATGATCGATGCGGCACATTCAGGCAAAGTGGGATAGTCTTAATACACATCAAAATGTCATTAGCTTCAACAAATCTAGTATTAAAGTTGTAAAGGGAGCATCTCATCATGTACTAATCTCTAGTTGGAATCAGGTTGGGGGTCAGGGTGGGTCGAGAATTGCGTTGTGACATTTTTAAGGGGATGGGGGAGAGGGGTAAATTCCAGATGGAAGAATTCCATGCAGAAGAATTCCGGTGACTACTTTTCCAATCTGCGTAGTTCCCCAATTATTGTAAAAGGTGCTGCCAGGAGTATAGATAAAGAAAATTCAATAATTCAATCCCAGACGAATAACCATACATACCGAGCACAGTTTCAGGTCAAAGGCATATCAGTGAAGCATAATGATATATCATGTTTGGAGATCGCCATAGCCTCCATTGTCCAGTACATATGAATAGGGACGTATAGGGAGTCTTATTATGCGTGCAGAATTCAGTTATAGACGAGGAAGGTATAGGCTGATGTTTTCCTTTCGTAGACCTTATCAACACTGGAGATTAGCCTTTTCTTAAATGGTAGTAAAGATCTTAAATCACCTCCCCAGAGCTATAGTCCACCGTGCATCTTCTGACCAAAAGAATGGGCTCAACTTGATGGGGGGTTTTCAGGGGGACCTTTTTTCGAGTAATATAGCAAGCGTTCTTGTATTTGCCTTGTCCTATAGACAGGGCCGAACTAGCTGCCAAGCAACATAGAATTGTAATAGTGACATCCTTTAGCAGTGACGTCACAGACCATCTCGGGGTCCAATCAAGAGGAAATAAAGATAAAGGCAGATGCTCCTCAGTGCTCCAATGTAGCAATAAACCGTGGAACAATAAGATAAACGATTGGATGTAGTAGATGATGTTAAATATTGAATTTAAATGAGCAAGACTCATCAATGTTTCTATTCAGTTTTCTTCTGTAGCTGTAGTGGAAATTGCATCAGCAGAAGTGCAATCAGGTACGTACAATCATCAATATTGATCAGCATACCTTTGTATACGAACTTTAGCCGAATCAGCAGTTTATAGCTTTTAACAGATTAACTCACTATAGGGGTGAATCCATTGATGTGAACCCATCGGATCGGACGAGATTCGTCCATAGGTTTAACATTGTGAACGTTCATGCGATCTGATGGATTTGCATCAGTGGATTCCCTGGACCTGGAATGAACGCCCTAAGAAGGTCCTAGTTAGCCGCTCCGAGGCTATGACTACCGGGCCGGCGTTAACATCGAACCACTACCACCACCATCACCGTCAGTGGATTCACCCCTTATCAGGTTATTTCTGAAAGCCAAATAATAAAGAAGTCGTCCTCAGTCACTCTACATCGCTTAACAAAATACGGCCATACGTCGTGGGATGAACTCATGTGATCACGAATTTATGCTCTAGTGTTACCGTCCGACTAATGTCCACATTTCCATGGAGAGATTTCAATGAAATCAATACTGCAAATGCCAAAAGATGATGGGAAATTCCTTATTTCAAACAAACTTGGCTGTTCTAAATTCTTCACATTCCACTTCATGGCCCTGTAGAAATGATAGCATAGCATAAGGAATAGATTCCTCTATCTCACGTCTTCTTTACAAAGCAATGGTTTCGTGTTGAAGTGCTACTACCCCATATTGCATGACTTGATGGTAGGATGGTCTCTGAGTATCACCTGCCTCGACGAGTCAAGGCCTGATAAATTGTGGCTTTTACACCAGGTCTCACCTGCGCTACTATGATTTATGACACTTGAACATTATATTCCATCCCATTCCCCAACAATACGTCCGGCATGAAAAAACATGACGTATTCTTAGCTTTCTTTCATTGGTACACACCTATAAATGTAACAGTGGAAGCATTCTCGTAAATTTAAGCGCATGCTATTGTCGGAATACCCCCAGAATCTGATTCTCTCAGCCGTCACCAAACATCCCCTTGCTGGTGTCACTGCCTTATTATGGCACTACCGCAAACTGCACTGTAACACTTTTCTAAACACTTTCCTGTCCCACATTTCTAAATACTTTTTTTCCCTTTAAACATGTTTAATTTCGAAGCATGTTTAGATTGATATATTCAATTTCTAGCCATGTTAGACAAAGTATTTTAAATATTTTTAAGATGAATACATGTTTAGAGTTTAAACGTGTTTAGGTTATTTCATGTTTATTTTTAAACACCGTTTTTACGGTGTGAGTTCCAGAATAAGTGGAGAGCAGAACAGGGCCTAGTGCACATGTACAATATTGTATTTCCTGCCTTGCAATAGTTCTATTGCTTGATGATGACTGTTCACCTTTATCCATATTTAAGGTGATTAGATGCACACAATTTGTGTAAGAGCCCAAGTTAGGACACAGATACAGTCTCCAAACATAACAATCTCTGCTAGCAGCGTGGCCGCCTGCCGATATTTGGCTGAAAGAGGGCAGATTCATGTTCATGAGCTCTCGGGAAGTGGCAAATTTAGTGCATTGAGAAGTACACTGCGTGGGAAGAAGGACCAATAAATTGTTCTTCAGAAAGCCATTAAATATTACTAGCACTTTAGATAAATAGATTCAACTCTGATTTAATCGTAGCTACATTAAATCATCACATCTCTGGGCATCGGACCGTGTGCATTCTGGAAGGCTATCACTTTAATATTTTCATATTACGAAAACTATTGTCAGGGAAGCATCGTGGGTCATGAGGCTCTCCCCTACTCTCCGTGTATCTTTTTCGATCTCCAGTTGCATCATTCTCTCTCTTCCTACTTAATCAATAACTTATGTAAATCATGGCTCTCTGTCTGCCAATCTTCATACTCTGTCCTTCTACTCTCTGCAGACTCCTCGTTAATACCACACATTGCACAGGGACTCGATTCATAACAATGTACGATAGCTCAATAATTCTACGACCACAAGAAAACATGTTTGTAGGGAAAAGAGGGCAAATCGTATTTTTTTACAGGTAGTTGTTAAGGAATCATCCAATGCTGTAGTACAAATAATTTGATATCATTTCACAATGAGATCGTAGGACACATGCTCATAACATAATCATACCACTACCCAGTAAAGGGTGGTTGTAACAATAAGTAATCTAAAAAATAAAGCACTGTATTGTAGATGGACATAAGAATATTACACATACTACGATTTAGGGGTAAATTGTTAGATAATGATTTTCAAAAAATGGGTAATATTGTGAATTTATGAGGCACTCATTCTTACAAGGTAATCTACATGTAAACATCAGTCATTACATCTTGGTTTCATACAAAACAAACCATTATTAAAGAATTTTTAGATGGCTGAGATGACTTTAGAGTCTGTCTCAGCCGTATGTTGTGAAATGGGCATTTTCTCCCTTACAACCACCATTTACAGGTATTCTGTGCCATAGGACAATTGGGAAATTTGCTCCAATTTTCTTGTGATATGCACCCCTTTTTTTGTATGACAGCATTCTACAATTTTCGTGAGATAAGCTAGTCGAATGAGATAAGCTGGTCGTAAGTGTGATTATTTTTCTCCACCCTTACAACTGTTATTCAGCTGTCGTAGGTTTGACACAAAATGACCCCTAGACGATCAGCAATGGTCGTAGCAGTGAAATAGCCCTCGATGTCGCAGAAACTTATGAATCGAGCCCCTGGTTTATAGCATATGTCAAATAACCGAGTAAACAAACGATTAATGTATGTCTGTACTAGCAGTATGCTTCCAAGGAGAACGATCTGAGGAACCATGGTATACACACATCCACAAAGGAAGAAAGAAAACATGAATTCGGTATTCGGCTAGATAATGCTCATTCCTCACTCATGATGTAAATGGCAATAACACCTTTCACCAATGGGTCTCTAGATAATGAGCGGATTCGGGATACTAAAGAGAGGTTATTAACGGTTCTACTAGAGAACCCCCGCTGGGGAGTTGCATCGCCTAAAATGGAATTGCTGCACATTTCAGGGAAATTAAGTAGTCGTATTGGATACTGTTATCAAAAGAGCAGAAGTCATGAATCACTATTAAAGTTTTGATATTTATATTCATTCTATAATGCTATGATCTTCTTTAATGTTCATACTTGGCGAGTCAGAAATTACAACAGCAACACTCAGGACTGTGAATCCCAAATAAGCCTGATTACTAATCATGCTATACATCACCTAGTTAAGGTTAACCAAAGAAGAACTTTTAGATTCATAAAAAGCAACCTTAATAGGTTATTCCGTTGTTGCAGTTGTATATAATTATATATTATTCAAGTATAACATAATGCAGTATAGTGCATAATTATCATGACCGCTCAATGTCTTTATTCGGTATTATAGACTAGTACTTGTAATGTTCACAGATCCCAGTTTATGGCCCTGTAGAGATGCTTTCATTTCACAGTATGAGAACTATATGGGGACTAAATTTGTCAGAAGCTTTCTTAGAAGAAGCAAAGACAATAATTCAAACATCTGTACCCCACCAATAAGACTGTGTTGGTTGGAGGCGCTTTTGATATCACCTGCCTCGACCCTTAATGACCTGATAAATTCTAGTTTCTACACCACGTCTCACACCTACTGTGATCTGTCACACCTGGATGTGATACACACCGAGCCCCCACAAAACGTTCCTCCATTATGTGCGATATTTGCCACTTATTCACTCAGATTATTGCTCTGCATCTATGAATATACAACTGGAGAGATTTCTTTAATTTTCCCATGGTACTCCTTCTTTCCTGGTAATCGCTCTGGACTCCCTTGCTCCGTTCACTCTCCGGAGCCATCCCTGCCATATCCGAGGGAGTAATGCCTATTGGGCCCTGGTAACATCTTAGATGCCTGACAGTATTTGTATGATAGTCATGTGATGAACAAGAAGCTAGTTTTGGGAAGACATACAAGATCGGAACTGTAAACAGTGCATGGTGAACTTCGTGAGTAGTAATGTATAAAGCGGGTGAATAGAGAGAGATGAATCATGAGTTTTGAGAATTGGGCATCGATGGTAAATATTGAACATGTGAAGCAGACTGCGTAGGAGGAAAGACCAATAACTGTTTTGAGAGAAAGTCGATTGGCATTACTCCCACTTCAGTTACAATCAATTCAATTCAATTCAAATTTTATTTATACAGCCTAAGTCTCTGTACGCTCTCTTTAGGTGAAAATAACTCTAAATGTATTACTAAAGAGGCAGTAGGAGTTATCAGACCTAGAATAACATGCCCAGCCCGTGGACAAGAAAAATGAAATAGCATGGAGAAACCCACATTTCCCCATGGTTTGACTCTTTGAGGTGGGGTCGAATTGTTGCACTGCATATTAAATAGTTACCCCAAGGCAATTAAATGATTTTGTTATTGTTTGTACCACTCTGGCACCCAGAATTGGAGGGAATGAGGGGAAGTAAGGGTATACTATGTATAGTATAATCCCAGCGAGTATGATCTCAGTGAGTAGCAGATAATGCAAAAAATAAAAGATTACCATCACTTTTTAGAATGTTGGTCAAACACGGTGCTCAAGTTCCCTTCATACACGACTCCTCTCTCTTTAGGACAGATCCGACTACTGGACCCCTCACTCTAGTAGGTGCACATCAATCCTCCAGTGTTCACCGTTGCCAGACTAATCTTTTATGGCTGGTCTCTGCTTCCAGAGTCAAGTATTGACTTCCTTGATTTCTTGCCATGTAGATACAGGAAATGTTTTCCATGTGTGCTCCCCTATATTGCTTCCTACAATATCTGCCATTGCATGCGAAATACCTCATCACAATCCCCATGTCATTATCCACCACAAAGCAGCCCCCTGCTTACCATGTAGTGGCACACATCCCCAGGTATCTTAGAACTGGTAGTACAATCTCCAGGCCTACCCTGGAGACCCCTACCATTTCATGTAATTGCTGTGCATGGTACAGACACATGGTATTTGTGTCTTTGTGAGGGTGTCACAGGCGTCCTACCTTCCAACACCAGTGTACTATATTCCATCAGGGCATGTCATCAAGGGGTTAGGCTCTATCATCCAGGTTGCTACTAAATCAGATGATTGTGCCCCTTGATGGAAGAGATGTTGGTTGTACGTTAACGTCAAATAAGACACTGATGTTGGTTTTACTGCAACATGTATACACTGCTTTAGTGAAACACTTTCATAATATGTGAACGGCTTCAGCAACATATACCCTAACAATTTTGACATTAAAGGTCAAATCCCACAACGCGCGAGAGGGAGTGTCTGGTTTATTAAGAAACCAGGGTCTCTTAGCCGATATTGCATTAGCAATTAGGTACCACGAATAGTTTGAAGAAAACCTTCCCTGAATAATCTTTTTATACTGGTTAGAAAGCTGATAAAGAATGATGAAGAATGGTGGTAATAATGTTAAGATCCGTCCAGTAGTTTATTTATCTTTTTTAGGATTTATATGGAAAACCAACTATGATTTAATTTTGCCACTGCACCATCCATAGGATTACTTAGCTCTCTTTGCATGGTTAAAGTAGCTATGTTAAACTTCAGTATGAGGGGCGGGACGAACATTTCTTTTCAATAATTATCTGTTTTTTAACCTAAAAAATATTAATTTTTAATCATTTTTGTTCATCCCGGGGATCACAGTGAAGCCTCATGTGTATCCTAATCAGCTGTGCCGGTATTTTTTATGTGCAATGTATGGTCCAATGGGAAATCCAGTTTGTATGACAGAGAGTCAAATCAGCTGCAGGAAAACAGGTGACAAAACCTGTAATTTCACCCAAAGTGACCTCCAGCAAACACTAATTTGCACATACTTGGGATGCACTATATACATAATACTGATAATAGGTGATACCAGCAGATCCATATCTTTCTGATGGGGGATTTACTATTCCTGTATCTTCATTTGTCTAACCTCCAGGAGGGCCTTACATATAGAACGATTATTATATTGTCGTTCATGCTGTACGACAATAAGGAACAACGAATAATCTTTAATTCCTTTACATTTTTCGTCGTTGTTTAAAACAACGATCATCGTTCAGCACTCGTTCGTTCTATTTTCATCTTTGTCGTTGTTTTTTCGTCGCTCTTTGTTCAGCCTAACAACGATGGAAAAAGGGCAGGGTACAGGGTAAAGCGGAAGTGACGTCACCCAAAACACCGACCGAGGTAGCTTCCGGTACATTTTCATCGTTGTTCCGAACAAGTGTCGGCGAACTCGAAAAACGGTAAAATTGATGTTTTACACCATTCCTCTCTTTCTTGTCCTATGTTACATTGTACATTATGTCATTATGTATCGTCGGCAACATAATTCAGTGCATGTTAATCTGTACTTTCACTGTTTCGGCCCCAAACTCACTCCGCTGCCGAGCGATAATAAGTGAATATGTCGCCCGTAATGGCGGGAATCCTTTTATATGTACGCAATGCAGTAGTATGACACTGTCCTGCATTCCCCCTGCATTTCCAAACATTTTCTCCACTTCTATCACCCCTTTCTTTCTCTGTCTCCTCCCCCTGCCCTTTATTTTACTTTTCAACCCCCCTTTGCGGCATTGTCCATGCACTTTTAGGCGATATTTTACTTCCTTACTTCCTTTTTACTTCCCCACCATTTTTGGGGTAATATAATTATTTCCTCATTTTTGGTAGTACTTCCTCCCAAAAATTGCTGAAAAAAATTGGGGTTTACAAAATTGTATTTACAAAAAAAAATTTACGTAAAATATTTTGGAAGTATATTTAAGGAAGTATTACGAACATTGCTCTCATTTTTTCTTTGTACATAGAAATAAAATGTCATACTTTTATCTTCTCCCAGATGTCAGGAAGTAAAGAGGGAACCGTGGCGGGTGACTGGGAAGGTGAGGAGGACGACGAGTATGAGGCTGAGGAGGAGGAGGAGGAGGAGTCGCAGGAGGCATCTGTCATCGACGACTCTGACCGCGATCGGTCGTGGCTCCCTCCTACCCGGTCGGCAGACGAGGACGACGAGGAGTCCAGTCATGCGACACACACCCGTCGGAAGAAGCAGAAACGTCCAGCCCCCCGCTCCAGCTCCAGCGACTCTGACCGGGACACGTCCCGCCGCTCTGAAGGTCGCTTGGCCGACACGTCTAACTCCTCACATAGGTCGGGACGGTCCGCTAAGAGTAATAGACATCACAGTCGATTGAATGACGATGACGAGGACATTGAGCCCGTGGCGGAGCAGGCCCCGTCTACACAACTGCCTCCTCGGAAGCAGAAACCTCGCGCTGCCCCCAAGAAAAAGAGACTGGTTGAGCCTGTCAGCCCGCATGCAGTAGCCAGTGATCCAGTCCAGGGCCGTAAGGCCATCCGCCACCCGTACTGGTCTGAGGACGAGAGATGCGCGCTCATGAGGTCTGCGTTAGCGGACAAGGGCATTCTCAGGGAGCGGCAAACTCGCAAAAACAAGCCGGCCAGAGA
Source organism: Harmothoe impar (assembly GCA_947462335.1). NCBI lineage: Eukaryota > Metazoa > Annelida > Polychaeta > Phyllodocida > Polynoidae > Harmothoe > Harmothoe impar. Next base: position 80,137,991 of record OX381705.1, read on the forward strand.
TGCGGCTTTTTCTCGTCTCCTGGGTAATTATTAATTTCTTCGTAACTGATGTACTTGTAAAGAATATACCAATTACTTCCGAGGATACTTGTACTGTAATATTCGGTGGTGATACAAATACGAAGTAAAAGTATACACTGTATTCTGGTGTCATTTGGTCTTACAAAGTTTACATTAACTTTACAGTCTTACAAAGTTTACATTCACTTTACGTAATGTCCGCAAATATATATCTTCAGACGCTGTGAACGTTGTAACCACAACGGCGGGTCGCTCAGAAAAGGAAATACGGACTAAGTTCCGGGACTTCCCGAACAAATGTGGGGAAAAAGTAAGCATCCCTTCTATATTTATATTTCAGGTTTTTCTTTTTCCTTCTTAAACAATATTACATGTAGCGCTGTTCTTTGCATTAAATTATATTTAATTGAACCCATTTGGATAACAACACAACAAAATATATCTTTTCTATTTTTCCCTCTCTCGCCACACTGATCATGTATCTTGCCTTATCATGCTCAAACAGAACACACAGCTTCTACTGGACTACGTGGACAAGGGGGCGTACATTCCCGAGGAAATGAAACTTAGGGAGTCCGAAGTGCTGGCCCTCCGGTTCGCGGGGACGGAAAAAATTGCAGGTGTGTTTTGTTAAATTGCATATCCGTCTTGTTCTTTTTTTATTTCAAATTGTTATAAAATGTACCACGAAATTCAAATTTTTATAAAATGTACCATCTACACCTTTTCGTACTGTATGCATTGTTGTATATCAAAGAGTATCACAAAGAGTGTTATTTCACATTCTCACTTTTTGGGTGTATTCTCATCTTGTCTCTTTTATGTATGCTACAGGTTTTCGCAAAAAATCCTCCGCCGCCCCCCGTGAAGAAAGGTCTTCGCAAGCGCGCCGCCCTGCAGCCGATGGAAGCTCTTCGCAACCGCGCCGCCCTGCCGCAGATGAAAGGTCTTCGCAAGCGCGCCGCCCTGCCGCAGATGAAAGGTGTTCGCAACCTCGCCGCCCTGCCGCCCCCCCTCATGAAGGGTCTTCGCAACCTCCTGAAACGTCGCGACCATGTGGGACAAACGAGGTGCCCTCCCTGCCGCCTGGTCTGAGCCAACAAGAGGTGTGGACCGCGTACAACGAGCAGCAGCGGAGGCTTCTTACTGAGAGGCAGGCTGCCCAAGCACATCTAAGTTCTTCTACACCCCAAGTTTCAATATTACTTAGGACTCCGTCCTCCGCCGTGACCAGTACAGGATCTCGCCGGAAGAGAGCCAACCCCGCGACCATCGGCACTCATGTGTATGCGAGCAGGAAAAACCTCGAACACTCGTACTCCAAAGATGTCGAGGATACTGCCAACGTCACTGCTAACGTGGGTTGTGATGCAAGTAACGAAAACCTTGCGGCAGACGATGAAGTTGAGTTGACCGTATTCAGACTGGGAACCCCCGACAGCCACAGCAAAAAAAGACTCACTTCCACTCCCCGTGAGAACTCGCTCTCTAAGAGCACAGAGAACCTTAGCCCAGCTCAGTCTGAAGCAGAACACCTACAAGACCAGGTCCAAGCCCCCTCACCCAGAGGGGTCAGCAAAAACCCCGACAGTGGCGTCCCCCCCACCACCACTCAGCCAGTCCTCCCCCCAGAAGGCAACGCGGCTCCGGCTGCACGGAAAGCCGCCCCCCCACCTGCTGGAGCAACACCGGAAGTCGCCCCCCCCGCCCCCACCTCCGCAGGAGCAACACCAACTGGCCCACCCCAGCCGGAGAGACAGGTCCCACCGCCCCCTCCACCCCCCACCGCGCAGGTACCCGTGGCAGACGATGACTCGGAACAGATAGGCCAAGCCATTGTCCGGTACATCGCCCTCGCCACGGGTACCCAGCGCATGTTTGCGAACGCCCTGCTAGACGTGTACAATCGCCTGGGGGCACCGTACACCTGCCGTCAATGCAACCAGGAGCAGCAGGGCCACACCACTTGCAGCACTGGGACGCAAACAGAGGACGTGGGTCCCAGTGCTGCAAGTGGTACAGCACATCTGACCACCCGGGGTAGAGGAGGGGGACGCGGTCATGGAGGTCGTGGCCGGGGCCGTGGCCGGGGCCGTGGCGCTGCATTCGTCCCACCACGCTCGACCCGGGACACGGCAGACACTAGCAGTACAACCACAGACGATGAGCCCATGACACGTACTCGGTCGAGATCTAAACAACAGTAGAATTATACTTTGTCTAAATATTTGAAAGATCTAAACATCAGTAGGGATGTGTGTCCCTCCAAAAGTAGTTGAACTATCATGCCGATGTATCTGTATTATTTTAACTCGCACAGCTTGCCAGACATGCACGATATGGTATAAATCATAAACTTGTTAACTGTATTAGAAATATATTTGGATGACCTAGCATGTTCTTAAGTTCTCTTTGGAGAATTATACTTTGTCTAAATATTTGAAAGAACTACTTCTAACATCATTCCTATGTGTTAGGAAAAATTGTGATGCAGATATAAGTATTACAGAAAAGCTATAGTGGAAACATGGATCTGCAACAAACTGTGTAACTCTGCCGAGATGGTAGAAATCGTTAACTCGTTAACTATATTAGAAATATATTGGACAGCTCGCTAGCGCTGCTAAACAAGTCAAGTAAAAGAGTAGCATGATCAGAAGTTTTATTTGCAAGTCAATCAGTGAGGTATTCTGCCTTATCGTCAAGTCACACTTTATTTATTCCCACCCTCTTCATGTCACAGGGAGGGGTAGATAAGGCCTTATTTTTCTAGTCCAAAGATAAAGGAAACAATTGCATGCGTCATGTGGCATCTTATCATCTTGTCCGATTGTTTTATCTATATACATTGACAAATGAGCGCTGTCTAAGGATAAGATAAGATAGAACAGTAATGTACTTATTAAAATACGGTGTGTATTATATTTAGTTCTTTTTCTTTGTTGTATTACATGTCAAATCATGTCCCGACATACCAAGGTACGTCGGGTTTCAAGTACATGGCGCAGTGCACAGTCCAACTCATTAATCATAGACATACAAATTGCATGTTTTAAATGTTTTATCATAGATAAAAGGGTGCTATATTTCTAGCAGGTTTGGGCTTACTATGCTATGATTGCAGTACCCCAATAAAAACATTGACTTTATCCATTTGCTTCCTCATTCTGTCCTCGTGGTAGACATCCAAGGCATCAATCAATACCAATTTCTTTAATCATCATTCAGTCTGGGGTCTTCGTACACATCCAGGGCATCAACCCTGTGATGCAGATGCCACTTGTTAAGATCCTCTGTAAAGAACAAAATTTTTCATTCGGCCATTGCCAAAATTTATGTCAAAAGTTGTAGATATATCAAGACGACAAAAGTTATAGATATATGAATTTTACATAGCACTTATAGTACTAACTAACGATTTATATGCTTCAATCATGATTACACCCAGAATATAGTATAATAAAAGATTATCGAATTTAAAACAAGGCACAGAAGACCCACCTACAGACCTGGGGGCATGGGGCAATGGGCTCTGCTGTCACAGGAGACAGCCTGCAGACAGTAGGGGGGCCGCCTCTGCGGAGCCCAATCGTGGCGATTCCTCGCGATGACGCACACATGGTTTTTTGACTGGTGCTCCTCAAGCAAGTTGCACCACTTGGGGCCTTGGATGATTCGGCCACGGATGGCGTACTTCCCCGTAGATATGTCTCGACGGCCCTCTGTCCAGACGGGTTCCAGGACTGAAATGTTACATGGTATTATTAGCAACGGAAATCCTCTTTTTCTGCCCTCTACATAGTCATATTTGCAACATGGCACTTCCTGAGTATCACATGACCAAATACCAGCCTTAAATTAAAGTTTACTTTGTAGCCTGCATGTAGTATTACTTTATACATCGCACTTGCTCATTATGATATGAAAAAAGTACGGGCCATAAGTTTTCTTACTTACATCCAGCTTCCAGGTTTCGCAAAGCCTGGAAATCGAGGAGGTGGGTGGGGCACCTCTGATAGGCCGCCTGCCAGGTAATGTTAAACTGGCGGACCTTTTCCAGTAGTCCTATGTACGTGTATAGGAGCATGCTTTGTCGATAAAACAACATTTCCACCCTGTCCGTCGTGTTTAAATCACTCCAGCGCTCCTGCTCTAGTTGACGGTGCCGGGAAAAGTCCGAAGGAAACTGAAAAACCGGTTTAGGGGTTATGGTGCGTAGCCTAAGTGAATGAATCCATGGCTCTATGCCGAGCCATTTAGCCACTTCCAGACCGCTATTGTAGGCGGACCTAGCCCTTGAGGGTATACTGGCCGAGGCAGTGGCTGAGAGGAAGAGGGCGAGCAGAACGTAACATGTGGCCATGGTTGTAGACAGGAGTGTTCTGGATGGGCGTTTCCTAGCATGTTACACTTTGACCAAATCAAAGCACATGACTATATTATGCGCATGCGTACATGGCATTGTTTTTCCAATGGTATAGGACAAGGTCCCCTTTCTCCTTGAACAGAGATATAACAAATCAATAATTGTTCGGTATAAAAGCAAAAAAAAGATATTATCTTTAGCACAAGACACGTTTCACTCAAGAACCACTAGGGGGCTCTGCCAGTGCAATTGTCCAAATACCACTGTAAGCCAGCAGATGGCGCCCCCGTCGCTCTATCTTTTGTTCTCGTCGTGACAGACACAACAAGAGTGCATTTTCACAGAAATACACGTCTACAACATGGCTAGCACAAGTGGAGAGGTGAGGATGGTTTGTTTTGTACATTGGGAAGTTTGAAATAGGTTTATCCGGGGATAGGACGAAACGAAATGAGCATAACTTAACAGAAAGCAAGGGGACATTTCAACATGCAGATCGCGCCATTGTTGGGGGGGGGGGGGTGGGGGTGGGGGGGGGGTGATGGTGGGGTGGTGCCCTGTAAGTGCGGAAGGGGCCTAGTTGCTTAAGCTCAGTTATTTGTATATAACGAACAAAGAAGCAACCATTTCTTCATCTATCTTGACTGAAACATTTGTTTTATAGAAGAGACGCAGTGCACGGGTACATGACACATGCAAGCGCAGTCGATATGTACCGGTTCAACACAATTCCCCAAAAGACCTCAGCGATGTGGAGTGGGAGGAGGACCCAGAGCAGTATGCACCCCCTGCCGAGGGAGAAGAATACCACCTTCCAAAATGCCTACCAAAATGCACATAGAGGTGTACATTTAAATTAAATATAACTCACATGATTCCGCCGCAAACAAAATAATTTTTTGGAAAAACATTGGACTTATAAAATCTTTTTGTTAGGTGACACGTGGCCGAATACAGCGTTGCCAGACTGGTGGCGGTCTTTCTACTGAGGACAATGACCTGACCGAAGTAGAAGAGGTGTTCCTCGACTACGCTGGGGTAGAGGGTGTCGTCGGTATGTACAGTACCAAAATTCATACTTACTCGGCATATCGCTATACAGCATTGAATGGTGTGTATTTGCACAATTATCAATAAATGGCATTTGTTTGTATCATGATATACTACATCTAACTACATGTCACGTTACAGGTGTGCTAGACATACATTGCTCATCCCTATTTCCGGACAAACCCCACAAGCATCTCGAGGGAAGGCAGGTGGCCGCGTATAGTGTTTGGAACTACAAGCGCGAGTGGAAGCCGGAATACGATGAACTGCCGGGAGGCCCCCTCAGAAGGGGCAAGTCGCCAAGGAAACGCGGAGGAAAGGGAAGAGCCGCACCCAGGAATTAATTCACTTAGACCCTAAATTTCTGAAAAGTACTACTACAAACAAGTAATAACAATTTATTTACCATAAATTTAGGCCAAAAAGTTTCCTGCAGGAATGACATATTTGTATACTGGACATGTGATCGAATGATAATAATAAAATCGAAAAAATGAAAATAAAATCCATATTGACATTTGGAAAGCAAATAGCAGGTTTTACAGTTTTAAACTTAGATAGCTTAGATAAGGTGCATTAATTCCCCTGTCGTGTCCTCTACTCGTCGTTCTGTTGATCCAAGGTTGGCCCGAACCAGGTGCGCGCGTACCGGTCGCGCCGAGTCACAACAGGCCTGCGTCGGTTGAAGTCCCGGGGCTGGCGGGGGGCTGGCCGTCTGTAGATGTACCGGTCGTCGCCATCATCCAGGTGATCCAGGATCGGTGCGCGGTCCCGTACTGCGATGTTATGCAGGCAGGCACATGCCGTGACAATCTTGCTCGCCCTCTCTGGTGTGTGGTGTAGGAAGCCCCCACTCGCATCCAGGCACCTGTAACATCAAAAAAGTCTGTAGAAATAGGAAACAAGATGTAGCATTAGAAAATAAAGCACATAGTAGGGTAAAGGTACGTACCGCCAGCGTTGCTTCCAAACCCCAATGCTGCGCTCGATGATGGAACGTGTCGACTTGTGCCAGATGTTGAAGAGCTTCTCAGTCTTAGTGGCTGGATTAAGGTACGGCGTGAGAAGGTAATCCTTCAGGGCATACCTGAAACAAAATTGTTTGTATACGTAATTAATTGCCGAGAAAAAGGGTTCAAAAATGAAAAAAGGGACAAATTTGTTTGAGGAGAATGGAAGTACTACCAAAAATCGTTACAAAAAATTGGACCAAATGGAAGTACTTTTTGTGCAATTTTTAATATATATTTATATTTGTGCTAATTTTAAATAATTTTTGGTAGTACTTCCTTTTTTTGCAATTTTAGTAACAATTTTTGGTAGTACTTCCATTTGGTGCAATTTTTTGTAACAATTTTTGGTAGTACTTCCATTTCTAAATTTTTTACTAAAATTACCAAAAAAGGAAGTACTACCAAAAATTATTAAAAACTTGCACAAAAAGGAAGTACCACCCAAAAATTGTTACAAAAATTGCACAAAAAGGAAGTACTACCAAAAAAGATTTTAAAAAGTGCATAAAATGGAAGTACTACCAAAAAGTACCTTACCCGCTGTCTCCGAGCAGGAAGTAATCGCCCCATGTCCCGGATTCAGCATCCTCCTTAAGCAGACTGGTGTCGAAGATGTAACTGTCTGCTGCGGACCCTGCCCAACCGGGGTCAATGTGAGTGATTAGGTTCTGTGCATCACAAACGACCTGCAGTGGGAGGAGCACATTATTGAAAAAAAGGAAAAAATGACGGTTAAATGTTAGGTATTTTTCGTGGATGCTACGCCGTAAATTAGGAAAATAGAAATGACCAAATAATCACCATAACGTTCAACGAGTAGAACCCCTTTCGATTCATGAACACATGTTACCTGTCTCTACGGGGGGAGACAAGTTGTATGTGTGTCCCATCTATGCAGCCGAGAAGGAGAGGTTTCTTCTTGTGTTTGGCGTGGAACTCCTTCGCCACATTGAACTTGGCTTCGGCAGTATGCGGCCAACGAATCCAACGGTTTGAGTTCTCGTAGAAAAAGTTGGAGACGTCCTCCACACACCGACTGACTGTTGCGATGGTAACCTGCTGTGTTTCCGCAATCGTGTGGAAGCCTGCCCCCGTGGCAAAGTATCGTATGGCAAGGGACATCTGCAAAAGGAAAAAATAATGTCGATAATATTGATAAATTGCCATAAATTGCAAAAAGTGAACTGTACATAAATTTGTCAAATGCAAAGCATAGTAGGTAAGCTGAATAGAAATATATTTAAGTAATGGAAAGCTAAGCAAGGACAGGAAAGATGAAGGGATAGGGGGAAGGGGATGAGGCTCTAAATAACACTGCTGTAGTGTATGTGATAGGGAAAAAATCTCACCTGTTGTACATGGGACAGTCCGCCACCGACCTTGGTCCCTTGGTTTCTGCTATATCCTGACTGTGCAAACTCCCTGCCTAAAATTCGGACCCTGTCACGAGTCAGCCTGTACTTAGCTATGAATTTCTCCTCCCTCCACTTAGCCACAGGATCATGGCGGGGCAGGTATTCCTTGCGCAATCGGCCGAGCCGATCCCGCGCCTGCACCTGCGCCGCCATTTTCCATGTGCTCGCACTCAAAGTAGGGCAAAGGTCGGCCGGAAGTAGATAAATAGTCGCTTTTGGTCGCTGAGGATAATCGTCGCTATAGACAATAATCGTCGTTGTAGACATAACGAGAAAAAAAATAGGAAAATCGAGGTGACGGATGAAAAAGTGGAAAAAAATGGGTCCAAAAATGAGATAGGAGGAAGGACGAACAAAGGGAAACAAGAAAAAAGGTTGGGGAAGGAGGGGAAGGAGAGAAGAAGGCCAAATGCACAGTGGTCTGAACGTAAAATGCTTTTGTCGCTGACAAAATTTGTGTTGGTCGGACCCATTTAGCGCAGTCGAAAATAGGCCCTACAACGACGAAAAAGAGCGACAGAAAAGTACGATATATTCGCAGAATACCCTAATTGTAAAGGTTTTTGTCTTTGTTTTACATCGTTGGTGTGCGACATTATCGTTAGGATGGGAAAAGAACGCAATTGTCGTACAAAAATATCTTTATTTGCAATTGTAAAGGTTTGTGTCGCTGTTGGCTGGATTTGTCTTTATCGTTCTATATGTAAGGCCCTCCAGAGCCATGTAAAGATAGTCATTGTTCTGCTGAGTATCGGCGGTTTCACAGGTGCGCAGCGCTCGTGCGAGATACCTACTAATAGGGGCTGATGTCAGCAAAAAGAGAGTCAATATTAGCAATGGAAAGTTGTGTATTGCATCGTAGCTAACATCAAATCATTTTGATATTTTCTGATTCTGGTGGCAAATGTTGCCTATTACAGTATGTGAGATATATGGTTTGAGAAGGGGTACTTTGGATATCTTCAGGCTAATCTAGAAATAATCAAGACAAATCATGCAGTGAAGTAACTCCCCACAACTAGATGAAGCAGTCCAATATGCAACTCTTTCCTTGTCTAAATCAACTTTAGTGGGATTTGGAGAATTCTATGTATGCAGTCGAAGTGTTGGGATTTACAAAATCGGCAGCAGCTCCCTGCTGACAGAAGACTAACTTACAACACTTTCCCACCCATTTTTCGCGTTGTGGGATTTGGCTATGAGGTTTAACACTGCCTCTGGAACGATGGTGAGTCCCGGTGGTGAGTCTAGCAATAAATACTAGCATCACCTGTCAACCCTTTAGACAGAGTCTATAAATGATGGATTCAGTAATTGTACTTAAGATATCCTGCAGTGTATTGTGTACAATCTTCTGTCCACATTAATATACAAATTACAAGCTCACATCTCACGATGTGTCCAGACCCCCAATACCTCCGCAATGCGAGCTATTGCAATATGGGAGCTTTGCTTATAAACCAACTTGCGAGGCTTCCTACACACTTTTGCGAAACAAAATAGGATGTTGGGGTAATGTGGCGCAAACTTTCTGCAATATTGACATTTCGGGAGCACAAATACCAATATGCTCATCTTTTCAGCACAATATAAGTATGCTAAAATTACAACAGAAAATATGGCATTGCTTAAAAACGTTTCACTGCTAATTATGACCCGGATGTTGCAGTTGGTAAGGTTGGGAAAATGTTGCGCATTGTGAAATGGTGGTTTTGAAGCCGATATTGCCATGGTGTATTAGAAGGCCACTATTGATTATTAGACAGTCAATATCGGCCTATCTTAGGGCCATAACCCATTAGCCGACTTGGAGGCATTATCGGCCGATTTACCCTCAACAAACAGACCAACTGCAGTACTTTGTAGTATAATGTTGTGAATATATTGGCCGATAATGCCACCGAATCGGGTAATGGCCCTTAGACATTTCCTGAATTATATCAAAGGACCCCCTGATGCCAAAGTAGGTGCTGTGGCATGTCTCATAGTTTCTGAATAGGGCTCTAACAATCGGAATCGTCTTGTGCAGGTGTAGTGTTTACAGTCATACAGGTAAGCCTGTGATGACTTTTCTTTCATCTTTCTGATAATCAGGAGTATTATGTATGTAATTATTCGAACGGGTTTTACGTAAGACATCTGGGAATAGCCACATGGCTTTGCACAGCCAAAAATAATTTTCTTACCCCAAGAAAATACTAGAATCAAGATTAAATTTTCTTGATTCAAGGAATAAACTCATTCTGAGTTTTTACATGTATCTTGTGTCCAGAAAGGGGAAGCTAAAAAAAAAATCTTATATTTTTCTAGTATTCTTCTAGAAACAAGTATTCAAGATTATTTTTCTTTAGGAATTTTCTTAAAACTGGTCATTTGTGCACCCAACAAGATTATATCTTATATTCCTGAAATAAGAAAGTTCTATTTCTAGATTTAAGATTGCCATGTCTTGAAAATCTGCTCAGTTAAGAATTAACCTGAAACCATGTGTCTAAAGAGTCAATTAGGGCAAAAAATATGCAAGTATACTCTATTATGTGATGGTTATGACCATGCTTAATGCCTTCACCAAATTCCTTTCATTATTTGGGAATTTTATAGGTGTGGAATGTGAGTTCAATTAGGTTCCATAGGGATCAGACTACTAAATAAGAATTATTTTCTTAAATTAAGAACATTAGTTACATGTTGTGCCACAAGAGGCCACCACTATGCAATACAACAACTTTCCTATCAAACAGGGTATACATTTCTGCCTTAAATTAAGTCCCAAAGAAACAGAAGAGGGTAAAAATATGTGGGAAAAGGGGAAATTTGTTAGGGATTAAGTCGATGTAAGAACCCTTGTTCCAGTGAATGAATTATAATAACTATAGGGAAAAATGATAAGAGACACCATTTGCTTGAGAACAGCATTTAGATAAAGGGAAGGATTACCTATCCCATTACATGAGGTGAAATGACTTTGAATAAAGGTCTGTTTGCTTAAACTTCTATTGTAGCTACAAAAAGCTGCATTTAATCTGATGAACCTCTTTCTGATGCTCTGGCATCAATCTGTTCTCTCTAAGTCTAAAATTGAAAATAATCATACCCCTTTCCCAGGCAAGAACATCAATCTTGTTTATTTACTCAAATAAGAAATTAAAACTTACTTAAGGTTGATCGCTACTCTTAACTTTGTATCCATGAAATATCCTGTTTTTTCCCCCAAAGGTAGCTTATATCATTCAGAAATGGAAAATGTAAAAAAAATGGGGGGGTCCCGAGCTACTTTTTTTATTACAGATTTTTGAAAAAAAAAAGTATTGTCAGTTTTTGCCAAAAATTACAAAAAAATGGGAAATTTTCATGATTTTTTTTCTTAGTGAACCAATGCCCACATTAATTTTGTATTGCACATAAATAATCCTAGGTCATGTCTTTTAAGGGGAAAAATAAAATCATGGTCCAAAAATGTACTTTTGTATGAAAAAACGGGATGGTTTTATGACGAAAATTCAAATTTAATGCATAATTCTTCAGCAATATCTAAATATCACTGAAAAAAATCCATGAACTTTTTTTTTTATTTTTTCAAAAAATTGTTTGGAGCAATAGCTAACATTTTAAAGGAATTTTGATAGGTGGTCCCGGGCATATTTTTATGGTTTTGGGCCTTTGAAGTTAAAAAATAATGCAAAACTGGACTAAATTTCATATTTAAAGCCTAAAATAATGGGTAAAATGGCAAAAATCGGGGTATGAAATGGTTCTATATCCTACCCTTGGTTATTTTAAAGAACCTGATGAGATCTATATCTATCTAGATCATGATTTATTGATTGATAAGTCCAATATTCTAACTTTTATAGAAAATAGCAAATATTATTGGCTATAAATGTATCAAATTTTCAAAGTCCAATAAAATGCTCAATTTTGCTCAAAATTAGCTCATCTTTTGATATGCCTTTGTAAGCATGTATATGTATCTAGTTTTTGTAATATCAGCTCAATCTGATACATTTAAGCTATATGCGCAGAGACCTGCGCAGTGCTCCATTTTCAATGACTAGCGATCAACCTTAAGAAAAGGGTTTTCTAGAAAAAAAGGTCCATTCCGTAAGAAATATTTTCTTATTTTGAGAAATATGTCAGGAAATATCATCTTGATTCCAGTATAAAATACTTGATTTAAGAATTTCTTTCTTGTTTGTTTTTCTTGTTTGTTTTCCTTACTCTAAGTATATTAAACTCAACCATGCTTTCAAGTAAAATTTTGTTATCCTACGGACAAACTTGTTTTAAGTTTATTCTACTTAAAACAAGAAATATTTTCTGAAAATGAGAAAATTATTTTTGGCTGTGTGGTAGTGGTGCTATTTTAAGCTTTGGCTCAGCGATCTCGAAAAAACAGTTTCAAAGAATAATGATTAAAACAGATACTGCACAGATCCTGAGGATGAAAAAGGAAAAGGTATCTTTCAATACCTTACTATATACTAAACACCAATGATTTATTTATGTCTATACTCTTGACTATGTTTGAAACATCTTCAACATAGATCTATGTCTACTTCTAAGTCACTGCGATCGATATAATAGTGTTGGTTTAAAGGGAACATATCCTAATTGGGCCAAATGGATGAACGGGTTAGACACTAAAGCCAATAGCACATTATAAAAATTAGTGTGGTGCGTGAACCCAGCACAACTCAGCATCAGCATCAGCATCAGCATCAGCAGGGATAATGACGTCATCATGGTGGACGCACGCTAAGAAATACGGGGAGTACAATATTGGTATCTACACACACAATAGGAGTAGGATTCAAAATGAATCGACACATGGTGGACCATGAAACACTTCTAGAGACATTGTGAGGTAGAATTAGGCAAGCAGAGGAATAGGAGAGGGAATATCACGAGAGAACCGGCACCACAGGTGACGGTCACAACAACCACCCCCCCCCCCCCCCCCCCACACCGAGAGCCCGACAGCACCATGGCTGAAAGAACCGACACTTCCAAAAGGAAGAAAGTAGGGGATCAGGAAGCCACAAGAGTAACCAGGAACAAGACAAAGGAGATGGAGGACAAAACTTCTCTCCAAGACGACTCGATTGAGGAATACGAGGATACACTGGAGGAATCCGTGCTGAGCGATAATGGAGGTCAGTCGCCATGCAGCACTCCAGTCAACAAACGAGGGAACGGTAAGGGAAGCCCAACTGTCAGAGGGGCCACGCCGAGTCCCACTACCAGTGAACCCAGCCCCAAGAAAGCCCGATCCAAATTTGAAAATAAACAATTTTCTGAAATTTCTGACCTACTTAGTGGACTCTATGAAAAATTGGACAAAAATGAGGCCAAATTAAATAAGAGGCTCACTTCAGTTCAAAAATCGATTAACAAAAATATCAAAGAGGTCAGAACTGATTTAGATCAGCACATAGCAGAGCAGACAGCCCTGAATGTGGAATTTGAAAAGAAAATCAGTAATATTGACAATGAGGTCAAATCTGAAGCCACGATTAGACAGGAGGGCCTAGACGCTCTCAGACAGGAACTGATGGAAAAAATGGGCAGGGAAATTAGTGAAAAGCTCAGTGAGCAACACATCCACTTCACTAAAGAAATAGAGACACTTAGAAGTGAGGAAAAGGCCTCTAGGGAAGCCTTGGATAGGCTAGTAGCCAAAGACTTGTCGGACACAGGGAAAATTAAAGAGCCACCCCCCCCCCACCCAACCACCCACCAGACAGAGGGGAGTCTTCCAAAGCAGGGAGGGTCTACCTGTATGAAGCTGATGATAGGACTATTATCATACATGGAGTTAACCACACCCCCAATGAAAGCCTAGAACGAATATTAGGAAACATGTTCCGTTCAAATGGCATCAAAGTTGACATACATGACGTATTAAGCTGTGAAAGGGTGGGACGAATGATGACAGCTCGCCCCCCCATCAAACTAGCTTTTTCAAGCCTAGATGTGCTATACAGACTGCTCAACAAAAGAAGTGACATTAGAAGTAGGAATCCGTGGAGGAACATCTCTATAGAAATGTATGAGAATCCACTAGTAAGACGAGCCAAAAGGATCATCAAAGGCGTCATTGATGCAAACAAAGCCAATGACGCCATCACGGTAAAACCCACAACTGAAGGCGTAACCATCCAGAACAAGTTCTACTCCTTCCAGAACATTGATGACATCCCACGAGAATTCATTCCAGGGCGTAAACGCAAGCGAAATGTAAACATCAACCTGAATGAAGAAGACGTGGAACCCCCTACTGGTGATGACGTCAGAGGGAATCCCGACGAGAAGCCACGCCGCGTTCGAGTGACAGCGTGTGGTATAATATTCAATGGGGAGAAGGCTAGTTTCTCTAACTTCTACCCAACCAAATTCACTGTCCCCAGAGAGGGAGCTGACCCACAGGAATTTAATAGTGTTGAGCAGTTCTACCAGTACCACAAATGCCTAGCCTTTGATGAACAAGAAAAGGCTGAAGCAGTGCTGAAAACAAAAAAGGCTGCACGTATGAAGGCCATAGGAGACTCCATAGACATGCCCACGGGATGTCAATGGTCGAAAGACAGTGAGAGCAAGCTTGAAACAGGAGTAGGCTACAAGTTCAGACAAAATGACGAGGCTATGCAGGAATTGATTGACTCACATCCACAGAACCTGATTGAATCCACAGTTGATGATTTCTTTTCTGGTGGATTCCCATATACCAGCTCGGTATACGACAACAAAAACAGATACATGAACAATCCAAATCGAGGTCGCAACAAGATGGGAAAAATCCTAATGCGACTTAGAAAAAAAGTGAGAGCCGAACGCGGCCTACCGGCCGATGAATCAGCTGATCGGGTCACTGACCCACTTACGGGTGACCCACTTCCAGCACCCGGGACAGAACAGCAACTGGTAGCGGCGCAGACAGCGAACGATTAAGAATCCCGAAGATCTACCGGTTTTCAAAGACACGCTAAATAATGGACTATAAGGACTACCTATCCCGAGATAGAATGCCACAGGCATTGAGAAAGTAAGACGATGTATAAACTTAATTTGATTTGTATTGAGCTCTCTTTGTCATATGAATAATGGGCGATAATAGGGGCAGATGCCACTAAGCAATGAACTGATTCAGTATTATGATCAATCTCCCAACAGACCGGTAACAACACTCGTGATTGGTGACGACCGACTACGACCCATAGATAGGGAACTGCGTATCTGGTTGAGAGGGGACGTAACCATAGTCGCACTGAGCGAGCTAACTCTAGTGATGGCCGGACACTTCATAATGGACGAGCACAATAGAGATCTCCTACCAAGCCAGGTGATATGCATCGCCCTGGAAATAGACACTGAACGTGACAAGCTTTACTTCCAACTGATAGTTGAAGAACTACAAGTCAAGTACCCAGCATACACCGTAATTAAAGGGCACCCCTTTGATGCACACTCACTCTCCATGAACATTAAGAGCGTGTTGTAAAGAAACTACCGGTAGTCTCATCATTGTATCATGGTATTTGTTAACTAACAATCACAAATGTAGCATTGGTCATACAAGCAATCCACTGTAACTAATATTGTTATATGAATACAAAATTGATGTAGAGACTCTATGAATTTAGATGTAGGCCTATTGAAAAAGGATCCAGATCTATTGAAAATAGACTTAGGTTTAAGTAGGTGTAGGTATTGACGTTAATATTGTACTCACCCCCCAGGGTTATTATAATTGTAATAATTATGTACCACTGCCACAAAATGGCTAACGGTGGATATGTAACTAGGGGACGAGGGTGTACCGGTAAAGGGAACATGGGTAGATACAGCCACACGCGATCTAAAATAAGGGCATGGCCGCGCTATAAACAACATGTTTAGTCACATACTACCTAAAGGATTCAGGGTGGTGTATCTGAATACGAGAAGCATAAAAGATAAACTGGAGGAAATCCAGGAATGTATACCGGATCTTGACATTTTCTGTGCCAGTGAAACATGGTTAAATGAGAACTCTGAAGATACAGACATTGTATGGGATGGAATGACGCTGTATAGAATGGACAGACCCACGAGAGCAGGGGGAGTGCTGGTTTTTGTAAACAATGATTTGGCAAATTATGCTAAGGTGAACTCAGAATGCACCTTTGTGAATGAAAACACTGAAGTTATAACCGTTGTTATTGATAAGCCTAATCTCAAAAAGAAAGTGATTATGAGTCTGTACCGACCTCCCTCAGGGAACACAGCGGCTTTTGTAACCGACATAGAAAAAGTGTTAGACAACTTTAACATGAACAACTATGACATCTTTGTCGGTGGCGACTTTAATGTTAACTTCGCAACACCTGATGAAACAAAAGCTAGTCAAGTCATACAAATGTCTCAAATATACAAACTTGATGTACTGATAGACAAATACACTCGACCTAATGATAATGTGTCGGGTGGAACTGTCATAGATAACATATTATGCAATGCTGATAACATCATTAGTCACAAGGTATTAACAGCACTAATTAGTGATCACCTACCTATAGCATGTGTGCAAAAAAAGGCCAGGAATGTCAATTATGTTACTGAATTCCAAGGTAGAAGCTACAAAAACTATGATTGTGATGATTTCTCTGACTGGTTGCTGTATCACAATTGGGTTCCTTTCTACAGAGAAAAAAACCCTGAAGCTCAATGGGATATGTTAGAAAATAGAATACTGGCGTATTTAGATGAATATTGCCCTGTAAAAACTATTAAAACCAAAGGCAGAAATGCAACATGGCTGAACAGGGAAATAAAAGAGGTGATTGTTGACAGACACAACAAGATGTTACGGTACATGGAAACAGGTCAAGCTCTTTATTTTAGGCAAGCAAAATTCCTAAGAGTTAGAATTAACAGAATGAAAAAACAAATCATCAAAGATGGAATTGATGATGCTTTTAACGATAAAGATGATGGACATAGAGAATTTTGGAAAAAAATTAATGCGCTTCTAAAACCTACTACAAAAGGTAGCAAAGCTGACTTTGTACACCATGATACCGGGTTTAAGGTACAACCAGAGCACTGTGCAAACTACTTCAATGAGTTTTTCTCAGGTATTGGTGAGAAAATGGCCGATGATATGGGTTATAATGTTGCTGACTTCCCAGGAGTGCAGTATGATGTAAACAATCAGGGGTCTAAAATAAAGGTCAGTTATGACGAAGTAGAGAAGATGATTGAAAACATAAACATCAATAAGTCAAGTGGAATGGAAAACATAAGCGCCAAGGTGCTCAAAGACGCCCTACTTTGCTTAATACCACATGTGCAGTGTATTTTTCAGAATTCTATTAACGAAAGTATCTTCCCAAAAAAATGGGCTATCAGTATGGTAGTACCTATTCCAAAAAGTGGGGACTTAAAATCTATATCAAACTGGCGACCCATAAACCTTTTACCACTACCGGGAAGAATGTTAGAAAAATTAGTACACAAAAACATCCTTAATCATCTAGAGTTTAATGGACTTCTCACACCAGCACAATATGGTTTTAGGCCAGGTATAGGTACGGCGGATGCGATTTTCGATTTTGTTGACCATATCTTCCAAGAAATTGAAATAGGTAATCAACCTTGTGCAGCCTTCATCGATGGATCCAAGGCATTCGATAGCGTAAATCACCTAGTACTGTTAAAAAAATGTAAATCTTTAAAAATGCACGAAACCACTTTTAAATGGCTAGAGTCGTATCTTGGAGACAGACAACAAATGTCACTTTTAAATAATGTCAAATCTCAGCGTAATAGTGTTAAATATGGTGTTCCACAGGGTTCCTCCCTCGGGCCTCTACTTTTTTTAATATTTATTAATGACTTCCCACAGAACATAACTAATTCCAAAGTTTACATGTACGCAGACGACATTGTTTTGGTTGCCAGTACAAACACATTTGAGCAGTCTGAACAGCTACTAAATGTAGATATGGCGAAAACAGCTAAGTGGTGTAAAGAAAATTGCCTAACCATAAACAAAAAGAAGACAAAAGTTATGAGGTTCGTCAAAAATAACTACCAACTGCCTGTCCCGCCTTTAACTGTAAGGATTAATGACACATTGTTAGAAGAGGTAACTAACTACAGATATTTAGGTGTCACTGTAGACAAACGTTTCTTATTTAAAGATCATGTAAACGGACTACTAAAGTCACTAGGCCATAAGTTACATTTATTAGGAGGTATTAGAAAATACGTCGACGAGGATCAATGTCTCTTGATTTATAAGCAGAAAGTTATACCGTTCACAGATTACGCGAGCTATATTATAGACTGTACAACAAATGATTTAATTGAAAAAATACAAAAAGTACAAAACAGAGCACTGAGAATATGTCGATATTCAAACATGTACGAGCGCACGTCTGTCACAGCGCTACATCAGCATTTTAATATCTCAAAACTTGACCAACGCAGAGTAGTACACTTAGTCATGCACATGTATAAATTAGCAAAGAAAATTGGTTTCCAAATTGATGAGAACATGAGAAGGACGAGAGCTGATCAAAAAATCAAATTTGTAATTAAGCCCTGTAGATATGTTAGCACATCAAAAAGTCCTTGGCATAGGGGTGTCAGCTACTGGAACAAACTGGACGCTGAAACACAGCAAATTGGTGAAAAAATAGCTTTTAAAAAAGCGATAAAAGATATCCAAGTAGTCAAGAAATAGGTAAAAGTGCTTGTCGTGTAATTAGACTACACCCTGGAAAGTGATATGTGAACAAACCACTATAGCGTGGTACAAACATATGGTACATAAGAAAATTGTACGCGATCATAGTGATTACTTTGAAATGTTAGCTTAGTGTTGGCTTTAGGGAAGATATAAATACAGAATGAATAGATGTTAAAATTTATGGGACACGCTGCATACACATGGGCACTGGGGTAATGGTACACCTACGACCTTAGTAGGGTTTGTATAATATTTACTATTATAACTGTTTGTATGTAAAATGCTCTTTTCTCTTATGTAAAAGTTGTATAAATATATCATCGAGTAATGACACAAGTCGAAAATATTATTATGTAATATTAACAATAAGATGTCTGAAATTTTTTTTTTTATTGTGCGAAAAGGTTGACAAACCATAAATGCCAATTACAATGTAGTAGAACTGTAATGTATGACCATTGTAGACTACCCGGTACCTGTTTACATAGCGACGCCTGCGATTGTATGACAAACAAGTGAACTATTGGATTAATATATACTTGAAAACTGGCTGAAACAATAAGCCACTGTACCTAATATTGATGATGAGAAACAGGTTTTCCAAAATATATTATTATATGATACATATAGCTGAATGTCGAGGGTATGGTCAACCCCATATTGTGAAGGAAGACCACCACCGTGATTCTCAATAAAACTTTTTAAAACTCAAAACTCAACTCAGCCCTGATTGTGCTGGGTATCGGAACTCAGTCCAGATAATGCAGTCCTAACTTCAAAAGTCCATTTCTGAGATGTCTCTTGACCTACTCGGCATTGTCCTTTACCTGCCGAGCCTTGCCCCCCCCCCCCCCACCCCATTCCACATTCCATCTTTTCAGTCCAAGTCACATTGGTTTGTAATGAGGTTTGACATTTTCAACCTTAGAATTCCACCTTGGTTTTCATTTGGGACCTCTATGAGAAAGGTCAGCGCCCTTCGCATATTACAAGGGCCTAATGTTGAGGCATTCTGAACAACCTATGGTTCACTGAAACCAATTATTGGTTTAGAAGGTCCCTAAATCTGATAGTCTTAACCCACATGGACTTAGT
The DNA here is from genome assembly GCA_947462335.1 of Harmothoe impar. Lineage (NCBI taxonomy): Eukaryota > Metazoa > Annelida > Polychaeta > Phyllodocida > Polynoidae > Harmothoe > Harmothoe impar. The sequence continues at coordinate 80,157,683 of OX381705.1, forward strand.
ATTTCATACACTGACACTATTGATGATGATATCAATGCACAAAGGGTATTACTACAAAAGTGTTCAATAAGGTATGATATCTTGTCGAAAATATGCAATGACACAATTGCTCTTGATACACGACTAAATTAAGTTCTCTGCATAGTAGGTGAATCATTGATAAGCATAAATATACTACACAGAAATGGAAATCCCTTCCGTAGATCATTATAGGTAAAATGTAACCCTTAATTCCTAACAGATGTCTCTGGACAAATGGTTTATGAGAGATTAATGCCTTGAAATAAAACTTGAAAAATACATATATACATAAGGTATTCTATTCTATTCTCCCTGCGCCAGGAAAGTTTCTGAATAGTCTGTATTGTTTTAAAGAAAGGACAAAACCGACAGAATCCTTTTTCTTATGTTTTTTTTTGTTTGTCCTGTATACCATGCATATATATGTAGACTGAGACATTGACTGAGTCGTCAGGTTCCATGTAGGGTGTAGGATAACACCTGACGACCATATACACCACCCCAGTATCATGTCAGCATCCACAGCACGCTGTGATGGATCAGATGTCCACATGATAGAGCAGGAGGATGTAGGGCTGAAGGAGGGGGGCAGGGGTTGACTAGGCCGGGGGCAGAGTAGACTGCAGAGATAGGAAACAAGAGTCAGCTCCTCCTGCATGACTCCCTCTTGCGCCCTCTTATGCATATAATATATATAGGAGTGCGTGAAACATGTGAAATTATTTTACCCGCCCCCCCCCCAAGAGGGGTCGTATCCCCACACCCTCCCCCCAGTAAATAAACACCCAAAGAAGTCCCCAGCATTATTGTTTAAAAATGGCTATCCCCTTATAAATATAATTATAGACATCTCATAGGCTCATCTAGGTACCTAATGTATCATGCTTTTGGTGGAATCATGAACTACCTATGGTCATCTTAGCAACTGGAGTTCCGGAACTAAATTTAAAATGTTGAAACTACACTGATTCATATTTTATCAGTAAGATAATTGTCACGACTATACTAGATGTGACTTTTGACTCTATTTACTTAAAATTTACTACATTAGCTCCTTTTAAAATGGGGACCTTGACGCTGATTTAAGAGCGAGCCAGATGAAGGCATGGTAAGGGATGGTGGGATAGGATGAGGCGTAGGTCCAGGGGCGGAGAATACACGGATGGAAAAGAGGGAGAGAGGCATATGGGGAAAGAAGAAGACAGGATTAGGTAAAGGGGGAGGCTGGGAGAGAGGGAATATGCAGGGTGTTAAATGGTTTAAGGATTTATCTATACTAGTAAGTGTGTGTAGAAGCACACATATAGCTACATAAAGCTAACTCATCTTTGGCTGTGCAAGGTTGTGTGTGATGGAATGAGAAGGTATATCAAGAATGTATGGGTTGTGTCTGGGGTTAGAATGCTATACAGAACCCTATAGGTAGGCCTGGTGTGGGGGTGTGGAGCAGGAAGGTGCTATGTTAGGCACAGTGCCTGTCACACAGTAGCAGAAGGTGGAGGGGCTGGCAGACAGCCCTGGCCGCCATGGAGGCACTCCCCAGCCTTGTCCTCCAGGCTGTGGGCGTCACGCCAGCCTTACCTGGCTTCTGGTGTCGGCTCCTGTTACCTGGCAGCTAGGTGGGGGAAGTCCCTACTACACCTTTCTCCTATCGTGTACACATATCTTGAGACTATATATAATACTTGTGAAGAGACGTTTATCTCTAGTGCAAGGAGACTAGTTTCCCCGTTGGTACCCATTGCCTAGTATGTAAAACCTATAATGCAAATATGTAGTTATCTACACTCTGAAGAACTACATGATGACAATTCAATAGACCTGACTTTTGTCCTTTCTGTACTCTTTGAGAGACTGGACCACAGACCAACAAAGGTACACATTGCAACAGGGATCCTATTGGCGGCCAGACACACAGCTGTCTCTTATTTTATAATGTGACCTGCAGTCTTAAGTCTTGTCTTTCTTTCCAGAAAGTCTTCTGTGGCATTTGAGTTGAGTGTTTTCTCTACCTTCAGCCGTTAGCCTATTTATAGCCTTTAGATATGTACAGTAGGTATTACATATCTTTTAGGGGGCGCTATATTATAACAGAACGGGTAACTTATTCTTTTGGTACTATCAGGCTAATAGAGCCATTCTCTATCAGTTGTATACATATATATGTGTGTATAAACAAGACACCACTTGCTTATATGAATGAAATTCGCCTCTATATAATTATACATGAATACATTTTTCATGTCAAAAAGCACTCTGGTGCTTCTTTGGTTTCTCCCTGTTCTCACCATTATCCAACCATCAAAATTCAGCATCGCTGAAACCAGTGTGAATTCCGAGCTGCCAGCCATGTTGTTGCTTGCATTGAAGGGTGGCGTGAATGTTTTTTCTAGTCGGAGATCACATTAAGAAATAGTATTATGCAACCATCAGCAGTTTACAGTTTGAGGCTTGTCTGGAAATCGTCCATTCCTATTTTGTCTCCACATTTACCAAAATTTGTCGATTGCAGAATTTGTAGGTATTCAGCTTCCAATGTGTTAAGCCTCATCTTCAGGGCATGCATGATTTAAGAGGGTAGAGTTTTACAACTGCCCCACTTTTCACACCGATCTTTTTAGTGCTTCAGTTCAATGCTGGTAAGAGGATGGCCTCGTCAGGCCATGCCATACAAGGGACTTGTAGGACCACTAGAAGTTGGTATACTGTGAACCACTGTCATCCCACATGCAAAGCAAGCACTCTACCTCTATCCTGCCCGACTCTGGGGTACCTAGTCTGGTAAACATAAAGAGTCACTGCCTGATCACTGATGCTTATGGAACCTTTGTATTAGCTGAAATGATTGAGCCGATGCATGGATGGGATTGGAAGGTATTAGTATGCAGCAATGAAGACTCAAACGCTTGCACCGAGCCTAATCGCTGGCGGAAATCGTCATGCCGCTCTCAAAAACACCAGGAAGGGATCGGGTGGCCGATCAGGTAGACCAACTGGGATAAGGGGGTGGGAGGAGATGGGATGTGGTCAGGGAGCGAGTGGGGGCGGGATCGTGTGACATGCGGTCGTGTTGTGGTGCTCCATGTTCGTGCATAGACATGAGACGTGTAGCAGGAACCCAACACAGCATCCCATGTCTGCCCCATAAGAGGAAGCATGGGTGAAGATGGAGGGGGTGTGGGGAGGGCAGGTTACCCTGGTAGGGCTAGGGGAGAGGGGGAAATGGGGCAGGGTACCCTGCTGGAGCTACACTTCGAAAATGTGAGCGTCAGCCTGATGTAGGCTTTGTCGCAAAAAGTACTTACTTATTAAAGTCAAGCACTTTCCAGGGTCTGGTAATGATGGACCTTGATTTAGTAGCTGGACTATATTTAGAGGCTGTGTCCCACCGACTGTCTGACAAAATGGCTCGAGAGTCTCCCCCCCCCCCCTTTCCTATGGCACTGGACAGGGGAGATGGAATAGAGGGGGAGGGAGCCCTGGTATGTATAGGAGATGAGAATGGAAGAGGTGGAGCAGAGGAGTTGAGAAAGGGGATAAGATGCAGACGGACAGACAGAAGAGGGAGGTAAGAAGGAAGAGTAAATATGGAGGTAACACTAAGACAAAGTGGAGGCATATCATAAGGCAGCAGGTCACTAAAGAAGGTATAATAAATGAGAGGTAGCCAGAGCAGCATTTTGTGTGCAGTAGGGAGCTTTTAGAGAAATCTGGGGGAGGGCAGGAGGCAAGAGAAAAATCATATAGGGTGGGGCAGACCAGCAGGAGGTAACATACATGCAGAAGGAGGCAATACCTTAATGATAAGTTATGTATCACTAACAAACTTTCTTTTATAGTATGGTAAAACGTTACAGTTGAGCGATAGATAAATGCCCATTTAAGTGATAAGCATTGAGGCTACATGGAGATTACAATGAAGGTTTCTAATTTATTTTTAGGGAAAACTTTCCCGATGTATACAGTCTGTCTACTACTACCAGGAATAAGAGGTTGCATAAGTTAATCTTCTAATTAATTCAGTTAAGAAATAATCTCTAACCCAAGTAATACTTGCAGTTCGATGAACTAGAGTAAGAACTAATAGGAAATATTGTTTGCAGATACTAAAAGACTGCATTGACCCCAAAAAAGTATTATAACTTAGATTACTGTATTGTGCAGCATCCCTCGATAGCCACAGTAATATAATTTCCTCAGCAAAGAAGATGATAGGGGAGAGGATCACCAGATCATGACTCCCTACCCTCCCCTCCCACCCTAACCCTCCCCAATCTCCCCGCCTAAGGGAGGTAAGTTTCGTCTTGACAAGTGTCCTGAGATGCCCTTTCCTTGTAGGTGTTCTCTCCTTCTATCCTCATGTTTCAGCCACACCCCATGCAGACCCTCTGCCTGCCCCTCTCTCACTGCCAAGCCTCACATTACCATACAGACACAGAAAGACCTCCTCCTGAAGTCACCTTGAAACTGTAGCCAATAGAGGACAAGGGGGTAAGCACACCAGACGACGCTATCTATACCCCCCCCCCCGCCCTTATCACCCCAACTCCCAAGCCGATCAGCCGCTGGCAGTATAGGGGGGGAAGGTAATCACGCATGCTCATATCATGCTAGTCTTACGACCAAGGTCTATACAGTGATTCCACGTAGTGCATTCAATTTGAACTGTATAATGTATATTGATGCGGGGGGCGTGTAATTAGACAATTTTTAATCATTGAATTTCAGAATGTAAAGATACACTTGGGATTACACATTTGGCTAACTGGTATTGAATTTGGCTAATCAAGATTGATACAAATTCGCCAAATTGGCTAATAGAAAATACACCCTCGCATTTATCATAATGATATCGTATTACAGGCACAGTCTGACTTATACCTGTGTAGACCTATAACAAGGACACAAATAGCCACATAATTTTTGAGAAGGGTGGAACCCCGCCCCCGATCTCTGAGGAGTCAACTTTGTCCCTCTACTACTGATGAAATGACGTTGGCGGATAAAATATAAGAAGGATGTTGAACTACCGGTACTTCTAGGACAGATTGTATTGGTCAACGTGGACTTTGAGTTTACTGGTTCCAAGAACTGTTAACTCTCATTAAGGAAATAGCATCTGAAATGTAAACCGGTCGTACCTAACAGGTTTATTATTTAATCATAGAGGACAGATCAATTTCTCCCAGAGCGTCTAGGAAATTCCTGAGTCACTTTTGCAGAGGTACTACTGTCCACTCATTACAGGAATACAGGTAAATTGATGTTATGTACTTGGTTAGCATAGTGACAATGAATAGTGCTGACCTGCATGTATTTCAACACTTATTGTTTTGTCAATGCCTTTTGTGTGAGGCCCAGGTTCAGTCAATACTGGCTATAATGTATCACACCGGATTTTTCAGTCCTTTGAACAAACCTTGTGCATTACACTGTACAACAAATTTTCAAAAATTGGAAAAAAACGGGACCAGACATTATTTTTATGTATTTTGACCTGGGGAATTCAAAAATATCGTCTATAATTGTGTGGTAAGTCTCAGTTTTCAGATTTTCACATGATCTTATTTTGTATAACCGGTTAGAGCTTATAATACACTATTTGATCAAAAAGTAGGAAAAAGCTTCTTTTCATGTAAATCTTATTTTTAACTAGATACATTATCAATACATTACTGATCTGTTATAGAAATAAGTACTCTTGGTGAATAAATAGGTCTAAAATAACAGTTTGAAACTTATAAATAGTGCTTAAAAAAGGACGCTTTGTCTTTCTATTGTATTCCCCATCGAGACCACCTCTGACCATATTCCAGCAATGTACCTGGCTAAAATGTCATATAAAAATTAATTAGATTTTATGGTCAAATAATTATGCTCATAAAAGGATACCTTTTAGTAGAAATTTGGTTCTGAAAGGAATTTGCAAGGCTGTTGTTTTCCTTTTTGCGATATTCATGACATTTTCAATATAATAGAACCAAAATCCAATATTTTGACTAGGGGAATGGCTGCCATGGTAACCAGAAACTGGCCTTTGTATCATTTTTGTCTTAAAAGTACATTATAGATGTAGAATTTTAATACTAAATATGTAACACCAATGACCTATCATTGTATTCGGCAAAAAGGGGTATCCGAGCAATTTTCTGTCTATTTACTCTTTTTGGGATTCTAATGCCGATGGGGGCTAAAAACAGGAATAATAGCTTCCCTAAAGGTCAGAAGGGGTCACAATTGTGATCTTAGTAGTTTAAAAAAAATGCTATATCGTTTTAGGATAAATTTATATGTTTCAAGGTATTTTTTCAATTAATATCGGTAAAATATCACTAATTTAGATTCATAACCTGGTTTTATGGTCTTTTACCACTAAATATGCTTCAGAGTCATGTTACCTCTGCCAGGCAAACAAAATTGACAATTTTTTATGAATGCTGTCCATGCTGTTTATTGGTCGGACTATGTATTCAGTAGTAGACCGACAAATAATCATGGTTAGAATATCTTGAAACTGAGACTTATGGGGCATTTTTTACCATCATATTTGGATTCAGTGACCTCAAATTAGTCAAGTCAGGAAGGTCTGCCCCCGTCTTTTCTTTCGTCGTTGCACAGTGAATTATCAAACAGTATGACATAAAAAACAACTAAATAATCCAAACAAAGATAGGTCATTTAAGAAATAAGGCAACGTGCACGATGCACCACCGCGCACTGAGCAAATGAATAAATCAAAAAGGTAAAGCCATTCATGTTGGCAGTTCAAAGATGAGCATTAGGCTTTGTCGACTGGGAAGGTAAGGAGAGACTCACACTTGAGGTTAAACAGAAAGCTGACGTGGGTGGGCCGGCTCCTTGAACTTTCCCACTCTAGTCTGTATCCAGGGTCCTAAAACGGGTTCCAAGAACTTTGAGCAACTCATTATGAAAGTGTCCCCCACCCACTCATGTCTCACTCTATCATGGGGGGTTAACAAACTGTCAGAACCGTAAGACTATGACAAAAACACCTGAGAGAGGTAACGCTAATTAGTAGACATGACTTGTATTAATCATTGTACCATGTGACCATATGGCTGGCGTCAGAGAATGTATCTTATTCTATGAATCTAGATTATGTCTAGGTACATACCTGTACTTCTAGGTGTTTGTCCTGATGTCTGGTTGTAGCGTGTATGGAGACTTCAGGGCTTCACATCCAGAGGTCCTGGGCTCAAGAGGTGCTGATAGACTCCACATCCCTCCTAGCCTCTTGAATGCCCCTTAAATGTCTTATCAAATTAGATTGATTAAGAGTTGAGGAAAACAGTATTGTCATCAATCGTGGAAATACCACTAGGATTGTGTATGTTTTATTGTGGACGTATGTTATGACAGGTGTTTCAGAAAAGACAATAACATGTTTCAGGAAGTGTTTTTTGATGAGTCTGATAAGAAGACAGTTGTCTACCTGACTCTTTCCATCAGGCCAAACTTTTACTTGCAAATTTCAGCAACGACTCACCGACAACAGCGTCAACTCACAGACTATCAAATCGACTCTTAAATATAGTGTTTGTTATCACTTTGAGCTTTGTAAGCCACATGGCTCAGACTATATCTGGCTTATAACTATTTCCCTGTATCTCATTTGAGGGCCTAAACTAGAACTGGCTTAAGCTCTTTGCCATTATGTTAGAGAAAGACAGTAATCGTATAGTTCTATGACAGCTATCTCCACTTATTCTGCATCACCATAAAGTTCACCATAACTCAGGGGGATTCAGCAGAATGTTTTTCTCTGTATGCTGGCTAATGCATTTTAGGATAATCGGTAAGGTAATCCTAGACTGCAGAAAGAGTTTTACCTCATCCTTAAAAATTAAATACAAGCAAACTTACATAAGCAGCTATTTCCTGCCATGTTCAGAACAGATAACTACGATACTGATCCATGCTTTCAAAATCATATAGATATCCTGGCATGCATTTCTTTATAGAGGATTGCATGGTTTTCATAAACCTATACACTGCAGAAAAGGTGTTTAGATCTTAAACACAATCCTACCCCGTATTTGTCCACATAAATATGTTCCTAAACATGCTTAGGCCAATCATGTGTTCAGCTCAGTGGTTAGAGATTAATATATTTAGGAGGACATATTAAACTTATGATAAATTATATACTGATGGCTGCTCTACGCTGGACATCAAAGTATCAGACAAAATATAGGCTGAACTGTCTCCTTACTCAATTTATGATTTAGTCTGCCCACAGTTGAAGCCACAAGTTGTTAGAGGCAAGAGTCTTGGCAAAGGTGACAGTGGAAGAAGGGGAGATTCTTTCTGTATTTTGAAGTGTCATGCAATATGGATCCCTCCATCTCCGGCTGCAGATCTCAAACAATATTCATCGCTCTGGCCATCCCTGTAGACTGTGAAATGCCAGTTTGTTCTTTGTGCAAGTCTGAACGGTATCCAGACAATTCGTCCACTCCCCCAACTCGCCCACTACCATGTCGCCCACTCACAAAATCGCCCACTACCATGTCGCCCACTTACCAAATCGCCCACTTACCAAGTTGACCACTTACCAAGTCGCCCACTTACCAAGTCGCCCACTTTGGCTTAATCAACTGATCCACAACCTTTTTTTTTTCTCTTTCCCCTCCGAGAATTTTCCTTAAAAAAATGTTTCCAAGTATAAAAAAAAAAGACATCATTTACGTATGCCCTTGCATATATGCACCCATATATATATATATATATATATATATATATATATATATATATATATATATATATATATATATATATATATATATATAAATAGTTCCCTTTATCAAATGACGATTAGGTGAAACCATGAGTAATAACACAACAAGTTAATTGTAGTAATTGTCTCGACAATCTGGCGCTTATACGCCCCTTATTTATTAAATAAACAACAAAAAGTTTTTTGGCGAGGGTAGATGTGGTCACGTCGGCGGTCAGATAGGTAAGACCGGGCCCCTGTCCCTGAGCTCTCCAGGTAGGGTGATATGAGCGCCCCTGTGGCGGGATCTGGAACTACCCCCTGGGGCCATCTAGTGACCAACATTGTAAATATAATAAGTCAGGCCAATATGCACAGGCCTGCCCTCTGGTGAATTGTCAAGACTCCTCTTTATACCACCATAACCCCGAGAGTTATAGCGCTCATAAATAGTTCCCTTTATCAAATGACGATTAGGTGAAACCATGAGTAATAACACAACAAGTTAATTGTAGTAATTGTCTCGACAATCTGGCGCTTATACGCCCAACCTCCAAGCAAGATTGTTCTAGTGAAGGGTTAAGTCATAGTTCATGTTATAAATTTCAAAAAGGCAGTGGCCACTTTATCCTTGGACACTTTGTCCTGGAGAGAGTCTTGTAAGTAGAGTAGCACGGCTAAACTCTTCCAGTCCCCTCTTGTCTTAATGTCTATTAAACTAACACCAATGCTGTGCAAATATGTGGCGCCACCTCTCCTTAAACTGTGGCTAGAGATTTTTCCTTGCAATCCCAACCTACCAGTTAAGTCCTTCAGTGTGGCGGAAAACTTGGTGTAGGTCATGGGCACACATCTCCCATTGTCCTTATACTGTAGTAACATTTGAGTACCGGTAACTCCAGTACGGCGCATTAAGGCCTTAATATGATATTCAACACAAAACACAGATCTTTCCATCCTAGAATATGGGATTTCCAACACTCGTTCACCATATTGGATAGTCTTGGTTTTTGGTAGGCGAAGTAACAGACCCCAAGAACAGAAGGAAATGTCAGACACCGTTATCTCCTGGTTCGACGATGTCACATGGGCCTTGCGTAACAAACCCCTGAAGGCACATATCACACAAGTCCACCAGCACAAATCATACGACTTTTTCATGTTCAAAAATTTATACATACTCAGCAAGTCGATAGGCCTCAGGGGAACTGCTTGAGCAGGGCAATGTCCCAGCTTGCGCTTCGCCCCCTGTAGGGTCCTATGTACCAGAAAATTTGAAGCTGAAATAATGTTGTCCATACCGTGTAGTAACTGAAGGTACACCAAGGCTGACACATAATTCCCAATGCTGGAGTACCGGTATGAACGGGCCATGTAAGCCACATACCAGGACACTGCTTCCTCTGTGCATGGTAGAGGGGTTATGTTGAAGGCTGCACAAAACCCCAGGTAATGTTTCCATTGTGACCGTCTAGTTTTCATTGTAGCGTCTGACAAGGCTTGGTCCTGTAGATCCCGGGTCTCACTCCTCAGCTTACTCAGGCCTGTGACAACATAGTAAGCAGGGAGGAAGGACATTAGATACACCGGTATAGGCCAATCTTGAAATATAATCAGCCATGGTATTGTCTTCAGATCTAATATATGAAATGGTAACGTCAATGTTATACACAAAACACAGCCAGAACAGTTCTCTTAAAAGCTCCATGCTCACAGCATTCTTGCTCCTGCCGCTCCTTACTGCATATAGGACCTGGGTATTGTCTGTGATCAAATGTAAGGTACTATCCTTATACACTGGTCCCCATCTGACCAGTGACATCAGCACCGGCCACAATTCCTGCTGGTTAATGTCAGATAGAATATGGTAGACTGGCGGTGGGAGGAAATGGTCACCATAATACGGTAGCTTGGGAACATCACTCAATGACCAAACCCCATACAACCAGTCACCATTACAATATGAGCCGAATCCCACTGATGATGCGTCTGTATACACCGTGGCTGCCGGGGAGCTTGGGACTAGTATCTTAGCCTTACCATTGAACACTCTAGAGAATTGGATCCACCAACTCAAGTCCTGTCTAAACTCCCTGTTTAGTCTAACTTTGTGGTATTGTTCCCGGAGAGAATTGCACAGATTTATCACACGTCTTGAAAAGGTGCGGCCCCCACGAACAACGGTAGCACAATGTGCTAGGACCCCTGCTAATTGCTGAAGTTCCAATTTAGAGGCTTTTGATTTATTGCTAAACAGACGTAACAGTTCATGTAGCTTCAGAAGTTTTTCCTCTGGCAAACTGATTTCCATATCATTACTGTCTATAAGAAGCCCCAAACATACACTCCGTTGAGAAGGGGGTGTTACTTTTGACCATTTTATATGGAACCCCATGTTCCTAATAACAGATATTAGTAACTGCTGTGATGACTTGCATTCCTCCAGTGACGACCCCATGACGATGAAGTCATCTACGTAATTGGACACCTTGGATATACCCCTCCTATTCATGCTCCTGACTATGAAATCCCCCAGTTGGGTGAACAAGAATGGGGCACATTTCAACCCAAAGCTGAGGCACCTGTCATTGTAGACTTCCGGTCCCTCACCTAGGTCCCATCTGAAGCATTGATATTTAACATCATCAGGATGGATATTTACACTCCTATAGGCGCTGGCCAAATCCACAGAACTCATATAGTCATGGGGGTCTAGTAGTGAAGTGACATAGTCCACTCCTTTGTAAGTGAAACTGTCACAAGTATCCAACATAAAGTTATTAATGCTGCGGGATAGGGGGCGACGACAGTCAGTTATAGGTCTGAGATTCCCGTCTTTTTTAGGGATGGCCCCCAGACTATGAATACACACAGGTGGACTTGTACATGTGGTGACTTTACCTTGTAATAATTCATCATGAATTGTTTTACACATATCTTCGTGAAAGTCCCCTTTTAGAATACTGTCGTAATTCTTGCAGTCATAACTTGGAATTTCCACCCCATCTACAATATGGAATCCGGTGTAGACGCCTTGTAGTACAAAGTCATCAGCAGCGCACATTTGAAGCGGATATTTATAATATTCCCCCGCTAGTCTACAAGGCAGCAACTGAGACCGAACCGGCCCAATGTAGTGTACACAACTACAGACTCCTATTAAGCATTCATTGTAAACAGGTATGGGTACATTTATGTCCGGGATAATCACAGAACAGACAGGGTTACAGGTTTGTATCAAAGAGTCACTGTCATTCCTTATTACACACACACGGCTCGAATTTGCTAGCCGAGAACCGAAGTTATTATGATTATCGTCATTGTTTGTCGTCAAACTGTTATCCGTTGAGCACACATTTTTATATAAACCCACCTTTTCAATAGGGTCAGAGGCGTAATCTGCATTATTACTGAAACCAGAAGTCGGTGAAACGACAGGAGCACTGCTAGGGGCCGAAACGTAATTTCCTTTAGCCTCCCCGCTGTCCTGATCAGTCGTACGACGCCATCTTGGGGCTAAGTGACCTTGACCTCCCGTGACCCCGCCGACAACAGCCGACGGTGTCCCGGAAAGCGGCGACTCACAACTTTTTCCCGGATTGCTTGTTACTGTCTCTTTTAAATGTGCATCTGGCTGTTTGACATGACAAAACGACGATTCCATAACCGGTGCTATTTTTACATCAGGAATGTAATGCTGACTCACCATGCTGGACTCACCCGAGTGGTCCCGAAGTTGCCCGAGTCAACCCGACTTGGGCCCGGGACGTTTCACGTTGTTGCAGGCCGACTGTTTATGGTCCGGTGACTGGCACAGGTAGCAAATATGGGCCTTGTCGCAGCTTGAAGCCGTGCAGGTGGCATAATTAAAATACCAGCACGGCAGATCCTTGCCCGGGCCATCCTTGCCCCGGCGACCCGACTTCCCGGCCTTCGACTTCTTGGACTTGCGAGCGGTGCCCGCGTCCCCGCTGGCGTTCACTGCAGTTAGGCTGTCAATAGATAGGTACTGGTTCATCAAGGCATTATCACCATAACAAAAGGCAGCAGCCCCTAGCTTCTCTGCCCTTTTCCTGATTGCTGCGTCATACTGGAGGATGTACGACAATTCATGAACCCCCGTAGCTGCCCGGTCTGATAGGAACTGCAGATGGAGCCCCATATTAGCGATGAAAGGGGTTCCCAACTCCACGTGTCTAGCTTGTAGCCTGCATAGCGCAGACATTAACTGGGCAAAAGTAGAGGGGGTAGAGACTCCCACCGGTAGGTGGCGCTTAATAGAATACAGTTTTTTCCCCCGCCCTCTCTTCTTTTTCTTCCTGTCAGTCGAGGAGTCAGAACTATCAGAGTCAGAGCTCGAGCTGGAGAACAGAGGCCCTTTTGGAGTAGACCCAAATCCCCCACCCGAGCCCTGCCCGGCGCCGCCCGAGCCCTGACCCGCGCTCCCGCCGAGAGGCCCTGAAGGGAGGGATCCCCCGCCGAGAGGCCCCAGGTGGGAGCCGCCGCCGCCGCCGCCGCCCATGCCGCTGCCGCCGGCTGCTCCGCCCAAGAGTGTCAGAACACGACCAACATTTCTATTTAGCTCATCTACGACCTTACCTATCTGACACACCTCACCCTGTAACCCGCTGAGTTCACCCTGCTGTTCCCTAAGGGCCTGCCTAAGGTCCCCTAGCTCAAACTCCTCCCCACTACACGAGGCCCCGTCTTCGAGGTCCTCTTGTGTAACCCGCTGCAGGTTCTGCATTTGCAACAAGGACAAGTTTGTTAAGTCTATGTTGCATTTGGAACCCGTAGGGGGGGGATGTTTATAGAGACATTTAGAGCATGACCTTGGCACCCCTTTGGGAGGCATGGTACTCACAAGTTTTTTGGCGAGGGTAGATGTGGTCACGTCGGCGGTCAGATAGGTAAGACCGGGCCCCTGTCCCTGAGCTCTCCAGGTAGGGTGATATGAGCGCCCCTGTGGCGGGATCTGGAACTACCCCCTGGGGCCATCTAGTGACCAACATTGTAAATATAATAAGTCAGGCCAATATGCACAGGCCTGCCCTCTGGTGAATTGTCAAGACTCCTCTTTATACCACCATAACCCCGAGAGTTATAGCGCTCATATATATATATATATTGTAAAGATATTTGTGGGCATATGATGAACGACACGACAGCCAGCCTTGCGGTTTACCAGGAGATCCTTTATTAACAAGTACTCAAACACAACTGACCAACTGGCCTCAAACGATCCCTTATATACCCCTCCCGCGTCCCTTCCCCGAGCTGCGTCCCGGCCGACTCCCGCTCCGGCCGACTCCCGTTCCGGCCGACTCCAGTTCGGCCGACCCGGTTCCGGACGGGAGTCCTCCCGGCCGAGAGTGTAGTTGCAGGGGCGCCCGTCCGGCCGACCCCCTCCTCCGCCCGCTACACTCTCCCCACCCTATCCAAACCCCTACCCCAACTTTATATTAACAGAGTAGGTACCCATGTAGTGATGTCCAACGTAACTTATTTTTATCTATCTGAACAGTACTTAACTACTACTGGGCCGAGGCCGAACCGTCTCCCTTCCCCCTTAAGCGTTCCCTCCCCGCTCCCCCGAATCATATCACCACCCCTACTAGTAACGCTACGGCCCGCGGCCGACTCTATCTTATAGTAACATGATCAGTAGGATCCGACGTGGAGGGGGCTCCGCTGCCCTCCGTGGTATAGTAATACGTGGCATGAGGCCGACTACAGACTATTTAACACATAACAATCGGCGTGGAGGGGGCTCCGCTACCCTCCGTTTCTTCCCGTAGTGTCCTTCCGGGCATGAGGCCGAACTATATAAATATAATAACACATGACTATCGCGGCCGACTATAATACTTATTTAACCAGCTGCCTTAACAATCGGCGTAGTGTCTTTACCGGCATGAGGCCGAACTATAAATAAGGTAAGACGTGAATATCCGCCGGCGTGGAGGGGGCTCCGCTGCCCTCCGTTTCTTTCGCCGTGGAGGGGGCTCCGCTGCCCTCCGTATCCCGGTGCCGTCCGCACCACCTTCGTTCCCGTCCGCCGGACCCCTCGAGGAACGGGCCCCGGCTATGCGTCCGTCTTCGGCCCCGTAGCTGACTGCAAAACATAAACGGAAGACCTTGTCACCATCGCCCGGCCGAAGCACCACATTCCCTGCCCCGCCCGTCTCCTCCCCGTCCGGCTTTCCCAGTGGTTCGCCCACCCCGGCTTCACAGCCCTACCGCCGCCACCAACTGCGTCAAGAGATCCCCGAACTCGGCTCCCCCCTGTACTGGGGCGGTCCATTCCTCGCTCTCCCAGCCCTCGTCCGGGCCCTCCTCCCCCAGCACCAATACAGGTGCCCGCTGTTCTCCGGCCGAGACTGGCCACACTGGGTTTTCTACTTCGGCCGGTACAGGCCATCCTTCAAGTACTTTAACTTCTATGGTACCACTTACCGGGTCGGACTCACTGAAGGTATATGTTCTCCGCTCCTCCACGATCCACTCTCCGTGGCCCCGGGCTTCCACGACGGAGGTGGTGCGGCCGCCCACCAGGGCTAACGGTCGGTCGTCCCGGCCGCCGGTGGTGGAGAGGTGTCGCCGGAGTGTTTCTTCTGGGTCGGCCGGTACCGCTCCCACCCATGGCAGGGCCACCCCACCCGGGCAGCGGGCGGGTGGCTGTGTGGCAGGGTCCCATGGCGCATTCGTGGCCTCCCTCCGCCTCTTGTCGGCCTCCTCCGTCTTCCTCTTTTCCTCTTTCCTTCTCTCGGTTTCCCGTGCCTCGGCCGCCTTTCGCTCTTCCTCCACTTTCTCGGCCGCCACCCGCTGTAGCCGGTCGGATTCCGCCTTCTCCCGGGCCGCTTTCTCCTTTTCGTCCGCCTGTTTCCGGTCTCTGTCGGCCTGCTCTTTCTCTCTTGCGGCCTTCTCCTCCGCCTCTTTCTTGTCTTTATCGGCCTGCTCCTTTTCTCTTGCGGCCTTCTCGTCCGCCTCTCTCTGGTCTCTGTCGGCCTGCTCCTTTTCTCTTGCGGCCTTCTCTTCCGCCTCTTTCTTGTCTTTATCGGCCTGCTCTTTTTCTCTTGCGGCCTTCTCCTCCGCCTCTTTCTCGTCTCTGTCGGCCTGCTCCTTTTCTTTCTCGGCCTTCTCTTGCTGCTCCCTGGTTTTCCGGGCCGCCTCGGCCTTTTTCTGGCTTTTGGTTTTCTTTCCTTTAGAGTCTTTGACCGGGTCCGGCTCCGGCTCTGCCTCCTGTTCCGGCACTAACGGCGTGGGGGGGGTGATCGGGGAGAACTGGCCATAGAGGTTGCGTACCACCGTCCTCTGGGGGGGTGGGCTCTCCGGTGGTGGCGGCCCGCTCCCTACCTCCACTTCGGTGACCGTCTCGGACGTGAGGGTTATTGTGCCGCCCGGTGTTGCCCCCACCTCCGTCGTCTTCCCCGAGCCTATCAGGGCGGCGAACACCGCAGGTGGCAGCCTTTGGAGCGTCTCCACCGCCTCTACTTGTCCCCCGTCTCGGAGGGCCCTCTGTATATCCGCCATCCTTTCCTCCAATACCTGTGCTGTTACCCCCTCCCGCTGCTCGTCCGGCACCGGTGCATCCTTCTGCGGGGTGGGGTCGGTGGGAGACGGGGACTTCGTCCCGTCTAATTCGTCCGAGGTGCCGGGCTCTGGCGACTGGTCCCGGTTGCCCCGGCCCCGGACGTTACGGACGTCCACCGTTGATTCGGTCGAGGAGTCCCGCGACGACACGCCCCGTTTCCTGGCGGACTTCTTACCGCCCTTCGTTCCTCCGGCCGGGGCCCGCCCCCGCTTCTCAATATACGTTGCATCAGGTATATTGTTGGCGTCCTCCCACTCGTGTGGTATGGGGCCGGCCCGACCCCCGACCCTGTGCAAGCCCATGTGGGTGGCGAGCTCGCCCTTCCTACGGTCCGTCTTTTGGAGCTTGCATGGGTGGCCCTCTTTGTCGACTCCGGGGCAGTTCCAGCCCAGAATTAATATGGGGTGGTTGGCCAGGTGCCGATCGTATTCCTCGGCCGTCCCCTTCCAACTCCGGCCCTTCTGGTGACAATCCCCACAGGAGAATGTATTCGAAGCCATTTCGTCCGTTTCTGTCTCTCCTTCGGCTTCTCCGCTCTTATATAGCACCCCCGCACGTGGGGCCGACCCCACCCCCTCTCCTGATTGGTTGATTTCCTTTTCGGCCGGCGTGCCTGGCGCTACCCGCGCTGTGATTGGCCCGTTTCGTTTCGAACCGGGCGTGGGAGAGCGGGGCCGGGGCCTCGACCGGGCGTGGGAGCATGTCCCATCCACGAACCCCGCCCGCTCCGTGGGAAGCTGGTTCGTTCCAAACCCGGCCGGTGGCGTGGGATCCTTCCTCTCCTTGCGGGACGGCGTGGGTAGTTTGGGGGGTTCCCCTTTTCCCCTGCTCTCCGCCGTGCGGCCTTCCCCCCTACCGTGTCCCCGGCGGCCGTCGCCCTCCTCCCGTCGGTCTGCGTGGGGCGCCCGGTGCCCCTCCCGGGAGCGGCCTCGCCCCCCCCTTTCCTTCCCCGATGGTTCCCGCCTGCCGGCCTCCTCCTTTTTCCTCTCTTCCCCGGCCGGTTTATGGGGCGACCGGGAGTGTCGGCTCCTGGAAGAGGAGTCCCGGCTGCCGCTTTTCTCTCGGCCCGTTCGCTTCCCGTCTTTTACTGTCGGCCTTCCCATTGTCACCGTCCTTATCTCTCGTACCGGCGAGTCCGGCGGGGTGGGTCGGGCGGCGGGCTCTATCGGCACCCTTATATGGTCAGATTTTCGTCTCCGGGCCCCGGACCCTATCCTTTTCTCCCCGAGTGACCACGTCACCGCTAGGGATTCGGTGTCGTCGTCCTCGTCCGAGGAGAGGCCGTTTATTAGCTGGAACTCGACCCTCTTATCGTGGGCCTCCTTCCACCTATGGTACGCCGCTGGTGGCTGCTCCTGCGCTCCTCCCTCCACCCGTCCGACCCACCTCCTCACCTCCGGCACCTCCTTCCTCACCTGTCGTCCCCACTGCGAGGGAGAGTCCTCCCGGGCTTGCCGTCTCTGCTCTTCGTACAGCTCCGCCGTGGTGCGGGACTCGTCCGAATCCCCCTCGCTCGCCCACTGGCCAAAACCGGATAGGATAGCCGGGTAATACTCTTCTCGGGGGTGTAGCGCCATGACTGACTCCCTCATCCCAGCGGGTCTGCTTATATACCCCTCCTCCTGGGCGTCCTCGCCATGGTTACCGCCGCCCCCCCCTTTTCCCCCAATCACGGGCCGGGTCGGAGATTCCGTCCCGCCCCCTCCCAGGCCCGGGGGGCCTGGAGGCTCCTCCCGGGGCGCCCCCACCCGGCGGCCGCCCGCTCTTGCCGCCCTCGTCCCCATGGATACTGCCGCGTCCCCCTTCCCGGGGACGCCGTCCCCATCCTCCGCCGGTCCCACCTCGGCTACGGCCGCCTCCCCCTGTTCCGGGGCGCCAGGTACCACCTTCAAGTTGTCGTAGTGTTCCACCCGTCTCTTCCTCCCCATGGTGATTTCGTACACTGGCCCGCCTATATTCCTTGCCACCTTCCACGGCCCCGTCCAATAACTCTGCAGCTTAGGGCTGCGGCCGATTTTCTTTATGGGGTGGTAAAAATATACCTCCGCCCCGTCCGGGATGACGTGCAGTTCCGCCCTCTGATCGTAGTTCCGTTTCTGCCTTTGCACCGCCCGGCCGAGTTGCTCCCGGGCCAGGTCGTGTGCCTCTGCCATAACCGACTGCAGTTCGGCCACATAACCCTCCCCCGGGGGCTGGTCCTTCAGTGCCTCCACTGGGTAAATGAGGCTGAGGGGGGCGGCAGTTTCCCTTCCCAGCATCATGGCGTTCGGCGACACCCCGGTGGAGGCGTGTTCCGTGGCCCTGTAGGCCGCCATGACGAAGGGGAGTTGTCGGTCCCAGTCCCGTTGGTCCTCCTGAATGACCGTGGCCAGCAGCGCCTCTATCGTCCGGTTGCCCCGTTCCACCATTCCGTCCGACTTCGGGTTGAAGGGACACGTCCGGGACTGTCTTATCCCCAGCAGCTTCACTACCTCCCGGAAGGTGGAGGACTGGAACTCCCGTCCCTGATCCGTGTGTAGTGTCACCGGGGTCCCGAATCGACATACAAAATTTTCCACTATGGCCCTGGCCACCGTCGGCGCCTTGTGGTCCGGAAGGGCGTACGCCTCGGCCCATTTGGTAAAGTATTCCACCAGCACCAGTATGTATTGGTTCCCTCCGGCCGAGGGGTGGAGCGGCCCCATGATGTCTGCCCCCACCCTTTCCATAGGCATTCCCACCGTGACATGGCCCATGGGGTGCCGGTGCGGCGCCACGGCCGGCTTGCGCCGATTGCACTGCACACATCTGGCGCACCACGCCGTCAGATCCCTTCTGAAATTGGGCCAGTAGAAAAAGTCCTGGCACCTCCTTATCACCCGCCGTCTACCCAGGTGTCCGGCCAGCCCTTCCCCGTGCAGTCCATTCATCACCTCTGACTGCATTCCGGCCGGGACCAAAATCTGTAGGCGGTCGGCCCCGCCCGGGGTGTACCACTTCCGCGACAGGACCCCCCCGGGCCCCTCCACCAGACGTGTCGTCTGTCTCGCGTACGTCCGGTGGTCGTAGGACTCCGTTTGTTCGTCCGACCCCGCCCCGGGGTCTCCGCTCTGCAGCCACTCCCGTACCCGGGATAGAACCGGGTCCTTTTGCTGGGCCGCCACCCACTCCCCGGGGCTACCCAGGCGGGTTACTGTGTCCGCCTCCCCGTCCGACTCGTCCGACTCGCCCTCCGCTGGAGCCGTTGCGGCTCGGGTCACGGCGTAGCATGTGGCCGGGCCCGGACCGCCCCGTCCGCACTGCCTGCAGGGCCGCCTGGAGAGGGCGTCCGCGTTGTTGTGGTCCTTTCCCGGCCGGTGTTGGATGGTGAAATCATGGGTCCCCAAAACTTGTAACCACCGGGCCACCTGGCCCTCCGGTTCCTTAAAGTCCGTTACCCACCTCAAGGCCGCATGGTCCGTGCGGATAAGGACGGGCCGACCCACCAGGTAGTGGCGGAACTTCTTCAGCCCGAACATCACCGCCAGCAGCTCCTTGCGGGTGACACAATAGTTCCCCTCCGGCCGGGAAAGGGTGCGGCTGGCGTATGCCAGGACCTTCTCTTGCCCCCCTTGCTCTTGGGACAATACCGCCCCCAGTCCGTAATTACTGGCGTCGGTGTCCAGGATGAGGGCCCCCTCCGGCTCCGGGTAGCTGAGGATAGGAGCGGAAGTGAGCAGCCCTTTCAGCTGGCCGAAGGCCGTTTCGCACGCCCCCGACCACTCGAACCTGCGGTCCTTCTCCGCCACGGCCGACAAGGGCTTGGCGATGGCCGCAAAGTCCCGGACGAACCCCCGGTAATACCCCGCCAGCCCCAGGAAACTTCTTACTTCTGCCACCGACTGCGGCCGGGGCCACTCCCTCACCGCCCTCACTTTTTCCGGGTCCGTCGCCACCCCGTTCCGGCTGACTATGTGGCCGAGGAAACTCACCTCCCTTCGGGCCAGCTGGCACTTTCTTGGCTTCACCTTCAGCCCCGCCTGCATCAACCTCTGCAGTACTTCTTGTACTCTTTCCAAGTGCGTTTTTAGGTCGGCCGAGAACACTATAATATCGTCCAGATATACGAGGCAGCTCTTCCAATGTAGTCCCCTTAGGGTCACTTCCATTAGTCTCTCGAACGTGGACGGGGCGTTACACAGGCCGAAGGGCATAACCTTGTATTGATATAGCCCGCTGTGAGAAGTAAAGGCCGTCTTCTCGCGATCCTCCTCTTTCATTGCCACCTGCCAATACCCGTTGGTAAGGTCCATGGTACTGAACCACGTTGACCCCCCCAGGGTATCCAGGGAGTCATCTATCCTTGGTATAGGATAGGCGTCCTTCTTCGTTACGGCATTCAGTTTTCGGTAGTCTATGCAGAATCTCGGCCGCCCGTCTTTCTTCCTTGCCAGCACCAGGGGGGAGGCCCACGGGCTGGTGGACGGTTCTATTATACCTAACTCCAACATTTCCCCTATTTTCTTCTCGGCCTCGGCCCGTTTGTGTGGGGCGAGTCGGCGGGGTCGCTGCTTCACCGGCTGGGCATCCCCGGTCTGTATGCCATGTCGGACGACACTGGTCTCCCCCATGTCGTCTTCCCAGTGGGAGAACGCTTCTATGTTCGCCCTGATCATGGCCTCCACCTGCGGGCGTGCCCCCTCATCCACCCCCCGCAGGAGGGTGTCCACTACCCCTTCCGCCCCTTCGGCCGACTCCCCCCCCGTGGCCGCACACATCTGGGGGTCGTTGTCCTCGTCCTCCACCTCCTGCAGGGAGGCTATTCTGCCCAGTCGGGTGCTCTGGCGTAGCCACAGCGGCGTCGTCCCCACGTTTAGTAATATGACCGGGGTCCGGCCCCATCTGTTTGGTGACACTATCCCCCGGCCGACTCGGAAGCCTTCCTTCTCCTCGTTCTCTGGGAACCCCTCTATGACGCAGTGTAGTCCCTCGTCCGGATCCCATCCCGACAACTGGGCCGTCACCACCGCCTGTTGCCCGGCCGGAATGTAGCAGTCTTCCCACAGTACCGCTGCCCCCTGCGCGGGCCGTGCCTTTTTCTCCGCCGGCGGTCCCCCCCCGCCTTCCTCCCACAGTAGTCGTTCCCCATTCATATCCACCAGGATGCCGTTCCCCCGCAGCAGGTCGGCCCCGAGGATCCCTTCCGGGGATATGTCGGCCACCAGAAATGCCCCCTTCATCCTTTCTCCCGCTATCTCCAAAACGGCCTCCGTTCTACCCTTTACCGTCATAGGGCGGCCGTCGGCGCAAACCACCGTCCGGTCGTGTACCTGCAGCTCCCTGTCCGGGGTACGCCGCTCCCACCATCTGCTGGAGATCATGCTGATTGAGGCCCCCGTGTCCACCAGCATGTTAATTTCATGGCCCAGGACCCGGCCCTCCACTATAAGGCCGGTCCCTTTCTTCTCCCTCCCGCGTACGGTAGTGACCGACAGCTCCGGTCCTCTCCTCCCGGCCCCAGGACGCTCTATGCCTGGGGCCGGGTCCCGTTTCCCGACGCCGTCTTGTTCTCGGCCGACTGCTCCGGTTCGGCCTTCGGCCGGGACTCTCCCTTCTCCGGGCACTCCCGCCGGAAATGTCCCTCTTGGCCGCACTTGAAACAGTTCCGATTCTGCGGCCTCGCCCCCCCGCCGGGCGCATTAGCGGCCGCCGACTGCGCCGCCAGGTCCTTCCGGATGTTTGCCAGTTCTCTCATAAACTCGGACCGCATGGGAGCCAGCTCCCGGGAAAACTCCTTCCTCAACGACTCCAGTTCTTCCGCCATGGTGGCGTCCGTGGCGAAGACCCGATCGCTCTTCCGCCCTGCTTGTCGGTCCTTGTTGAGGTGAGCCTCCGCCCTCACCCCTACCGTGGCCGCATCTTCCAACGTCCTTGGTTGGGAGTAGAGAATGAAGTATCTCAACTGGCTGTCTTTTAGCCCGTCCAGGAAGCGGTCCTTCGCCAGGCTACAGATGGTGCCCGCGTCCGCGTCCGGGTATCCCAACCGGGCCAGTCGTTCCAAGCTTTCCGAGTACGAGACCAGGTCCTCGTCCTGCCGTCGGTCCCGGTTCCGGAATAGCGCCTTATGGGACTCGGCCTGGTTTCGGGGCTGGAATCTCTGCTCCAATGCGTGTACTAGTTGGGCGTAACCTAGTTCCCCCCCCGGGGCTACTCTAGATAGTAGTCGTCTGGCGCTGCCTCGTAAGCTGATACCCAGGAACATCCCTGCGGTGCGCTCGTCCCATTTATTCGCTTGTACGCACAGCCTGAAGTGGGCCATGAACTCGTCCAGGTCCGACGTCCCGTCGAACGGGGATGGCATGACAACCGGCCGGGCCCCGTCCCCCGCCGGCGTGTTTGGGATCGTCACGTTTAATCCGCCCGTCCGTTCCTGTCGTTCCACCACGCGTTCCCGCCCTGCTGGGGCCGTGTTGGGGAGCTGCTCCGTCCCCCGTCCCTCCGTCCTTCTCTCCTTTCTTCTGGCGCCCATACCTGACCGCGGGAGATCCCCGCCTGCCCCAGCCGTCTCCGCCGACCACGGTGCCCGGCCCGACATCCTGTGACGCCCGTCCGTCCTCCATTCCAGTGAGCTCCGGCCCCCTGCCGCCGATCCAGGCCGCGACGACCCCCACATCTCCGGCGTCCGATCCCCGCTCCGATCCCTTCTGAGGAATATATCTTCGTCCGCACACTCCACCAGGTTCCCTCCGATCCTGCCTTCCACCTCGCCTCCCCGTGCCTCGGAGGTGGAGTCCCTGAAGATAGCCGTCCTCCTGCTCTCCGGATGCTCGTCTCCCGTCCGCAGCTCTCCGCCTGCCCCGCTGTCCGCTGCCGAATCTTCACCCCGTAACATCTCGTTATGTCCGTGGGTCCGTATGCCGTATAGTCACCGCTGTCACCAATGTAAAGATATTTGTGGGCATATGATGAACGACACGACAGCCAGCCTTGCGGTTTACCAGGAGATCCTTTATTAACAAGTACTCAAACACAACTGACCAACTGGCCTCAAACGATCCCTTATATACCCCTCCCGCGTCCCTTCCCCGAGCTGCGTCCCGGCCGACTCCCGCTCCGGCCGACTCCCGTTCCGGCCGACTCCAGTTCGGCCGACCCGGTTCCGGACGGGAGTCCTCCCGGCCGAGAGTGTAGTTGCAGGGGCGCCCGTCCGGCCGACCCCCTCCTCCGCCCGCTACAATATATATATATATATATATATATATATATATATGGGGGGTGGTTTTCTTATGAAACACGCCATCATGTAATAGGCTTCATGTTATATTTCTATTTAGTTATCTTCAGCTAAATATGAAAAGGATTATTGAAATCAAGACCTTTGTAACTCTTTTTCTTACTCTACCCATTGCTATTACATAGCATGGGTTCTATCCCTCTTTTTCTTTCTTCATAAAGAAGAAAACATTATTTCTAAAATGTATACTAACCTACTCATGGTCCTTTGGGCCATCAAATATAATATAAAATATCAATGCCAACCATTATAATGATCACCTAGGTAACGGCAAGAACGTGCACATTTTCCTGTTATAAAGCTATTTAAAAGGCTTGTTTGTCTTTTATTATCTCCGCTTATTGGAACAGATGCTGGCGTATGTACAACACGGTCTACTAGGCCAGGGTAAATAAATAAGATTTAAATCAAACCAAATCAGGACTAAAGTATGGTGGGCGAGTTTGTAGGTCGGCGAGTTTGTAGGTGGGCGAGATGGTAGGTGGGCGAGTTGGTGGATGGACGAGTTGGTGAGTGGGCGACTTGGTTGGTGGGCGACTTGGAAAGTGGGCGACTTGGTAGTGGGCGACTGGGTAGGGGACAACTTGGTAAGTGGACGAGTTGACTGGAATCCGTCTGAACATCCTGCATAGAAACGACTCATATCAATTTGTTATGTCATACAATATATCAATTGATGAGTAATACCACGAGTTGGCCACGTGGGAAATCAAAGGGAAAAGGTGCAGATCTTGGTACCCCTCCAGCGACAGTCGGAGTGGAGCCAGGACAGGTACTCAGCCCTATTTATATGGGCGCTGGGGGTTTAAACCTTTTGTCCAGTGGGCATTTATGAATGGAACAGGTATGTTAAGGAGCAGGCAGTATGGCCAGAATGACAAATATCGAAGGCAGTGATTGTGCACAATGGTCTCTATATGTATGTCAGCTGTGTGTACTACACAAGGTAGGGTGTTTTGTGGTTATTAGGCGAGGGGATGTGGGGCAGAGTATGTCAGTGTGGGATATGGTATACGTGGGTACCTACTTGTTGCATTAGTCCCAACAACCCAGTAAACACACTACGTAGTTCCAACGTAGCTCAGAGGTTTCTCTAGGTAGTTTTCCAACCAACAGGTTTGAGATTGGTAATTTAAGAAGGTTTGTAGACCTCAAAACGTTAAGGTTTATTTACGTTCAACAGACGTAGACGTCTCATTTACGTTTATCTACCTCATTCAGACGTAAATCTACGTAATAAATCTACGTAAATCTACGTTAATGGACGTGACTTTTCAACCAAAAGTGGGTAGATGACTTCTCAGTTTCACACAAGTTGGCAGCACTATCAATTATGGAGAGAATGTTGTAGCTCTTTAACAAATCTACCACATTCAAGCAGTAAATTTGCATTAATTATGAATTCAATATCATGCAAATAAACGGTATTCAATAGAATATTTATATATAAAGGAGAGTAGATTAAAGTATTGGGCGTGAATATGTGTTTTGCGGCACCTTTACTGAGCGGACACCACATTTGTGGTAACAGAAGAAATACAAAGCCTCTCTGCAGCCCAAACTAGTCAACAGATCTATACTGTGAGGCTGTTCAGTCTGTTCAGTTGAACAAAAAGAATATACTATATAGAATGAAATGACATTATAGTAGTTATTTTGTATGAATATTGTTCGTTAATGTAAATTTGTCTGCAATATAATACAATCCTTTGTCTGAATCCCACTATGTAGGATTTTATGTAATGTGTTTAAATTCCAGTTGAACGTAGATTTACGTCTGAGCTACGTAAATTAGACCTGTAGGTTTGAGAGTGGTAAATAAACCTTAACGTTTCAACGTTCATAAACCTTCTAAAATTACGTAGTTCAGACCAAAAATCAACGTAGATTTACGTCTGACCAACGTAGTTGTGTTTACTGGGAAGGGACAAGTAATCATTCTGCTTGCAGCATGACATAGGGAAACCTCAGCTGCCGCCACACCCTGCCATATATGGAAAAGCCTACACCAAAGTCCAAATGAAGAATGTGCCTGTGAATGTCATAGCTCTGATGAGAGCACCCCTCTGGTCCAGTAAACGAAATTGCAAGAAAATGTTTCTTAGTGGTTTTCACCTCTTTATATATATACTTTCCAGAAAAGAAATGTCTCCGGCAATCCCGCTTGGGGAAGTGCCCCAAATCCAACATGGCCGCCACTGAACCAGGTCAAACAGGAAAACTGCTATAAAAATGGGACAAAGCATTGTATTCACACATATGATGACTCTATTAACATCAGCATGAAAAGATCTATTCAATAGAGTCATGTCTTTTAGTTTTCAAGTTTCAAAGGATAGCGTAAAATTCAAAATAGCCACCAAAAAGTCATTAAAATGCATGAAATAACACATCTCTGGTTTTAATCAGCATAGAGATACAATTGAAGGTTCAAAATATATGTTTCTAAGTTCAGAGAAACTGAATTTACTATGTGTGAAAAGATAAGTGGCAGCCATTTTGAATTTTTGATGAGGTCACTGCTGAGGACTGTTTAGACTACTACCAGAAAATAGGATATTTTGTGTCCTTTATGCTAATAAGCATAGGCATAAGATCTGGAATGGAAAATTCACTTTTGTGAGATCAGATATATGAGGTATTTTCCAGATTTGTTTCCGATAAGCAATATGTCGGATAAGCCTTTGGCAGATGTTTTGTAGGAAAAGGGTTGCTTCATGAAAAGTTGTAGTCAGGATAAGGGGGTGTAAAAAACAATTTCTTCTTCCTTGGAGGAGAAGCTACAAATTTCTTAACTTAACGTGTGGTGGGGAAGAAGCCAAAAAGCAAACTGCAATTGTGAATGAAATTTACCAAGGCCCGCTCATCATTTCCCGCTAGGTGATTTGTCTATTAATTATCATAGAATTTTCATAGAGATGGAAAATTTCCCACACGGTTTTAGAAAATGGCCACTGATGACTGCCCTCATGAGACAATGCTTGTCAGTATCATCTATATATGGGCTCCAAAACCACCTAGGCAGAATGATGAGCTTCGCAACTCTCAGGATGTGTGGGCATAAAAGATATGATGTCTTTCAGAATATCTCCTCTCCCATTAATACCTGGTGGACTGTCCTAATGGAAGGCGGAGAAGGCCGTTTTGTAAGTTAGGGGGATAAGGTTCTTTGATGTGAGTGTTTTAACTGTAGCTGCAGATTACAAAGAGGGTTGTTTGCAGCACTGTTGAGGGGCCTAAGGCATACTTGGTTTGTCTCTGCCATTCAAAAGCTGGCCCATTACCATCAGTGACTAAGTGGTTTCAGGCGTTAATGGCTTAATTCACCCACTATTTGCCCATCATTTGTTGAGACTTCGCAGTCACCGGTGCCCAGTTACATTGGAGGATGTCCCTAAGCTGGGGACATTTCAGCTCTGATGTTTAGTATTAGAAATCAAAATCCTTTGCAGTTTAGGTTATATTCTTTGATAATGATAATTATTGTGTGTTATGAAGAAAATCCTTCCACAGGAAATTTACATCAAATGCTAATTATGTGAAATCAATCATTGATGATTCAGTTCTATGATACACTTATGGTTTGGGTAACAACATTCACAATAGTGTCCAAGGCTGTATAATTATTAGCAGTAGTATAGTATGTATCGGAACGGGACTATAGTTAACTACTGTTTATTACTCAATCGACCTGCAGCCAATCAGAGGCCTCCATTTGGTCACGTGACCCCCTCATTTGCATAATTACGTAATAGGCCACGCCCCCTCATTTGCATAATTACGTAATAGGCCACGCCCCCTTGATCACTAGCCAATCAGAGGCCGCCATTTGGTCACGTGACCCCCTCATCTGCATAATAGGCCACGCCCCCTTGATCACGTGACCCCCTCATTTGCATAGTAGACTACACCCCTTTGATCACCAGCCAATCAGTGGCTTCCATTTGGTCAGGTGACTCCCTTTGCATAATAATGGATCACGTGACCCCCTCATTTGCATAATAGGACCACACCCCCTTGGTCACGTGACCGGAAGCGCTCTTTATTTGGAAAATAGGCCACACCCCCTTGGTCACGTGACCTGACCCCCTCCCTCATTTGCATAATATAGACAATAGACAGACCACGCTTCCCTTTTGGTCACATGACTTGGACTAGCTAATGGGAGGCTTCTATAAGGGGGGAGGGGAGGGGAGGGGGGGAGGGGGGCACTTTAAGATGCATGGGGAGGGGAGGGGGGGGGAGGGGGGCACTATTTATGGGGTGGGCGGGCACTTGGGGGGGAGGGGGGGCTTTTGGGGTCTGCTCGGGAGAAAAAAAAAAAAATTATCTGATCTCTAGAGAATCGCTTCCTCTCTACCCCCCTTTAGGGGGGTAGGGAGGAGGCGAGTCGGAGGTGACTGTAGAGGAGTTTTTCGGTGACTTGATGACTTTCAAACGACTGTGCTGATAGTTGATGAATTTGACTTTTTGACTTGAATATTTCATGCGACTTTGTGACTTGTAAGCGAAAGCGAAAGCGACTTTGCGGCCCGTAGCCCCTTAAATAAAGAGGTGACTTTGTAACCTCAGGGGGGAGATCCTTCTACACCCCCACGGAGTAGAAAGGATCTCGGTTGATTGACTGTACTTTGACTTGTTGTTGTAAACAAAAAAAAAAAAAAAAAAAAAAAAAAAAAAAAAAATCAATGAATAGAACGACCCCCTCATTGCTAACAAAGGAACGCCTTTTGAATTACACAAATGACCCTCTTTTTGTAGGGGTTAGCGGTAACTCGACTTGAATTAGAGTATTAGGGAGAGCAAAGACGCGACTACACACCGTCTTAGACTGTCGTCTTACGGACCGGATAACAATAACCCTAGTTACCTCGGTTACTGTTGCTCAAGAGACGGCGATGGATCTGGTCACGTGGATACTGAAAGAAGGTCTACCTATAACCACCACGCTAGTTTGAACGCGGCGGGTATGAGTCATCATGGGGGCCCTTGACGGGTGGGTCCTCCCCATGCAGCCGTATGTCGAATTTAAGAAATGCCCATGTCACACGTCACTAAGGGAGAAAACGTTTTTTGAAAATATTTAGAACCCGAATTTGAGCATTCTGGTACATTTTTAAGGACCCAGACACTGCAAAGCCGAGTACCATCCAAGAAAAAAAAAAAAAATTTGGCGAAATGTTTAGGCTTGAAATGGCACTTTTCTGATGCACTCTTTGAACATTTTTTTTTTTCCTCATGTCACTATGGTCCATGGCACATGTGGGACTCAAGAAATGCCACATGTCCCATGTCACTTAGATGTCCGTGCCCGTGTCGTCGTATCGAATTTTAAGAAAATGCCCATGTCACCATATCGAATTTAGGGGTCTAGTGACATCAGCATGTCCGGCTATCCTCCACAAATTTAGCTCTAAAATGTTTACTTTTTTTTGGGGCTGATTTTTCATCATTTTTAAAAAACAATAGGTTGTTTGAAATGTTTGCTGTTGTAAATAGAAACAAAAACAAAACAAAGCGCATGGTAAGATTATGTCACATTGCAAGTGGCGGGTCCGCTCGAGGCTTATTCAGCCTCTTCGTGGATCCGCGACTGCCAATGTGATCATATACTAATCACCGGCGTTTACGGTATTATATACTAAGGTATGAGACGGGTCTTACAGAAAAGGTGTCTAAAGAGCCCTGTGACCTGATTGAAATGACGTCAGCGTCGTCTGCTCGTCAGTGCCCGGCTGTAGCCCGTAGGACATGTTATTCTGCTTTTCTGGATGTTTTGAAATATTTTGATTTAACTGTTAATACCTGATAACAAGCCTCTGAAGCAGATTTTTGATCGAGCACCTGTTCTCTACTCTTCCATCGATTAGCTGCTTCAGCAAAAAAAAATCGCGCGCGCGGTCTAGTCTATATGACGGAGTCGCTAAAGCTCTGTTTAGAGAGTGGAACTTGACCTTGAGTATAGACTCAGTACTAACTGAACGCCCCGCGGGGTCACCCCTCACGTGGGAATATGTACAAGCTCTGGTTCTTCACTTTACGGCTTGACTAAAACTGAGACGCGTCCATGATAAACTCTAGCCTTTTTTTTTCCTTTACTAGGATCGAGAGAGAGATTTTAAATGGGGCGGTTATCTAAATAGCGTGGAACTAAAATCAGGCTGCGGCAGATAGTATCTCTGCGCACCTCAAGACTCAACGTAACTTTCACTCTCCAGCAGAAGTTTAGTTGTGACTAATGATGGGCGGCGACCGTCGTGCACCGGCGGACATTGGAGAGTGTTGGAGAGCTGAACCTTACAGACATATAAATCAATCGCTTTGGTGGAAATATCTCGCCATAGATGGGAACCAAATACTTATCTAATGGAATCGTTATCAGTTTTCAGTTTTCTTGCCGTACAAAATTTATTTCCCACTCTTCACGTGGTGATAGCTGAAGGTCGCTCGTCGTAGGTACGTGTGACCGGAACACCCTTTTTGTTTTTGGCGCGGGTTGACATCAGATTTGTACCGTACTGTCGCGATTAAGAGCTCTGAGGGAGGGCTTTTCAATTCGGTGAAGTTCTTACTCAGGAGCTATATACAAGCTAGGCGCTGGCGCTTATTCAAAGTCGCGATTTTAGTGCTTGAGAAAAAACATTTGGAGGCTCTTATACTCCGGCGCTTATAAAAGACCGGCACGCTTTTCAACACTAGTTGCTTTATCGCGACCGTACGGTATGACTTCGGTGTCAAAAGATCCCAAACTCCAAATAAGGAAGTGAAACGACGTCGTCTGTCTACCTCGTGCGCGTCATAGCGTCGTCGAAAATAGTGTGACGTCAGCATCTCTCAGGCGGCTAGGAAGTCAGTTCGACAAAATGGCTCACGGAGTGAACTTCGTGGCCGTTTCTCGATCTATGATTGATGCGGCCGTGGAGAAGGAATTCGTAGCCGTGCAACAGAGAGAGGAGGCGGAGAGACAGAACTTCGTGGCCGTTTCTCGATCTATGATCGATGCGGCCGTGGAGAAGCAGTTCGTAGCCTCGCTACAGAGAGAGGAGAGACAGCGGACTGCTGCTGAAGCAGAGGGTGTGGTGGATGAGCTGATCGAGAACGTCGCTGATCAACTCATCCGCCGGTGCGTGGAGCAGGTCAAGCAGCAAGTCTGCATGGAGGAAGGCCTACCGCCCGCCGTGCTGGAGGAGCTGCTGAAGGACTGCCACGCGTTATGACCACGCCCTCCGCTTCAGCAGCAAGGTCCCTGTGACCCTCTCTCTACCAAAGGGTCCTTTTAAGGACCAACCACTGATCACAAAAGTTGAAAATCAATCTCAATATAATATACGCATCAGAAAAACCCCTAATACGCTCTACACTGAAACCCTGTTGAGTAGGTAGATCGAGTTGGGCATTTTTTTTTAGGAAGGGCAATCAGGTCATCGTGTGGAGATCATCAGGTGTCCTGTGTGTGTGTGTGTGTGTGTGTGTGTGTGTGTGTGTGTGTGTGTGTGAATTTTATACAAATACAATTATTCATTCCTTTCAGCAAGAAAATTAGCTCAATGTAATCATATGATTTTAACTGCCCTACTTATCAGGGCCTTGACGACATCTGACCGCCCCCCTTTTCAGGATCTAAATGGAAATTCACCGCCACCGCTTTTCAGAGTACTGCAGCGCCATTACCTAATTCTTTTTGTATGTGAAAAAAAAACAAAAAAAAACAGCACTGATAAGGGGTTTAATTAGACAGATATTGGTTTCTACACTATCAAAAAATAAACCCTCAGCGCTTTAATGCTAAAGGTGGCAATAGTGCTTTAATGCGCTACGCCCTTTGTCGATATGCCAGTGTATGCATGCATGCAGCCCTGGTGAGGAACTCTGAGTGCTGCATTCATGACTTATGACGACAACGGGCACTGCACATTAAAGCGCTATGCGACTATTAAAGGGTTAGATCCAGTCTTGCTCCAGGCATCCAGAATGCTATACCCAGAGTTGGTGGTCTGGTCCAGACTGCTGTACACAGATTGTAGACGGGATGGCGGGTTGCTGCCAGACTATCCCTCTGGTACGATATGCGGCTGGCGCGGCCGAGCCTGTCTTATATGATGCTGAGTCTAACTATGTATTAGATACCCTACGAGTAACTGAGAGTATGTCAAAATAATCACGGCAAACTGACTGGCGACTTCATAGGATCATAGGGTGGTTATTATTACATAACTCAGTAACCTTTGGTTATGTGTTAGATAGAGTACACTTGGACACGGTTATTCCATATACCCACTGCCCCACAGGGTCAAGACGAGGTGATTTAAATAATAAGACCCAGACGGGTAAAATAGCCAAAGTCAACAATGACCTGTTTTTTTTGTTTTTTTTTATTTATTTTTTTTAGCCAATATGGACAAAGAGACACGGGGTGCTGTACACAGGTTGTGGACGGGCTGGTGGGTCACTGCCAGACTATCTCCCTGGTCCGATATGCAGCCTGCGTGGCCGAGACTGTCTTATATGATGCTGAGTCTAATTATGTATTAGATGTGCTACGAGTAACTGAGAGTGTGTCAAAATAATCACGGCAAACTGACTGGCGACCTCATAGGTCAGTTATTATTACATAACCTTCGGTTATGTGTTAGATAGAGTGCACTTGGACACGTTTATTCCATGTACCCGCTGCCCCACAGGGTCAACACGAGGTGTTTAAATAATAAGACCCAGACGGGTAAAATAGCCAAGTCAACAATGTCCTGTTTTTTTAGCCAATATGGACAAAGAGAAACGGGGTGCTGTACACAGCTTGTGAACGGGGTGGCGGGTCGCTGCCAGACTATCCCCCTGGTCCGATATGCAGCCGCGGCGTGGCCGAGACTGCCTTATATGATGCTGAGTCTAATTATGTATTAGATGTGCTACGAGTAACTGAGAGTGTGTCAAAATAATCACGGCAAACTGACTGGCGACCTCATAGGTCAGGTATTATTACATAACTCAGTAACCTTCGGTTATGTGTCAGATAGAGTACACCTGGACATGGTTATTCCATATACCCACTACCCCACAGGGTCAAGACGAGGTGATTAAGTAATAAGATCCCAGACGGGGGGTAAAATAGCCAAGGCAACAATGTCCTGTTTTTAGCCAATATGGACAAAGAGACACAGGGGGTGCTGGGAGTTGGCGACAAGGGGCAAGACGGGCAAGACTACTTCTCAAAATAGTCAATGACAATGGCCAAGACCTAGTTCTTAAATTCGACAGGACCCATTGGTATCTCTTATATTCGACAAGTGTCACATGTGCCCCGTCTGTGGTCCTAATATAGAATTTCTAAAAAAAAAAAAAAAAAAAAAAAAAAAAAGTAAATTTTCTGCACCGTGTGACAACGACCGATCAGCTACCAACCTATTTTTGGTTATTTTTCTATTCAGTTTTTGATCAGCGCACTTTATTATCGTGGGTTTTTTTTTAAATTTTTTAATCATAAATAATATGTAGACTTGGAAAAAAAAAGAGAGCTGACATGTCGCTGTTTTGTCACTAAACCCAAAGACCCACCCACCCCGTAGGAAGGGTAGACGTTTGTGAACGTTCCCTTAGGTCTCTATTCTTTATTTATTGTGTGGCCCCTAAAGAGGGGCCAACCAACTGACACTGTCAGTTGGTTAGTAGATGCTACTCAACATGGGCGTAATTAATTACACCTAGTGTTGAGAAACAACATGCCTGAGCTCAAAAGGCCCCCGTTGGATGGGGGCCCTTGTGGCACAACGAGTTGATTCGTTTTTCAGATTACCGACTCGGCGAGAGTTTCTGCTTATGTATCTTTTATAAAGCCTTAGATATGGTGTGGTATTTTTCATCTCGCTATAGTTTAGTTGGTATTCGAAGAAACTGCCTCATTTCTATCAGAAATACACAATATTGAATTGTTTTTTATATTTTAATATATTCAGAAGCACACTTTGTTGCCTATATAGCTCATTATGCGTTGAAATGTTCGCGAGCATCGTAGGAATGTACAAATCCCCTATTGTGGCGCCATCTGACGAAAGAGCAAGGAACTATACGTGACCTGAACCCCGCCCTCAGCGCGTTCGTTATTCGCATCTTTGACAGCGACTAAGAGACGCTCAAACTGTCTCTTATTTAGTTTGAACTTATCACAAATTTGTCTTTGATAGGTCGTAGATCGACTTCTGACTTTTTAGTTAGAATAAAAAAACAAGTGACGCCGCCACAGACCCGCGCATTAACGCGCTCCGCCGTCTTCAGAGGGCTGAGTCTATAGTACAGTAGATTCTACTGTGTACTTACACTAACAGTGCTACATATACATACCTGAGTCATAAGTGGGTTTTTTTTGTTGTTTTTTAGGGGAAAAAAAGTGATCTACTCACCCAAACCGCTATTAGTAGGTAACCTGTATGACCCATACCGCAAACATCTGCCTCGTGACTGATAGTGTACCGGTGGTGAAGTGCTGTTGCAAGAACAATTGAGGCTCTTTATATAGCTGAGAGAGCGAATGGACTAATCTTGTTTTCACCTTGAGCCCCACCCTATTCCAGAGAGGGTATCAAAAATCGCATGTACACGTATATGGGCTTATAGCTGGTGAATAGATAAGGCGGGGCACCTGTGTATACTAAGACTCCAGGGGGCGTTTTAACGACAGGTGTGACGCGCCAGCCCGTGGAGGGAGCTTTTGTTTTCACCTAGAGAGCGTATACAAAGCCTACAGGGGGTGATTAACGCCAGGTGTGACGCGCCAGCCAGTGGCCGGATCACCTCATCTTCTAAGCTTTTGTTTTCACCTAGAGAGGGGATCGAGAGTGTATACAAAAAAACTACAGGGGATGTTTAACGCGGCCAGCTGCCTACATGCTATAGCCTAAGCCTGTTTTCAGCTAGAGAGGGATCTACATCACCTAAGCCCTTTTCCACCCTTAAATCGATCTGATAATTACCATAAAGAAGAGTAATGCACGTTACATGTATATGGGCTTATAGCTGAGTAAGAGCTTAAGATGCTAGTCAACTGTGTATGCAAAAAAACTACAGGGGGTGTCTAAAGTCGATTGTCATGCGCCAGCGGGCGGACAGAAGTCTGCCACTCTAGCTGTGACTACAAGCGCGTGCGTGTGGTAGACAGCTTAAATCAAACACGAGTTAAGCTCCTTATAGCTTCCTACTGTCTGCGGATTCGAGTCTTTTGTTTTTTTCATGTATTTCCTCGGAGGGTCGAACAGGATTAAAGATGTAACGAACCCGCACCTACACAGGTAGACAGCCGGTCGCCTTCCTAGTGAGAGTTTTCCTCCTGAGTTAAGAAGCTTATCTCGGAGCCTAGTACATAAGCGAGAGTGAAACATGAGTCCCACACACTTCTTCAACCACCTTCAGCATGGCGTCATCAGGAATCACTCTACGTTCTACCGAATGTGAGCAATCCCAACACTACTACAGAGCCGCGACAACACCACATGAGGAGACGTCCATGTTTACTGATGAGTCAACAAGTAGCAAGGTGGAGGTTGGTTTTTATCAAGATTCGTACGGGTGGCTGGAAAGTGTGAGGGCTACTTCTGCAGCTAATGCTGCTGCTCGTGCAAAACATGAAGCTCGTATCGCTGTTCGTGCTACACATGCTGCATACGAAGTTGCCAATGCTGCTAACAACGTTGCTGTTACTCTCGCCGCTGCTGCTCGTGCTGCTAATCTTTTTGCTACTGTTTCCGCTCTTGCTACCGATGCTGCGGCTACTGATGCTGCAACGTCTGCTAAAAGTGTCGCTGTTGCGGCTGCTGCTAGGGCTAATGCTATTAATGCTTGTACAGCTGCTAAAAAAATAGCCTGTTTTGCTTATGCTAGTCGCAGTGTCGCTGTTACGGCTATGACTGATGCCCATGATGCTAAGTTACGGGCTTTTGCTTTTGCTGAAGATGCTGTTGATGCTCAAGATGTTGCTGCTGCTGCTGCTACTGCTGCTGATGATGCTGCTGCTGCCGCTGCTGCTGCTGCTGAAGATGCTGCTGCTGCTGCGGCTGATGCTCTAGACACCTATGACGCTGCTGCTCTAGACACCTATGACGCTGCTGCTGCTGCTGCTGCTGAAGATGCTGCTGCCGCTGCTCTAGACACCTATGACGCAGCTGCTGCTGCTTTTGCTGAAGATACTGTTGATGCTGCTGCTGCTACTGCTGCTGCCGCTGCTGCTACTGCTGCTGCCACTGCTCTAGACACCTATGACGCTCCTGCTACTCCTGCTCTAGACACCTATGATGCTGCTGCTGCTGCTGCTGCCACTGCTCTAGACACCTATGACACTCCTGCTACTCCTGCTCTAGACACCTATGATGCTG
This sequence comes from Harmothoe impar, assembly GCA_947462335.1. Lineage (NCBI taxonomy): Eukaryota > Metazoa > Annelida > Polychaeta > Phyllodocida > Polynoidae > Harmothoe > Harmothoe impar. Next base: position 80,193,646 of record OX381705.1, read on the forward strand.
CTGCTGCTGCTGCTGCTGCTGAAGATGCTGCTGCTGCTGCTGCACTAGTCATCTATGACGTGGCTGCTGCTCTAGACACTTATGACGCGGCTGCTGCTGCTGCTGCTGCTGAAGATGCTGCTGCTGCTGCTGCTCTAGACACCTATGACTGAAAACATAGTAGGCGTTATTTACAAACACTGCTGTTACCTATGCCTAAACTTAGTAGGTCTTATTTACAAACAAGAGAGCCACGTGGTGTTGTTTACAAACAAAGAGAGCCACGTGGTGTTGTTTACAAACAAAGATAGTCACGTGATGTTGTTGTGGTCTATCATGTCAATGAAGGGGTCGCGTGATCAAGGGGGCGCGGCCTATTATGCAAATGAGGGGGTCACGTAACCAAATGGCGACCTCTGATTGGCTGGTGATCAAGAGGGCGTGGCTTATTATGCAAATGAAAGGGTCACGTGATCAAGGGGGCGTGGCCTATTATGCAAATGAGGGGGTCACGTGACCAAATGGTGGCCTCTGATTGGCTGGTGATCAAGGGGGCGTAACCTATTACGTAATTATGCAAATGAGGGGGCGTGGCCTATTACGTAATTATGCAAATGAGGGGGTCACGTGACCAAATGGAGGCCTCTGATTGGCTGCAGGTCGATTGAGTAATAAACAGTACTTAACTATAGTCCCGTTCCGATACATACTATACTACTATTAGCTATATTATTTAATTCCATCATTTATCAAAACAGGCTCTTTTCACTCCAAGTCAGCTATAATGCACCCTGAGTCAGCCATCTGAGAGCTTATGAATTAAACAAGGGTTTTATTAATTGCTTTACTGGAATGAATGTGTGTATCATTTAGACCCCTATCATATGTATCATATAGGATATATGTTAATACTGGCAGTAGGCAAAACAACAATCTACTAGATATAGAATAACCAAGACCAACCCAGTGCCGTAGCTCAGGTTGCAAAAACTGTGCTGTGAGCTTTGAATTGAACTGCATATCACTTGAATGAGAATTGAGGGCTAAATATAACATATACATTTATGGTTTATTTAAATTTAATCGTGCATGCACCTGCAGAACTGTACAACCAAACTGCATTCACTACTTTAAGCAGGCCTATAGCTTCAGATATGCTAAGGACAATGCCTTGACTATGGATCTCGAAGTGCCTTTGTTTACTCTGAAGTAGAAACAGTAGGGTGTGGCCTCTATTCAACGGTGCTCCTGGTGGAGAGGTCAAGAGGGAAATGTATGATAGGGGTGGGCCAAGTCTAGCTTCCATGAATACCATTCAAATCTCCTCCTCATCTATTCCTGGCCAATTCTTCTCCCACTTTATCATCGCTGCCTGTGCTGTTCCGCCATTCCCATCTGCTTCACAGCCCGCGGTATTTATCAATTGGTCCCTTATATCGTCTGTATATCCTTGATCTCTCTCATTTCTCATCGCTGTCATTAAGCCTTCACACAGAGAAGTAAAGGTGTCGCCATGACTCTTTTACCATAGTCAACTCTAGTTGACTCTTGTAGTAGAGTCATGATGATTCTGGTGGAGGTGTCACAGCCCCTCCAGTCATACCCCTTGGACGTTGTACAACTTGACTCTACCTTCAGTGCAGAGTCAAGTGGAGTTGACTCTGTCCACAACAGAGTCATACATAGTTTGACTCTCCATGAAGAGTCAAATAAAAAATGTGTTGAGTCTGATAGTAGTTGCACATGAAACCACATGATGGGACAACCTGCACTAGTTTGGTACCAGTGGCAACCACAGGCTAGAGCCACTATCAATACTTCAGACATTTGGTACATGCCAAACAGTTTTGGTCCTTTATAGAATAGTACGCTATGTCTTTATTTGTCTAAATAATGTAGACAAAATGTCAATGCAAAAGCTTTTCCAATTAACTTACCTGAATCAAATAGGATGCTAAACTTCACAATACATTCCAAGAACATCAACAGTATAGAGCTTAACCACCATATTTGTGGGTAAAGGAAATAAACATAAGGCTGGACACTGGCTGTCTGAGATATAATGTATGGCACTGCTTAATACTACACATAGACCTATGATATTGGCATCTAATTTGATGTTTGTGGCCAATGGTCTGCAGAGTGTAGTGTGAAGCAGATGGTACTTAGCCCTCTCACATAAGGAGAAGTTGTGGACATGACAACATGTCTTGTTATTGACCTCTCTTGGGCAATAACTTCACCTACACACTTCTCTCACAGGCCTCACCTGGCCTGTCCACTAATTGTATACACCTGTTGCCCCCAGCCTAGCCTGACATAATTACACAATCCACCTGATCTGCATGCCCCCATGTATTCAAGTATCAATTTTGACTCCCCCTCCTTTGATGGGTCAACTGTGGTTGACTCTTCAGGAATGGAGAGTCAAACACATTCGACCCTCCTCTACAGGTGTCGGGTGGGTGACAAACTGTGACTCTGGCTGTATGAGTCGTATTGACTCTTTTACTTCTCTCTGTGTTCCCAAGTCTCCGATGCCCCCCTCCATTTATCCCACCCCTGCAAGCTCTGTCCCACGTTTCACTACCCTGTCAATTACTGTCGACTAAATACCTCGAGATGAATATCATCAGGGCCTTCATTAATATTTTGAGCTGGTTGAGAATGATGCTGTTATAATAAAAATAGCTTTAACTAATAGTGACATTTGTATAAAGCTATAAATATAGGAATATCCTGCTTACGACAATTTCGTTTTTTCACTAATCAAACCTAGGTTTTACGTAAATTAACCCTACCTTGAATATGACAATACGTGGAAGCCTTACAATAGCCGTAAAGTATGACAGCCACCATAGCTAAGCTGTTCATTATCACTCATGGGGATTTTGTAGAATTGTTTTCCATGTATGATGGCTAATGGATTTCTTGGTACGAAAAGGTAATCCTATTCTCCAGGGAGAATTTTACCTGTTACTTTAATAGGCAATAGAAGCGCACATGTCAGCGGGCATCCCAGGCCATTTATGGAACAAGTCAATCGTTCACAGAATTTATAGATAGTTTGATTGTATTAAAATAGTAATTCTGGCCGGTTCTGGCTACACATGTTGGGATCCTTGTTTTATTTACAACAATAATGTTTCCAATAGAGAGTTTACAATGGGGTAGCGTGCTCAAGTATACCTTTCATGCAGACATTTTCTGAACTATTTTTCCACAGGGGGCAGCTTCCTGATGGCTGGCTAGATTCACGTTGGTCACAAGTTGTTCAGTTGGCCTGATAGCTGTCAGGTGTTCCAATTGGAGACAGTCGTCCTATTTGGCGACAGTTGTAGTTTGGTCCAATTTTTCTTTGGGCCCGTTGTCCTAAGAGCCACTAATAGGCGACGTATTGGGGGTTGAATTTCCACACAGGGAGGGGGAGCTGAAAATTGTCATGTATTTGATGACAATCTTTGACAAACATTGTTTAAACCACCCTAATCTAAAAAGAAAAATGAAACGTTATACTTTATAAACATGACATTTTTTAATTTGTTTCTTGTCAATTGAATTATATACGCAGTCCTACACCGTGCAGAAAGTCTTTATCTTGTCTTATCAAATGTCTAGCCAGCACAAACTCCCGACTTATGTTGTTTCGGCTATTTCTGGCCCTTTTCATGCTTATACCCCTACAGAATAACCAGTTTTGCACCATTTTTTCCAATTTTTGGCATATGAGAGAAAACATCCTAAAAATTTAGGAAATCTGTTTTCTTTTGTGTATTGGCCCAATTTTTTCCGTTTTCTGGTCCTCCAAAGGCCAAAAAACCCCACTAAAAACATCAAAGATGCTAAAAAGTGACATGTTTTACATGTATCCCATGTCTACTGAGGCAGTAACAGCCTATCCCCAATATCATTTTGAATTAGGCCTATGGTATAGTCAATTGATTCAAAAGGATTTCACTATTATATGTACCGTATCTTTTTCTCCACAGTCTTTTAAGTGTGTTTTGTCAACAAAATTATCAAAAGTCCTTTCAGTATACGTATATATAGTAAATTACGGGGGGCTGAAGAGGGAAAATCTTGAAACTCTGAATATGTTTAAAGAGGTTTATTATATTGAAAAGTATATATCTTGGTTCCATAAAACACCCAGACATACATTCCTACCCGTAGCGGTTCAGTTTTTATTGTGTTGCGAGTAAGTTGACTAATTTATCAAATAGTTCATTTGATATAATTATGCCCCATGCTCCAGTTTGGTTCCTTTTTGAAATAGAAGACTGTGATGAGGCTTTAATATTAAAGCAAAAGATGTTACATCTAGATAGGGAACTTTACAATTGATACCCTAAAACATAGCAGTTGAACTAGAGCTGATCTGTTAGTAGGTCATTTAGACCGATTTCAGGAGATAAACAAAGGCTCATCTTACAGAAATACGTTATTTTACGTCAAAATAACGTTTTTAACTTTATATAACGTTTTGCCATAATAAGGAGCCATAGAGAAACGTTATATCGTTGTTTTGCAGTTTTTTTTGTTTACTGGGATTAATGCAATGTAAGGAAAGAGGGCCATGGACCTTTTATCGCCCCTTAGGATCACACAGCAGAGCAGGACCGCATGAGAACGAGTTGTATATGAGTAATACTGTTATTAGGTACTCTGTATTTATTGGTAGGTGTGGAATAGGTTCTAAGGTTGGTTCTAAGGGTGCATGCCTAGATTCAACAAGGTAGAAGTAATCACTATGCTCCAAGTGTGAAATCTGAAAACCTCAGCTTCTGCTCCTAGGGCCATGCCAAGAAGAAGGAAAAAACCCACACCAAGACCCAAATGAAGAATGTGCCTGTGAATGCAATGGCTCTGACAACAGAACCAGCACTTACCCTCCCCACCAAGACCCTTCCATGCCTCTTACCTTTTTAGCTCTATACTGACTACATTTATCATGTAGTCTTGACATAGACGGCCATATGGTCTGTAGGTTTCCAGCTTGTCCAGACTATCTATTTTGCTGTCCTATAATGAAAAAGCACAAAGCAACCGTTTTGAGACTGCACCCATTCCAATCTACACCTTAATGAATATTATCTCAGAAGAAAATAAAAACCAAGATTTCGAAAGAAAAAAGGTCCAAAAATGGTCACTGCACAGTACACTTAGTGGTGAGAGCAGGCCAAATTGAATTGGTCTGGATACTAATTTAGAAGGCTTCATATCATTTTGATTAAGAAAGGTGGACTAGAGATGAGATTTTATAGTCTGGGGGCAATAATGTATACCTATAATTATGATGTTGCTTATGAAATTATAAAACATAGTTATATGCGATCTGTGGATCATTCTCTGGTGGTTGGTATATAACATTATCAAGCATCTTGTGATGGTCATGAGCAGCAGTGATGGGAATGGTGAATCTACCCTAAATCCTTTACAGGGCAATATGCCAATGTCATATCTATGGACTCCAAAACCAGCTGAACATAATAATGAGATTATCTTAAGCTCTGAGGATGTCCAGGAGTAAATGACCTGATGTGGTTCAATTGTCTCTCCTGTCCCATTAATACCTGCTGGGCTGCACTAATGGAAGGCGGAGGAGCCTGTTAGCGGAATGTGGTTCTTTGATGTGGTTGTTTTAACTATAGGTGCTGACTACAAAGAGTGCTGTGTGCAGCACTGCTGAGGTGCCTCAGGCATACTTGGTTTGTCTTCGCCATTTAAAAGGTGCCCCATTACCATCAGTGACTAAGTGGTTTCAGAAATTAATGGCTTAATTCACCCACTATTTGCCCATCTTTTGTCGAGGCTTGGTGTGCAGTCATCAGTACTGGGCTGCATTGAAGCATGACAATAAGCCGAGAATCCCTATCTTGCTTGAATGTTCAGCAATAGAAGCCTTTAGTTTATTTATAGTTAAGGCCTTTGTTTGCTTATCATAAACGCTGTCCTACTCCAGGAAATTTGATGTGGTCGTAACTATTGATATTATGACAGTTTGACAGCCTAAAATGTTAATAGCTGGCCCACTATGAAATTGTTATTGACAGTTCGATCCGTCGATTTTGGACCAAGGTCGACTTTGAGCCAATAGTCGATTTTGACCCCAAGGTTGATTTCGATTCCAAGGCCGATTTTGAGCACTTCAAGTGGGGAGCTGCCAATGAGACAGAAATCTTTCACCATTGAAATTTGGCTTGAGGTGCTGTCAATAACAGGGATATTGTCCAGTATTGACTGTTTGAACTGTAAATAGCATTTTTGATTTGATATTACGGTTTTTATGTGAAATGATTCATTGAAGACATTTTCCACTTTGATATTATATGCTTTACAGATTAGACAATCTTGCGACTTTTAAGTTTTTTTGTTGCAATTAATCACACTATTACCGATAATTATTAATACACTTTTTGTCTCTTGCGTTTTGCTTTAATTCTGATTTGATTAATGTGTTAAGAAGAATATGAATAATTCTAGGACGTGATTTGTCATGTCTGTTAACACTATGCTGGACCTTTCGTCCTGCATCTTGCTAATTTTCCGGGCCGGATTGATTTCATTTGACCTGATTGCACCCCAAGTGCAAGTACTGAATGTAATGTGTAAATATTGTGGTGCTTCCACATGGTAAAATAAAAAATGCTTCCATTGAGATTGGCATTAAAGTATCGTTCCTTGTCATTTGAGGTCAATCCACAAAAGATATAGACAGAGGTCCACGATAATCTGTCTGAACCACAGGTTTCTCCATGAGTGGTGCATTGGATCATATCAAACGAGGCAGAGCCGAGTGCACCACAAGTGGAGAAACCAGGAGTTCAGACAGATTAGAGTGGATCTCTGTACTTATTTTATATGATTCTTGATTAATTTCATCAAAATATACATTTAAAGATGGGTTTCATAGCTATTTTGGTGATGCCATCGTGGAGAAACAGGCCATGGAGAATGAGCATCAGTTTCTCCACAGGGGTGTGGAGAACGACCAATTTAGTAACTTTGTTTCTCCACATGAAATAAAGATCTGTATGACCATCTTTGGATTAATAGACAGTAGATAATTATGAATTTTCTGCTCTGATATGTTAGTTATATTATATATACATTAGTTGATCACTCATAGATAATGAGACTTGATTTACCTTAACGAATCCAGAATATCGTAATATGACATCTCAAAGTCATACATTCCCAACGATACACCATTGCAATAATAAAGATTTGCACCTATATGTGAAAGGTTGCAGCCAGTATCCAGAATTAATGAGACTATAAACATGACATTGTGCCTCAAAATCAACTACAACATGTTCATGGAATTACACACCCACAAAAAAAAGGAATAAAAAGGGCAGGAAAAGACGTGCCCTATTAAATTGACAATGCAGTACCAGCAAACAACCAAACCCCTCCTCTGGGCACACCGAATCGGGTTAGGGTTAAGTAAAGCAGGGTTATACTACAATGAAGCAGTGTAGATGCATGTGGGGCCAGGGCAAAGCCCCTTTATATCAGATCTCTTTGATACGACACCACGGTTCTGATGTCCCGATTGGAAACAGTATACCACTGTGCCAAACTTAGACATCAAAGCAAGGAATATTTCTCAACCAAGAAGGTACCCTCAAGAACGTAATAATAACCTTAGAACCTGCCAGTCCTGAACTGTCCATTTGATTGTGTCGTGGGTGAGGCTTGACACCTTAGAAGTTAGACAGGCTCTTACACAGCCACATTCACACGCCCTATGTTGAGAGCTTTATTATGAATATTGCTGAGATAGGCCTCCGGGTGTCCTTACTATAGAATAAAGTCACTGTTTATAGGACACACGTAGGAGAGGCATAGCTCCTGTTGTATCTTTTAACAACAATGACCCTTTGTGAGGCAAAGGGCAGTGATAGAGGAGAGGGCTATGGTCCTTTTATCGCCCCCTGAGGTGGGATCACACAACAGGGCGGGACCACATCCAGGGTGTAAGATTAAGAAGGAGCACGGGTGGGAGTGCTTATACAACTACACTACCATTCTGATGTGGATCACCTTAGTAGGGGAGAGAGGGGCACGTTGAACCACTTCTGCACATTTATTTTTTTTCCTGGCCTTATAAAAGTCATTTAAACTGTAATCGTGGATCTAGCAGTTACCTTATATCATTGCGGTATATGATCACCTATGACAAAGCAGGTATGGTCGTTTTTGGTATTTATTTTGAATTTTCGAAAATAAAATCTTTGGATGGTTCAATGTGCCCCATGACCTTGGGCAGGTCGACCCATCCCCTGGGGCACCTTGAACCACATATATAGAATGGTTCAAACTATCAGCAATATAGATCTATTATTGAAAGTTTAGGTATCATTACTTGCTATTGTTACTTTTGCATAGAATTGAGTATAAAAAATCATATTAGATGCACAAAAGTCTGTCAATTAAAGTTTCTAGATATGTGACTGGGTAAGAGCCTTACATATTTCCATTTATGTCGATATAAGCCATCTTAAGATGATTGCTACAGATCTTTGGCCAGCAAGGTTTTTTAACAACAAAAGAACAAAGGTTTAACAATTGCAAATATTTACTTTCAAGGACACAAATCTTTAACGTTGTCTGAGAACTTTGCTTCTCAGCATCCCAAAATAAATATGATGGCTCAGTCTCACGACTTTGTAACAGTTGGATCGTCTTTAACCGGGTGACATCTTTGACTGGGTGATGTCTTTGACCGGGTGACATCTTTGACCGGGAAACTCATTATAGCATAAATTAGGCCTATACAGTGAGAAAAGGTTAGAAAAAGTCAAAGCATATTTTCCAACCATATAAAAGGAAATGTATTTCAAAGTTGGTTAAGTTTCAATGTAGACCCTATTACGTGAACACTGGTGAATCATAGCATGATCAAGTTTTGCCTCTGCCCGGTCAAAGACATCACTTTATATATACAATGGAGTTTGAACAGCTGCACTGTGCAAGGTATTATAAAATAAGCATCGGCATGAACTTTTTCCTATAGTAGAGATATGGAAAAAACACCAAAAAAAAGGAAATTTGCCTTTTCTAGCTACCCGGTCAAAGACGCCACCCGGTCAAAGACTATCCAATTGTTACAAAGTCGTGAGACTAAGCCTGATGCTGCTGCTCTGAACCGTTTATATAAGGGGGTGATGTGGTAGGCAAACTGCCGGAAAATTCTCAAAGGAATACCAAAGAGAGCGAATGGTTCAATGTGCCCATGTGGTCAACGTGTCCCTCTCTCCCCTACTGGTGCATGGAGGAAATATGTTACTCTCATATAATTATGTGTAATTATACACCATGTTGTGCAATACTACTAATTTAGCTTTGATACCTCAGTAATTTTTTCTTGGTCTATGAGACAATGAATAAAAAATATGGGAAGGTGGAATGCTGACATTTGCACGTGGTCCAATAGTTTATTACAAAGTGCATGGTTCCCATGCGGTTATTACTCTTCACTTTTCTATGTGAGGTTTTCCCGGCCGGGGCATTGGTATACATTTAACAAAAGGTCGACTTTGTGCTACAAAATTTAGAGTAACTTTATGCACACCTAAGGGTTGTTGTTTTGATACCTCATGTTTATATCGATATAATATATATATATATATATATATATATATATATATATTCCATTCCGAATAATGAAATGATCTCTACGGCAGGCAAACAGAAGAGGTTATATGTGCCAATTGTCCCTGGAAAATGTTTCATCCGAAATCCAAAATTAGAACGGTAGCACCAACGAAAAATACTTCTATATAGTCTGAAAATAGTAATACATTGTATACAAAACTGTAGACATCATGTTTACCTCCTGGTAAGTGCTTTGTAATGGCACCCGGTGAGTCATAGCAGGTTATAGAAGGATAAATATGTATAACCTGATGAGGAGAACTATACATAGATCTGTTCACTTGTACCTGAGGCGCATCAAGTTAATGGTTGCCACCAGGTGGCAGAAGGAGTGGTAAGGCACCAGCGGGGCTTCTCTGGTTTCTGGTCAGTTTGTGTGGCTTCTACGTCCCAGCACTGATGGTCCTTTTGTAACAGGCTGATATATTTCTGTAAGTAGTGATATAGGTAGATTCATCCAAAGAAGGACACATACCCTAAGTCGGACACTTTAGAGCCTATATTTCATGATTATGCATATATTATACATAATTATGTGTGTAAAATTAAACAACACTCGGACACTTCTAAGATCTGAGAAATTGCCTGCCGTTGCCTCCTGACAGGCTAGAGTAGATTCACTACTTTCGGACGCTCGTTGTCACTGCCAATGCGACCCTTTTTCTTTTTGCTATAGGAGATTATTTTACTATAGGAGACTATTTAACCCACAAATAATTATGAAATACCTATAAATAGTGGGCGATTGTCATTTCATGACCAATGTAATACTATGATAAAATGGCTCAATAGTATGTAAATATTCACTGGCAAAAACAGGAGATTTTAAAGGCCAATTTCACCTGAAGTCGGTCGCAGTCAAAATTGACTGAAGCAAAAAGGCTAAAGTGAACTGGTCAGTACTGACCGGCCTGACATTACTAGTTAGTATTAACTAACCTAGGTTGGTCGTAAGGAGGCAGAAAACTCTGATTACTAGTGTAAGCCAGTATTGAAGCCTAAAGAGTATCTGTGACCCACAGGTAGATGTACAGTTATAGCCTTTGGCAGACAAAAACTACTCTTGCTCAAGGCATTGCATTTCATGTAATGGCATAATCGTACTAATGTATTATCTAGAATAATTTGTCACTTTTGTTCTTCTCTGAGACTACAGCCATACACAGTAAACGATTCCCTGACCGGTCCGCCCCTACCACATACTCCCTCTCCCTCTCTGCCCTCGCGGAGACAGGTATAAATCACCAGGTACCATGTAGATGAGGCCGGAACCGGAAAAGGACTGTTTGCGCCCTCTGTTGTCAGAGAGGTGCGGAGAGGATATTGTAGACGACCACCAGCAAAGGTCACCACTGCCTTCTACCACCATGTACCTCCACACTCAATGCTCTACTAAAGGCGTCTTAATCTGATTATTCATTTTCACGTGAGAATTTCTATAGAGCGTTACCAGGAATGATCTGATGATATCATGTAATTTGTTTCCTTTGTAAGACACTATATTTCGTTGATATTGTCAGTTTATCAAGGCCATTGGTATTGTGAAGCATATCAAGGCCATTGGTATTGTAAAAGACTGTCTGTTGAATAAGATCTTGCTAAAACGTCATTTGTATAACAGAGCTTTAGAAATGCTACTTTTTTATATTTAAACGTTAGGAATTAATCCTCAGTTATAAAGTGCATTTTGTAAATAACTCACATGTGTCACAGGCTGGACAAGGGAATCATGTGGGGTTGTTGATGATCTTACTGATTATTAAGTGGCTGAATTTGTTGGTAAATTATGGAAATATTGTCAGTATCAGGAATGATAAACAAATATATCTAAAACGAGGACTTCTAAAAAAAGAAAGAGGCAAAAATACACAGTCGACGGATGAGATGAAAAGGAAACAGAGCATGAGCAGTATGAGATACCATTCCCTTTATTATATCCTTTAGTCCCTTTATCTCCCTAGGCTTTTGGAACCTGATCCGTATCGTCACTTGCGCATGTGCGCTTGAGGGTTACAGGCAACGCCAAGGCCATTCCGACAGATACCCTATGGACTAGCTGAAAAGGTCATGAAAGGTCATCATTTTATCTTATTTCTGTCCATAAAATATCTTTCCATAAAGGAGAAATATTCCCTGCGGCCAGCCAACCCAACATGTGTCGGTGACAGCTTCTTCAGCAGCCCACACAGAAATAGATATGAGACTCTAGCGGCTAGTGAGAAAATACTCCATGCAATAATTACTTCACCCTGGTACTATAGAGACGGCTAGCACCAACAGCTGTTCTTTCCATCCTCAGTGTTCAGTATTGATCTGGAAATAGAGATAACATACTGATAGCTATATTTTGTAGACCCTTGTATAGTGACAGGTGTTTGTGAACTCAGAAGACCTTGAAAGGTATGACCGACAATGGTGAATTGATGTCTGTCATAAATCGGAAACATATTAACCTCTGAATCTTATTATGTTATCTGTTATTGCTTATAATTATTGTCAGCATGTTAAACCCAGAGAATTAGTATAACAGTAAATGAGGCCGAAACAGCGTAAAGACTACAGTGGCTTGGTGAGTAGTCCAGTGAAAGTTTTGATTAAGAACAGTTTATGAGAAGTGTAGTGGAAGTGAGGCTTGATTTAGGTCAGTTTGTAAGTAGTGCAGTGGAAGTGAGGCTTGATTCAGGTCAGCATGTTAAACCCAGTCGGTTTGTGAGTAGTGCAGTGGAAGTGAGGCTTGGTTCAGGACAGTTTGTAAGAAGTGAAGTGAAAGTGAGGCTTGATTCAGGTCAGCTTACGAGTAGTGCAGTGGAAGTGAGGCTTGATTCAGGTCAGTTTGTGAGTAGTGCAGTGGAAGTGAGGCTTCATTCAGGACAGGGCAGTTTGCGAGTAGTGCAATGGAAGTGAGGCTTGGTTCAGGACAGTTTGTAAGAAGTGCAGTGAAAGTTAGGCTTGATTTAAGACAGTTTGTGAGTAGTGTGGTGGAAGTGAGACTTGATTTAGGACAGTTTGTGAGTAGTGTGGTGGAAGTTAGGTTGGATTTAGGACAGTTTGTGAGTAGTACAGTGGAAGTTAGTTTTGAATCAGGTCAGTTTGTGAGTAGTGTGGTGGAAGTGAGACTTGATTTAGGACAGTTTGTGAGTAGTGTGGTGGAAGTTAGGTTGGATTTAGGACAGTTTGTGAGTAGTACAGTGAAAGTTAGTTTTGAATCAGTACAGTTTGTGAGTAGTGTGATGGAAGTGAGGTTTGATTTAGGACAGTTTGTGAGTATAGTAGAGTGAAAGCTAGATTTTTAGAGTGGTACAGGGGAAGTTAGATTGGATTCAGGACAGTTTGTGAGTAGTGCAATGGAGGTGAGGCTTGATTCAGGACTGTTTGTGAGTACAGTGGCAGTGAGGCTTGATTTAGGACAGTTTGTGAGTAGTACAGTGAAAGTGAGATTTGATCTGCTTAAACTCTAGATGTTTGAGGCAGTAGCATAGAGCATGATTTGCAGGTTTCTAGTTTACCCATGGAAGTGAGGCTTGATTCAGGTCAGCTTACAAGTAGTGCAGTGGAAGTGAGGCTTGGTTCAGGACAGTTTGTGAGTAGTGTGGTGGAAGTGAGACTTGATTTAGGACAGTTTGTGAGTAGTGTGGCGGAAGTGAGACTTCATTTAGGACAGTTTGTGAGTAGTACAGTGAAAGCTAGATTTTTAGAGTGTTACAGGGGAGGTTAGATTGGATTCAGGACAGTTTGTGAGTAGTGCAATGGAGTTGAGGCTTGATTTAGGACAGTTTGTGAGTACAGTGGCAGTGAGGCTTGATTTAATACAGTTTGTGAGTAGTACGGTGAAAGTGAGATTTGATCTGCTTAAACTCTAGATGTCTGAGGCAGTAGCACAGAGCATGATTTGCAGGTTTCTAGTTTACCCATGCAGTTTCTCAGTAAATAGATTGCCCACCTGAAACACTAGAAGGTCATGTGTTGGTGTGTTAGGTGAAGGATGAGGGTGGAGGTTGGTCTGAAATGCTACTCGGGGGTCCGAATATAGCGCCACCCTCTACCTTCATCACCAATTGTGCCGGGTAGTAAGACATTGTGAGCAGCCATGCAGAAAGAATACCTCGCATTTGGACAATTTCCACCTTATTAAAAAATCCATTTCCTTACGAAAATCGAAGAAATGTTAGAAGCTATGTAGAAAAGATTGGTTCTGCATCACTCCTCACTCTTATGGATCATCTCCAACAAGCACCTTTATGTAAGATATATCAAAATATCAGCTTCAGTCTTATGACATCCAATGTCATTATCATATATGTCTCCATGGTACACTGAATAATCTTTGGTCTATAGAACTCTAGATGGACAGCGCAAACTAGAAACCAAGTCTGCCGGCCATGTACTCAATGCATATCCTATACTATGCATGGTTACTGCCTTCACCCACCCACATGGTACAATCATTCGGCCTGCACCTCACCTGCCATAGTCTTTTACACAATAACCCCTGGATGTACCAAGAAACACTGAGAGCTCTCTTGTAGATTACCCCCACCCCACACCCATTGTTACCAACCTACTCCTCTTCTTTACAGGTCTAGACAAGGGATGGACCGCAGCCAATAGAGCAGGGTATTCTATGCACTGGTTCTCCACACTGATGAAGAATGGCATAGGCAACTGTTAAATAGAAACCACAAAGGAACAGTGGGCAATATGAGTTAAACCTAATCACATACTGTGCCCTCTAATCATTTGTGTCACAGAAGCCATCCCACCTGACCACCTTTACCCATCTATATGCCACAAGACCCTGGATTAGGCTCATGTCCACATCCATTCTGAACAGAGACCAACAGGTATAGTTCAGAATAAGGAGAATAAGGAGTCTCTGTTGAGATATGAACCATGCAGAGTGCAGGAGAGGCCCTCCGAGACACGCCCTGTTGCAGAATGGTCGCCCACTACTTTCATAGTTACCAGTGGTATCATCCAGCACAGGAGTCCAGTGTGTGTCTGCTGCGCTGTAGTACAGCAGTATATTGTTCCTTTAACTGTGATCCTGCTCGTGCATTAGACATATAGTGATTAAGGTGGGATTCCTTCTGCACCTTGCCATGCCTTAATAATTCACACCCAGCCTGGTTAATGGATGACGTAGGCCTCCTCCCTCCACTGGTAGTTGTTGCCACACTCCCACGTTAGGGATGTCTCATGTATTACCGACTGGAGGAGGGGGCTCTGTGGGATTGGGGTTCATACTTATAAAAAGGTGTACACTGGACTTTGAATGCTGTCTTCTACTTTTGCACCTTCGTTAGGATTGATTGAAGAGAGATAAAATGAAGTTGGTCCTTTACTGTATTCGAAGCCATAGGGGGTCTATACCTGATACAATTCGTGACATTCCAACGGTAGGGCGTTGGTAAAACCCCCATTTTTATTTCATTTTCATTCAATTAAGGAATGCATCGTGACCCCCACCTCGTGATTTAAAACAAAAAAATTATCTAGGAGCCACGCCTGGATGGAAAAGGGCAGCCCTCTGTTAAACTATCTGTTGTGTGGTAGGGTTGGGGTAGCGCATTTTGTCGAATAGGAGGTATAAGCAAAACGCTTAAAATCATCATTTCTTAAGAGGGTTTCATTATTATTAACGTTTAATGTATCAGCTGAGAGGAGGGGCCTATATTTGATAGTTGCGTCCCCTAATGAGAACTGGCGGAGTAGAAGTGTGACGTCATGTCGGGGTCCAGATGTTGCCTTCAACAGGTGTCTGACCCCTTTCTAATGAAACCCGTCATATGCCGTTGTCATAGTAACATTCTGCATGTTAACATCCATCGCCACACACTAAGGGAGCGGTCATTATTTACCAGCAGGTGGGTTGGTGAATTCAGGGTTTGGGGGGAGGGGATTTAATCCCTGAAACAAGAGGAGGCCATGGAAATGTGTCAACTGTTCTCTGCGTTACGAGAATGTGACAACAAGTAGTATAAGTATAAGTGGCTCGAAATTCAATCCCACTGTTAGTGTTTTGAGCATTTCCTAAAAGGCCGTTTTCCATGGATACACCTTTAGAGAAAACATGGGCTCGGTCCACTATACAGGGTGGGGGGGGGGAGGGTCAGGTGTCTCGCGATGGACAATTTTGTATGTTTCCCTTTAGGATCTGCTCATCTTGCTTAGCTCCAAGCAGCTGGCGATTATAAGAATTCAAAGCCTCAAATCATGATGTAAGTTTGCGGGCGAAAATAGGTAGATCCTGGATCGGGCTCTGATAGCTATGGTTACAGCCACAACTTTTTCGCTTGCTCTATATTTAACATTCATCATCTGAAAAGGTGATGAACCTACACACTCAGAAAAGACTGTGTAGCTAAAAGATCTTCCACTGATAAGAGATATAGTGTGTATACATGTACATTAAGCGTACCCCGCCTGTCTGGTATCTAACTCTATAACTTAAGGTTACGGTGAAATGCTTACCATCTACCATATACGCCCCATGTAGTCAATGTCTGACCAATTGCCAGTTTTAAAAGAGTTAGAGCCATAAAATTGGTGACATAAGAGACAAGTAAGAGGAGCCTTCATTGGAAGATGATATTCAGACATTTCAAAATTCAACTGTCAAATCTACCTGTACTATCCAGTCGTCCTCATACCCTGCATCATTATGCCTGAATTAAAATGATCCTGCCACACAAGTGCCAAATATAATTGACTACCTGTCACATTGACATTGTATCCAGTATTCACAATTGGAATTCGGAGAATACAAAAAGAAAACCAGAAAGCGGGTTTTTAACCTGACCTGAAAAAGTCAGCAGCAATTATAAAAATACATATGGCTGCTTGGCTGTGCGCGGCCATATCAGTTCTTATCTCGGACTATCTTGAAGATAATTTTTCGGGAACAATCAGGGAACAGAGTACCTGTCCTAATGCTCGCGAGGGGACCAGTTGCAGACAGTTTTAGCATTATAGGCGCCCACCCTAATGGCCGCTGCTACCAGTTTTACCCCTATATAGGCCCCCACACTAACGGCCGCTGCTACCAAATGTAGCCCTACAGGCCCCCACCCTAACGGCCGCTGCAACCAGTTTTAGCCCTATAGGCCCCCACCCTAATGGCCGCTGCTACTTGTTTTAGCCCTATAGGCTCCCACCCTAACGGCCGCTGCTACCAGTTTAAGCCCTACAGGCCCCCACCCTACCGGCCGCTGCAACCAGTTTTAGCCCTACAGGCCCCCACCCTAAAGGCCGCTGCTACCAGTTTTAGCCCTGTAGGCCCCCACCCTAACGGCCGCTGCTACCAGTTTTAGCCTTATAGGCCCCCACCCTAACGGCCGCTGCTACCAGTTTTAGCCCTATAGGCCCCCACCCTAACGGCCGCTGCTACCAGTTTAAGCCCTACAGGCCCCCACCCTACCGGCCCCTGCAACCAGTTTTAGCCCTACAGGCCCCCACCCTAAAGGCCGCTGCTACCAGTTTTAGCCCTGTAGGCCCCCACCCTAACGGCCGCTGCTACCAGTTTTAGCCTTATAGGCCCCCATCCTAACGGCCGCTGCTACCAGTTTTAGCCCCATAGGCCCCCACCCTAACGGCCGCTGCTACCAGTTTTAGCCCTATAGGCCCCCACCCTAACGGCCGCTGCAACCAGTTTTAGCCCTATAGGCCCCCACCCTAAAGGCCGCTGCAACCAGTTTTAGCCCTGTAGGCCCCCAACCTAACGGCCGCTGCTACCAGTTTTAGCCTTATAGGCCCCCATCCTAACGGCCGCTGCTACCAGTTTTAGCCCTATAGGCCCCCACCCTAACGGCCGCTGCTACCAGTTTTAGCCCTATAGGCTCCCACCCTAACGGCCGCTGATAGGCTCCTCCCCTTGATGAGCAGCTCCTTCTGCTAGGGAGGACAGAGACAAGGACCACCTGAGCAGCCGGCGGGAAATACGACTCTCCTCATGTCTCATTCAAAGCCGTAATTGCCTCTCCTTGTGGACAGCTACCCCATCCTTCTCCAGCTACTTGTGTTAACCCCACCCCCTCCAGCACCTGCACACACACACACACACACACCTTGAGCAAGATGATTCTAATCGGTTGCTGGAGATAATTGTAGCATGTGGAACGTTGATTGTGAAGTATTGAAGCATGGCTCTTGGTGGAAGCTACTGCTTTTACATTGCCCTACCCTTTCTACCCCTTCATCTCCCCTGATCCAACCCCTTTCCAACACTTTCTACTCTATCTACTCCACTCGTCTTTTTTCGCCCCGTCCTGCTCCGTTCCCCATCCCTCCTGCCCCTTTCCTTACCTGCATCCCTTACCCATTCCCATTCCCTTCTCATTGGGGCCCCTCTCTTTTGGTCCCACATCCCCTTCCCACCCTTCTTTTCCCTCACCCATCCCAGTGGGCACAGAATTCAGTTCAATGTTGAATCAATGTTGAATCAACATTAAATCAACATTGACAACCATCAATCAATGTTGATTCAATGTTCTGTGCCCACTGGGATGTTCCCGGCCCATGTCCCCCCCATTCCCCTGCCCAAACCCTCGTCCCTTCCATCTGCTCCTCCAACCCCCTTGCCTTTCTTCCCACCCCCCCTCCCCCAGCACCACCATTACAGACAGCCGCAGACTGTGGTTGACACGGCGTGAGAAGCTAATCTGGGAGTGTCCAATTTAATGAGCGATAAAAGAGGAGAACTGCTCGTCACCTGATCCACGCCTCGCTGAGCAGCTCGGGTACCAGCCGGCGCTAGTAGCCGCTCCCATCCGCTGGTTGCCCGCCCGCCACAAATAGACACGTGTAGAAAACCTGGGGAACCAGCTGCGGATGCTTGGTAGGAGGAAGAGGGGGTTCAGAGCCAGTTCATGGATCATCTCAAATGGAAATAGACATTGCTCTAATTCACATTTCCCTGATCTTGCTCTTGAATTGAAATAACCAAGCATGGCTCAGCTCCGACCGTTACTGTGGCAATATGTGTCCGGCCTTTAGCATGGAAGTAGAATGGTCCTTTGTACAAATAACAGACAAAGTGGCAGGTTTCTAAAGAAGCATTGAATGACCCAAGATAAGCCTCATAAGTATACCAAGGGCCACCACTGATTTAAACATGTGCTAGGAACCTGGGAACTAGTACTTGCGCGTGTTGAGTTCTCTAAGCTTTGCACGGGGTAGGTAAAGGTAAGACACGTGAGCAGACGACAATCTGAATGCACAAAAAGGAGAGCTTGGGTTCGGGATTTGTTTTAGCTAATTAGGAGATGTGCCAATGGCCGTCAGGATGCCGAGTAGTTGTTCATGTTATAAATGAACTAGAACACGGTTCATAAGGCCAGAAAAGGGGTTGTTTCAGGTCACCCGACCGATCAAAACAGGGCCGACCCAATTGTTTTAAATGCAAATTTGAAGACATCTTTATATTTTTACACTTTTTTGGGGTCAATTTTAGGTTTACAAGATTTTTTAAATTTTCGCCCCATCGTGGAGGGGCTGTAAGATAAACTCATATTTACCCGTGTGATACATAATGTTGATTGGGTTTGATCTGAATCTATGTCTCAATTACAGAAATCATGACTTACTTGGGAAAAAATTATTTTCCTAAATTACATTTAGGACTGATTTCATAGGGGTACCCATTTCAGTCAGTCACAAATTCACCCTAAGTCAGCCACCTCATACATTAAGTCAGCCATGGCATTCTGCCCTCTGGGATCCCCCCCCCCCCGGAATTCTCTCACCCAAAAGTCTTGCCTTAGAACTCTCCCCCTACCCTTATGAATCCCCCTTCCCCCTGAATTCCCCTGTCTACTACAGGGTTAAGGATAACAGACCTTACTGTGTAGTGCATAGAGGTCAAGTGTGAATAGCAAAAAGTGGGTAGAAAGGGGGTGTGGGGGCAAAGCCCCAACTACATTGCTCGTTCTAATAAATGTATGTATTGATAGCTCATGATGCAGTTGTATTCTCCTGAGATACAGTACTGACTTTGTCCTGATTATTCCATATCTAATAAATTGTTTTCCTCGCTGCTGTTTGTTGTAATATATTTATATATGATACATACATTCATGCATAAATGAAAATTCCCAAATAACTGGTTTATTCCACATATTTCTGGTAGTTGTAAGATGGCTGACTCAAGGTGCATTCTGGCTGACTTAGGGTGAAAAGGGCCTATTCTGAATGATCTGATGAATCATATAATTAAATACTATAAACTAATAGATGACCCTGTAAGATATCAAGAGTATTATTCCCCAGATCAGCCCCTAATATGTGGTACATTTCTGAAGGTTATGAACAAAACCCTCTGGGAGCAATCAGACCTTAAAGTTAGCGCATACAAAAACATGACTCATACCGGTTAAAAGTGGTGAATCTACCCTAAGTAGTATTGTTTTCCTGCCTTCTTTCACTGAAGAGCTCCTAAAGTATATACGTTTAGGCAGAGTCAGATATTATACTACCAGTGTACTGGGAGAGTGCTCGACATACCATGTCATGTGCCCTTCAGTCCACTGCTGTTTCATAGCCTCACGGAGCATCTGTGGCGCCCCCTCGGCAAAGACCAGAACTAATTCCAACAATGGCTCCGCAGGCTATCGTCCGGTCCATTCAAGTCACCCCCGACCAGACCAGTATTATCAAAATCCGTTTTATATGGCATGCATACATAGCGTTTACCATACAATATATCGGAGATGATTCGAAAGATCAAATAAATAATTACATAAAGGCCATGGTTAGTGTCGGCTCCTTAAATGAAAAGAAAAAGAAAATACACAGGATATTCTCTTAACCTGCCACTGATTTCAGGCCAATGATGGGTATCTCTAAATTACGGGTAATTCGAATATCCTAGCACTGAATTAAGTGTCAAGTTTAATCATTGGTAGCAGATCAGATAGGTGAGATGATGATCCAAGATGATTAAAAATGGCCCTTGGCTGGTGAGGGAGGAAAACATTATTCAATGGTGGAACTTTATCTAATGGTGAGTTCTATGATGACAACAAGACAAGTCGTGTACAATACAATGGATTTTTAATCCTGATGTAAACATGAACATAAAAATACAATCAGGATAAGTAATATGTAAATATAAAAATAAATTAAAAGGCCGAAGACTGTTGGCCTATATGTAGTAAAATAACATAAACAGTAAATACAAGTATACCGGTAGTATAGAGTGATGGTAACCATGGTTACTGGTGTTACATAAATGGTAACCATGGCAACGAGATTATAGTATAAAGTACCGGTAAATATTAAGGTAACCATGGCGACGATGGTAGTGTGGTAACCATGGCAACCTAGACATGAGAATTAACGATGAATGTGATCCATGTGGGATAAGTCAGTTAAGAGGTAATGTAGACCTGAGTACAAGAGAATAGGTGTGGGGGGGGGGGGGGTGGGAGATAAAAAGTTAACACGACTTGACAGTAAATGTTTGAAGGCGGAAGTGGGCGAGTTTCGCTGGTAGCGGTGAGTCTGTAGTTCTTCAGCGTCCCGTAGGTGGCGCTGGGGTCTTGTTCCCGCCGAGTTCTTGAGTCATTACCGAGAGATTTTCAATCTCTGATAATTATGTACTAGTATCAGTATGACGTAGACCTATATAAACTTACAAGTCTTGTGTGTCACTCTCAAATCCTAAATTATTGTCCATTGACTATTAACCTAAAAACTGGCACACGAGTGACTCAAATATAAGAAGGAACTAGACGTACCTGGAAAGAAAATCAGAAAAATGCACAAAGGGATTCAAATACTTCCATGAAAGATCAGATTTACTTACTGCAAGGGTTTATTTTCAGCCACACCTACAAATTCCCACAACTAAGGTGACAAAAGGATGAACTCTGGCCATTCTGACAACACACAGCGGGGTTCCCGTTGTGGTGAGGAGGTATGATTGTGTCTCTGTAGAGGGGGTACTGGTAATGAGGGGATATCCTACTGGGAGTTATTCATAGAAGCTCAAAGCCTCTCAGAACGGCTCAATAAGCCTTTATGGGGAGCACAGTTACACCCATCGTTCAGTTTAGACAGCAATGCGCCACGGCATGATATGCTGCACAATGAAGGCCATGAGGGAATTCCCTTGATTGTCCCACCCAACCTGCTGCACCCTTTGGTGCAATAGGGATTAGGCGAGCTTTTAAAATGACGTCACAGTCAGGTTTGCCCCAACCAGGATGTAATAGACCGATATGAGGCTGTCCCCCATAATTGAACTAATCCGTTCAGAACCCACTGCTTCCCCCTCCTCCCTCTCAGACCCCAGCAACATCCTGCCTCTTCAACACACTGCCATCTTCTGAACTGTCCTCTTAACAACACATTAAAAAATAAGTAAAAAGAGAAATGCAAATGGGTATTCTGTTAGGATGCCAATTCAGAGTTTCCCACTGTTTAACCTTACAATGTCAGACCCAGCGAAGTGAACCCCACACGGAGCGACAGTCACTAACGACGACTCTGCCCCTTAGTGAACCGCATCAGGGGTCCAATCATTGAGAGAAAGGCACAGTTGTCCTATTAAACTCATTCAATCAGGACAATGGACATGAAGTCTTTGATGGTTATTATGTTTTCAATGTTCTTTTATCACAAGGGGTTCCCAGCACCCTTTTTTCTATTCTGAGCAGCTGAGTTCAGTGGAACTATGTACAACAGCACAACAGGGAACTGAAATGTATTACCTTTACTATCGTTATGAGATTGACAGAGACAGAGAAAGACAGCGACAGGCAGACAAAATATGCCCATATTTGCAAACACAAGTTCCATATCGGATACAAAGACAAGGTTATAAGGAGAGGGCAGGAGAGCGTTGTCTCCGAATCTAGAACTTGTTATGTTATGTACACTTTAGGCACTTCTATGGCTCTACATGCACTCATAAATGTCTGCCCCGAAGCTGGACAGGACGAAATAAGAAGCCATCTGCTTCCGACTTTCCCCCAATGTCAGCCTATTGCAAACTAGAGAAGCTAGCTGCCAGACAGTTAACAACGTTCCAGACAACTTTTAATCCTGACTCTATTTCCTGGGAACTGTCATAAATGGTTATATGCCCAAGTACCTGTGCTTTGGACAGTTACAGCTGACTCCATTACGGATGCTATATAATGTCGCTCTTACCCCTGCCGCCCAGGGGCCCATCCTGCGGCCATCTACATACAAAGTCCCTATACTGCTAGAGTGAACATTGTAGTGGCCTATTACTGCGTCATACATAGATCATTGTGTCTATAGCCGTGTTGGCGCCACCCAGACAGATGCATGCATGTCCACCCTGGGGGTAAGGTATAGGCCGGATCTCACGCACAAACAGCTGTAGGTCGATTTAATGTAGATCATGCACATGGCCGTTCTCTGAATCAATCTGAACCGCTATAGTAGGGAATTGAATCAGAGAAATGTCGTCCTAAAACTTTCTAGAGGCATTTATGAGTAAAGTTTCGCAAGCCATTTTTCTAGGACCAATTTTTCGTGTAGATTACAAAAAAAGTACTTGCGAAACTGAGAAATCCATACAAGGGGGTCAAAACCCCCCCAAAACACAGATTTTTGACAAAAATCTACATTTCATTGTCCTAAAGGGCTGTTTATTACCATATTTAGTCAGGGAATTCCTTAAATGAAAGGTCTGATAGAGAAGCATCTGCATGAATTACCATCATGGTAACCATGGTAACCATGGTTACAATCAATACCTAAGAAGGCTTCGTTTTGTGTTAAATAAATTGATGTAACCATCTATATATCTAAGTTTCCCTTTAACCATTGAAGGATCACATGATGCTTCAAGTTACACATTCAGTTGTTGTCATGATGCATGAATGAAGCACTGGTGACTAATAATTCACCATACAGTATTGGTTCATCAGGCATGAATGCAGCCCCAATGATAAACATAGCAGGTTCACATCAATGCATAATCATCCCAAAATGGCATAAAGCACTATGCTCCCATCATAGGGTCTTATTAGCCAATAGCCCCTCCTTCTGGCACCCCATTTTGTGTGATTCATAGAGGGAGGTGACTGTACATATATACCACAATGATCACAATTCTTCTGCACTGCAAGGATCAGGAACTGTAAGAACTGGCTAGTTTTAAATATCATTTGTAGGTGTGATTATATAGATCAATCACAGGCTGAATATCTGTCATGGCCTGTTGGTAGGAGTTGGTAGTGTAGCTGTTGGCTATTTAAGATAGTCGTCAGCTAGGAAAAACTCCAGATTCGAAAATAGGTTGTTAGAAATTACTCTTTATTCATTTGACATATGGCATATTTGTCAACACCATCCTAAGAATTAGAGAAAACTATCAGATGATTGATTTGGTAGGTGACAAAAGCATCAAGGCTGAAACAACGGAAGAACTTGGCACACATCCCAAAACCCAACATTACAGATGAAGAGTTTGGTTACAAAACGCAATAAGCACCATTTTGAAAAAGGTGTAGGGAAGGCATAGGTAAATGAAATTTTGACACAAATACTCCTCAAATTCTATTGTTCATGTCTTTAAGTCCTCTCTGGTGTAGACATTATATCCGAGGAACTATAATTGCCAGTATGGTAGCTTTAGAGAAATCACTACATGCTTCAATTCTGGAATGGATTTGTTACGTTTTACAATGAAACTCTTCAGATCCTACATGCATGGGATGGAAGATTGAAGACAACAACCTGTTACCTCTGCTAATGACAAACGAAGCAATTCCAGAGGCTTGCCTCTCTCTAGTCGTCTGCCAGTGTAGGAATGTGTGCAGGAATTATCAGTGTGGGTATAGGAAGGCAGGGTTCCAGTACAAGCAATCGCCACACTGGAAGTGCCTCTTCTCCTTGCCACAATGTTCACAAGTGAGGACAATAAAGCAAAAAGTGTGAAATATGATGGCTTATGACCCATTTTCAACCGATGACATTTAAGAAGTAAGCAGTAAAAACACAGAGATTCTGGCAGAGTATTGATGACAAAACCTACTTATTATTGACATATAGCAATGTATCAGAGGTGTCATTTACTAGGAGCAGGTCACTATGGTCAGTACAAGTGCAGCTAGTTTCACAAACAAGTATAGCAAGATTAAATATTGCCAGTTATGTCTATACTATGGATGTATAAATATAAGTATTAACCAAATAGATTAATGTGTACTTTTTGTTTTGATGGTAAGCAGGTAACCATGGCAACCACAACAACACTATTTACTGATGAATGATAAACATACTTTTCATGTTAATTATTACTTCATGATACATGAAAAGAAATTTTAATTCTAGGGGGAAAATAATTTTGGGGGCTCTTGCCCCCCCTAAACCTCAATTCTCAGCTCCGCAAGTTATTTTTTCAGAATCTACAGAAAAAATAGGTCTAGAAAAAAACACTTGCAAAACTTTACTCAGAAATGCTTCTAGAACTTGGAGAATCCAAATTCGATTCCCTACTACTATTGAAGTGTATGAGTGCGTCAGTCAGTGTGTGGGTGTGCTACTGAGACACTTAGGCAAAGAATAGAGGATTTGATACGGGCTAGTTAGTATCCTTTGTAATTTGTGTTGTTTTGTTCATGTCACTTCATGACTTTTGAAGGAACCCCCCGCCGACCAATGGCTCGTCAGACGAGCCTTGTCAGTTGCACCAAGCGCAAACACAGCAGTCTTCTTTCCCCCGCTCTCACTGCCATAAAACACAATACTCACAGTTAAAGGTTTACCCAGTGTTACGGCCATCTATAGGGTTTTTTCCAACATCTTTCTATTTTTTGAGAAACTGACCTATCCTAACCAAACTACTATTTTCTATAGAGGAGACCATGAATAATATGTTTTATCACTAAAAACCGTCAGAAACTTATGGGTCTTGACAGAATTAGAAAAAAAGCCTAAATAAAAATCATAGTTCTCTATCTGAATTACACTAATCTATGAGGTTTAAAAATGACCATGCATGCTAGCCATAGTTCTTGGGCATTGTACTGTACATCCAAAGGTTGCCAGACCATTTCCCAGTCATCCCAGTTATCCCAGTAGTCCAGCAGGTGGTAACCAAATTGCAAAAGATTACAGGTCTAGTAACCCAGACTTACATACCACATAAGTACCCCCAGATACCATTACAAAACTAGTTCATGAAGGAAACACCATGTAACTGGCGTCGACACTTACTGGGCAAACCCTTCTAGCGGACGTATGCGATCGTTCCTTTAATACCTCTGTCTTACAAACCATTCTTTCCATTTGTTTTAGTCAGACATTTCACCTGACTGATAGAAGTTGTGATCACCTGCATTTGATTGCATTCCAATGTAACACAACTAAAACGCAACGTAACATATTGTGACTTCTATACAGCAGCAGAGAGAACTTGATTAAAGCAGGTGAATCCAGACTTAGCATTGACTATGTATATACAGACTAAATCCTTTTTGGAGAATTATTTTAGTAAGTGAAAATGTCCTCGAATTCTGGCAGGCCGACCTTTGTCTCACACGTATACATGCATGTATCAATAGATCAGTAACCTGCCTGGAAACATACCTTGATCGATGTGCAGAAATGTTAGAAGTATGCAGAGATACGCAAATACGGGATAGCTGTCCCAGGTGAGAGGACACACATTTAGAGCATCATCTTAATCTTGAATCTTAATATCCTAATTCAGTGTCTTATTTTGGGGCTGTATCTTAAAATCAGGCAGTATTACTTATAAGATAGTCTAAGATGGGATTAAGATAGTTTAAGAGAGGATTGAAATAGAAGAAAAAATAATTAAGATAGTTTAAGGTAGGATTGAAATAGAAGAAAAAGAAGAAAAAAACGGGGGTGGGGGTGGGGGGCAGAGCCCCCCATTACATACTAGATAGTAATAATAATACTTTTAAGATAGTCTGAGATTATAAATCTAAAAAAGTTAAGACAAGTATAGGATCATCTTAATA
Source organism: Harmothoe impar (assembly GCA_947462335.1). Lineage (NCBI taxonomy): Eukaryota > Metazoa > Annelida > Polychaeta > Phyllodocida > Polynoidae > Harmothoe > Harmothoe impar. Next base: position 80,220,252 of record OX381705.1, read on the forward strand.
GTCTGATTAAGATAACGCTCTAAACGTTTGTCCTCTCACCTGGGAGAGCTATCCCGTACGTGCCAGAGATACACCGTACACCTTGCCACCCACCATATCCCTTCTCTGTCCCCGCGCACACCAATCCTATGTATGCACCAGGTTGGTTACATAAATTGGTAATACTGTGGCAAAACAAGGATGAAAGCCCTGATGTAATAGATAAATGTACTGAACGTTCGTTCATATAGGGTTACTTTACTCAAACGGATAGCATGCAGGTTGTGCACCCGGTTCAGGATTTGTCCCAGGCAGTGATGATGGAAAGTAGCTATTATTCCTTTTTGTGGTTCTTCCACAATCAAACTGTCTGTCTGGAACTGTGTAAGTATTGATTCCTAGTTCTCTGCTGTCTTTAATATAACAAAGAGATGATACTACAAAGTGAAAGGTACAGATGGTAGATGCATTGCATGCATGCTTAGTTTACGATGCCTTTGGTAATTGGGCATATGGGCCTAAACAGCAATGTAGGCATTATGATATGAAGCAGAAGCAGGTCAATTCAGGTGCGATGGATCAAGAACAGTCAATAACATCATTGTTTAAACCAGTATGTTAATGCATATTCAAGGGTAACTAGCTGACTTGCTAATTGTTATTCATAAACATGAAAACAGGATATTGAATTTATGAAGGTATTTTCATTCCAGAGGGAAATAAACCCAAGCTAATAGGCGTGCAATATGGATGTAATTATTTAATGTGTCGTTGTCCTATGTGCAGTTTGTGTTCCTTGGCATCTAAAGGGAAAGCTAAATCTACATAAGTATTATGTTTTACTACGGCCACAACTCTATATTACATTCACTTGCTCGTGCAGCCTAATTCTAAATTCCATTACTTGAACTAAAATCAAAGTATATACTTGTATTCTTATCAAACAGCAGTTTGTACTGTTGTTACCATACATGATTAGATGTGTGTACCTCCGAAATAACCTTTGAATGAATAATGCCTGAATAGTAGGGAATCGAATTTGGATTCTCCAAGTTCTAGAAGCATTTCTGAGTAAAGTTTTGCAAGTGTTTTTTTCTAGACCTATTTTTTCTGTAGATTCTGAAAAAATAACTTGCGGAGCTGAGAATTGAGGTTTAGGGGGGGCAAGAGCCCCCAAAATTATTTTCCCCCTAGAATTAAAATTTCTTTTCATGTATCATGAAGTAATAATTAACATGAAAAGTATGTTTATCATTCATCAGTAAATAGTGTTGTTGTGGTTGCCATGGTTACCTGCTTACCATCAAAACAAAAAGTACACATTAATCTATTTGGTTAATACTTATATTTATACATCCATAGTATAGACATAACTGGCAATATTTAATCTTGCTATACTTGTTTGTGAAACTAGCTGCACTTGTACTGACCATAGTGACCTGCTCCTAGTAAATGACACCTCTGATACATTGCTATATGTCAATAATAAGTAGGTTTTGTCATCAATACTCTGCCAGAATCTCTGTGTTTTTACTGCTTACTTCTTAAATGTCATCGGTTGAAAATGGGTCATAAGCCATCATATTTCACACTTTTTGCTTTATTGTCCTCACTTGTGAACATTGTGGCAAGGAGAAGAGGCACTTCCAGTGTGGCGATTGCTTGTACTGGAACCCTGCCTTCCTATACCCACACTGATAATTCCTGCACACATTCCTACACTGGCAGACGACTAGAGAGAGGCAAGCCTCTGGAATTGCTTCGTTTGTCATTAGCAGAGGTAACAGGTTGTTGTCTTCAATCTTCCATCCCATGCATGTAGGATCTGAAGAGTTTCATTGTAAAACGTAACAAATCCATTCCAGAATTGAAGCATGTAGTGATTTCTCTAAAGCTACCATACTGGCAATTATAGTTCCTCGGATATAATGTCTACACCAGAGAGGACTTAAAGACATGAACAATAGAATTTGAGGAGTATTTGTGTCAAAATTTCATTTACCTATGCCTTCCCTACACCTTTTTCAAAATGGTGCTTATTGCGTTTTGTAACCAAACTCTTCATCTGTAATGTTGGGTTTTGGGATGTGTGCCAAGTTCTTCCGTTGTTTCAGCCTTGATGCTTTTGTCACCTACCAAATCAATCATCTGATAGTTTTCTCTAATTCTTAGGATGGTGTTGACAAATATGCCATATGTCAAATGAATAAAGAGTAATTTCTAACAACCTATTTTCGAATCTGGAGTTTTTCCTAGCTGACGACTATCTTAAATAGCCAACAGCTACACTACCAACTCCTACCAACAGGCCATGACAGATATTCAGCCTGTGATTGATCTATATAATCACACCTACAAATGATATTTAAAACTAGCCAGTTCTTACAGTTCCTGATCCTTGCAGTGCAGAAGAATTGTGATCATTGTGGTATATATGTACAGTCACCTCCCTCTATGAATCACACAAAATGGGGTGCCAGAAGGAGGGGCTATTGGCTAATAAGACCCTATGATGGGAGCATAGTGCTTTATGCCATTTTGGGATGATTATGCATTGATGTGAACCTGCTATGTTTATCATTGGGGCTGCATTCATGCCTGATGAACCAATACTGTATGGTGAATTATTAGTCACCAGTGCTTCATTCATGCATCATGACAACAACTGAATGTGTAACTTGAAGCATCATGTGATCCTTCAATGGTTAAAGGGAAACTTAGATATATAGATGGTTACATCAATTTATTTAACACAAAACGAAGCCTTCTTAGGTATTGATTGTAACCATGGTTACCATGGTTACCATGATGGTAATTCATGCAGATGCTTCTCTATCAGACCTTTCATTTAAGGAATTCCCTGACTAAATATGGTAATAAACAGCCCTTTAGGACAATGAAATGTAGATTTTTGTCAAAAATCTGTGTTTTGGGGGGGTTTTGACCCCCTTGTATGGATTTCTCAGTTTCGCAAGTACTTTTTTTGTAATCTACACGAAAAATTGGTCCTAGAAAAATGGCTTGCGAAACTTTACTCATAAATGCCTCTAGAAAGTTTTAGGACGACATTTCTCTGATTCAATTCCCTACTAGAAGTAACTCCATATAAGATTAATTTGCTATGCCGTTTTCACCTGTGCCACTTCGAAGAGGCTGTTATAAGAATACGAACATGACCATGATTTATCTTTTTGTTCAGTCTATGAGAAAGAGAGATGTTGTATCAAATGTGTAACACACAAAAGGTTTTTCAGCAATTGATTTAATATGCTTACCCTTTCTGCAGCATTTAAATCCATTTTCTTTCAAGAAAATAAACTTGTCTACACTGCTCAGGCAATGCTGCGATGACACTACTGTAATACAGTTGACTCTCACTTCCTCGAACACTAACTACCTCGAATCCCTCACTTCCTCAGACAGAAGCCCTTGCAACTGGCCATATATGTTCCATTATATTTGGACTTATTTCCTCGAATAATTTGCTTCCTGCAAGAATTTTCCTTGCATTTTCCAAATTCCAGGAAGCGAGGGCTGACTGTACTACCATAATAATCATAAGCATAGGTATATATGATTATCAATTCTCCCAGTAACATATACTATTTAACTGCTTTGAGTGAAGATGACAGACATCTGATGTCCTTGCCTGAAGGTGTAGAACAAGAAAGAAGGGTGAAGGAGTTTCATTTCCCCGGTCTCATTACAAGTCGCGTGAATCCTGCCCCACGAGGGTTAACCTGGCCCACAGTTGGCTGCCCTATAAGTGAAACTGAGAAGGGCCAAAGAGACAGGGACCTGAAGCCAGGTTTTCTATCCATGGTTTTCTTTTCTGTGATAGGAGAAGGATGTTAGAGGAATTGGAGGGTGTGTGAGGATTGACGTTGTGCCGTCCCTTTACTAACAGAACAGTTAGTAGCTACTGTTGTTCTTCAAGGATATTCAGTGTTAAGAAAAAAATTGGAATATTGGATATGAGAAACAGGAGGGTCAATGCATTCCTCAATGAATCACCCTTTATTTGGTGCGTGGGTCTATCCTCTATGAAATGCCCTCTTTATAGTAAGCTGCTCACTGACCTCATAATCACAAATAACTAGTGAGAACCCCAGCTGAGCAGCTCTCAGAGGTAACTCTGAATCACCCCTCCTCCTCCCAGTGGCTGATTATTGGGGGGTGGTGCTACTATGACCTATTCATGCAGTACCACTTACCATCACACCCCAGCCGTGGGCTGGTGGTGCGACATCTACACACACAGAAAAGTAAGAGTCATTGTCGCTAAAACTACCCTCACTTGAGGGGCACTGCCTGACTCTCAGGTGAGGGTAGTTTTAGCGACAATGACTCTCACTTTTCTGAGGGTGTACCCATCATACAGTACATTGGTGCTTCAAATCCGAGGTAATGCCTTAAGGTCTTTATAAAAGAACTAACTATCCACTGTAGATTTGCTAGGTAATAAGGGAGTTGCAAAAGCCAACCATCCTAATTCAAATAGACGAGAGATTTCTTTAGGTCAAGTTATTCCTGAGTGTTACTTGTAAAACACACACGAAAAAATATCATAACAATTATGATGCCTACCCTTCCTGGCTAGAATACTTCCTTGCACTCCACTGCATCCCCCTCCCTCATAAGCATAATGCACCACAATGCAATGATCATTATGTCTTACACAGACGGGGGAGCTCATCGTTTCCTTTTGTCCAACTAGCGAGTCACAGAGTTATGAATAAATTCTGTCTATGTCATTTCCGGTAGCTAGGCTGTAATTAGTTAGGACATGGCTATCTGGGTAGTTATGAGGTGAGGGGAAACAGGCATGCACAGGGTAAGGGTAGGGTAGCACCACACAACCTCCTCCTAACCACTTGTTGTGATCTCCATTCCCCTTACCCTTCATGTTAGGTGCATAGTACATGTTGTACCTTTACTTAACAGAGGAGGTTCTTCAGCTTATGCATAAGGATCACAGTAGCTCCTCTATCGATTGCTATAACTTGAGATGCATTAGACTTATAATATGTTTTAACACTTTCAGGACATACTGGCTCTCTGCAGGTCTCTCGACTAGTTCTTTGAATAGACCCCGCGGTGTAAACATGATCCTTGACTGTTGCCTTGACAAAGACCAGTGGCCAGATTTTAGTATTTTCCTTTACTCTTTATTTACCCTTCCACCCCTCCACCACTGGCATCAGCCCAGGCTGGCACCAACCGGTCTGGTCTGAGGCAAAGAACATCACCAGGAGCTAGAGTGGGGAGGCACAGATTACTTTCTCAAATGTATACCAGGCAGAAACAATAGGTGTATAATGTGTTTTTTTTGTATCATACAAACACAAACTAATTTGGGAGACATTTCCTCAATGGTTTCTATATAGTTTCATTTATGGCTTTCCACGCCACTTTCGTAATGTAACTTTGCCTTATCAATTAGCATTATTCCCTTTGTATAAGCCACACCCTTTCTTCTATGAGAACTGACCCAGATATAACCTATGGAGATGCAGCCCGCTAGACAGTACCATATAGAGGGGGATTTATATATGGATCAAACCAAATAGACTAACCAAAGAGCTCTACAATATGGTGGATTGAAACAAACTGATGTTCACAAAAAATAATAATTGTGAGAATAACATTTGAAAATCATATCAGACGTGATATTCCACTAAATATGTGTGTCCTCCATTATTCCCATGGTGGGATAATAATGTGTCTACAGCCCTGTTTTATAAAACACCACTAGATCAGTACACTCCTGGCAGCATGGCTGGATCGATGTGATGAGAGGAGATACACCCCTCACGCCCTCCCCACACTTGTAAACACACACTCCTACCCCAAGGGCTGTACCATTGTCAATACTTTATCACAAACTGTATATGCATTGTTACAATGACTTATTACAGTATACCTACATGGGATCAAAACACTCTAAATGTCGGTATGCCTTACACATGTCTGAATGAGTTGTGGGTGTGGAGTCTTTGCAGTGTAGATGATCTATTCTATGTATTGACGATCCAGGGTACCTGATACCTATTTATATTGCTGATCTGTATCTGTATTGATTATGTGTTCTGTTTCGTCTTTGATATAATAAAGTAATGGCACTACGAAGAGAGACACAGATCTATGGTAGATGCATTACATAAATGCTTCCAAGGAAGTGCAGACAGATGCAAGGGAAAAGGTTAAAGGAGTGAATGGAAGTGCGCTGGGGCAACAATAATTCAACTGTCAGTTTGGCCTTGATTCATGTATAATAATTATGCTCCTGAGTTGTTTGCAGTTGCATTTTGAACGGAAGTATAGGTGTAGATGATATCATTTTTACAAGAGTGTCTACCTTTATCAACTGTGTTGATATCTGAAAGTGTCCTTTCAAGCAATGTATCCCAAGCAACATCATTTAATCTATAAAAACCTCAATAGATGTTGTCTTTATGGCACAAGCATAATGCATCTCATTATATCCTGGCTATGGCAAAAAGAACCGTCTGCCCCAAAAAGTAATGTTTCCAACGATTTGCTCACTTGGTTTACTGTGTCTGCCCCTTTTTATAATGTCATATCATAAGTAACTAGGTGTTATATACACTCCAAAATTGTGCTTAGAGTTTAAACATATTTAGATCTAAACAGGTTAAAAGTCTAAACATTTAACTAGGTTTGTGTATTTGAATCCTTCTATTTAGGAATTAAACCCTTTTATTCTAAACACCAAAACAGTTATGTTAAATTATGTTTAGCATTTAAACAGTATAAAGGGTAGGTGTTTAGGATGTAAACATGTAGTGTTTTGTTCATAATGCATTAAACTACGTATTAAACACATAGCAGATGGCAGCTCTGTTGTTAACTGTAGTTTCTACAACAACTCAAACAGTAGTGTTGTGCTAAAAGTGCTCAAATCTGAGCAAATTAACTTAAATGTGATTGGATACAATAATAATGTACACATTGCAAGATTTAAGGGTTGGATCCTACATTAGTATGATCAGTGTAAAATAAAGGTAGATCATAGACACCGCTTTTGTGCAGTCTAAAATTTGGACATAGATTGCAATATCTTCCTTGGAGGGTTATTGTATTAATGCAAGTTTGTGTGTATATGTTTAAGTACAGGGCTGTGTGCAATAGTGAATTAACTTGCTTTGACTGAGAACGACTAGGGTCTGATGTCCTTGCCTGTGAGTGTAGACCCAGGATGATGGGGGAAAAAGTCTCCCTCATCTCATTACAAGTCGTGTGAAGACTGCCTGACCTGTGGTAACCCAGGTCACTGCCAGCTGCCCTAAGTGAAACAGAGAAGGACAACAGAGACTCAGACTGGAAGGCATTTCAGGTGAGTTTTTCTCTATTTCTGTTTTGCAACAAAAGTAAGATTGTAGAAGAAAGGGGAGGGAGGGTTAGTGAGTGAGGATAAACTAGCTCACACCTCACCTCATCTGGGTTTTCGTGAGAAAAGGTGACTAATTGCACTGATTGTATTACATACGTTATAAACTTGGGGCAAGGGTACGACTGACATGGTCACATGGAGCAAGAAATAGTTCAAGTTCAACAATTGTCATATTTACATTTCTACAGCAAAATAAACATGAAATATGTATACCTCCCGCATGGCATACTTGTTATATTCCAATGTAACATTCCCTTGGTGCATGTGTCCATAGCAGCATCGTTTATAATGGTCCCTCTTCGGTGAGTTGTTCACTGGTTACAAATCACAGATTACTAGTGACAACCCCAGCTGAGCAGCTCTCAGGGGCAACTCCTAATCACTCTTCCTCCCTCCAGTGGGCGATTATAGAGGGGGTGCTACCATGACCTATTCATGCAGTACCACTCTTCCTAACACCACGGTGCTGGGCCAGTGGTTGGACATCATGCAGGACATTGGTGCTTCAAACCATAACCAATGCCTAATACGGCGTTTCACACAAACTGTACCTATGCCAATTTGCCAGGTACTTGAGCGCCCTTGTTTTGACCTCCCTTTTTCATATGACTGGAACATGTCACCTTGCTCCATCCTTATGAACCTTTTCCTAGAAAATACTCATGGACCTTCTCTTGGATCAAATGTGACTGATGAACTATAATCATAGTCATTGATAGTAATGCTACGTTTTTCTAATAATTGATAAAAATTGTGACTGTATTAAAAGAACACACATGAAAGCTATTGAAGAAGATAAAATTGATATAGTCAATACAACACTACCCTGACCAAATTCGAACATCCCCACCCTATTCAACTGTAGTGTACTGGAGCATACAAGTTGGTTGGTAGTCTACCACATGCTGATACATGAATTGTAGTTTTGTAGCCAGTCTCTAACCTTGTTGGCCTATGGCCAGTTTGGTGCTGTGGAAAGGTTGAACACACTTAAAGCACCCACTGGAAGGGAGGCTACTGCCCCTCCTCCCATCATTTGCTATGATAACTTGCCTCCCATCATGCTAGGTTTAAACTAGAATTACATGAATTAAAACAGAACCTTCAAGGGGATGTAGTACAAGCGACATTTGTCAAAATGATTTGCTGCCACATATGATGCAGATGGTATTCATTTCAACTGGAAGTGCCTTTTTGCGGCATATGCAGGCATATGATCAGCTGAATTTAGCTTAGCAATATCATATAACCTTGGCTAGATGTGTCCCGGTACCATGACCCTGCTCAATACCATTGCTATTATTTGGTCAGTCTGTGCTATTTTCCTTACTCTTTATCTCTTCATTTCTATCCTATAATTGTGGCATCAGCTCAAGCTGGCACCGCCCTGTCTGGCCCGAGGCAGATGGCATCCCCAGGAGTTGGTTAGACGAGTCGGTTATAGCTGAGTTGCGACGAGAGACCAGTCTCTAACACAGTTTATTTGATACCAGGACAGTGGCCAAATGGCAGGCAGGGGATGGTGGCTAACCTAGTTTATATATCTACTGTAGGGTTACACTCCATGTCCCACCAGCTGACCAGCGCCAGAAAGATAGCAATTATTTTCAGAGCAGCATTTTACACTAAGGGAAGACATCGGAATCAAGTAGATGTGGCAAGGAAGCGAATATAAAGTTGCGTAAACCTCTCACATTGGCTAGGAGATTAAAATGACCAAAACCTTTCAAAGAACGGATAATGCCGTATTTCTGTGTCATATTTATTTCTTGTCCATCAAACTTTAAAGGATGCACAACCTTACAAACAAGTCTACTTCCCTTCCTACAATGGCCAATAGTAGGAGATGCAGTATACTTACAGCAGAACATCAGGTGTAGAGGTCACTATGTATGGTGTCTACAGGGATGCATTTAGTCTTCTCCTGTGCTTTATATACAAACAACATTAAGATACAAGTTATGAGCAATGGATGGACTTATTACTTCAGACACTACTTATATGGTTTTCAGAAGGGTAAATGTATTATCGTGGTCTTTTGGTCTCTCTATTTGTTTCGGAATATTCCAAGGTCAAGACCCTTTTTTATGATATGAGGTTATAAGAGTCCAGATGCAATTTTGATTATAATATAGAATCTGCCTTTCCTTGTATTGCCATAATTGTATCTATATTGTGTCATATGACTGTGCTCGTACTCCTCATTCACTATTTTCCCCTTCTGGCTCTTCTTCGCCATCCCCCTTTCTCATCTTGCTCCTCCTCCTGTGCCCTGTCCCACCCCTTATACCCCAGTAGTATAGTATGTATCGGAACGGGACTATAGTTAACTACTGTTTATTACTCAATCGACATGCAGCCAATCAGAGGCCTCCATTTGGTCACGTGACCGGAAGTGACCTACTTAGGGGATTAGTGGTGCATTCTGGGTAACCCTGCAGCCAATCAGAGGCCACCATTTGGTCACGTGACCGGAAGTGACCTACTTAGGGGATTAGTGGTGCATTCTGGGTAACCTACTGACCTACTTAGGGGACCGGAAGTGACGTCATATGACCTAATTTAGGATCACGTGACCGGAAGTGACCTGATGAGTCACGTGAGCGGAAGTGACGTCACATGACCTAATGGCCGACCGGAAGTGAGTGACCTCATTGAGGATCACGTGACCGGAAGTGACTTGATTGATCACGTGAGCGGAAGAAGAAGTTTTTTGTTTAGGAAGTGAGGGTCTTTAGGATCACGTGACTGGAAGCGACGTCGTCACATGAGTGACGCTTTAAGAGACTGCGCGACTTACTAGTAAAAGAAGACGTATGAAAATAAAACACAACAATATTTTATTTTATTTTTTTTATTTCTTTTTTTTTCAATCTTGATAAACACTCTATTTTTGAAAAGATGCACACGCTTATTTTTTTTTTTTCATATCTCTAAAGGACTCGTTGTCACACCGTCAGAATGCACGCGACGCTTATAATACAAGTAGCGCACGCCGTCTTTCTCTATGGTGTAGGTGACCATTTTGTTTCGCACCACTTTGAAGTTTCTATTTACAGCAATGAGAGTTTTTCGTTGGCGAAGAACATCCAAGAAGTCGTCTGGTTCCTGAGGGTTTTGTTTCTTCTGTACGCCTTTTGCAATCCATTTTTTGGATTTTCTTTCACCGGTGTCGCTGACTCGATCGTAGCAAATGTAAGTCTTAGGGTTGAGACTTAGGATCCCGTCACCTTCCCACTCCGCTTTCATGAGCCCCGAAGTTCTCAGATCGTGAAGGTACCGTCTCTCACAACATCCGCCGGGCGGCGGACACCATTCTCGCACTCTTTCCGTTTTTGTCTTCACGAAAAGCTCTAAGTGATCGTCGCACACCGCTGTCGGAAGCCACTTTCTCGTCTCTCTCAGGCGAGGTTTGACTAGGTCATCCAACGTGTCACCGCTGAGAGCCATGTAAAGACTGTCGGTGTCCATTTGACAAAGGGCATAATCGCGCCGATCGACGAATCTATCCAAGAAGTCGTATGTGAACTCTAACATTTTCAACTTCGCGTACTGGTATACCATGAACCCTATTTGAATAGGGAGGTTGTTGTTGACTGTTTTCGGTTGTAGTTCGACTTCAAACAGATCGGAACTCAACTCGGACGCCTTTTTGAAGCGCCACGAATTGGCCAATAGTTCGAACTTCCGACTGTCAGTGTATCTCACCGCCGTGTGTTTTTCTTTGTTGCAGATTGTTTTACCGTACGTAGCGTTTCCCATTAACTTGTAACAGTCTGACAGAATTTTCTCGTTCTCGTTCACGTCGCCACGTCTTCGCGCCGCCGTTACTTCGTCCGCGAAACCGGCAAAGGAGCGTTTAGGTAGGTATTCTACCACCAGCTGCACTTTGGTGACTATCAAACCGTGCTCTAAATACCACTTGAGAAGCGGCGTTCCCAAGAGAATATTTTTTCCGTGGTAACTCCCTATCAGACATCTCTGAGGCGTGTTCAACAGCTTTTCTTCCTGCGCAAAGTCTGACATGTGAGGTCCTATGTCCGATTTTGAAACGGTCGCGTTCTTGAAAACGGGGGTCATTTCTTCGAAGTAGTCTCGTAGGTGAGGCGGCGTAGTGATGTCCACTTGAACTAAACCGAACATTTTCTCCTCTTTCACAGCGGAAAGGATGTCGCTCTCGCTCATCGCGTTTCGAGACACTTTCAAAGCGTCAACCTTCCAGCGTTGTTGGGAGGCCTTGACCCGCTCATCTCGACGCTTCATCTCTCGCCATTCGCACTCCCACCCGACGACCAGCTTGTGACCTAGCGCTTTCAAGTAAGCGCTTACTCTGGTCGTTCTGTCGCGTCTCTCCTCTCTCAGTGAAGCGCACTGATATTGGTGCGACGGTATGCACTCGTGAGCGTGGAACCAACACCCGTGAAACTGGAAAACCGTATTAGAGGCCGCGTGAAACCCGTCCACGCGAATTCTCCGACAGCCTACAACCATCTCGCCGCCGTTCAAAGCGTGGCGCAGTTTCACGTCGCGGTCGTGCTCTACGAAGCGTAACCACTCCAAAGCGCTGTGAGAGTTTCTTTGCCTAATTTCGGGCTTGAACTCGGTCTCGGGCCGTCTCACCGCGTAATAGCCCGTGCAGTGCGCTTCGCTCATGCAGCGCAAGTACAGAGAGTTAGCGTCTAGTCCTAGGATGTGTTGGCACGGTCTCGCTTCTTCGCCGTACTTGTGCTCCCTTATCCGCCTGGTGCCCTTCTCTTGAAATCTATGGAAGATGATAGAGGACCGCCGACTAGATTTTCTTTGATCAGAGCGTGGAGGACGGCGTCGAACTGGGGGAACGTTGTGAACGCGTCTTCTAGGTTTTGGAAGAGGAACCGTAAAGTCAAACCGGCGAGAGAAACTCCGTCTTTCAACATGTCAATGCCGCGATCTTGGAAAAATTTAGCGTGATTTTTCAGAGCTTCTATGAAAGGTTTGACGTCTTTGTTGTTGTAGTGGATCAAGTAGTCTTCCATAGTTTGCATCTTCTCGTCGGACCAAACTTTCTGACATGCGGCGTAGTCGGATTCGGACATTTTGACGCCCGTCAGCTCGCTGTCGAAAGCCGATCTCGGTGGCAGCGTTCTGTTTGCCAGTTTCCTGGTAGACGTCATCCATTCGTAAGGAAAGTGACCTTTCTCTTCGTTCCTGGTGAAAGCTCGCAAATAGGTCGCGTAGTTGTAACCGGGTGCCAAATAGTTGACTACGTCCAAGAAAACCGTGTGCTGTGTGTAAACCGCCAAGTATTGATTGCTTCTCTTTATGACGCTGAATTCTTGGTTTCTTCGGTCTCCGGAGGCAAAGAACGAGTGAAGGCGTATTTTGATCAGGTTCAAGTCGTAACGCCCCGAGTTGAAGCCCACGACTGGAGCTTGACGGATGTATCTCAGAAGACGCTTCTTCAGTTGAACTAACGGGTGTCTGGTCTGAGCCGCAGCGAAGCCGCCTGGAGAAGGGGTGAACGTCGCCTCCTCCAGCAGGAGAGCTTCACCTATCGCCGCATCTAACTTCGCTAAGGTCGGTCGGTAAAGTTCTAGCACAGCTTCCCCGATGACTTTGGCGTTCTCGTTTATGTGATTTAAAACTCGGTCTAACAAGGGGTTGGAATCTGCGTCGGATTCTCTGACGAAGCAGACGGGCCCCTCCCACCCCGGAAAGTCGGATGCGACGCTAGCCGACAAAGGGACGTGATCCCACAGCAGGGACACGTGTTCCGTCGACGGTTCTTTGCACGGTCTGAAGAAAGCCTCGAAATCGAAGGCGATCTTGTAAGGGTAGATTCCGGAATATCCGTCGGGGGGAAAAATGGAGAAGTCTGCTAGCGCTTCGAAAATCGTTCTCGAATTTTGGTAGATGCCACCTACGTAGCGCAACTTGACTTGTCGGCAAGAGGAAAGCTGGTTCCTGTGTCTCTTCAGCAAGAACTCGGTGGTGAACGCCGCCTTACACTTGCAACATTTGTATATGCCCGCGTACGCGTTGAAGTCCATGACGAGAGAGACGTGCAAACCGCCTTTCGCCGTCAGGTGTAGGTTGACTTTACCTCGGGCGGCCAGAGTTCTGGAAGGCGGTCTGATCAGAGTAACGCGTCTTCTCAACTTCCGCCCCGGCACTTGACGCGACGCGGTGTAAACCGCTATCTGTACGTCAAACAAGTTCTCTAACGCGGGTAAGTCGCGGATGTTCAGACCCGGAAAGGATTCAGGTGTGGCAGCGGGACAGAACTGACGTAACAAATCTGAAGCGCGCTTGCTGGTGTTGTATAAGTGAAAGGAAATGCAGCGGAAGATGCAGAGGTTGTCCTTGTTGGGAAAATCTAACACGCCGCTTCTCTTTCCAACTCGACCGGCCTGAGTGATCCTACCGCCTATGGGGAATTCCCCCGGTCCCATGTAAACGCAAATGTTCAAATTGGTAGGGAAAAGAACGTGCCACTTGGTGTCAGCGTCGCAAAGTTTCCGTACTTCCTCGCAAGCGACAGTGTTTTCCATCTTTGAGAGGAGCTCTTCCAAAGTTTCTGAATTAGTTATAGTAGGGAGCGGTTGTATGAGAGTTGCGTTGTTCTGGGAGGCGTGAAAGTAGCGCAGTTTGCTCTTGTCTTCTCTGTGTTGTAAGAGTAAGCCTACCGAGAAACCCACTTTGTATCTGAATCTTTGTGTCAAGTGAATGCGACGCATAGTATCTACAGCGTCACTCAACTCGCCGGTTGGTAGCCTGAAGTTTGTTACACTCACGCGAGTCCCGTGCATCCTGACGCCCGTTTGTATCGCAGGCCAATTCGCCGTGAACGTTTCCTCCCCGTTCGGTACAGCACATATGCGCGGAGGGACGGTCACCCCGTCCAGAGATTCGCGTCGACAGGCGATCTTTCGGCAATCGCCTTCGCCGCATAGAGGGCAAAACTTAGGTACTACTCTACAATTTTCTACGTGTCTCTCGTGGTTGTACGGTCTTTTAAACATTTTGAAACACTTTTCGCATACGTACTGTGTCATGTTTTTTTTTCACTCAGTTACCAACTACTTAGCCGTCTAACTATCTATCTATCTATCAATCTATCTGTCTATCTATCTATCTATTTATCTTTCTGTCTGCTGTCTGTGTATCCGTCTGTCTGTCTCATACAGCGTACGTCAAACGCTGTGTGTGTGTGTGTGCGCGCGTGAGCGTTGAGCGTCTCTCATTCCGAATCTATGCCGAGATATTTCAGAATGATCTCTGTTTTGTCATCCAACTCTTTGAGCGCTCTGGCGGACAGCGTCACTCCCTGCTGTGTGGGTTTTTTGTCAGGACCTTCGTACTTGCGCACGTGGACGAGGTTCTTACCGCTGTAGTAGCTCACAGCTGCGTACACTTCGCCCTCCTCATCCAGCACTGCGAACCAGGGGGTGTGATTAGGTCTTCCTTGCGCAGCCGCTGTGTCGCGTATGCGCACCACTGCGCGGATATCGGCGATGCGTGCTATTAGCTCGCGCAGCGCGTCGGCCGTGAAGTGCACTCGCTTGCTTCTGGTCAGAGACGCCTCTTTCACCTGGCCGTCTTTTGTGTAGCGCGGCCTCCTAGACAGTCTAGCCACGTCCTCCCAGATCTCCAGCGTCAAAGCTCCGTCTAAGCAGAACTCTAACCCGAGAAGACGGGAGAAGGTTTTCTCTGCTTCTTCTCGTCCATCTCGTTCTTTTTCTTGTATTTTTCTCTTCTTACTAGGCCTTGTTGTTCTGGAACTCACCTTAGAACGTTTCACACCCGCAGGATGAGTAACACCATCAGCGTGAGCTGAATCAGCAGCAGAACCGATAGCAGGAGCAGCGTCAGCGCTGGTGGTATCCGAGGCCTCGTTGTTGGAACAGAGCAGCCACACGCCGTCGGTGCTGAGTGTAGCGGTAGAAGATGAAGCGCCGCCGCCCTCGTAAGGTGGCGGTGAGGGCAGTCGCCACGGACCGGACGGGGCGCTACTAGTGGAAGTGAGGTCGAAAGGTCGAAGAGGGGAGCCGAAAAACGTACCGCCCACCCCTTTCCCTTCGGGTTGTTCGTACGCCTCGTCGTCAGCGTCGTTCTCTGTCTCACCCTGTTGCTGCTGCTCCTCCTGCTCCTCCTCCTCCTCTTCTTCTCGGTTTAGGGGCTGAGTGTCCGAATAGCTGTCACTCTCAGCGCGAGCGGCGTCGAGGGCGTCGGTCGATGTAGTGGTGGAGGAGAGGGGCTGTGCAACGTGCGGCAGGTCATCAAAGTCATCAACAGTAGTGGGGAGGTAAAAACCCGGTTGCCAGTACTGCGCTGTGCCAGGAGCGTTGTCGTCAGTAGTAGTAGCGGTAGCAGCAGGTGCAGCAGAAGCAGCAGCAGCAGCAGCAGCAGCAGCAGACGCAACAGTAGCAGGCGCAGCAGCCTCAGCAGGCGCAGCGGTAGCAGGCGCAGCGGTAGCAGGTGCAGCAGCAGCAGCAGCCGCAGCAGCCGCAGCCCGAGGATCACCAGCAGGCGGGGCGGCAGTAGCAGCGGCAGCGCGCTTAGCAGCAACGTGTACCGTCGCGAGTGTAACAACGTCGCTAGCACGACGACTACTACCAGTAGTAGTACTACTACTACTACTAGTACTACTACTGCTACTACTACTGCTACTACTACTACTACTACTGCCGCGAGCGCTCGCTACAGCGGGAGGGTGATAAGACCAAGCGGCTGCGGCGGTAGTCTCATTTTCAGTAGCAAGAGGAGGCACTGACGCTAAACGAGCGCTGTTCCGCGTAGTCTTCTTGTTCTTGGACGGCGCTAGGTGTTGTCTTTTGCTCATGGTGGTGACTGTAGAGAGCAGCAAAAGAATGAGTGAGTGAATGGAGGTTTCCAGGCCCCTTATATACGCCTTCTCGCTTCTAGAGCTAAGCTACTTACTGACCCTGTTCAGCTGCCGCCGGCTGGCCGGCGGCCATTCACAAAGAGAAACAAAAGACATAAGGCATGACGTTTTCAGCTGGATCCCTTTCCCCCCTTTTGAGAGATCGACTGTCATGAGCTAAGCCGCTTACCACCCTGTTCAGCAATTCAACGCGCATTAGCTGTATAAAGGATTAAGCGGTTGCTGCCGTCGACTGACCGGCGGCCATTCACAAAGACATAAGGTATGACGTTTTCAGCTGGATCCCTTTCCCCTCTTTTTTTTTGAGGGATCCACTGTCATGAGCTAAGCCACTTACCACCCTGTTCAGCCATTCAGCGCGCGTTAGCTGTATAAAGGATTAACGGTGATGAGCTTAGAGTGTGTATACAAAAAAAACTACAGGAGGCGTGTGGCGTGAAGCAGGACCCCCCTAAGACGAACGTGTCTGTCTGTGAGTAGAGGCGTGTGCATGTGGTGAGCGACTTAAGTGTAAGACAAAAAAAAATCACCACCTCCTGCCGTGGTGAGTAGACCGGGCCGGCCAGGCGGCGGCCGGCTAGTTCAATAGGGAGGGGTGACAGCTGACTAAGGCTGTGCATGAAAAAAATCCGATTTTCACCTGACCTCTGACGTTTGTTACAATGAATGTCAGAGGGAGGGAGACGTCCTCAGGTAGGGGGTAGGAGGTAAGGCTATGGATGAGGAAGAAACACCGTTTTCAGCTGGTCTCCACGGATAGCGATGACATACCCCTCGTCATCTAAGCTCTTAAGGAGCGGAGCGGCTGAAAAAGCGTCATGCGGACAGGTCGCTAGACAGCTGGAGTGCTGTTGGAAATGGGATTAAACTCCCTCTGTATAAAAGCTCTGATTTCTGTTGGAAAAAAAACATATCGCCTCTGACCACAGTAACGTCTACTACCACCACCGCCGCCACCACCGCCGCCGCCGCCGCCGCCGCCACCGCCGCCGCCGCCGCCGCCGCCAAGACGAGACGAGATGGCTCAAGCTATTCCACTTTCAAGCTCGCCTTCACCGCCTTGTCCACCTGAAAAAAAGTTAATGCGGCTTGACGACTTGAGACGCGCGAGGCAGACCGATGGGGAGAACAGAGAGGTAGGACAGCGGCGGTTAGCCTATAGCGACGCCTTGCTTCGTCAACTAGGTAAAGAGTTGAGCGGCTGTTGGAGAGAGTTGGGCAGTAGCTTAAAAGTTACCGCCGCCCGTATGGATGCTCTAGTAGAGCGCAGTGTCAAGACACCGGAGGAGCTGTGTACGGCGATGTTCCGAGTCTGGTGGGGTGAAACCCCGCATCGTCATAGATGGGGAGAGCTCGGTCGCGTCTTCACCCGCATTAGACGCGTGGAACTGTTGGCTCAGTGGATGTCCCTTCTCCACAGACAGGGGTTGGATTTCGAAAACCCCGACTCGCGCGCGATGCATAAGCACTTGGGCACCCTCGGCAGACGTCTAGGTAGCAGGTGGAAAGAGGTGGGGGACCATTTAAAATTGTCGCCTGAGAGGTTAGATAAGATCGCTGAAGAATGCGAATACGGAGGAAGTACCGCTGAGTGGGCCTTCCGAGTGTTGAAAATGTGGCAAGATGAAGCTGACGGTGCCGGCGGTACACCTTTTGAACTCCTTCGAGTGTTGACTGAGGACATGGGAAAGTTTGACCTCGGCATCGCGATATTACTTGACTTTATCAAGCAAGAAACAACGAGAACGACGGACATGTGAATTGTTGTGTTTTATTTTCATACGTCTTCTTTATTAGTAAGTAAAAAAAAATATCATAACAATTAAGACGCGCGCCCTCTTAAAGTGTCACTTCCTCCAGTCGCAGCTGATCGCCTCATCGAGGCACGTGATAAACAAAAAAAAACGAAGAGACACGCTTCTTCCTCTCGAGAGGAAGAAGCGTGTCTCTCGATTGAAATCTTTTTCTTTTCTTTTTTTCTTAAAAGAGACAAACGCCCCTTAGAGTGCCCCCCCCCACCCCCCTAGAGTGCCCCCCTCCCCCCTCCCCCCCTCCCCCCCACCCGCCCCATGCATCCTAAAAGCGCCCCCCTCCCCATGCATCTTAAAGGGGCCCCCCTCCCCTTCCCTCCCCTCCCCTCCCCTTCCCTCCCCCCCCTTATACACTCTAAAGAACGCTTCTACCTAGTTCAATAAGTCACTTCCAGTCGCTCGTAAAACAATAAAAAATGAAAAAAAAAAAAACTTATACCGTAGTGTTTTTTATTAGTTTACCGAAAAAAATAAGAGACTCGCCTCCTCCTCCTCTCCTTCTCCTCCTCCTCCTCCTCCTCCTCCTCCTCCTCCAAAAAAAAAGATATCACATTTTAAAGCGTGTGACCCCTTAAAGACGCTCATCTCTTCATTAAGTCGCGTGACGTCACTTCTTCTTCTGGTAACGTGATCAATCAGGTCACTTCCGGTCACGTGATCCTCAATGAGGTCACTCACTTCCGGTTGGCCATTAGGTCATGTGACGTCACTTCCGGTCACGTGACTCATCAGGTCACTTCCGGTCACGTGATCCTAAATTAGGTCATATGACCTCACTTCCGGTCCCCTAAGTAGGTCATATGACGTCACTTCCGGTCCATAAGTAGGTCATATGACGTCACTTACGGTCACGTGACCAAATGGCGGCCTCTGATTGGCTAACTAAGTCACGTGACGTCACCACTAATCCCCTAAGTAGGTCACTTCCGGTCACGTGACCAAATGGAGGACTCTGATTGGCTGCAGGTCGATTGAGTAATAAACAGTACTTAACTATAGTCCCGTTCCGATACATACTATACTACTTACCCCCCCCCCCCGATTTCCATCCGTCACCCTCCCACCCCTCCCCTGTTGGTGATCCATTGTGGTGTCAGCTCATCTTGATGACGTTTGTGTCTTCTGGGGGTCGGGGTAAAATGCGGATTAGTGTCCCTCATGGCGGCCAGGGGGCTCCGGATGTCGCCACAAAGGTCACCCACCTGGGGGGCGGGGGGGGGGGCGTCGTTCTGTATAGTACTGTCGCGGCTCACCCTGTGTAGGAGAAGAAACCGAGTCATAAGGGGAGTCCAGGCTATAAAAAGTGAGCCAGAGCCCCTTTGGCTCACTTTTCAGTCTTACTCTCCCTTCTAATGGCCTTGACTCCTTTTCAATTACATCCAGGTGAGCAGAGGTGAGTCAATGGCTACCCGGACTCCCTAAGGGAGTCACAGAGGTGAGCATACAAATCGGAAATAGGAAACCCACTAGGCAGTGTTGCCGAAATGACATCGGCACATCGACTTTTGCCGATGTAGAATCTTAATGGCTGATGTAAGACTATTGCACACTGGCTGGCCATGATGTCAGCTTTCCAAAAGTGAAAGAATTTTTCAAATATTCCTATTAGAAGCTGAGCTAGGTCCATGCAAGTGTTCCAAGAATGTTTTCACTGAATTTAAGCATTTTTAGTAGCATTATTAAAGAAGCATTGCAATTTATATTAGTTAATATAAAAAAGTATAAAATGTGCTATAATGACTTGAATATGAATGGCTCGATTTTTGCCTGTGTAGAAGGCAAATGGCCTGTGTAAGATCTCACTACGCAGGCCACATTGGCCTGTGTACTTAAAAAGTTTTCGGCAACACTGCTAGGTGACACTACTGTACAATGACTGTAATGCCATCTAGCATCTATGTTTAGAAGCCATCTGACTCTCTTTCTAATCAGAGTCAAGGTTTGTTACTCCCTCCACCCCCGTGGGGGCTGGTGAATGCATTAGGGAGTCAAATAGTTGGTTACAATTGAGCCTGCTGGGTCGGAGCACTATACCTAAAATGGTATTATTCTGTTTTCTCAGATCATTAGATCCATGTAATCTGTGACATTGATAATTATGCTGATACATGTACATCATTGTAGCATCAAAATATAATGTTAGAATTAGATTTTATGAAATAATTACAGTTAACTTAAAACTGTAGCATTAGCATGATGTATAAGGTATAGACACCCAATTTGTAGCAACATGAGAAAGTTAAATCCCTAAAAGCTCAGATGTTCCTTAACATATATATTGACTTATGTGCACTGAGGGATCTTTCTGAGATCCCTTCTCCTTGTGAGGCATTGCACCAACATAATGTAGAATCATCAGCTAGGAAGACAGCTATTGAAATGGTTATATAGAGGGTTAGGCGATAAAAATTACCAATGTGACTCTCTATTACAAAGGAGCCATCCTGTGTATAGACTCCCTATCTGAAGGGAGTTGCAGCATACACCTGGACTCTGTCTGTGGTGGGGAGTCATAAAAGGGAGTCATTTTGGAGGTAAAACCTGGTCCCTCTTGGGGGAGTCACATAACTGCCTCTTAGGGGAGGGGACCAATTCACTTCATCAAGAGAGTCAGAAAGAGAGTCAGAAAATGGAGTCATTCTGGAGGCGAGCCTGGACTCCCTTTTGACTCTGTTTCCTTTCTCTGTGGCATCTTTTCTATATCAATTGGTTTCATTACCGTTTCTAAAAGCCTTGACCGTGCCGATATTGGCGTGTGCATTATTCACATCTATAGCAGTGGATATTTAACTGGGGAAAGAGTTGTGCTTCTAAGTGTGAAGATTATCCGCCCCGTCTCCCCCCCCCCTCCTCCCCTTATAGGCCCAAAGCATTCCTCACCTATGTCCCTCACGTCAGACACACCGCCCTCCCCTCAGGTGCCTGTCACTACAAGCCCCACCTGGCGAGGGGGGGGGGGTGGATACTGTCTGAGGCTTACTCTAGTAGAGGGGTCAGCAATCAACCCACATGCATGACTCCAAATGACGCCTGTAGTATGTCATAAACCCTTGTGGCGTCACTGGATAATAAAAAGACGATTGATGAAAAAAAGTGAATTTCCGCCAACGATCGTGAGCGGCTCAGTGTGGCCACACTGCATGTCACTGCTGGCGTTTATAAAACCATTATAAGCCCCCATAGTCACTAATCCCAACAGTTATCTCACTGTGTGACCGCAGTTTGAGCGTCTGACTGTATGATTTAAGTCTGGGGGACTTCCTCATTAGAAAATAATCTAGAATATGATAATGGCGGTCAAGGGCGGTAATGGCGGTCAAGGGAACTGGATGCTCGAGGCTGGTAGGCCTGGCCAGTGGTCATCATGTGGATCATTTGCCTCTGCTCTGGTAATGTTATGGTAGGTGGAGGTTTACAACTGATCGAGACACTGATCATGCATTTTAAGAGCAATTGTTATAGTGACTTGTAACTATAAGGTAAATATGGTAGATTCAATGATTATTGTAACACCCGAAATCCTCCCCTCCCCAACTCAACGAACTCCTCTTTCCTTATCTGCCGAGATCCTCGCTGTAAATAGTTGGTGTAGAATCTACTGTAGATTTACAGTAGATTCTACTTTTTACCTCCAATTAACTGTACACCTACAGCAGAATCTACTGTACACCTAAAAAATTGACAATAATTTTTTTTACAGTGCCGTTTCCCCATTTGTGCGTTCCTTTCTCCCTACCCCATCTCTTTCCCTCCCACGCCCTACCCCTTTCGCCTTCAGGAAATTCCCCTCATCAGCGAAAAAGTCCCTGTTTTCCCCTGCTTCAATCCATTGCCTTTTCATTGCCGCACGGTCCCCTCCCTTAGCCTGTTCCCCTGATGTGCTTCCTTCCTCCTATGAACAGCCCCCTTGATTAGTTTCCTCTCCCACACTTACGGCTGCCTTGGGAGACTGGGCTAGGGTAGCTAGTGCAGTGGTGTGTGTGTTAGGAGAGTGTTTTAGGGTACAAAGAAGCAGCTGAGTACTGCAGGCCTTAGTAGAAGTCCCCGAAGTGGGGGCCTGGTAGGAAGGGGTGCTGGGGAGGGGTGGAAGGCATCATTTGGTGGTTTGGTGGAGGCTAGAGGGAAAACAAAGAACCTAGCTACTATGCCCAAAGTTGAAGGGAAGACCCCGAAAAAAAGAAAGAATCAAGAAATAGTCACATGGGGTCGGACTAGCTCATTTCATACAAAAATGATGAAGAGTCCGCTAGCTGCCCTCAAATCCACCAAACCCTCATTTGATGAAACATGACCATTCCCTTGGTCTTTTCAGGGCATCATAATGCTTTATCAGCTGCACCCTTTATCAGCACAATACACGAATTCAGCCCTGACGAGTAATCGATCAAGGCTGCATTCAAGCATCATGCCAACGTCAAAGATTCCAGAAGGATTGGCATGATTCAGGCATGGTGGCGAGTTACTCGCCAGGGCTGCGTTCAGACATGATGACGACCAAAGAGCATTGTGCATTTACGCAGTATCCTGCCCTTGAAGGGTTAAAGATTGGACCCGGAGGAAGGAGCAGGGTGGGACATGGTCTTTGAGGCAGGTCATCAAACACAAAGGGTACCAGGTGGAGACTGGTCAGCTGGCGCGGCCATTTGGATGCCACTCACTGAGGGGAAATGGCGCTAGTCTTAGCGAGTAACCCTGAGATATACTAGGCAGTGGCACTGTTGTCTGATCGATTTTAAACATAGTATCATCAAAGAGCAAACAACACTAAGAGGGTCCACTTTTGTGTTCCCTCACAGGTTAGCATTGTACCTCATCAAACGGAATACCTCAAAATACCATAAAAGGGTTATGATGTTACTTGGAGTATAGCTCCAACATGCATCAACTCTGCTTATTCTGTAAATTTTGAATACTTTGAGTAATGGTTGATTCTTTTATTTGGATTACTGGCGATTTCTGGTAATGCATGGCCCTTGGTGCCCTCTGGTGGAGGTAGTGTACAGCCCATTGTTACCACCTAAAACCATGTCAACTACCAACACCCTAGAGCTACTATTCCTGATACGATTTCTTCCAAATTCAACATGGATATTGAGAAAAACAGATAACCAGACAAGACTCTTATATCATTTCTTAAACTAAAGACATGTACTTTCCTATAAGAAATAGGGTGGCCCATTTTTATGAGCCACGCCTAGCTTTGGCTATCATACATTAATCAATACCAATGATGTAATAATGAAGATAAATGACTTTAGCAATACTGATGGTGTTTTAATTGTGCAACCTTGGATCGCATTTCTCACAATAAATCAGTTTCACGACTACCACGTAATATAAGCCCCTACCATGTTTGGGAGCAACATGTTGCGTTCTGAAATCAACCCTATGTGTTAGCATGTACGTGGTGATCATTAAAATGAGTCACCTCTCGTGTCATCCTTATAGTAAAGCCATCTAGCATGCATTGTCTGCACTATAGACTAAGCGTCGGGGAGGACGTCTCTCAGACTGCAAGATTCACCGTCTGGCTTGCTACCAGGAATCGGATTATGCACCTATTCTACTGCGTAGTAGTATGTTTACACAAAGTTTTATGTTCCTGTCTAACATTGACTAATGACATAAGAAGAAATAATTAGATTCTACGTTTTCTTTCTTTCTTTCAATTAATGGCTTCTTACGCATGATTTGTATTCCATACCACAACGGAATGAACTGGGTATTGTATTAATGAGATGATTAATTAGATTTGAACAAACCTCAATTCTGGTCAGTGTTTGGCTACTCAATCAACACCCACAAGTTCTTCAGGCGCCAGTTGCACTGCCTTGGATTTCATAACGTTTAACATCTCTGATTTTACATCGAGACATTTAGATTTAGGATTGCACAGCGCTGAGGGGATATTGTGTACAGGTAAGGTAAAAGGGTACTCTAGGGAAAAAGCCAACTTTTAAATGTCATTAGATGTCATTATATAAGCGTTTAGAGATATTATCACACCAGAAGATATTAATTCTAGTTTTATTTATAAATGGCTTCATGGAAATGTGTGGACATTGCCCTGTACAAAATCCCAATAAGCGTTAAGTCTCATGCTTTCCAAGATTGTTTGTATCTAATTGGATAATCAGACATTTATATGCAATTATTTTCATTCTTTAGGTCATAAAATTCGATCTAGGAACAGTAATTTTATTCTGCTCGGACCATACTAATCCTCGTGAATCATTCAATGGGCAGCTATTATTCTTATATTTGGAATGAAAGTCATGTTTCCATGGCAGCACATATCAATAAGGACACACACATCTTAAGCTTTAAATCGTTCTTTTTACATTCCAAATAGAGAAGCTTTTCACCAAAAATGGCATGTTGTGTCCTATTTTATTCTACAGGTAAAATTACCCTAGAACAAGGCTTAGCCTATGGCCGTGTCTTATGAGTTTGTAACAATTGAAACGTCTTTGACCGGTGTAGTCTTTGACCAGCAAGTTTTAAAATGGCTGAAATGGGAGCTATGTACACAGAAATGGGGGGAAAGGGTTAATGGATATTTTTACACTATATACTACAAGCTTCCCGGCATTTTTGTGTACATAGCTCCCTTTTCTGCCATTTTAAAACTTGCTGGTCAAAGACGACACCCGGTCAAAGACGTTTCAATTGTTACAAACCCATGAGACACAGCCCTATGTCTTCCATGTTTTGCCATGGTGGTGCTCACATGTGAGCAGAGAGGATAGCCCGTGGGCCCTCTGATGGGCTATCCTTTCTGCTTGTCTGCTCACACATTATTACAAACACTATGAGTATAATACACAAAAAAAGGTAGAATACCAAATTACTTACTGCTAAATGGATCTACACAGAAAAAAGAAGTAGAATCATGGTGACTCCCAAATGGGATTCGATCACTGAGGTAACTCTTCCCAATCATTAGGGAGTCTTATAATAGGATTCATTAAAGAGTTATTAGAGTGTCCTACTAATGTAAGGCCTTAGAGTCCTGGGGAGAGTTACCTCAGTAATCAAGTCGGGAGTCACAGTGATTCTACTTCTTTCCTCTGTGTAAGTTTAGTTAATATGTTGTTTCACGCCAGATCTTAATACATGGGGAACAGTTTTGTTTCAGGGTGGACATGCAGACCCTTTGGTTTACCAAAAAAGAACGCCGTATTGCACCTCCCCGTGAAATAACCCTCGCCAGTATTTCACGGCCTGTTACAATTCATCATCATATTTGATCATCTAATTATTGTAACATGAATTAAGCGAAGTTTTTACAAATAGTATTAATGACATGAAATAAGCACAAAGGAGCACACGGACGCATCATATTCTCCATTGAGGGTTATTCCAGGTTGCTTTACCTCGTTCAATAACCCTAGTGGGGAACTATACTCGTGAACCTTTGTCTATATGTATCAGTTCGCTAGGTTCTTGTTCATTAACCATATTGCTTGTCACGGCCCTGTCCTGATAGAGTAGATGATGATGATGCCAATAAGTCATAACAGATGGGAAGTCAAAATAGAGAGCGGCCAACATGTTGTCACAATTATAAAATCTGTAATCTGAGGGATTAGCTTTGGATGAAGCTGTTTGAACAAACACAATCAGTTGGGTGTCTTTTTGTGCGATTTGATTAGATTTTGATGAATGTAACCCTTTAAGGGTTGCATAGTGCGTTAATTTGCCATTCCTATTGTTGTCCTGAATTATGAAGGCAGCCCTCATTTGTGACTCGCGATCGCCACTGTTGCATTCAAGCATCGTGCCCACCCTACGGGGTTGATACTCTCCTAAATCCATAACATTTAATGCAGTTCATTTGCTAGGGCTGCATTCACATAGGCCTAACGGTGACAAATGTTGTAGCACATTTAAGTACCATGTGGTCTTTAAACAGTTCAAGGGTCAACTTAAGAGAATGCAGGCTGTAACAGACTATAGTTTTTATTATCATTGTGATCGTTGGTGCCTGGAACCATGCAAAGAATCGTTTGAGAATTCTAGTATAAAAATAAGTTCACAGCGGCATAGACTCTTTGAATCTCTGTTAATAATTGGTTGATTAATGCTGTCTTCAGCATGGTTAAACCTGGGGATTGAATCCAACCAATCTTCGGCACCACCAGGCTCCATATGATGAAGGAAGGTCATTTTCCTTATGTCTACCTTGACCAATATGATCATACATCTTCCTTAGATTAGATATGGCCCCAGGTCTAGCTCACAAGGCTACCATTACACTCTAAAACAGTGTTTGGATTGTAAATGCGCATGTTTAGGAGTTAACCACTCTATTAAAAAACACTTTCTTATCCTATATCAAAAGTTTCTAAACACTTTTTTAAATTCTAGACTTGTTTAATTTCTAAACATGACTGATAAAAGGTGTTTAAATTCCTATGAATGTTTAGATTTAGAAAGTAATCAGATATAATTATGTTAAAGTATGTTTGGCTCTATAGCTCTATGTTCATCTGCATACATTTCGATTATATTTGTGGTACAAGTAGCAAAAAGAACTTAGTAACACTCACAAGGAGTGTCATCATAAGCGCTAATTTTTACCTTCAAATTATTTGCTTATTAATACCGAAAGGTAGAATATATTGCATGTCTATAGGATCACATTTTGTTCCCATTACCACACTATGCACGTTTGATATTATCAATATACGAGATTACATATATATAATTGCTTGCGCTTCTCTTTATAGACAATAAGGTCTACCCATTCTGTTCTAAATCAGTGCAGTCTCAGGTCACCTTCACGACTTTTGTATGGCATCCATACCTGAGGTGTGAGTTGGGTTTGAGTGCAGACAATCGCTGGTGCTACAGGTGTGATCCCAGACTACAGAAATAGGTGTAAAACTTGTCACCTTATAGAGACTGAATGTGACAAAGATGACATTAAAGAAGCACCAACCACTCGACCATAACCTATTACAAATACCACTAATTTGCCAAGGTTCTTTTGTGTGTTCTATTATTGTCCTGGTACCATAGCACTAGATGACCGAGTGTAAAGACCAAACCACAAAAGGAAAAGAAAAAAGGAGAAAAAGATATAGTCACCATTGTGTCTATTTCATAATGCCATGCACTTGCTGTTTGAAATCCAACATTCCTTGTCAGAAAAATAAATTGATGGCCATGACATTATATTATGTCACCAGGTAAGCGAAAGGACCCATCCGCAGGGCTTTTGGCTATCGGGGTGATGACATGCAGGATGACAAAAGAGTGCAAAGTACATAAAGATACGTTCTAGGATAATTTTGTATGTAGAGACTGCAGCAGTATAGTGGAGACCCAGCCTAGGGTAGATTCACCACTTTCGGACGCTCGTTGTCACTGCTAATGCAACCCTTTTTCCATTGAGTATAGACAAGGCCCTATCTCACTTATAATTGGTAATGTAATACCTATGGTTAGGGGAGTGTTCAAACCTCATGACCTATGTATAATATAAGAGTTCTAAAGTATTTTTCAGCTAAATATTATCTCTCAAAAACTGATAATTAGAAAGGCTGATTTCACCTGAAGTCGGACACCTTAGTTTTCTTTTGTTTTTGTAGGGAAATAAAGGGTAAAGCACCTGATTAATTGGACAGGCATGGTCTAATAGTCCTATGGTACGATTCTCATTAAAGATATATAAGATATTTCCATAGGAAACATGTGCTTAACTACCTTGAACCTAACTTATACCAGAAAAGCATATTTTCTCACTTTACAAGATAATGGATCAGCACATTTTCATTTTTTCATGGTAGAATGCCAGATAAGATAAATGATATTTAATATATATAGTAATATAGTCAGTAATCTGATTGCTCCATTATCTGTAGGATAAAGAAAACCGATTGGAAATTGGTGTCAGACTTTAGGTGAAAGTGGAGCACCTCTTTTAAATGGTTTAATATAGTTATTTCTGGTAGTTATTCCTTGTATTTTGTAATTTGGAATCCTGAATATAGCCTAATTGCCTATGTCTTTTATAGACAGCTTATGCATTCATACTCCTCATAATATAACATGATAACAATGATGTCCGACATAGGGTACCACATAAATCTAGAGATTGCCCACCAGCCCTTCAATGCAAAACAGGGCAAGTTCAGGGTATCATTTCATATGAATATGATATGTGTAGATGTTTGGTTCTATGTTTATCTTCAAGGAAAACACTTGAATTTTACTTCCCTATTCATACACATACATAAATACATGCATTGCTATGATAATACAGGCCTAAAAGTGTCCGACTTAGGGTGTGTGTCCCGTCTTTGGGTGAATCTACCCTATATGAATTTTGGCACAACTATCTCTCTGCTCTATCTGCTGCAGTGTAATGTGTGACGTGTGATTACACAGAGTAACTGTGATTGTTCTGCTTCACAAATCATAATCCAAGTACCTGGGAAAATCATCTTTGTTTTGCGGCTAGAAACATTGGCTGCGCTGACGCCTTGGGCCAACAGATGAAGAAAGGGTGAGCCTGCAGGCAAGTGGAAGATCCTGCCGTTTTAGCCTGTGTCTGGCCAACGAAGTAGGCACATGGAAGAAAGATTAGAGGTGTGAAAGAAGGATTAAAGTTAGCATTAGAGAATGGTTCCACCTTGACAGCTAAGTGACAGGGAAGAAGTGTTACATTGACGATTCGATTTGCTGTTACCTCCCTTAGATTTGTTGTGCATAATTTCAATTGATTGCAGATTCAGCAGTAGGACCTACTTTGTTATTCCTTAGCTATGCAGACACAAGATTTAACAGAAAGTACTGGTAGTTTATGTTTTGTGTAATTCGTATTTCTATTTGCTTAAATTGCATCCTGCAAATTAATGATTCAGGGTGATTCAGGGTATCATTTCATATGAATATGATATGTGTGGATGTTTGGTTTTACTTTTATTTTCAAGAAAAACATGAGATTCCTAGAAGTAACTTCATGATAGGCTTATGGTTGTACTGGTCAGCTCATCTCCCATCGTCCAACACACCCACAACAGTGCGCACATAAATCAATTTATTGTTGAATAAACATTGGTAACTGACAAGTCAACCTTGATCAACCAGATGCCAATGTTAATTCAACATTGGACTGATTTATGCGTCTATTGAGTGTCTCTTTGTCGGTGTGTAATCGCCTATAACAACAGCTTATCTATACTTATAGTTTAGTTGCTTTATGATCACATGTCGGCCTTCAAAGAGTATAAGGTGCCTTGGGGCTGAGTATGTTCTGGGAAATGAGGAAGATGGAAGTTGTAAGATGGCCTCAACCCGTGGACGTGGCATAAATAGACAAATGCCAAAGTCCATTGATACCGTCTCTGTTCTATTTCATGAGTGGGGGCTGGGGCAGTATCCCACGATACTTTGTGGGATGCGCCCAAGCCTCCATGATTGAAATACATCAGAGCGGTATCAATGTAGTTGGCATTTGTGTTTATTGAATACGGCCACATTGTATTCATTGGGGGGGGGGGGGCATTGAATATGGCCTTCCACTGCTTAATCATATAGGAGATCTTGTATTTCCAAAAAGTAAAAAGGCTGAGTAGACGGTCACACCCTTGGCCAGACTAATAGTGGTATGATTAGCTTGCCTCCCAGGAAATTAGCAAGAGCCTGCATTTTCCGGTTCGGTACAGTATAATGTTCAACGTGTGCGAGGCCTGTCCAGTGTAACAGCATGACATAAATGAAAGATACTAGTTTAACCGTTTTAGGGGTTCAGGGGTTATGTGTCACTGTTCCTCTCTATGTGACGCCAATCCTTTTGCTTAGCAATTTCACATATTCAGCATCCTACTTGAAAGCCATCCCTCTTTTCGAAATTAATGTGGTGTATGTTTCAATACCTAGGTTGACCTATTTATAGGTCATAACATATGATTCAGGTTAATTATATTCGGTGATTCATCACAAAATATAAACCTTTAAGAGTTTTCATTTGGCAGACAATTTCTGATTGCTTTCTAAGGAAAGAAAGAAAATTTGTTTCTAAATAAGGTTCATACAGCTGTTGACTATAAATCACTAAGTAACGCATAAACAGATAAACCAAAAAACCCTACCGGACCTCTTTCGTAGACTGTTCATTTGCTCACAGAGTACTTTTCATTTTCATTGGCAGAATGCACCATGGACTTTCAGTCCTTTGTCTACCAGCTGCCAATTATGCCATATTTAACATCGGTTAACAATCAAAGCCCAGTGTTGCGACCGTTACATCGCAGGGACTTGTCACAACAAAAGGGTCACATGGTGTTAAAATTGAACTAATTTGGCCTGCCCCCAATGACCAGCATGTGGAAGAGAAAATTGGCATTTTTCACTTTTTCCCAACCGCCATTCCCTCAGCGCCTGATCTTTCTGGTGGTTTGGGGGGAGGCATAATGAAGTTTGTATTTATGGCTGGGAGGCTGGGAACTCCAAAATAACCGGGAATTAGGATGAAGAACTATTGGTTTTTAGGGGTCTGTTTCTTGGAACCGCCATCACCGATTTGTGGCTCGTCTGAATGGTGAATGTGTCTGTTATGCAATCCAAGAATTATTGCAGATGGTAATCATTTCACAGGACCATATCAAGGCAGTTTAATCTTAAACATTCAACTTTGATTGTTTTACCCTGAAATATTCCCTTTGACTATAGGCAGTTGATTGTGAAGACAGGGATAAGGAACATGACACGTGATAAATGTCTGTGGGAGTGCAAATAGGCAAGTAAGCGTGACGTCCACGCGTATTTCCCAGAGAAATATGTGCAGGGTCAAAGAGCTTTTTGTTTTATCTTATTGCAAACCACAACATAATCGTCAAATTGCTTTGCAACATTTAATATTGATCAGATCTTTCAAAATAAATGAGAAGCAGGGATGTATTCAAGTAAATCCAATTTAATTGGGGAATTGCATTCGAGAAAACAAATCAGATGTTCTTGAACTGAAATAATGTTAAGCTTTCAAAATCAGAATTATTCCCATCTTTATGAACAATAAAAGATGCATGATTGATTCTATCATATATCATTTAAGAATCAGATTTACATGACATTCTGGGTATGCATCATTAACTTGAGAATATTGGCTTAGTTCTCCCACTGTTCAAAGGATCACTGTCTGTGTAGACTTTGAAAAGATTCAAATGGATATCTCATTACTGCTCGGATCAGTCGCTGATTCTAAAGAAAGTTGGAATCCTCGTTTTATTCAGGCTTTCCAAATTGAACTATGGGTGTGCCAAATCTTTTGTCTGTCTTACTTCAAAATCAAAATCAAAAACCTTTATAATCAACTTTCAAACCCAGAAATTCTGATTTTCCATCATGGTTCTGACATTTGATCTTTTCGAGTAATTTAGTGGGGGTATGGGAATGTCATTTAGCTGCAAATCATGGATTGGTATTCCTGAGTCTTTCTTAAATGATCGATTTGTTAGAGGCTCAAATTAACCCTATTGCAATGGGATAATAAAATAGGGTAAACCACCTGGTACTACGGAGGGTGGGAAAGGGGCTGACAAAACATCCATGAATATTTAGGCCTACCTTTGCATCTGAACAAAATTAATCTTCTGCTTATTTACATCAAAACTTGTGGAAACTGGAGGATATTACCTTTGCATCATTTCCTAACCGACACATACAAGTACAGTACATTCCTGTCCCTAACCTATTATTTCAGCAGCCTTTTCCTTTTCCCCTCTTACTACCTTACCTTGTCTAGGAAGTTCCTACCAGTCCATTCTCCTCATCCTTTGTCAAAGGTCCTCTTAGAAACTAATGACATCCTTCAACACATGCCTGAGACATCCCCTAATACCTCATCCAACAATGAACAAATAACCTCTCTGATACCTATAAAATGTCTTTCCTCACATAGTCCTTATTTCCTGTGACCTCTCCCACCACCAATCGAGTTATTGCCTTCTCCGGTATTGTGTCAGATGGGGCCAGCTTGTAAAACTGTGATAGAACATACGGAAGGTGACTCAGGATTATTGGTCGCTGGGTGAGAATGCTAGTGGAGACATGGAGGGCTCGGACTACCCTCCTCTATTTTTACTCAATGATACTAATTGATGGGTCTTGAATTGCCTAAGTTGATAAATAGATACTCCCTTGTCCCCATATCTTATTCTTTAAAAATGATTCAAACCTAGGTCTAAGACAACCTCCAAGGTTAACATTGTGTGGCTGTCTGACTCAGACTTAAATGCTTAATGTCAGAAGAGACTACTTATTAGACTGGGGAAAGAGTGTGCCTTAAATTAGTATAGTAGGCCTAATTGCTGCATGGGCCAACACAACTTGAAGCTATTAAGACAATTGAGAGGTGCTTCACATATGACTATTCCTTGTATTGCACTAGGCTGAAATGCTATATTGCAAAGGGCAACACACCAAGGTTACATCGATCCCTTGTTTATTCTAAGCTATTTACCTATTAATATCGCAAAAGTCCAGGTCCTCCAGCGAAAACTGTTATATTGTTCCCCATTTGGTCAAACAGTCCCAGCACAGAATGAAGGCAATCCAACCAATGATGACTAACTCCTGGTTAACACCACTAAATCACGATCCCATATTTATAAAGCAAATTGGTTTGAGAAATGTGTCATTCGTAATTGAGTATGGTCACAGATGCATTTGAAGGAAGGTAGAGGCAAGGGAGCAGGTTTTAAAGTGAGCGAGCAGCTTATAGGACCAGTTGTGAGCAGCTGAGGGAGGCACTCATGCATCTGATGTGCCAGTTATTAGCTGACTTTAAATTACTGTTTTTTTTCTCCAATAGCCCTGTAGACTGGAGGCAGAATTTCAAATGACGTCTAGAAATCACTTTAGGAGGAACGGAATGATACAGCGTGGCATTCATTGCAGACTTTAAGTATGACCTATACGGATCAGGTTTAGGGTGGATGTCACACACAGAAATAATTTTTCTCTGAAATAGGGCCTAATTAAGGCCATATCTTGGTGAGAAATGATGTTATTGAGTCATCTAAGGTCTCTAAATCTACATTTTCAGGGCCTAGGAATACCATTGGATCATCAGATTTCCTTTCCCATTCATATCTTGTACCGTACTGGGGTAGCCATTACCGAAATTCAAGATATCTTGGTGAGAAATGATGTTATTGAGTCATTTAAGCTGTTAAAATCCACATTTTCAGGGTCTAGGAATACTATGGGAGTATCAGATTTCCTTTCCCATACATATCTTGTACTCTGTTGGGGTAGGCATTACCACAATTCACAGTTTATTATGAGTTAAGCCAGTGGAGGGGAGAAGAAAGCTCTTCTAGTACAGAAATTGGATCCACTGGAAAAGTCTGACTTGCCAGATTGCAGTTATAAATAGACAAAGTAAATGCCATGTCTATCAGCTGCGGTTTAAGTTTTTGAATGGTGTTTTCTATGAGGGATGGGGCATTTTAACTCCTCTACCCAAAACAGATATTCTCGCCCCACATTTCCTATGCCACAGTTTAATTCACCACCAGCAAGAGACCAGCATTAAGAGTTTCCTGATTACGTTGAATCATCATGGCACCAATAGATATTTGGTATCATCAATGCATCACTCTTATTTCATCAATGCACTACCCCTAAACTCATCTGAAAGTACATTGTTACACTTCCAACCCCACTAAAAGTAGTATACTGCTTAATTTCATATATTATCATGTTGTAAATCAGTGGTTTCTGACATGTTCCCTATTTGGAATGAAGGTATAAAGTAGCTTGTAAATTATAGTGATGGTCACAATAGTACTTTAATGCTAAGACATAGGCCATAGTGCACCCTTAAAGGACTAAGCCTTTTTGGCTCTCAATAGTATATGGTCGATTCCCACGAAAATGGATCACAGGGCTGATATAACCCGTAATCCAATATCATTGTAATGTAGCTTTAGAGCCTGCTTCATTTGTCATATTCACATACATCCTGCCAAAACCTATCGATTCGTACCTACTTTTGCCTAACTTACTCAATTATTAACATACTTAGAGATGGAAATTGACATTTTTACACTGTTTTTTGCTCATTTTCAAAAAGAGAAATAGTTAATTTACATGTTTAAAAGAATATTATGCAAACAAAATGAATTGTACATGTAATATATTTGCATGCAGATAATCAAAGGAACATGCCCGAAAAATTCAGGGCAATTACAGGATGCTAGTGTATGTCCTCATATGGAATTTATACAGAAAGAAGAAAGTGGGGTAGTTTTTGCATCACCGTGCGTAGGTCCATCATTAGCTACCCCAAAATAAAGAGAGAATAAATATAAATATATTTCTGCTCCGAAATAGTACAATAGAGGAGGAGTTTTAAGCACACCTGAAGAAGGGCATACAACTATACCATCCCAGCCCGAAATGTTGTGTCATAGTCTTAAAAACTGCTGTAAACATCAGAAATAAAATTCAAAGAAATTAATTGCTTGGTGTTTGTCAGTTTTGTCACATAAAGCAAAACTTGAGAATAAATATAAAGGTTATGAAAATATGTCAGTTTGTAGTACCCAACATTGGGTCTATCATGATGCCCGAGTTAACCCCGTGAAGTATTTTGTAAATCTTCTGTACATCCATCTATTTGGAGAATCGTAGTGGGGTAGCTTTCACATCACCGTGCGTAGGTCCACATGAAGGGCAAATACAGAAGTACCCCATGTGATTAAGGAAAAATATTTTTGGATATTGTACTAAGATCTTGGAGTAATATAAAAAATAATCATATTAAGCCTTAAACCATTTCCCTGAATGAAA
Organism: Harmothoe impar; assembly: GCA_947462335.1. Classification (NCBI taxonomy): domain Eukaryota; kingdom Metazoa; phylum Annelida; class Polychaeta; order Phyllodocida; family Polynoidae; genus Harmothoe; species Harmothoe impar. The sequence continues at coordinate 80,255,146 of OX381705.1, forward strand.
ATGACCAAAAAAACATAAATAGTGACCGCGCATAGGTCCATCACCGTGCGTAGGTCCAGCATAGAATATCATTGATAAAATGGTGATATCTGACCAATATTACCGATATTCCTTAATACATATCATAACAAATTGGGAGAAAATACTTGGGATAATTTACATCAGTTAGAACTTTGTCAATAACATAGAACAGCTATGCATAGGTCCCGTCACCGTGCGTAGGTCCCGTCACCGTGCGTAGCTAGGTCCAGTCACCGTTCGTAGGTCTAACAATAAGATGTTTTTACATGAGAATTAACACTTTTGGGATCGCAAATTGAAAGAGAATGTATAATTTGACAATAAAATATGTTAAATAAAACAGGAAAATATTTATTATTTATTTTAGTAGTGGCAATGCTCCTATCACAGTGAATAGGTCCCGTCACCGTGCGTAGGTCCAACTTTGAATAAGCCAAAAAACGGGATTTTGTAGAATTAATGTTCCCAAATTCATGAGTGCATTACCTTGTGTGGTATTTAGGCCATGTAAAAAGATCCAAGCGATATCTACATTTGTGGATTTTAGCCCTGCATTAAGCCTGTGATCCATTTTCGTGGGAATCCACCATATGGCTAAACTAATTGAGATTCATAAAGAGTCATTACTATATACCTATCTCTACAACAAACAGATAAATCTTGTTAATAATGCAATAGTGTGTCAGGAAAGTCCAGACAGGTGCAGTACAATGAGGTCATCGTTAGGCATATGACATATAATGGGCAACATATGCCTGAGAGAACATAAGTGATGCCACCACTGTGCTCTCATACCCTTGAAATGGGGATTTAGTCACTTTAATATTTGCAAACACTATGTGTTTTGGTAATTGTTACCCCAAAAGGGTACAATATATAAATGACAAAGGAAATCTGATGATCCCATGGTATTCCTTGACCCTGAAAATGTGGATTTAGACAGCTTAAATGACTCAATAACATCAATTCTCACCAAGATATGGCCAAAATCATGAATTTCAGTAATGGAACATTCCGTTCCTCCTAGAGTGACATTTCAAAATTCTGCCTCCAGTCTACTGTGTCGCTTAGTTAAAGGATATTGTTTTTATTAATTGCTGTTCCACTTGCCTGCCATTGTTTTGATATGCATATTTCGTTCTGTCATTCTTATTCTGCCATTCTTAGCTAGGTTATCCTTCATTCACAGCTTAATCTAATTGTGATGGATTGACATCTTGTAACAATGGAAGTTGACTATTCTGAAATGGTAAGCTATTATTAACAGCGTATTTACATTTAGAGCATTTCCTCTCATTGCGAATATATAAAACCACTATATAGTACCCATACCAGCAAAGAAACATTGCTTGTTATATAAGATAATTTCGATTCTACATGTATAAACTCTATATAATATACTACTATTCATTCAGGGAACATACACATGCCTTAGCACCTAGATGGAGATGATATCTCCTTCAGGGGGTGGTTGACGGTAGAAGTTGAATAGAGGTAGTTTTCACTTCAGTTTATGATGAGTGTTCTAGCCGTTAATGGTGTGCATAATGTGCACATAGAAAAGTAAAGGAGTCGCCATGACTCTGACAGCTAGAGTCACCATTTGTACCCCACATGACACCTCTTGAGGAGAGTCAACTTTTTCTCCGTTCCTGAAGAGTCAACAGCAGTTATCCCTAAAAAGAGCGGGAGTCAAAATTGATCCTTGAATACGTGAGTGGCATGCAGGTAAGGTGGGTTGTGTACTTATGGCAGGATAGAGTAGGGGCAACAGGTGTATATAGTTAGTAGACAGGCTATGTGAGGCCTGTGAGAGAAGTAAGTAGGTGAGGTTATTGGCAAAGAGAGATCAATAACAATACATGTCATATCCACCACTTCTCTCTGTGTGAAAGGGCTAAGTTATATTTGACTCACACTACATTCTGCAGACCATTAGCTACATATCATTAACTTATGTGTTATCAAATGAAAGATCCAAGCAAAATGGGTTTTATCATTTATTGCCATAACTTTCCACATGTATATATAACCTGTGACTTTGGTAATAAAAATATTTCAAACCTTTAAAAAAATGAGATGCCAATATCAGATCTATATGCAATAGTAAGCAGTACCACATATTATATCTCACACACTAAGTGCCCAGTCTTTATGGTTATATCCCTTACCCACAAATATGGTGTCTAAGCTCTACACTATTGATGTTCTTGGAATGAATTATGTAGTTTTTCATCAGACTTGATTCGGTTAGGTCAACTGGAAAGCATTTCCATCGACATCACTGTTTTGACATAGTAGACCTTTCTATAATGAATCAAAACTGTCTGACATGTAACAAATATCTAAATTATAGATATATGGTGTATGACGTTGCGTTGGATACTCACTTCACTACTGCTGGGTAGAAGATGCCTGAGATCTGGAATCCCGCTCATTATATGCCAAAGCCTTGGCCCCAAAGTGAGGCTATCCCATAGTGCAATGGGGTTGGTTGCTAGGCACCGCTCTCTAGTCTCTCCTGTGATTGGTTGGATCCCCTACAGAGGTTGGACTTCATTGGTGGAGTCCTGATTGACCCATTGGGCTTCCCTCTGTATAGGTCAGTGCTTTAACTTGACCAATGGGGTGCCTTGTACTGGACTGGGGTTTGGGTCCCTCAAAACCCTTGAGTGCAGTCATGGTTGATTGGATGTGCGCTCAACCATGAATCCCTTGGTGTTGTATAAGGGGCTGGTCCATTTTATATGTCCACTTTGGGGTGGGCATAGTGTATGGTTTATGCATCGGTTTTTATGGGTTTTGTGTCCTTTTGGTAAGAGAGATTAGATTTTGATCTTCTAACAAGCAGTTCGGTTATAGAGAACCTCATCAGGTGAAAATTTTATGAGTTTTTTATGGAGCTGTAGTTAGCACCTCTTAATTAATTTGGAGTTCTCCCTCCCCCTTCTGCAGGGGGAGCGATCATCAACAAAATTATATGTGGCGGATTTTATGTGTGGTATTTCTATTTATGTAATATACCAATAGAAAGTTGTTTTTTTTCTTTCTTTTTTTGAGGTGGGATTCAGAAATGGTCTCGGCATGTAGTGTGTAGGAACCAGGTGGTCTCCCACTGGGGTGGGTTAGGATGGTTTCTCCACGTGTATATTTTCTTATACTCGTGAAAAAATTATAGATAGTGGCTCTACCTTGTGGTTGTCACTGGCACCAAATTAGTGTTGGTCACCCCACCAGGTGTTTTCGTATATAACTATCAGAGTCAACAGATATTTTATTAGACTCTTCATCAAGGGTCAAAATATAAATGACTCTGCTGTGGGCAGAGTCAACTGCACTTGACTCTGCACTGATAGAATCAAGAGGTAGAGTCAATTTGTACAAGGAGACCCCCCCCCCTACCAGAGGCATCATCATGACTCTACTACCAGATTCAACTACAGTTGACTATGGTAAGAGAGTCATCACATACAAGCGGTGAATAAATTGATAAGATGAGGCAAGGGGATGATGTGTATAAGTACATGTCCATATATAAAATGAGTGGGTCTAGTAAAGGTGCTACTCACATGAAGCGATTTTCATGATTCTTCTTTATCTTAATTCTAAAGGTCCTAAGGTCTTCAATCAGTGTGCATTCAGCTTTCAGGTTATTCCACACATGGATTGCCCTACAGAGACAACTTCTGATGACTATTGGCTTTAATGATCTTGGAACACATAATCTCCTGCCAATGTGTCTCCTTAAGCTTGTTGGTTACACCCTTCTATTTATCTAATCTAGAAACAGCATATGCATAGAAAATTAAATGAGTATTTCTTCTAATTATAAGTTCCTGACATCCACTTTTGACATGCAACTGTGCTGTAGTATATAATGGATGTTAGGAGTAACTAGATGAATATTCCTCCAGTGGAACTTTATGAGCAATCCTTAGGCACTTGTTCTGTAACAATTGGAAGGCACTTTTTCCCCTTGGTTTAGTCTATCCCATACATAATCTACATGGTCAAATGATGGTAGCACCATGATCTTATAAATAGTTAGAGCAACATCCTCTTCCACAAAAGGTCTGACTCTAGCCAGTTGTATTACTTTATCTCTTATGTTACGAGAAACCTCCTTTCTATGTTCAATAAATTTCATTTCTGGATCAATGGTTAGGCCAAGGTATTTGAAGCTGTTAACTTTTACAAGACAGAATACAGCACAACCATATCTACCTCAAAAGGCAATCTTTGGTAATGAACTTGTATCTGGATACTGATCTGATAAACATGGTTAACCAGCCTCACGACCTCATCACATTACATGGTTAGTATGTAATTCTGCACCCTTAGAAGGTCTTAGCCATTCAACGACACTTGTTGACCCTGCAGGTCACATGTCGTTCACCCCTGCCTCATGATTATATTCCGTCCAAGGTCCAACTCGTGAAGTAACCCTCAGTTTTCTGTAAGACGATCGTGAACCTCTGTCTATAAACCATCCAAATAAATGACTGTGTACAAAGTATAACTTTGATATGTGTGTACATTTACCATTGTCTGACTCACTGACTGAGTCACTGAGTAGATTCCCTAATGCACTTTTGATACTGAATTTACTTTATCTATACACCACATGAATTGCATAGAGTGCATCCTAATACCAGACCTATAGGTTTAGCTAACTTAATATCTGACTATATTGGCCCATAATCTGCCTATTCAGGCCTCATTAAGACTATTGTTCCTGGGGAACAGCATACATGAATACAGCACTGGGAGGCTCAATGGCATCTTGTAACTCCTTTACTCGTGGTCTATAGGTGTCATGAGTGGGGTGTATGTGATGTGCTTGTGTGGATGTAAGGGGTCAGAGAAGGGTAGGGTAGGTAGTTGTAGTATAGTGGTTGATCATTTTCATATAGGCTGCACATCATATACTGCTTGTAACATTACATGGTCACTAAAGGCCAGCTAAGATCACAAAGCGCTTTATGTAAAAATGTAAAAAGAATATTGGAATGAGGTTGCTTCCAAACGTTACCTTCAAGCAACATGACTTTAGTGCTTACTGAAATCCTGCCTATCTTCTGGCAGGAATTGGGCAAGAGATGCCTAAGTCACGCCTATTTTCAGCCAGCCTATGTTGCTTGGCCCTACGCTAATATGTGGGCCATGCAGCTGACCCTACCCTCTAGATAAGTAGGAGGGAGGGGTGGAGGTGGGGGGTAGTGGTGGAGAGGGTATAAATGAACAAATCAGTCACCTTATTCCTTTGCTGTCACGAGGCAGGGGGGAGAACCGGAGAGGGGGTGAGGGGGCCAGAATCACCCACAGACATTATACAGTAGCAGTGTACAGGGACTATCGCACAGGTAGAATTCATTTTGACATGCTTGGGAGTATACTTGGGCTGGGTTGTATTGGGATTAACAGAAAGGACATTGGTATTATAAATGGGAAATCAGGGCATAATGAGCAGATAAATTGCAGACCAACGAAACGTTAAAGCTACATAGAAAATGGAAAAGGTACGAATCAACAAATAAAAACAAACGGGAAAAGGGCCACAGGAAGAAATCGGGAGGGAGTAATGTAAAGCAAATAAATGACAATGATTATATACACTTGGTTATCTTGGTTATGTTGCGTAGATGGTACATGTTATTGTTAATTGTTAATTAGCTGTTCCTTATCCTTTTCAGAACAGCTTTAATTATCCCCCTATCATGAGTAGATGTGGAAAATTGAAGTGTATCTGGGATACACTCATTTAGAATACACAGATGAATGTGTCTCTTATAATATACTGCAGTAGTAGGGTCCTGAAACATAATATCATTTATGCATTGTCTACCCAAGACTGTCTGATCAAGGGTAGATCATGACAATCTGTATTTGAGCTATGTTATGAGTGATCAATAACAATTTTAACACTTCCATCCTCTAGTTTATCCCAGATACACTTCCATTCCCTAGTGTATCCCAGATACACTTCCATCCTCCAAGTGTATCTCGGACACACTTAACTCCCTAGTATATCCCAGATACACTTCCACCCCTCCTCCCCATGTGTATCCCAGATACACTTTCAGGTCAGCCATCTTGGAAAGCAGCAGATGCATCTGGTGCAGCAGATATGGGCCCCTGATTGGTCAGATTGTTGTGTATCTGAGGTACACTACTGGAAGGGTATCTGAGGTGAACAGAAAGCTGAACATCGGCCCTACTGCTGCTCCTTCACTTCTCATTACGCATCCCATCTCCTCCCACTCTAGCTACTCTCTTGCTAAGTCTGGTTTAAGCTAAATAAAACTCTGGTAGCCGCAATCAAGTCGGAGGTCGAGTTGAAGAGGTCGTGGCCAAGTGAAAAGGGACCCATACATAGAGAAAGGAAGCAGAATCACTGTGACTCCCGACTTGATCACTGAGGTAACTCTCCCCAAGACTTTGAAGTGATTCCCTAACATTAGCAGGACTCTATAATAACTCTATAATGATTCCTATTCTAAGACTCCCTAATGGGTCGTGGGGAGAGCTACCTCAGTGATCAAGTCCCATTTGGGAGTCACCATGATTGTACTTCTTTTCTCTGTGTAGATATGTGAGCAGGCAAGCAGAAAGGATGGTCCCCGCGGGATAAGTTCCGATTTTAGCCACCAGGGACCGCCACTATGACCTTAAATGGAAGAATTAGGCTAAAAATTGTTCTTGGGTACTTTTTTCTGGAGAATTCAATAGGATTACATAAAACATTCCATTTTTGGCAAAAAGCTTCTTTATTTGGCAGGTAAAGGGAACGTTTTAAAGCCAAAATGGGTGTGCTTGTTGATATGTGTTGCCATGGAAACATGATTTTTATTCCAAATAGAGGAAATTAAGACATGAATTGATAGAATGATTTGTGAGGATTGCCATGGTGAAAACAGAACAAAATTATGATTACTAGATCGAATTTTATGACTTAAAGAATGAAAATGTATAATAAATTTCTAATAATCATAAATAATGCTAATTAAATAGGGATATCTTGGAAAATATGAGACATAGAGCTTATTCGGATTTTGAAAGGGGTGATGCCCACACATATTCATGAAGCCATTTCTCAAAGACTAGAAATAATATCTTCTGCTGTAATATATCACTGGAAAGCTTATGACGTCAATTTCAAAGTTGGCTTTTCCCTCGGAGTACCCTTTTCCCTTGCCTGTACACATATACTGGGATCTCTCGCATCAGAGAAAAGAATGCCAACCGTTACACCACAGATCCTTGACTATCCACCAACCACTTCCTACTTTACTGGATTAATACGAGGAGTGAGCACTGATTATACTAGTAAGCCACCTCTGCGGACCTACCACCAGGGCACAGGAATTACTACTTATCCCTTATGCTCAGTTCTGGGGAGTCAGCTTGTTGCAAGATAATAGTGATGAGAGTGCTAGGGGAGATGTACGGGACTGAGATGAGCTACCCTAGGCCTCCCCCTCATCACTAATAAAATTAGTGTTGTTTAGGTTGCTATAGATGAATCATTCAAGTGCTCAATACCTACATCCTCACCCATGCCTTTATCTGAATCCCAATTTATACCTAAATTTAAGATAACCTTCAAGGTTATCATTTGTGTGGCTGTCTAACTAGGAATATCGAATGCTGAATGTCAGAAGGGGCTGCTTATTAGATTGGGGAAAGAGTTTTCCTTAAATTAGGCCAGGGTAAGGCTAATTGTTGCATGAGCCAACATAACTTGAATCTATTAAAACGATCGACATGTTTTACACTTTATATTATTCCTTGCATTTTCACTAGTTTGGAATGGCTCATTACAAATGACCTTAAATAGGAACTGCTGGTTGCAAACAAACGCTTAAATTAGCGCAAAGGGCAAATCATCAAGATAACATTGATCCCTTGTTTTGCAAAGTTTATTAAGTGTTTTCTAGTCTTTAAGTTAATTACCTGTTAGTTATGCAAAAGGCCAGATACTCCAGGGGACACCATTAATTGTGTTCCCCGCCAACAAATAAGCTCAGATCCTACGCACATTACTCCAGAGTTATGGAAACCTTTTCACCAAACAGTCCCAGCACAGAATAAAGGCAATCCAACCAATGATGGCCAACTCCTGGTTAACACCACTAAATCACAATACAGTATTTATCAAGCAAATTGGTTCAAGTAATGTGTCATTGGTAATTGAGTGTGGGCACAGATGCATTCGGAGGAAGGGTGAGGCAAGGGAGTAGATTTTAAAGTGAGCAAGCAGCTTAGGAGCAGTTGTGAGCAGCTGAGGGAGGCACTCGTGCATCTGATGTGTTGGTTATCAACTGACTTTTAATTCCTGCTTCTCTTTTTACCAATGGCCTCATGTTCAGCTGAGTACAGGATATTGTTTTCATCAATTGCCATTCCACTTGGCTGTCACTGTTTTTATATGCATATCTTATTCCGTCATTCTTTTTTTATTAAGATTTCTGATTCTTGCAGCCCAATCTAATTATGATGGATGGACAACTTGTATTAAGTTGTACATTTGTGAGGTGGTAAGATCTTTCTGGTAGCTTTCTCATATACATTATCTTCTCTATTTGCAATTTGATAAGGCCATTATAGTATGTCCCTACCCATGCTACCATCATACATCTCCTTTTTAAATGAACAGCTTATTGTTGCCAACATAATGATGGGCATCTTTGTAGTTTAAAATCGGTTCTTCCTACTATTGATTCAGGCAAAATACACACGGTACTATTAAGAGAGGAAGATATATCCGTCAGGGGTAGTTGTACAGATGACATTCGGTACAAAGTGATATATTTGTTTATGTATAATTATAAGGATGTACATGTTTGTTTATTCCTACAATACCTACATTAAAACACACAAGGATATTGAAATAATTATTCTTAGCCAAGGAGCAAAATCGTAAACATGATAAAAAGCTCAATCTCATACCCTGGTAGTTATCTGTAAACAGATTGAATTCCGTGTAAAGGACATATGGATGAACGTTGATACCTATTTGATCAACATTTATTAACCGGGTGATTCAATGTTCTGTGCCCATGGGGACGTGATTGTATACAACTTACAATAAACTTTATTGATGGTACAGTCTCTTGAGCTTTGATCCCTTATTTTTGTTTTCATTATTATTATCATTAAACTGTAATAATGTATATCGACGTGGATGTAGCATATACGTAGTTATTTCCATTATACTCACCCATCTCTTTATTCAAATACACTTACAGCAAATGTTACTCTCTAATCAAATCTAGACTTTCTGATCTAAGAAGGTGTTATATAAAGTCACCTGTGGTGTCACTCAATGCACCATTCCGGAAATTTACTGATCCTAAACCCTTTGACAGTTTATTCCTCAATATCCTATTCTATATTCAATACTTGTACATGTACAGTGATGGGTGGCAGTATTTCATTGGACTCTGCCTCATTAAGTAACTCTCAGATTTTGATACAATTATCATGAAGCTCTTTCTATAAACAGTAAACCCTCCACTCTCCACTCCTAATACTCTCGTTCCCAAATCCTTCCGAAGGAAGGCTCTGGTAACAGCCAAATGACCTTGACATTGGGATTTTTCTGGTTCTGGGCAACCCCTGCTGGTAGCCTGGAAACAGTGGACAGGAACAGGAAATGGAACTAGAAAGTCTGATGGTAAAATACAGTAAAACTACCATCATACATTCTGGGTCCTGTCCACTGGTTCCAGGCTACCAGCAGGAGTTGCCCAGACCCAGCAAAATCCCAAGGTCAATGTCATTTGGCTGTTACCAGAGCCTTCCTTCAGAAGGATTTGGGGATGAGAGTACAGTCCTAATACCGACAACTGTGTAGACCGTACAACGTTGCTGTGTGTGCACATTTTCAATGGTCTGACTGACCCATCGAGTCAATGCATAGATTTCCTAATGCACTTTGGATACTGAATTTACTCTATCTATATACTACCTACACTGTACAAAGTGTATTCCCACCACCAGCCCCATATGGCCTTATCATCTTACAGTGAGCCTATTATCTGCCTATAGAAGCCAATGACCTGTCTATTCAGGCCTCATCAAGACCGTTGTTCCTGGAGATCAGCATCCATGAATACAGCTCTGAGTGGGCCAATGGCCATGGCGCCGGAACTACTTTACATGGGGCACTTGTGCTCTGTGCATGGGTGTTATGGGTGGTGTGTAAGGGTTGCAGTTGAGTCAGTGTGAGCGGGAGGGGGGAGAGGGGGGCAAGGGTAGGGAGGTGTATAGTGTAGTGGTTTGCCATTTTGATATAGGCTGCACTATTGTGTATTGCAGAATTGTGAAGTATAATAGGCTGATATATATATAGGCTGGTAATGGGCAACATCATTTTAACAATTGTACCTATGCCACGTAGGGTGCTCTGTTGAAAAACAGCTAATATTACTAGAAACTATGTGTAAAACAAAAATTGGAATGAGGTCCCTTCTAAAAAACCTTACCTTTAAAAAGATGACTTCAGCACTTGCCTTGCTGGAACCTTCCCTATTTTCTGGCGTTTGATCAGGAACTGGACTTGAAAGGCGACCGTGAAGTTGTGCCTATTTCCTGCTAGCCTTAGTGATTTGGCTCTACACCAATAGATGGTGCCATGCAGCTGAAACTACCCTCTAGATGAGTATAGGAGGGAGTGGGGTTAGCACCAGGGCTTTATCAGTTTATAAATGAATAAATCAGTCACCTTATTCCTTTGCTGCCATGAGGCAGGGTGGAGTGCATTGGAGGTGAGGGACAGGCCAGAATCGCCCCACGAACATTACACATTCACAGTATACAGGTGGGAATCAACCACAGTTTGAATTTATGGGGGTGTACTTTTAAGTATATTTATGAGCTAGGCTATATACTGTGCTGTATGCACAGCAGTTAGTGGGAGAAATGGATTCCAATAATAGTTCATAACCTTTTTCGCTACAATCCCTATGTCATATTTGCGTCATTTCTCCTTACCCAAGAAATGTTATCGTGCAACAGGCCCTAGCGGCATGTCTCAGATAAAGTCAGCCACTCACTTATTTTAGGTGCTGTGAGTTATACTGTTTACTCTTAACAGCACCATGAACCTGATGTTTTTAAATACCACCCTATCCATGGCCCTGGCATATCCTGGCGGTCTGTCCACAAGGCCATCTATATACATTTGTACACATCATCGCCCCTGATTCTGCCTATCTTGTTGTTGCCTATACTGATCAAGGGGTGAGAGGGATGGTGGATATAGAGTAGAGGATGGCTGAGCAGAGCCCAGTCAGTGTTCAGCAGAGGCAGGATTAAGAGCTAGTCTGCCACTGGTTGCTGAGGGGCTGGGGCTCAGAGACACCACCACCATCATACCATTCATATAGATTCTAACTATACCAGAATCTGGAAATAGGCTCTACTACTGTACCCATGAGGGCTTTCATAAATACTCTTACTGGCACAGCTACTCCACTAGTGCTGCATCCCTTTAGGATGCAGCCCTGGGTGCTGTGGCTAGTTGTCCATTGAGTTGTTATCATGGCTTTTACCACTAAGTGTTTGGTATGTTGAATCTGGCCTGTTGACTTATGATTAATGTTTGGTGTTTGAGAATTAAACTGAATAATCAATAACTGTGTGTGGTGTTAATAACTTGCACTTATAAGTGTCAATATTGGTTTACTGGATCATTAATTTTGGTTAATAATGCATGCGTGAGTATTCAAACAGTTACAAACGTTGTCGTTCAACAAATTAGTGTACATGTAGGGCCAGAAGGGGTGAGACCTTTTGGTTCAATGTCAATGGAACCTAGTTATTTCGTCATTACTATAGTAGCATTTTCCCCATTACAGACAGAAGACAGATTTGGACCCCTAACTCTTAAGTAGTACAATACCTAGGTTATATACAGTGTTTACCTGTTCAGAGGGATGGTAATGAGAGACAAATAGGAAAAACAGAGCAGAGATGAAGGCTAAAGGAGAAACAATAGAAAACCAGAAATGGGAAAGGACTCTAGGGAAGATATGGAAAGAGCAGAGGAAAGCAGGGACATGGGCACAAACTGACGATCAAGGCAGAATTGCAACGACCCTCCCCTGTGTTGGGTCCTTATGTTCCTGATGTGCCCTTTTACCTCCTAGACCACCATCTCCTGGAGGACACGCTGTTTCTGACCTGCTGGTTCCTAAAGCATCCCATATGACACGCATCAGAATCAATCAGCTTCCAGTAGGAACCAGCCATCAGCGCCAGGATGCTATTTACTACGGCTTTCGCACTTTTCAATATTTCTCGTATACATGTATGTATACACCTAGTCCTGCTCCAATATATCTCATGTAGTACCATAGGTATAGTACCAAATCCTGCTCAAAAGCAGTACCAAGTAGACGTAGCCATAGTTTCTGCAGTTTATTCACTGATCCTTATCTCACAAGCATTATCTAGAATCCCATTCCGGCTATTGAGCTGGTCAAAACAAGAGATAATGGGCAACAATCAACTTTTATATTTATAAGTCAGCATGTCACAGCCAAACCCATGCAATAGGTTACATAGTTATGAAAGTGTTCTGTGCCACATGTCTAAATGCCCTGTTACATGCTTCTTGTGGAGCTTGGGGACTAGAATCTAACATAACTATATAAACATAACAGCCATGTGGGTGTCATGAGTGGGCCTCAAAAGGTGGCCTTTAAATATCTTACAGTTTTATTCATTTTTTTGTGCAGACAATGGGCTCCTTATTTCATCAGGCCTGTCTTCACTGAGATTTTGTCGGCGACAAAACTGTGCTGTCTGTGCTAGAACGTGTTTTTCAGCGACAAAACAGTGTAATAAATCCTAGTGGACACAGGCCTATAAATGTAATTAAAATGTACAATTAAGTGAACAATTATTCCCAAATATACACAAATTGCTGGACAACATAGACTGAAAATCGTTCACTTCCCTTGTCGTCCTGTGAATACAACACTATAGTAAACATAGTTCCTTCAGTCATGTTCAAAGGTTCCAGGAGAGCATACCTACAAAACACATTAGAAGTTGTTTCTAAGTGGATACAACAGTGTACTCAGGCTACCGATATTCAATTTTATTCTGAGGTCCAAACGTTAGGCCACTTAAGACAAAGAAGTGGTTTCTCATCACCAAGCCGTGAAAAATATGACGATTGTTTTTTATTTACTTTTTTTTACTTGGTGCATAAATACATATGGAAATTTGGACTTTTTGCAAGCAATTTTCACAGTTTATTGATCAGCAAAAAATGGTTAGAGTGCAAGTTATTTCTAACTGACTGCATTACTGACAGCATAAGCTTTTATTTTATACCAAATTTTCTAATTTAACATATTTATCATCAAAAATGTAGAATATATTTTTTTAAGTTTTCCCAAATCATGCTATTTATGATGTGCGTGGTGATGAGAAACAACTTTTTTTGAGTGGCCTTACCGTCCCTAGACAGGATACATAATATAATGATACGATAATTTCAACCTACGGTAAACATGATTATTATTATATTGTAGTGAAGACTAATTCTGGGTTGGGAACATTTGGACACGTCAAATAACAGTAACATAATTATACTTATTACCTGGGCAATGCCACCCACACCAGCTAAGTACCTCTGCAATACGTCCCTGAACTCTCATACACCTAGTGGCACAATAGGGCTGTGTCCACTAGGATTTATTAGACTGTTTTGGTGCCAAAAATCACATTGCGGTGTGTCGGCTTCAAAATGGGTTATGTGGCCCCAAAATAGTCCGCTACATCCCAGTGGACACATGCCTCTGGGGGCCGGCATGATATCCAGCCGCGCCTCGTCCCTTCTTGCTTTACACACTATACAGAGCAAAGTAGACCAGCAGTTAAATTACTCTGATTAATGTCCGTAACCGATAATAGCATTGAACCCACTGCTAAAATCATTGCACCCAAACTGCATCTGTACTGAACTCTGATTAGTTTAGCTTAAGACTTCAGCTTTCATGTTTGTGAGTATGACCATTGAACATTATAAATTCCCAGCACTTGTACTTCATTGTACGATTTGACTACTTCTATAATTAAGAAGCTAAACTACATAAAAAATAATTTCTCCTTTTTTTACTCAGTTCGACCCGTTGTCTTTAATACATATAGGAGATACATCATATTTCAGATCCTATACAATGTTGGCTTAGGAGGTTCATGTTTGTGTTAAGTATGCAACAACCCAATGTCATAAAGAATGTAAATTCCCATTGGCAATATCCCCCCATATCTATTTGTGGACTGATCTGTGTACCCTACTCAGAACCCCCTGGGTCTCTAATCACATGTCCGACATTTACATAATGGAAATGTTGTCATAATATTATATTGAATGTGGAAGTTCCCCTGTGACCTCATGGGTGTTCCCGCATATATATAATGGAGGTATATACCCATACCCTAGAGCAACACTGTTGTTGTTCCTGAACAGCAAAATGTGCTGTAGCTATACAGTACTTTTGCTGTAAAAAAAATATAGTAAATTTTGCTGTACATGTACATTTCTGTTGCTGTAGATGCAGCTTACAGTAGTGAGTTGTAGACCTACAGCACTTTTTTCTGTACTAGGTACCTTGGGAGTCATGGGATCAATCCTTGGTCTAGCCACCTCTCAATGTGTTACATACTCAAATAATAGTCACAAGCAATTTAACACTACTATAAGGTAAGGATCCCCTACCGTGTATACCAGTGTATAACCATGTATACCAGTCATGAATAGGCCATTCAGTGGTGGGACTATTTATTGTGCATGGACATCGACAAATTCTATTAAAGCCACTAGCCTTCTCAAATTCATCAGGCCAAGGGGGTATTATGTCACTTAGACTATGGAATCCAGTGGGAGTAGTGGCATGAGTAAGGTCTCTCTTGTCAGCTTAAGGCAGTATTCCACTGACGTCGGTCGGCCGTAATTCCATTATCTGATGAGGGTTAAACCTGAGTGGAATGCACGCTTAAGCTTCTGTAAGTGGTTTTGGTTATCCTTTGTCTCGGTTGCCTCAATGAAGTGATTATGCCTTTCGTCAGAAATCGAACTCAGCCAGCCTCTCCCGCTCTGTTATGTCAAACGTCCACACATGCATTTAGCAGTGGGGTAGAAAAACGGCCCGCCCTCCCCTTTATAAGCCTAAATGAAATCTTCTAGGTCACCCCCTCCCCAATAACTTACTTCCTACTATCATATCTCCCTCTCAACCTACCTAGAAGGTGTTTCACAACGGCCAAAAAAAGAATATTCTTTTCCAAAGTTTTCTAAAGGCCCAGAACTACGAGGTAGGAATTACTAGTGTTCAGTGGCGGCACTGATCGTAAGTCTATTCAGCACTAGTATGTGGGCACAATGGAAGTGTTTCACAAGCATTTACTAATGGTTCTTACTCATGGTAGGACCACTATTAAGAAAGTTACGAGTCAATATAAGTGTTTCATCAGCCCTAAACACAGGGACCTATATACCATCTCCTGTTTGGAAATATTTCTGCATTCATTGAAATCCCCCCCCCCCCCCCAAAAAAAAGATATTCCAGTTGAAGTGTACATATTAACAACTTTATTTGAGTTTTTTGCTATATGTGCCTAGAGTATTTAGTTATGAAATAACATTTGAGTCACAACAAAATGACTATTCTTGAGTATTCTATACTCAGTATGCGTGCTGAATAAGGGTCGGAATAGAACAGATAGAATATAAATAGATGAATTTTTAAAGTGTTTCACAAGGTCTACTCTATTGGCAGTGGTATTCAACACTCATAATGTAAAATGTTCCTTGGGAAACACTTTATAAAGTGACCATTTTACATTCTATTCCGACCCATTTTTAAAACTCGGTGATATAGATTTATAAAATTTCTGTATGTATACATGTGCTCGATCTTAGGCCCTTTTTTGCTTGCTGATCATAGACGTCACCCAGTCATAGATGTTACCCGGTCATAAACGTCAACCGGTCATAGACTATCAACTTGTATCGATCCGGTGAGACACAGCCATATCATTCAGCAACTTCCTTCGACCTTGGCACACTCCCCCATGCTCCAGTTTAGGGGGCTATATGAAAAGGTTCAAGGCTACAGTATTGGTTATTGCTGAGCTTCTGAGGACAACCCAATAATAGTATTTGGTTGTGATGGGAGTAAGACTTTGGGCAAGATACCTTCCTCGGGGGTGTGGCTTAGTTAAATACCATAGAGTTGTGCTGACTATAGTCGACCCTGGTTTTAAGTATAGTTGATGCTCCACCCACAATGTGTTCTTGAAGAAAGTAGTGGAGCATTAAACATTAATTAATGATTTCCAATGTGTACATAGCCATCAACAACTCACAAGTTGCCACCTCTGTCTCATGTATTGTGGAAATGACAAAGCTGTTACGTGTCTCATTACAGAGGAGCTTCACCTTCAACGATTTCTTGTAGCGATGGTCGTCTGG
This sequence comes from Harmothoe impar, assembly GCA_947462335.1. Taxonomy (NCBI): domain Eukaryota; kingdom Metazoa; phylum Annelida; class Polychaeta; order Phyllodocida; family Polynoidae; genus Harmothoe; species Harmothoe impar. The sequence goes on from OX381705.1 coordinate 80,271,659, forward strand.
AATAGCTCATTACATGTTTTACCAATACCTTACGTCATGTGGTTGCATACAAGAACATATCAATTCTGTCAAAGACAAACTAATGGATAAAGCAGGACTCCCTTATTTGGGAACAAACTGGTGGTGTTCTTTTCATAACGAAATCGAAATGAGCTTAAATCCCACATACATTGCTCAAAGGGTAGAGGAATTCTTTTTTCCTGCAAGTATAACACATGCTCAATAACAAGATAACAAATCCTTTAAGTTGTAAGTTCTATTACATGCAGCTGAATATAAATCCAATATTCACCAAAAGATTGGTGATCAAATTGATTAAAGAAATGCGCCAGTGGTAATTCATTGTGTAACAAAATTATTTGGATGAGGGAGGGGGACAGCCGAGCATAGAATACCGCAGTCAGCGAGCAGCTTTGGAGCAGCTGTGAGCAACTGAGGGAGGCACTCATGCATCTGATATTCTAGTTATTTACTGCCCTTTAGTTGCTGCTTCTGCCTTCTGATGGCCTTCTTTTGTTTGTTTACAGGATATTGTTATTATTAATTGGCATTACACTTGTCTGCCATCGTTGTGATTTGCATATTCTTTTTCATGTTTCCCTAATTTTCTCGGTCGAGCTGAAATGGATGGACAGCTTGCATAAATGGACATTGACGATTGCAGTTGGCCCTTGTGGTCGCTTGTATAGCATAATCCCTCTTCCCAAAGTAGATAAGCTTGCTGTATAATACTTTTTCCAGTATGATTCACGGATGTATAGATAGTGATACTAGTTTTTATAGTGTTTTGCATACAACATAATATGCTATAGGGACATCCCTGCTGTTGGCGCGTAATACGTTCCTATTCTGAGATATGGGATTATGAGAGATAGTCTGGTATAGTTTTTCAATGTTTTGATCATTCTGAGCCATTCTGAGTCTGAGATATGGGATTATGAGAGATAGTCTGGTATAGTTTTTCAATGTTTTGATCATTCTGAGCCAGCTCATTTCTTACAGTCTAGCAATTAACACCTTACTCTAATACACGTGCATGTGTGTGCCCCCCACTCATATTTATATCCGTATGAAGTTATCTGTTTATCACTACATTTGTTTGTAGATAATAACAAGGATAAGTGTTCAAATTCACGCCTGCAACAATTACAATAAAACGAACAAGGATGCTGATTTAAATATGACACGGACCTAACGTGCTTGTGCCTGGATATCATGACATTTACATGTTTAGTAGTACTACACATGAGAGTGCGATTCAGACTCACAAAAAACCCTACTTATCTTACTGGTCTTTATATTTCTGGAACAATCAAAGCAATGCCGGTCTACTAGGTGAGTCATGTTTTGACTCTGATACTAAAAGAGAGTATCACTGAGAGAGTGTGAGGCTAAGTTACAGACCGGTTGATATGTCATGTATAAAACCCCACCGACAGTGCCCTCTCTGGGCCACTCTAGGTTGAGACTGGGTGACAAGTGTAATTGACTCTTACTTCTTCATGTATAAAAGACATCGCCCGTGTAAAAAGTACATACCAGAACATTTAAACTAGAGCTTTAACATTGTTTAAAAATAGATATTGTTCATATATTGTCCTATTCCAATTTTCAAATAATGCTATTACAGAACACCGGGCATCGTCATATTACAACATAAGAAAACACTCCACGTTTAAGGTGACGCAGATGAACAGAAATGGTGTTTATTGTGCAATCAAAGGTATAATAAAGAAACACCATAAATGAATCCTCACTTTTGGGAGATGATCTAATAGCACCCTCCGGAATATTTATATCAACGGTTCTTCGTTTAAAGGTTAATCTTCTTTTTGGAGATGTGTCCCTGTAGTAGTTCTACTAACAACAACTTTCCTCCTCAATCCCCCAGCCACTACAGATACTTCCGATAGTATAACTTCTCCCTATAATCATGCTCCACCCTACTCATCCACCTACCCCTCAGTAGCCACCCACTTTCAGTTTATCCTCCTCTGCCCTAGGCTATATCAATCAGAAATTACATACTTCTGAGTTATTCTGTCCAATGTCCTCTTCTCTACCAATCCGTATCCAAGCCTTTCTTGTATCAGGCCATTGCTACCCTCACCACTTCCGAACCACTGGGCCCTTGCAGCTTTGCTATCAGGCTGGACTACTGCCTTTGCAGTGGTCAGCTGTATTCAGTAGATCCAAATCTACCCGGTGGGGTGTTTCACAAGGGGGATATACAATTAATTGTAGAATAAGTGTTTCTATAGGAGGACTTCATTGTATATAACTAGTAATACCGACATTTGGTTGTATCAATTGTATACTGCTTATAAAAGGTGTTTCACAAAGGTCTACAAACAACCCAGTAAACAAAAAACGTTATACAACATTTTATAACGTTATATAACGTTTCTCCAAGGCTCCTTATTATGGCATAACGTTACATAAAGTTTTAAAACGTTATTTTGACGTAAAAAAAACGTTGTTTTGTTAGCTGGGAAGATGTTAAGTCGGGGTCTTTGGCCTACCGTTGATATACAACTAATGTATAAGTGTTTCACAATGCATATTAGCTTGCAGCTCATACCATGCCCGCTAATATTTTCCTTATAGATTTATTCCCATACTTTGCACGTAATATATGCGTCAGAATACACATAAGAATCCTTAATCATATCTGTTCATTCAGGAAATAAGCTGGTCATACACATTCAAACAATGTCTTATATTGATCCTATGCAATCATCATACAAGAGGAAAGTATATAAAAAAAATGCTACATGGTTATTAAGATCGACTTACTTTTATCAAATGTTAGTTTTATGTTGGTGTTTCACAAGCCATATTATTTTCTACAATTGTAACTAAGTATACAATTATAGATACAATTGAATCTTGTGAAACACTAAGTTACAATTAACATTGGGTGATATTAAGTTGGTCTTAGAAAACATGTAAAGTTGATTGTATCTATTTTCCCCTTGTGAAACACCCCACTGGTTGACCGTACAGGATACCGGAGGGAGAGTCATGGTATACAAGAGCTAACCGCAACCGCAACCAGCTCCAGTGTTTCCAAAATATATCATGACATTATACAGCTACAACATATTCAAATATTACACCTTTTCGCATGCAGCTGTCTAGATACTAAAGGATATGGATGAGACGGAGCTCAGAAGATCGATCCTCTTGTCTTCTTAAGTGTACGAGAGTTGTTCAATAACAATATACACTCACCAATGTATATTTTTGGCTGTTGTTCTGAATTCAAGCCTGGATTTCAGACATCATCCAAGGTCAGCTGAATCTCTAATTGTGGCTCTCCAAGTGACACATCTGCCCTTGATCAGTATCTCCGCATTGAATTTGGCTTCTTGCTTAAAAAAAAGCAACAACTATATGAACCTACTTAGTCCAAGGAGAGGTGTTTTACCCATGCTTACGTTTACTAGTGTGTAATCACTCATTGCAAATGACCTTAAATATGGTCTGGTGATTGCAAAGAACGAATTAAAGCAAAAAAGCCGACCATCAATAAAGCGATGACCTCTGGTTTTAAGGTTTTTTTCATTCCATGTTATTCCCTGTCCAATCATGGAAAAGGCCATGGGCCTTAGGGAAAGTGTTAGTTTTATTCCACCATCATCATCAGCCCACGCACATTGCTCCAGAGCTAAAGATACCTTTTTTGGTAAACGGTGTCGGAGATAAGTAACGGCAATCCATCCTACGACTCTGGGAATGTGCCGGGTCGCTGAATCTATATCCGGTAATTTCATTGAGCAGATTGATTAAAAATGTGCATCATTGGTAATTGATTGTGGTTGTTTAAGCATTCCATGGGAATGAAATAAAGGGTTCACCGTCATGGCAGCAGCTATGAACATCTGGGAGAGGCACTCATGCATCTGATGTTCTAGTTATAAGATCTGACTTCTGGATATTATCTCATGGATCCATTCGAGGTATTTGAGAAATAGCATCATTTTTTTCAGTATAATCAATCTAGCTGTGATGAATAGGCAGCTTGTGTCAATGGAAGTTATACATCCTAAGACTATCGTTATTGGTCCTTGCGGTTGCCTTTTCAAAAACATTTTTGGCGAGGTGGTAGTTCTCTTTTTTTGTTATAATCGATCACATTTTGGAAGATGTCACATGTAATACATTCATAACTGTTATTAGTATCGAGATATGATTCCCAAGAGACTATAAGCAATATCTTGGCTTAGGGTATCAATTTTCAAAGATCTTGACATACACTTTAATATCAAATCCCCCTAGATGTCAACTGCCTGGTCACAGTCTGAGAGAATTGTACCATAACCCTTTTTAGTGTGGCCATATTTACCTGATTGTGATCGTTTGGGATTCGTGGAAAAATTCTCCATGTATGAGAAGTTTTGTCAAATAACGCTTACTAAAGTCAGACTCAAATGATAAAGTAAATTTAAGAGTGTAGGTCGAATTTAATCTGTACATATGTAGTATAAGGCTGCTATTGTCCTATTACACAGACAATCTCAGTATAACATATGCCAGTCTGGATACATGAACCTCCAGTTTTCCTAGCAAGACAGTAATATAATCTAAATCTGGAGGAAGTTGAATAAAGGATATGAAATGATATGAAACCTATAGATGTCCTTACTGTATATCTTCTGTGAGCTTTAATAGTATAGCTTAAAGATGGTGTGTCAGCTAAATGTCTAGAGATGTTTTAGTTTTATCATATTACTATTGTATATACTATCCCATACGTCTTCCCTAACTTTTAAAATCATTGGCAGTGTCTTAGGCTATAAGATGAGCACATGCAGTGCAATATCTTTTACTGTAGGTCGACACTAAAACTGTGTTGATACTGCATGGCCCAGTGCATTCTCTATCAAATTAGTTCCCCCAATACTCTGCTGGGGGAGTGCCTGAGTCAGTGAGGTAAATCAGGTAATTGTTACCAATCTCAAATTATGTATTAATAGACAAATATGTTGCACTGTTTATCAGCTAAAATGATTATGGAACCCATGGCATTGAAGTGATATCCATTTTGAAGAAAAGTTTTGGGAAGTCTATTAGCTGATATACAATCTTTAACTGTAGTGGCTGTTCAACCAGATGGACAGTACTGTGTGCACGTGGGGACGAACCTGCGGAGTCACTAGAAGCCGGCCATTCTGTGCGGAATCTTGAATCCCCACTTCTGGCGTAATCTTAAATCTCCACTTCTGGCGTAATCTTAATTTTGGATGGCGTCTTATGTTGATATGGGGGGCTCTGCCCCCCCAACCCCCGTTCTTCTTTTATTTTTTCCCCTTCTTTAATAATGGTGAGTACTATTAAGACTTTAAGACTTAGAATAAGACTTTAAGATTATGTCAGAAGTGGTGATTTCAGATTACGCACAGAATGGGTGGCGTCTAGTGACTCCGCAGGTTCGTCCCTTGTTGCGTACTGTGTCATGCCAAGGATGCCTCTGCTATGTCACTGAAATATGTATAGCCTACTGTTGTCTGCGATGTCTGAGTATTAAGCAGCAGAAGGGAGAAGGCAATGAGATTTAAGGATGGAGACAAGCGAGGGTAAAAGTGGTTGAGAAGATAGGGAGTGGATTCAAAGAATAGCAAACAGGGAAGGGAAGGCTGGTCGGAAGTAGAGAACATGGCACTCATGTTGATATAGAGAAAGCAGGAGGTTCTAAATAGATTAGTAGGAAATCACCAAATTGAGGGTTGAGGAGAGTAATGGACAGTTATCAAGAAGAGCCGACTTGGTTAACAATATAATGGTGTTTTTCAGTATAGTTTGCATGGTATTTTTTTTTGCTAATCATTTTATCTTGTATGTGTAAACTACAAAACCACACACACACCCAAAAAAAGAAATCACCTGTTTTATCATTATGCCCCCCCCCATACCCACCAAGCGCTACCAGCTAGCAATAGGTGACTCGGCCCTAAGTTGTGTGTGTGTTAATTATCATGGCCGTAGACAATTATGCTGTAGAGAATTCAGCCACATAGGGCACTAGCAGGATGCAGTAATTCTACCTCGTGAGACCTTTAGCTGAAGCTGGTTCCTGTCATGTCCAAAATCAGAGTTTTAGGGGTCATAAACCTTTCAGTTATAGCCCTATATTGTGGGTCCTTAGGTCATCTGTTCAGATTGGGGGAGTGGTTAGGACTCTGGCCTACCAATCAATGGGTCATGAGTTCAAATCCATGTCTAGGCTTTTTTGTTCACACATAATTTTAACATGTATTTTGGTAGGTCAAAAATTGTGATAGTATTCAATTCGGTTTTAAAGATCCTTTACACAAGATAAATATTTATAGTGTAACCTAAAAGGGTTTTGAATCAGTTGTATTTGAATAATTCTCATGTGGTTGTATTGGGGGAGTGGTTAGGACACTGGCCAATCAATCCAGGGGTAATAAGGTCAAATCCATGCCAAGGCAACATGTCTTTTTTTATAGTTGGTAAGAAATAGTAATATTATTTACAAAGAAACCCCAATGCAACAATACAAAACCATTTTAGATCTTAGATTTTAGGTGTTAAGCATCTTTACAACCGAGTTGTATACTATCACAATTTTTGACCTGCCAAAATACATCTTAAAATTGTGTGTGAACAAAATAGCCTTGACATGGATTTGAACCCATGATGCATGGATTGGTAGGTCAGAGTCCTTACCACTCCCCCAATCTGAACAGGTGACCTAAGGACCCACAATAGAGGCCTATACTTGAAAGGTTTATGACCCCTAAAACACCAAATTTTGGTCATGACAGGAACCAGCTTCAGCTAATCAACAGGCTTCTATAGTTAGCAGAGGAAAGAGCACTGGTACCAGACAAGATGGCGCTGTACAGTGATCATCTAGCTAATGCGGAATAGGAAGGATAGAGCAGGAGGAATACCAATGGCAGGTATCAAATGTTGTTGTTGGTACACCGATTGATTAAATTGTTATTATAATTAATTCATTCATTTCATAAGAATTCTTATACAAATCCTTATATAACGTTTTCTGTACCTCACAGCTCGTTAAGCGTTATATAATGTGGCATGCTAAGAAACAAAAGACAGATGAAGAGCTGTGCATTAAGCCTTAAGGGAGATATATGTAATTAAATGTCAGGCTTATATCTCTAACATCCCTCTTCTCACCGCCTCTTGCTGTTGTTCTCTCCCCTCTGTTCCATCCAATCTGTTCAGCCTTCTTTGTTCCTCCAACCTATAACATGCCACAGCCCCCTTGATCAACCCCGCCTCTCCACCCCCCCGCCCACCCACCCCCACCTCCACCCTGTGAACCTCTCTCCTGGTCGGGACGTGCTCATTCCCTGTCCAACCACCGGAGGGCAGGCAGGTCCTGACTTGCTGGTTCCCGAAGCGTCCCATATGACACGCATCAGAATCAATCAGCTCCCAGTAGGAACCAGCGCGGCCAGTCTTGTGCTGATTGCTGGGTGGTTGTGGTGTGTGGCTTCGTCCGGGACCCATTGGCGCCAGGATGCTGTTTACTTTCCATTCCGGCTGTGATTGTGTTCACGCACTCCAATACCTCTCTGATGCATGTAGTTATTGTACGTCCACCAAATCCTGCTCCAATAATATCTCTCTGATGCATGTAGTTATTGTATGTCCACCAAATCCTGCTCAAATAATATCTCTCTGATGCATGTAGTTATTGTACATCCACCAAATCCTGCTCCAGTTATACCTCTCTGATGCATGTAGTTATTGTACGTCCACTAAATCCTGCTCCAATAATATCTCTCTGATGCATGTAGTTATTGTACATCCACCAAATCCTGCTCCAGTTATACCTCTTTGATGCATGTAGTTATTGTACATCCACCAAATCCTACTCCAATAATATCTCTCTGATGCATGTAGTTATTGTACATCCACCAAATCCTGCTCCAGTTATACCTCTCTGATGCATGTAGTTATTGTACGTCCACCAAATCCTGCTCCAATAATATCTCTCTGATGCATGTAGTTATTGTACATTCACCAAATCCTGCTCCAATAATACCTCTCTGATGCATGTAGTTATTGTACATCCACCAAATCCTGCTCCAATAATATCTCTCTGATGCATGTAGTTATTGTACATTCACCAAATCCTGCTCCAATAATACCTCTCTGATGCATGTAGTTATTGTATGTCCACCAAATCCTGCTCCAGTTATACCTCTCTGATGCATGTAGTTATTGTACGTCCACTAAATCCTGCTCAAATAATATCTCTCTGATGCATGTAGTTATTGTACATCCACCAAATCCTGCTCCAGTTATACCTCTCTGATGCATGTAGTTATTGTATGTCCACCAAATCCTGCTCCAATAATATCTCTCTGATGCATGCAGTTATTGTACATCCACCAAATCCTGCTCCAATAATACCTCTCTGATGCATACCTGTAGTTATTGTAGGTCCACCACATCCTGTTTTAATAATACCTCTCTGATGCATGTACTTTTAGACAGTCCACAAAAGACATGCTCTGCCTGCCCCATCCTTCAAATCCGAATTGAGATACCTTCTATCCTCCCATAGCTTGTTGGTTCCTATCTATCCAATATAGGATTTTTATACCTACTTGTATGCTTTAAATGGACCATGATATAACTATTACACTAATCCACGAAGTAATAGGCAGAGACTATTGTGATTATGGAGAGATAGACGCCACGTCCAAAATGACATCGGTTTCAATGGATTCATATTTCAGGTTTCCACCAGATGTACATAGAAGGTGTACAGGAAATAACAGCTGATGTGCCCTCAAGGTGACGGATATGTATGGGCTTCGGTGGTTATAAGCCAGCCTTTAGACATTGCGTTCAAAGATGTGAGCATTTTGTTGAATCAATATGTGAGCACCTGTGTGTGGATTCTAGTGTGACTAGACTTTACCTTGAATAAAATGTGATCTTCTGTATGCATTGGAGTTCTCGATGTCTTTGATCTATGCATACCAAATGGCTATTCTCATATCTCAGACTCAAATATAAGGAAAACCCACTAAATAACACTAAACATGTAAAGGCGGCACCCTGATCGATCTATATATCATTCATAGTAGCTTCCATCTCCTATTACATGTACAGCTCTTTAGTGACCCCTCAGCGTCTTAGCCACATACCCCAGCTTAACGCAATGTAGCCCCACGTGGAAACGGCAGGCAACACAATGTGTCATCTCGGAATTACACCTTTCTCTCATGCAGCTCCTTTGATCTGTTTCCTGTGACTTCTCTTTAATTGATACGCATGTGATAAGGTTGTTTCGACCCCGATGCTCCAAAGATAGATTGTGTAGGAGGATGTCGTTTACTTCTGGGTGAAAGCATTCATGGGTAGCTTGGCAAAGTCGGCAAATTGATTATTGCTAGATTTAGAAAGATAGATTGGAGGAAGTAGTGCAGCATTACAAAGTAGTGATTTCCAATGCGTATACCCGTCAGTAACTCACAATTTAACCTATGTCTAGCAAGAAACTGTGATTTTCCATAAGAGGTTTTTGCCCGGGGAGGTATCTTAGCTCCAAGTATACCCGCGGAGGTGTGGTCATGATTTGGAGGGATATGGGTCATTTTTCAGCCCCTTGGGAGGGGAGTGGTGTACACCTATATGGGTACATTGTTCAATGATAATCAAGACAGGGAGAATAACGGAGCCCTTTGCATAGAATAACATAACTAATGGTAGGCCTATTCATTCTACTGCTGTCTAGATAGAGGTACCTACTGTCTTAACCTAGGTGTATAGAGGTAAGATAATGCACCCATATGGGTATACTTTTTGAGATTTTACACCAACATGCGTCATTTCTTTAGAAATCAGCATACTCCCATATGGGTCATATGTCCAGGTCCATAACCACACATCCGTGTAAATATAGTTTAAGATACCTCCCTGGGGGTTTTTGGTAACTTTAAAGCAGAATCCTGTTGCCTACAATAGTAATAAGTAGAGTAGTAAAGGTGTAAAGCCAAGCCCCACAAAGTATCCTCAGCTCTACCTACCGCCTACTCAAGCAACCTCCGCCTCTCCCCGCTATACTCCCCCTTGTCTAGCAGCTAACCTATTCCACATTCTCACCCTATGATTAGGCCCTCTCAAGCTCTTATCTTCTCCAATTATTTCTTTCCCTCCCTACTTCCCTTACATTCTACCCGTCCCCCATACCAGGTCGTCATCTTTACTTCAGGCCGTACAGGTCTAATAGCGATGTGCATGGATAAGTACTATTCAATAGAAAAGGTATACGCTATACCCTGGCTCTGTTATCGTGTGCGGGAGGTCAGTGGGATTCTTTTGGCGTTTGCTGCATCTTTCTATCATCATTCTAGCCGATTTTACAAGACAAATAGTATAGTGGAATTATCAGTGACTTACATGCATTATTCTGCCTCTCTGATGACCAAAGCCCTATATGGGCGATTTTAGGGGATGACACCAAGCTTGGGGGCATTCGGAAACACAAACCATAGAAACAAGTAGCACATCATCTGCAACTTTCGTTTGTAAACAAAAATGCAAGGTCACAAACTAAAGTAGCATTGCTGTGTGGAGAGCTGTAGACCATGTTATATAATAATGTGATTCATTTAGACCAGCCATCCATACAATGATATGTGCACTGGCCCTGACAGACGACAAAATGGCGCCTCCAGCACCCACCACTTTGATGTCATTTATCCTCTCCCCAACCTCTGCCCACAGCCACATTCCTTCAGAACTTGGTCATATCCGAATGAAAGATGTCCAGGATGGACAAAAAGATAGATCAACTTGTGAAAGACTTTAAAGAATTTAAAGAATTAGGTGGTGAAATGAACGAGACCTTAACAGCAATTAAACACCTAATGGAAGATGTTGCCAAACTCACTGGCTGTGTCACGACCGCTGAAGATAAAATCCATGCTTTAGAGGAGTCTGAGAAGATTCAAGATGAACAAATTACTAAGGTCACAGCACTGTCGGAGGAGGTAGATGCCAGATCAAAAGATAATCTAGCCAAAATTACAGTGATTGAAGGCAAATTAGAAGCACTTACAGAAGAAGGTGCTGAAGGGGGCACTGCCCCACAACCAAAAGTTGACACAGAAAATATTGTCCAAAGCCGAGTTAAAGACGTAGTTAGGATATACCTTGACAACCAGGCTAGACGATGTAACCTCATCTTGGACTATGTCAAAGAGGACAGGTACGAGAATATTCACAAAGAGATGCATTTCACATTTTGGCAAGTACCGGTATAAATCTCAAGCAACACGACCTGAAGTCTGCTGTGAGAGTCGGAAAATACAGGCCTAGAGCCAAGCCTAGGCCTATCCTGTGTACGCTATCAAGTATTCAGCTTAGAGACAGCATCTACCATGATCGTTCCAAAGTTAGAGGCAACAGAAAATGTGATGGCATCTGGATAAATGATGACCTAGATGAAGAAATTAGACATCACAGACAGCTACTCCAGGGCAGTGGCTCAATATGCAACTGGAGGCGAGGGTTGAGGGAGACACACTGGAGTTCAAAGATCAAGTGTATGGAAAGGATAATCTGCTAGACCTACCAGAAGAAATCTCCCTGAAAAATTTGCATACAAGGCAGACCGCCAAGGGAACAGCCTTCCAAAGTGAGTACTCAGTGTTATCAAATTGGCATAAAACTAGCTTTAAGTATGAAGGGGACGAATGGGACTCAGTAGAGAGAGCCTTTATGTGGCACAAAGCAGGGATCTGTGGAGATAAAAAAAACAGGTGAGAAAATCAAGCAGGCATCTACACCTCTAAAAATTGAACAGCTGGGAGGCGAGGTCAGGTACACTGAGGCTTGGCAAGCGAGAGAAGTACCACTTATGACAGAACTTCTGAAGTCCAAATACACTGACAACGAACAAGCAAAAGCATTTCTGCTAAACACAGCCCCTGCCCCTCTGATAGAGGCAACCGGAAGTAGGTTCTGGGGAGCTGGTTGTACTCTCAGATCAAAAGAATTCAAGGAGGGAACCTGGACAGGAGAAAACAGGCTGGGTAAACTACTAGTGGAACTCAGACAGACCCTGCAACATGGGTTAGATCACCAATTTCTGAGATACCATTTTATAGCTCATATGGGAAACTGACAAGAGTCTACCAAAATGGCCACAAAGGCCCCCAACTTTGCTGTCTTCTCTGACTCAAGGCAATTCTCAATGCAATTCCTGCTGAAATCTGATCTAAAAGGGACAAACTTTACTGACGTTCACTTAAAAGGTGGAGACACCCTTCGACAGACAGTATCAAAAGCAATGCTATATCATCACTTTACCGTAGCATTATATACTCAATGGTAGTCTTCTGTACCCATGCTTATTGATTCTTGTTCAGTAGTACAGCATTATAGTTATATTCTTTGGTAAACCCATATACCCATGCTTATTGATTATTGTTCACTAGTCTAGCATTAAAGGTATACTCATTAGTAAACTCTCATGCCCATGTCTACTGATTATCGTTTACTAGTCCAGTATTAACTGTAGCATTATAGATATATGCATTAGGTTGATATATATACAGATTATTATCGGCTGGTCTGAAGAATATTTTAGGCTGAGATCAGGCTCTATCAACACCCTGATCACTAGTCATTATGTTGCAGGCCAATTTCATAATGCCTGTAACTTACTTTCTGGGATTTAACTATGTGGCATTCATAAAGGGGGGAGTAGATTTCAACCATAGAGGGGGGGACCTTGTTCACAAAAATGTTCACAAAAATGTCCATAAAAATAATCACTCGTTTCCATCATCACTCATCCTGAGATGCATAGATCTGTCCAGAAACCATTCCCAAAATGGCTTTACATAACAACGTAATTGACTTTGACACCCACAAGGGTTTATCATTTATTTTTTGGAATGTCAGAAGCCTGGCAAAAAACTTAACAGACAAAAAAGCTGTGATTCAGATTATGTCACCGAGTATCGCCTTCATATCTGAGACATGGCTGCACGAATACAGTGACACAGCCTACTTTCACATAGATGGTTATCAATTTTATAGGCTAGACAGAAATATTGTAAAGCCGGATGGCACTGTTAAAAGATCTGGTGGGGTTGCATTTCATGTAAAAAAGGATCTAGACATTGAACATCTATCTCATGATAAACTGTCCTTCACTGATCAGCACTGTGAGTGTCTGTCAGTAGTAGTGAGACTGCCACACACACGGCCCATAGTGGTCACCAGTATGTATAGACCACATGATGGAACCAAAGATAAAATATTAGATTATGTGGGAGATAGCTTTAAATGTATAAATGAAATGTTTAAAGAACCTGATTAGTTCTTAGGTGGTGACTTCAACTTTGAATGCAAATATGAGGAAGACCTGGATGTGCTTGACATGACCAGGTTAGGTAGAATACAGAAAACACTGATAATTGCCCAATTGATAACATAAGGATGACCCAACTCAATTCTGGAAACTCATTGATAGCGTAGCCCCCAGGAAGGAAAAGAATGTTAAGTTGAGGTTACAAACAGACAATGGTGAGAAAATCCCTGATGATCTTCCAAATGCGATAAATTCTTACTTTGCAACTGTTGGATCAAAACTTGCTGAGAAGATAACACCTAAACCAAACTATGTGCCACCCCTTATTCCAAATTTTGAGGGACCCCTCTTACAATTTCTGAATATTACACAAGACAAGGTGGACAAGGAAATCTCCAAAATCTGCACTTATAAATCCTGGTCTCTCATTATCTGCAAGGTTAGTTAAAGATGGACTATCTGCATTGAATACTCACTTCTGTCATTTGCTCAACCTCTCCCTAGCTACTGGTGTATTCCCCAAACTTTGGAAGAAAGCATTAGCAATACCAATACCTAAAATTCCTGGACCAAAAGTCATAGGTGACCTAAGACCTATCTCATTACTACCCATCACCGGTAAGATTGTAGAAAGACTGGTCTACACTCAGGTAATAAAGCATGTGGAGGATCATGACCTCCTCACAGAATCTCAAAATGGATTCAGAAAGGGTAGATGCACACACGATACTGTTTTTAAAATTGTACAAGATATCAACATGGCTTTCAATGAGGAATCTGTACTAGGTGCTGTATTCATAGACTTTAAAAAGGCCTTTGATACTATCGATCATGCTAAACTAATAAGCAAACTAGGCTCATATGGCCTCCATGAATCGGTAATATTCTGGTTTGATAACTACTTGAAAGACAGGCAGCAAAGAACCTCTGCTAATGGTTCTTAACTGGCATGACATGAAATACAGTGTACCTCAGGGTTCCATACTGGGACCCCTGCTTTTCATTCTATTTGTAAATGACATTCATTATGTACAAACTCAAGCAAAGATTACTCTCTACGCAGATGATACCATCTTGACATACAGGAGGTGTAACAGGGACTCTCCAGGCAGATATGAAGCTTGTAAAAGACTGCGATGCAAACAGCCTAACAGTAAATGTCAAGAAGGCCAAAACTGTCTACTTCACAGAGAGGGATAATATTACTTTTGAAAATGTACTTTTGGGTAATGAGCAGCTCGAAACTGTAAAGTCTTATAGATACTTAGGCGTAATACTAGATGAAAAGCTGACATTCCAAGAGCAATTTGTAGCCACAACGAAATCTCGGAATTGTAAAATATGGTTAGCAAGACAACTAAGACCTTTCATAACACAATGTGCCTCATTAACCATCTTAAAAGCTTTTGATTTTTGGGTATATAGTGGACATGACAGGACAACACAGAACATTACAGGACAACACATTGTGTATACAGAGGTACTCAATCTATCATAATGATACGCATATTCTATAGTACTTGAGTAAATAGTGTTTAAACACATAAGCCATGCTACATCACTTATAAGTCTATAATGTAAATGAATATAAAGCTACTCAATTTATCAACCCAATATACTAATTCTATGGAACTCTAATACAAGAAGTTCTAAAAAGATACTCTATACTACATCAGTCATAGGTCTATAGTCATGAATAAATCTACATAACACCTAGAACTTTCATCCACTTCACAAACTTTTTATACTTGTTCTCTAGGTTACAGATGTATTGCTCAGATACAAGGCTCCTATTAAACTCTCCCAGCCATTCCAGGATGTCAAGCCGGCAATTGTGGTACAATCTCTGTCTATAGATATAATACTCTGAGGAGCACTAGATTGAGTATGTCCCCATCATGTCTTTTCTGTGTCAAACCAAATAGTAAGTCACACTCTCCAACACCTGTAGTGTCCACTTTAACCACTAGATTTAGCCATTTAAACACAGACTTCCAAAAATATCAAACTGGTGGACACCTAACCAGAAAGTGTTCTATTGTATCAGTCTGTCCATCACAATATGGACATAATGGACAATCTTTTATCCTTATGTTGGAGAGGTATTTATTACACACAAGTATACGATGTATTACCTTATATTGGAAAGATTGGAGTTTTGTTTCGCGAGTGACCATGTATGGGATATGATATATCTTGGACCATGTTTCCAACTCACGAAGCTGATTTGGAAATAGCTCCAGGTCTAGTATTTTTATCAGGTATAAGACAAACTGATATGGCCACTCTCCAGGTCCTACAGAATATAGCTATAAGGATTTGCCTAAAGATTTATGTGCCAAGAGATGTTCATGTAAATGTTATGCACCAAAGAGCCTCAGTATCAAAACTAGACACACGATTGATGTGCCTACAGAGTACCTTATGTCACAGGCTTATAGCCGGGAATGGTCTCGTCATGATTGTAAATAGAGTCACTAGAGCTGCAGACGTTCCCCTGATACACCAAATAAACCCTCGATTCTGGATGAGGATGGCTTACTTGTTGATCAATAAGAAGCCACTCCTTATCTAAGGTATGACATACTCAGAAGTTGTGATTGTCACATGACATGGTGCTAACATTATTCATATGTTCATATGCAACTGAGGAACTATCTCAAGTATCAAATTATGTACTGCTTGGAAACTATTTTCTATGGATTAAGATGCGACATTGATTTCATTATCACATGACACAGTGCTAACATTGTTTATATGTAACTGAAGAACTGTATCAAGTATTAACAAACTATGTAATTCTTAGAGACTATTTTCATGATTTAAGATATAACACTTATCTCATTTCATCTCATCATGCTCAAACAGGATTTGCTGTTATTGTTGATTATTGTTCTTTTTACGATGCATATCCATAATGGGCCCAGTGTGAGGTACCCATCATATGGACAATGAACTGAAAAGACTATGGTACTTGTGCTTATAAATCGATCTATGCTATCCTGGGCAGTATACTGTATATATGTACCTCTCAGCCCACCTGGTGAACACAGGAGACCAGCGAATCTCAATATACTTGGATGTTGGTACATCATGAATTGAGGTAGAAAAATGGACATATTTGGTAAAAGCTAATGTTATGAAAATGAAGGTTAATGGATATCATTGAGTCTATTGAATATGATCTTATGCCGGAGACGGTATCACCCTTTGCAAATCCTCAGTCTCGATATATTCCTAACCTTTTTAACAAACAAGTAATACAATCAGAGTCTGGGAACAAACGGTGAATATATGAGACCCTGTATCTCCTTGGTGAATATACCTATGGATCTTATGTCAGTCCCCGGGATATTTTGAGATATCAAACTTATTTATCAGATTAAGTTTTAAAATGAAATATAGCTGATGGCTTTGATGTTTCCTATAACATGAAAACAGCGTCCCGATATCCGACAGATTTACTAAAGACAAGGGTCTACACAGTTACCTGCGTTTGTTAACTCTCTACAATGTAGAACCCAAACCCTGGTACTTCGAAGAGAAACCTTGATACTCCATTTCAATAGGAATATGATCTGCAGAACAAGGTTCTGGCATACAATATGCATTGATAACCCTTTGATGCTAAATAGAGGAAAAACAAAAGTTACCGGTACCATTTTCTAAAGATCTATGGTCATTCTCGCCAACATTTGGCATCGGGAACACCGCTCATAAAATTATGACATTAGCAGGCAGGTATGAAATATGAACTTACACCATCAACAAATATTCATCCTCACCTTGTGGTAACATAGCATTGCACTCCAAGTTGAATGGTATGTATAGCAAAACTCCACAGTACGATTTATGGCCTTGAAACCTCTCCTGTTTGGTGCCATAGTGATGCCAGCCTGTTGCTTAAATTCTAACAGCAACCTTGGCTTTCCACTAGTTCCTATTTCAAGCTACACTCTTACGATTTATTGAAGGGAAACCTCTGCATTTTGGACATAATTATTTGTTGTTATTTATACATTGTGGCCGTGGGATCCCGATTTACAGACTTGAAATATTTTAAGGTCAAATCCCAGAACGCGAATGAGGGCTGAAAAATGTAGTTTATTGTGAAATCCTGATCACTTAGCAAATATTGGTTGGTTATATCTGCTAAAACAAGCCCAATGTTGGTCATAACCCTTGTCTAAGGCTTGTGATTATGATAAATGAGATATCAAAACATTTAGATATTTTGCTCTGATTAAGCTCAATGATGTTGCTTATTAGAATAGGCCAACTATTTGGTTTATACAGGGGGGACACTCCAGATATCTTTAGGCTAGTTGAGAGGGAATAATCAAGACAAATCATACCATGGAGTAACTCCCCTCAAGTAGATCCATTAACCAGTCCTATAGGCAACACCTGCTTGCTTATTATTGACCACAGTGGGATTTGGAGTACACTAGATATGTGTCAGAGGTGTTGTGATTTACAAAATCAGCAGCCTTTCCCCCCTGTCAGAAGCTCAATAGGCAACAGTTTTAGACCCAATTTTCGCGTTGTGGGATTTGACCTTTATATCAATATGAGAAAAAACATGGCAAATGTGTAAACACCAGAGATTTCAGGGGATTGCAGGGAAAAAATATCTAAATGTTTCCGATACTTTACTCTATCCAAATTGCCACTCTTAGGCAAGCCCCCTTAGCCGATAATGCCTTGCAATAGAGCTGTAGGTCCTTGCATATAGCCAATATCACTTTAAATCCAATAAACGCAGGGGGTTTCCTACTTAAATCATATTGTGGAGTTTGGCTATAATGGTCCCGAGAAAGTTAACGTACTTGGAAAATTTAGAATACTGGAGAAGTGAGTACCACGGAGAAGTGAGCCCATGGAGAAGTGAACCCTAGTGTTCTGTCACTGTTTGACTACGCTAAAACCCATACCCCACATATCATTATCATTATTTCATTACGGAGCACAATCGTCCTGAGGGGACGGTCTTCCAAGCACCACACCAACTTCTACATCTTTTATACCAACTTTCAATTCGATTCTAAGGCAGGTACTGGTATAACTACTTTCACAAATATCGTTTAAAGCATTTCGGCTTCTTTTTAAGTACAATGCTATATGGATATCAATGTGTGGCAAAAGAGAGAACGACAGCATCGCATCTTTCACATCCCAATATTATTATAATGATATAGATTTAAGAGCATCTTAAGGTCGTTTTCTGACAAACATTAGGATAAAGTATTATTGATTCATGAACCGTCATCTTCTAAAGACCTTATTGAATTAGAGATCCACCTGTATGCATTATTCTGAAAGGATTCTGAACGATTATTATTGACAGACCATTACAGCCTTCAACAACAGACAATCTACCTAAGGGTTTATTCATAATAAACCATTCTTCTACTCAAGCTGGTTCAATACCAATTTGAACATTGTGTCAATAAAACATGCAGAGTGTTATTGAGTTGGTATAGATTATTAAGAAGGTAACTTTCTCCATTTCAACGTGCATGTTGGAAGTCCCGATTGTAAATCACTTAGGGCGTCTATTATAGATCTCCAATAAAAATCTTTACAGTAAACAAAGGTAACCATACTTTTCGTTATGTTATAGTATTTGTGAATGAATCACCTTACACTGCAAAACAGGTGTTTAGATCCTAAACACAATCTCGCGCCATATCTTTCCACACAATGATATTACTGTCTAGCGACAAGGCTAACCAAATCGAGTCATCCTGACGCTGTTGTAATCTCATCCCCAGACATGTGGTGTGGGGTTCAACACTAGGGGGAGGGTTTCCAGCACGTCTTTGGTAATAACAGGTGGTATTAATATGGGTGAAAGTAGACAAAACTAGGTCAGAAGATGGATTAGTGAGAAAAATGTGTGAAGGGAAGACATAGAGAGCCTCACCCCGGCCTTATCTAAATATCAAAACAGTGGTCGCTGGCCAAGGGTCGCCAGTCTCTTCACACTTTGTCAATTGACTGATTATCTTTCTAAACATGTTTAGGCCAATAATATGTTTAGCTTAGTGCTTAGAAACCTTTTTTACGTGTTTAGGAAATCAATTCTTTTAGAATCAAGCATCTAAAATATTATTGTGTTTATCTGTCAAGTGTTTAAGGCTAAATGTGGTGTGAGACAAGTAGATATTATTATGTTTAGATGTTTATATCTAAATAAATTCACAATTGATTTCATTTCCACATAGTGTCTTGAAGAGACTATTAGCAGCCCGCCAACCCCAGTCAACCAATATATGCATCACTATTGCACATAGGCCTCTACTCAACACTGAATCAATACAACAGACCTTCAGGGAAGATATTGCTATATCCATTCTTAGACTTTTCAAAAGAGGTGTCTATATGTAGCAGATCTATCTCTATTGTGAAATGACCATAATGATGTAGGATCCAACCCTAAAATCCAGCAATGGGTATATTATTTCATTGTATCCCATCACATTTGTGACAAAACGTGGGAAAACGTGACATTAGGGGAAAACACCTTTATTTAAGTTCATGCCTTCAGCTACAATTTGATACTTCAAGCATCAAAATAGTTGAAATAGTTGCTGAGATATGACATCTCAAACATGGGATGGTAGGGACATGTAGGAATTCAGAATAGACTGCAATGTAATCACATATCAATCTCTTTTCAAATAATCCATACAAATCATGATTATTAGAAAATAAACCAATAAATACATATTATTGTACATAGATTTGGATCTGGTAAGAATATTGGCATTCTGTTTTCAGTTCTGAAATCCTCATGGATGGGGCAATTGGATAGGGATGGTTTTTATTCAAAAAGAATGAGGTGATGGTTGCCATGGCAACCAAATGTCAACAAATGGGCTAGAAATGGCTAAAAACGTTCTTTTTACATTCCAAATAAGACCAATTTAGAATGAAAATAGAATTTTGATAATAGCTTCAAAAGATTCATTGGAAAAAGTTAGGCTAAGGTCATTTTCTTGTAAGTATTAACATTTTTAGCCATATCTCCTGAAATATCATGTTTAGAGCATTTATGGCTATTCCCCCTAATGTTACCATTTCCCAGGTTTCGTCACATTTAAGTTAATTAACTTAGATTTAAGTGCTTTTAGCACAACAATAATGTTTCAGTGGTTGTAGAAACTACTGTCAACTACAGAGCTGCCATCTGGTATGTTTAATATGATAAGATCATTCTAAATGCTGCGTGTTTAAATCCTAAACACCTACCCTTCATACTGTTTAAATATCAAACATCTAAACCTAAACATGTTTAAAACCTAAGCACCTTTTTTGCAGTGTAGGGTCAGACATAGCTGTTCAATGCCATTGCTATAAGAAATACAAAGTTTCATGCTTAGTTTGCTGTACTGCTCTTGAATATCATGCAACATGTAATACTGTATAAACTCCCGGAAAAGGTGCATTGCAAGCTACACCAACCTATACAAGTATCATAAAAAAGAAGATTGTTAGCTTATCTAATACATAAAGTTGCTGTGGTCTTATGCATACAGTATATTCACAATTTTGTAAATAATACCTATTATAAATATGGCATTTATTCGTGTAAGTACTCCTGCATACCTGACATGATGTTTACTTTCCATCCCTACTGTGATTGTGCTCCGGAGTGCCATTGCATGATGCATGTCCCCTTTTCTATAAAGCATTTTATTAGGTAATTTAATAACATTGTGTGTTACAACATCAACTTCGGCGCATTTCCTTTTTCAAATCCTATTATACTATCCCTTTCAATATTATTTATATATCAACCAAATCATGTTTCAATGTCTGTCTGGTGCATGGGGTAACGGATTACTATCAAATCGTACTCCAGTATCTCCCTGACACATGTATTGTGCTACCCTCCTGTTTTAGTTAACATGTCAAACATGCATGTTTCCTGCCTTTGTGAAATTTGAATACCACCCCTCCCCCCCCCCTCCCCCCGCCTCCGCAGTGGGGCCGATGTTCAGTTTTGTTTGCACCTGTGGTACACTTCCAGTAGTGTACTGAAGTGTTTCTGGGAAGTGTATCTCAGATGCACATAAAGCTAAACATAGGCCCCACTGTTCCACCTTCCTACATGCTGAATTTCTGTTTAGCCTAGACAATAATACGCGGCGTGGATATAGGCGTATATCTTAGCTTAAGATGGCTCCTGCTCTGAAAGCCCAATGGGTATCCGTGATAACGCTGACCTGGGAGCGTACCCTGGTCCTCACGAGGCGGTCCTCTGTGATCACCCAGGGTGGTCATGGTGATCACCCAGGCCTGGATGAAGGTATTCATGCTGATGACTTTGGGTGTTTAGGGTGATTACCCAGAGTGATCATGGTAATCAGCCAGGCTGATTATATGTGATTACCTTTAAAATGTCTTGTGCATCTTTTTCTGTATGACGAAATATCATTTAAACATAATTCCCTTCCCACCATTCATCAGGATGCATGTGAGAGCACTATGATATAATATAATTACAACAAATAACAGCCACTCCTCAGACTTGTGCCTATGGTTTCAGAGACAAATGAGGTATCTGTGTTAACAGATACCTCTCCTTTTCATCATTTCGCAATGATGGTGAGCTGGTCATAAACCCCCCAAAGTCATCAGCATGAACATCTCCATCCAGGCCTGGGGTTTCAGTGTTTCATACCCATGCGCAGAAAGCCAAGCTATGAATAAGAAGTTGCATTCCTCGCTGAGCAGCTCAGTGTTGACTCTATTCAGTCGATCTAGGATTTTATCAACTTCATCTGGTATATGATGCACATCATATTTCTGATTCTGTATTCATGTATGTTGTCTTTAAAGGTTCATGTTTCTGTCGGCCAGGCAATAGTACATGTATAGAGACTGTAAAGTGCCTTTGGGTTTGCTCCGTCACACCTAATTGTGTGCCTGCTCAGGTTCCCTTGAGTGCCTTTTGACATAGCCACCATTTACATTACATATAAATGTGGTCGTATATTCACTACGACCCCCCCCCCCGCTAGGCCATCCGCCAGACCTCCGTATATATTATGGAGGTAAGTGCCCGTACCCTATAGAGTACTCCTCTTCCTCCCTTGTTGAGTTTGGCAGTTTCAAATGGTTCGTGTACAAGCTTAACTCTTTAGGGACAGCTATTGCATTAGTGCCTTGTTAGCTTTTGTTAGCATGATGTACCAATCACAGGATGTGTATTGGTGCACGATGACTAGGAAAAGAACGTGGTGCATTGAGGTATCATGTCCTCTCTTGAAGAGTTGAGCAAGAAATTCTATATAGCTTTCGAAAAAAAATATTGCAATGATATTTAATCGCACTATAGTGCATTGCATTAATGTCATCGGGTATTAGTGGGTGTGGATATTCAATACCGCTCTGATTTAAACGTTTAATATGCTAATCCTGGCTCGTCAATACATCAGCAGGGGTTGGTTAAGATTCAGTTATCAGATTAAAAGCTTAATTTACCATTTCAGGATTATGTATATTGCCAACCGTCCTACGCCTAAACAGTATACAATTGTTGCTCCACTCTCCTCTTGATATCACGTGCACACATTCATCAGTGGGACCGTGCATTGTATAATGATAGTGACAAAATCTATTACATCCACTACCCATCTTCATTAAGCTGAGAAGCATATCTCACTTTGATACAGCTAAGGGAGGTACCGAGGGCAGTGGCATGGATACGGTTTCCCTAGTGACTTACTTGATGGGGCATACTCAGCATAATCCCTTTCACACGAAGCGCTTCACATAATCTTTTCTAGACCCCAAGGCTTTTGCGAACCACTTAGACTTCGTTATGGCATTTGTAAAGGTTCCTTTGCTTATAAAACATAGTGATAATTACTACCTCCCCCTCCAGAAGTAATAATTGGCAAACATACCTAATTCAATTTTTTTTGAGGATTTCACCTTATGAAACACTTTTTACTAGTACCCCAATCATGGTCGTGACACAGGTTTCCTCACGTCAAGATTTGCCTACGATTGCGTCAGTTGTTCTAATAAAGCACCCAAACCAGATTTCTTACCAGCAAACAAGAAAGTGATAGATGGCAGCGAGGTGTTCATTCAGAACAAAATCGTGATAAATCTTCATAATAATAATAATGTGGGCAGCCAAGCAGAAAGGACACTCCGCGGGGGATTAGTTCCGATTTTAGCCATCAGGGGAGCCCCACCATTATCTAAAAGGTCATAAAAAGGCTAAAAACGGCTCTCGGGTACTTTTTCCTGTAGCATACAATAGGATTATACAAAACATTCCATTTTTGGTGAAAGGCTTCCATATCTAGAATGGAAAAAGAACGTTTTAAAGCCTAAATGGGGGTCTTTGTTGAATTGGGTTGCCACGGAAACATGATTATCATTCCAAATAGAAGAAAAAAATGAGGCCTATTGTAAAATTGATTCATGAGGATAGCTATGGTCAAAACAGACTTAAATTTCCATTCCTAGATCAAATTCTATGACCTAGTGGCTCGTTACAATTTTTTACAAGTACCCTCATTAAAATATGTAATGCAGTATATATATGAAGATGACGATTGCCCTTGCCATCGCCATTTGATAAGGTGGCGGGGTGATCTCACGATTTCGGAAGACATTCTGAACGACCTCCCTGCACACACAGAAAAGTGAGAGTCATTGTCGCTAAAACTACCCTCACCTGAGGGTCAAGCACTGCCTGACTCTCAGGTGAGGGTAGTTTTAGCGACAATGACTCTCACTTTTCTGAGGGTGTGGAGGTTTTTCACAGAAGTAAAGTTTAGTATCCACAAGGGTCCATGTTAGGGCATTAACTGTATTGTACATTTACCATACGGAGCAGTCATTAAAGAAGAAGGAAAATTATGTTCTGTGCAGACATCTATAGACATACTAACTGAATATAGCAACAAAGAGACAGATATGTAATTCAGAAGGACAATAAAACACTGGTGTTCTGGCATACTGTAATGTAATATGTCTTAGGTATTATCCATTTTTATCACTATTGAAGTTATATAATAGATGGGCAAACAGAGAACAGACAACTAAACGGCTACGGCTCAAGGACGGAGGACAATCGATCATCACCAAGACGTTTAAGGACTAACACAGAGGTAGTACATGAGCAATGCGAATTACAAAACTAGCCAACAGCAGATGTCTTTTTGTAGAGGCAGGTGCCTGAATGTCTCTGCCGTCAGTGCCGCACACACCTTTTATCTTTGAATATTATGTTGTGTCACTGGCACCACCTGTCCATCTCCAAATAGATAGACATTGTGTTGTACATTCGTCTGACATATCGGCCTACACAAACAACAGTCCCAGTCAGCCCAGTATACCTTTGTAATGTAAAGCCTGTGATGTTAGCAGTGGATGCTGGGGTAGTATTGTCTCATAGTCACAGCCCATACCTCACTCTTTGACATCTCCTATGCCTTCTGCTGGGACAACTCCCCTCTAGGGCCCTCTTATTTATACTGTCCCTATCCTCATCAATTGCTACTTCATTTTCATACAAATTGCTATGTTCCTGTGAGAAGCAATACGTCTCATAGTCCCTGGATCCTTCTAGATCATCCCGACCCAGGGGATCCAGGTTCACCACCTTTTTAGTGTGTCTTAGTCGGCTGTCTTGGTGCATTTAAAACAGTTCAGGCCTATTGACGCATTAACCTTTTTGAGTGAGTCTTTCGCATTAACCTTTTTAAGTGAGTCTTTAGGATAGTATCTCCATTATTCAAGCACTGTCTCCTTCTTATACTTGTAATAGAAAAACGGGGTCTCAGTAAGACAAGGTTTCTTAATAATGAATGTTGAGCTCTCGGGTGTAATGATAGGGAGTCCCCATAGTACTCAGCACTCGGCATAGTCGGGATCAGGTATCCATAAGGAGTCACCTCTAGAGTACATTCTACGCACTCTAAAATATCGGTGGCATTCTGTCTGAGTGAGTAATTTTCGTACATAGCAATTTTTTATAATGCATAAATTACTACAGTATATCAACGATTCTACCAAGTGGAAGGAGCATGATGTCCCTATTCTGTAAAGTTTTGCTTGATACGTGGAGTAATTACTTTTAGAGTGTTCAGTATTTCAAACCTGATAGTACAGCTATGACAATGTCATGTATTCTGTTTTCCGAGTTTTCAGCAACATAAGTATATCAGTTCGGCCATTAATTCTCCATGGACACCCTTCATACATTCTGCTGCGTGTTCGATCCCATTGTCTGGCTAACTTTACTGAGGCACTGAGTAGATTCCTTGATGCACCTGAATAGCCCAGACTCCACTCGGGTGACACAGGTACTTGTGAAACACGGCAATCTTTTTAATGGGGGTTTTTCTGGCACAGGGCAAGTCTCAGGGCGACACTGCATGCACGAAATACAGCGAAATGAGGAGAAATGTGCCCGAAAACATTAAAAAGAAGATCGCCATGTTTGGCAGGTACCTGTGCCGCCCTGATATGGGAAAACCTTTTTTTTTCCTTTTTAAAAGATTTTTAAGGGAAAATCCGTTGAAAAGTGGACAAATATAGGCATATTCGGTATCACATTAAAGCTTATACTGTCAGTAATGCATACAGCTAGGAATACCTTTTGCATATCAATAAACTCTTAACTACCAAATTGTGAAAATCGCGTGCAAAAACTCTTAATTTCCCTATATAAATTATTTCAGCTCCCAGTAAAAAAATAATGATTAAAAACGCCCTCGTCACATTATTCACTGCCAGGTATGAGAAACAACTTTCTTTGAGTGGTCTTGTGTATGCTACTTTCTATTAAAACGCAATGATCATTCTTTTGTAAATTAATACACTGGTAGTCTATAAACAAAACCGTTATTTATTTCTGAAGTTACCCATTTTCATATCAATGATGATGCAAATCAAAATGAAGTTGAAAGGCAATAAAGAAACTAAAATGAAGTAAGGTACTAAGATGAATTACGTCAATGCAGGGTGTCACCTTTCAAGGGCGGGCGAATCTGGTTGGAGCAACCTATATTTTCTGTTCCAGACAAGATGAATTTAAGGTAGAAAATTAATTAGTTACTGAAGTCATCTATGAAACTTCCATAATCTGGTTAGACATGAGATTAGACGTTTAGTAAATTGAGTTCCCAGTTTCCCTTTTGTACTTTTCTAATTACAATTGGATATTGCATTTCAGGCTCTAAACTGGTGAATTCTGATAGGTGCAAAATATGCTCTAAAGCACCAGACATGGCATCAATTGTCTGTTTCAGATTTTACTGAATCTACGAATCTGGCTTAAATTGGAATAGCGTATTCGTCTACCCTTGTATATCATGCTTCCCTAGTGAATCATCGTTATAGATATAAGAGGGGATGGCAGGGAGAGAGAGGCAGTGAGGAATAAGTAGGCGCTTGAGGTAGCGAGGGAACATGTAAATGAAGAAAAGAAAACACATTAGGAAAAGAATATGGATTATTTGGAAGAACAATGATAATAGATGAATAAGAAAAGGTGTAAAAAGAATCACAACGAAACATAAATATAAAAACCTCAGCAAGAGTAAATTTTGATGAATGCCCTCTTTTGATCTTTATAGTTTCTAAACACCTTTTAGCCTAAAATAAAACACTTTCTTGTACCACATTTTCAAACACTTTTGTTCTAAACAATTTTCCAAAAGTGTTTAGAATCAAAAGTGTTTTGTCATAAAACGTGTTTAAAATTTAAAGTGTTTAGATTATAAAGTATATACTGGTAGTCCATCCCAACAACATGGTAGCCCTTTATACATAATTTACTAATTTGACGAATTTTCATGGAGTTTGATTAACCAAAATGAACTTTGATTCACCATTTGCCATTTGGCAAGTGACTAGCGTAAACCCTCCCGACTGTATGACTGTAATTTAAGTGGAATATTATTTTTTGCTATGTTGATAAAATTGGTAAGATGGGAGCCATGCCACAGCTCATCACCCATGAATGTGTTTCCTTTGGACACATTTCAGGGATAGATCACCTGTAGGATGCTATAGTATCTAGCATATCTATAGGTTAATATTAAATATCTAAACACATGAAGAGTTTGGATGCAAAACGACATAAGCGCCATTTTAAAAATAGGGACAAAAAACTGATAAAAATGAAGATTAGGGAGAGTTAAATATAATCCTCAAACAATCTTTCTATTACATAAATGTAGGATTCCTGTCAATAGTGGATGTTTGATATATATAAGATTGAGAAAAGAAGGTGGTAGAAGGGGATTGGTGGTGGGAAAACTGAGTACCAAAGGCTGTAGGACGGATTGTGAGGTTTGGCGGGAGTTACCGGGGTATTTATGGTGAGAGGGCGAGTACACTGTGAGACCAGGGGTGGCCGGTATGGAGGTGAGGGAGAGTCTATTTAGACAGGAGGGGGGTTTTGTAGAGTTTCCCGCCTCGGGGCGGGCAGGTGAGTGACATACCAACACTATGATAAATATTTCATAATTTGCTATGTCACTACAAACCCTGCCCACGCGAGTGAGAAGAGAAGAGTGATTGGAGAATATATATTTTATTACAATGATTTTGTAAAATAACCATTATAGGATTGTTGTATATGAGGTGTTTGAATAATGACACAGACGTATGATTTTTTAATAACACAATTGATGATATGACATTGGTAAAATATAACACCCTGCAGACATGAGTAATTTATATTTTAGCTATGGTAGACGTGATGCGGCCCTGTAGTCGAGAGGCCCTGTTTGTTGAGACATAAGCTCTGTATGAGGATGAGCGCCACACTCCTAAATCCATAATCTCCTCCTGGGTGGCTCCCAGGTTGGCGGCCAGGTTAGCTGATGTTTTGCATATGCAATGTAGGGTGTGTGGCTGAGTGGGAAGGCCCGCGGCTTTCACTGCCCGGGTCCAGATTTTGGCGAGGTGAGCTGTAGTAATTGGTTTATAAGAGTCTGGGAACACTATAAGAGGCTGTAGAGTGTACCTCGTAGGTGCCTGAATTAACATAAGTTTGTATAGCTCAACGATGCAGAACTGTCCTTGGGTAGAAGGTGCCAGGACGATGGAGTTTGCCTGGCCTACCCTCTGGAGGTTCTTTGCCCACTTCTGAGTAATCACGAGTGTACCGTGCTGCATAGTGAAGTCTGCTCTAGTAGGGTGTCTGGACGGGTCAAAGCCTGCGATAGTATTGGGGGCGACATTAGATCTCCTCCAGGCGCACACTAGCATGATACAAAATGAAAACAGGTATGAGACACGGTTGGGTCCATTTTGTAAACAATTAAGAACAGTGTTAAATTGAAACATGGACAATGGAGTACTTGGGTGAGGAACATATGATTTGTTCTTTGAGACAGCATTAAGTGCTCTAATTACAAATCAATTTGAAAAGTTTAGGATAGAGCGCCCAGAGAATTGCATGTATGATTTTGCGTGAGTAAAATATATAGGTACTGTAGTAGGGGCGTAAAACATGTCTAGGTATTCAATATATGCCAGCAAGTCAGACAATGTGACACTATCTAGATTTCCTGCGCAGAATATGATGAAGGCGATGAAGAGGCGTGCTGCCCTGAGGTAGTTGCCGTCAGATCCCGTCCACGATGGCGTCGCCCTGCGAGCTGCTCTGCTAGAGGTGAGGTAGTATAGGTACCCTAGAACATATAATAATTAGACATGTGAGCCAGAGGCCCTATATGGGAACATAGTTCATGATATTATTCGGGTCAATGTTAATGCAGTGTAGGCCCTTTTCCCATATAATGTCATTGGCCAGCTGTTGGTGATGAGTGCTGAAGCTCTGTCTGGAGAGGGCGTCGGCCAGGACGAGCTGCTCGCCGGGGATATGGACTGTGATGATTTTAAGGTCCATGGATGCTTCTTGCCACCATATGTCGCGGGCAGCCTGCAGCAATATGGGGTCTGTCCCCCGTCCTGACTGCAGCACTGATACTGCTGCCATGTTGTCTGAGCGCAGTAGTATGGTCTTGCCCCTATGTGAGTCATTGACAAAAGTCTTGAGGGCCATAGCCACGTTGGCAGCTTCTAGTTGGGCTATAGGCGGGTCGCCAAGCTGCTCAGGGACCGGGGCTGAGTAGTATGCCTGGTCTGTGCAGCCACCTACGCCGCGCTTGCAGGCGTCCGCCTCTATGATGAGTGCTGGAGGGTTTGGGTCCATGAGGGTCTTACCATTGAACTGCTCAATGAATTGTTCAAACCACAAGAAGTCCCTGCGCATGTCTATGCTGATGGTGGTAAACGCTCGGTGTTGACCCATTGCCCTGAGTGCCTCTAATAGGCGGGATACAAACAGGCGACCGGGCTTCACAACTTTTGATAGGTGGTGTAGCTTCCCAAGGATAGACCTTAGGTCCTTCTTAGAGATAGACCTATATTTAAGGAGGCGTTTTATGATGCCTAGAGTGTCACTGAGCTTCTTCTGTGGGATTCTGAGCTGCATCTGTTTCACATCAATGTCTATGCCCAACCAGGTGACACACGGGGAGGGGGGCTGCAGCTTGTGGCTGGCAGTGGGTAGGCCTAGGCGGGCTAGTAGGTCTAGCGCGTCATTATAACCGTCTTGTGCCTGCTTTTTGTTTGTACCAATGATGATGACGTCGTCCAGGTATATTAGGGCCTTGTGACCCATTGATGACAACATATTTACAATAGAGGTAGCCACCCTCTGCATGTGTAGCGACGAAAGCCTGGCGCCAAATGGCATCTTAACTTCTAAATAGTATTTGTTTTTCCAACAGATGACAGACAAGGGCAAATCTAATCCGTCTGTTGGGAACTGTTTGTAGGCTCTTTCTAGGTCAATTGTTGCGAGATGTACTTCCGGTCCATAGAGCTTAATGAGTTCTGCCACGTCCTCAACTTTTGGGAGGGAGTGCGGGCGAGCTTTACCCAGGACGTTACCTTTACATATGTGGGCGTTAATAGACTTCCCGTATGACAGATCTGTGATGATGCGTCGCTTTTGGCTATCATTTTTCGGTCTGGACATTAAAGGGGAGACGTGGTTCCACCCTTTAAAAGGGGGTTCCTCAAATGGACCTAACAGGGCACCATTTTGTAACTCACCCTCAATGAAGCTGTCTATGTGTTGAGGGTAGTCCCTGGCTGATGAGTGGTTCTATATGGCTGGTTGGTCGCTGACTGGTCCCTGGTAGGCCACAGGGAACCCGTATGTCAGGAATGCTAGCAGCTCACGGCCATCAGCGTCTTGTGGTAACATCTCGTCCCATGCTGGAGTGGTCAAGTTATTAGGGACGGGTATTTTAGCTGCAAGGGCGTTGGGGAGTCCTGTAGCTTTAACCTTGTTATATAGTTCAGCGTATTCCCGTGGGAGTTCTGGACCTGCATCGGGCCAGTGAGTAATGCGGTGATTCATAAGGGCAGAGGGATGTACCGGATAACCTTGTGCTGTCTCCAGCTCAATGTTAGTGTCGGCGATCTGGGCTAGCTCACATGCGTGTACCCTAAGATCTTCCTCTGTATACATTTCATCATGAAGGTCAGATTGCGTGCTATCCGCGACCTTGGCGTTTACTACTAACTGTCCCTCTGAAAGTGGCTGAGCCTCAACATTATCGTTATATTGTTTTGCATTGACATATGAGTTGCTCTTAACACTACTGGACTTGGCCTGAATTGTGGCGTGGGTCCCCAAACTTTCAGTATTACTAGCTAAACTACTAGAGTTACTCTGGATAGCACGTACTAGTTTCCCTGTGAGCTGTTGCCCTGGTTACCTTGTTGGCACCAGCCATGATTGGCAGGGTTGTCATTACCGCGGTTCTGCTGATCTTTGTTGTTGTTGTTGTTGTTGCCGCCGCTGTTGCCGCCACCCTGGTTGCCGCCGCCACCGCGGCCGCCCCGGCCGCCGGAGCCGCCGCCCCTGTTGTTGTTGTTGTTTCCACCGCCCTGGTTGCCGTTGCCGCCGTTACGCTGGCGACGGTAGCAGTTTGAAAAGGAATGTGGAAACATTTGATCACATGTGGCATAGCAGTATTTACAGACATGTAACAGCTTTATCCTACCCTATGTGTGTGCCTCCCTGTGTGTACAGTTGCCCCTGTTAAATGCAGGGCAGGAAACTGATTCTGAGGTGGCGCCACCTGGTGTAGTGGTGGAGAAGGCTATCTTGTAGCGGTCTCTCTGTATGGCAGCATAGTCAGACCACTTTATGAATTTAAGTTCTATCTTGTTGAAAATAGAGTTTGACCAGCGGCGGACATTCTGCCAGTCGTGATCGATGGCGTCACTCACAAGCTCTCTGAGGTGGGCTTCCATGTGGGGCCTATCTAGTGGGGGAAGTTCTGCGTGGTCCATCATACTCATGTAAGCTGTGATAAACTCGGCCAATGAGAGAGAGGTTTGCGCCTCCAGGCGATCTTTCTCATGAATAAGCCCCTCTCGCTCAACAAACATACAAGGTTTGAAAATGGTCTTACCCCTGTTTGTCTGTGGTTCTGGCGGTGCTGCTTGGTTGAGGGCGGGCGCGATGTGAGGCAGGACGGCAGGCTGGTTGATGATAGCCTGTGGAGCTGGAATGATCGCCGGCTGTGGGGGAGCGGCTTGTGGCTGTGGGTGCGGCGGCGGCTGTAGAGGGGCCGGCGGAGGGTGCAGGGCCGGCGGTGGGTGCAGGGCCGCGGCCGGCTGCGGGTGGTATGCAGCCGGGTGCATGTAGAGTGGCGGTGACTGCTGGTAGTAGTGTGGCGGCGGTGGTGCCCGTGGCCAATCTGGTGGAGGGAGACGGTAGTCTTGATGTGTGGCAGGCTGCTGCTGGGTAGGCGCCGGGTATGCAGGCGGGTAGGCGAAGGCCGGTTGGCCGCCATCTTGTTGTTGTCCGGTGGCGGGAAGACGGGCGCCATCTTGGTTGCGTCCCTGGATACCGGCGCCGGCCGCGTCCGTGGTTACGCCGGGCCTCACGAGCGTCGTCGGCGGTGGCGGTGGTACAGCTGCGGCAGCGCCCTGCAACAAGGGCACAGGTGGGGGAGTATCTTGACGGTCTTTAAGCTCATCTAATTTATCTAAGATGTTTGCTAAAACGATAGCGTTTGCCTCTACGTCTACTGACAGTTGCTGGACTGTCTTCTTTTTCTGTTTCTTACTGAGAGGTGGTGGATCGACAGTGACCTCCTGTTCAGTGCCATTTACAGGGTTGGCTGGCAGAACTGCGGCAGGTACAGTATTGTCGACAACAGGTACAGTAGGAATATTGGGTAGAGGTAACATACCTGAGGCGGCCGCGCCTGCTGGTGCAAGCTGGCCGCCGGGTGGTGATTGCTGGCGGTTGGTAGGTCGTTGCGTTGAAGAGGTGTAGCCCTAGCAGGGGTCTTCCTGCGGCCCATGGCGTGTGTGGTGAGGTAGCAATTATAAACAAAATATAAATTGCACCGGCCACGTGTGAAAACAACCGGCCCTAAAACTGAGTACCAAAGGCTGTAGGACGGATTGTGAGGTTTGGCGGGAGTTACCGGGGTATTTATGGTGAGAGGGCGAGTACACTGTGAGACCAGGGGTGGCCGGTATGGAGGTGAGGGAGAGTCTATTTAGACAGGAGGGGGGTTTTGTAGAGTTTCCCGCCTCGGGGCGGGCAGGTGAGTGACATATCAACACTATGTTGATAAAATTGGTAAGATGGGAGCCATGCCACAGCTCATCACCCATGAATGTGTTTCCTTTGGACACATTTCAGGGATAGATCACCTGTAGGATGCTATAGTATCTAGCATGTCTATAGGTTAATATTAAATATCTAAACACATGAAGAGTTTGGATGCAAAACGACATAAGCACCATTTTAAAAATAGGGACAAAAAACTGATAAAAATGAAGATTAGGGAGAGTTAAATATAATCCTCAAACAATCTTTCTATTACATAAATGTAGGTATCCCCCAACATCCTGAGTTACCAACTGCTCCCTTCTACCAACTGAATGCTGGTAAATGCAGTGTTCTTGAACTGAATTTCTTAAAACTGAGACTTATTGACACTCTCACATTATATTCAGACTCCACACACGGTCTTAGAAGAAAAAAGGAAATGATAACTCCCTTTTTCAAAAATTACAATTATTCTGTATAAGCACGGGGGAAGATTGAGAAACGTAGTATCTGCTAATTCTACAAAATTATTCTAATTCTGTGCAAGAAAGGTATATTATCGTGATATTAGTAAGAATTCATTACTGTGAGTGGCATTGGAGGTGGGACTCACAATGAACGCACAGGTAGAGGGACATAATACCTGCCTCAAGGTCCTTCCTAGTAACATGGATTATCTGATTAGGTGGGGAGATACATCCGGGTTATACTTATAGGCCAACAAGACATCATTCCCTTTATCATTAAAGTCTAATGCATGAAATTAATTCTATAAATGCTTCATAGGAATAATAAAAGGACAGAATTACAATGTGAGACATGTATGGTTGCGCAACAAAGGCGGTTAAAAGTTGCAAGGGGCTTGTATAAATGAACTAGGCAATTCTAGATTTTCGAGTGAAAGTATTAAATTATACGGAACATATCATAGCCTATCCTGACTGGAGGCAGCCATGACGCCTTCAAACCCCGACTACAGGTTTGTGATAATAATAAGCAGAACCGGTAGTACTCCCCACTGCAGCCCGTCCTAGGCCGCACCCTGCACTCAATATCAAAGGGGGACGTGACCCAAGTTCTGAGTTTTCAAAAATAACCTCTATTCACGAATTTCAGGGCAAAGATATACCCCTTACTCTAGAAACACCCAAACTGTCTGAGGCCTAAAAAAACCTTATCATTAAAAACACTGAAATGTATTTTGGTCTCCGTCAATTTTATTAAAGATAATAGTGATTATGCATCACCAGTTATTATGTAGCATTCTGTGACAGTGAATAATCACAAACTTTCCACCAAACTGCTACGTGTCAGAAATAAACACATGTGAAAACCATCCCTTATTTTAGCATTCATAAAGTTTTCTATAGATAAATGAATCCTTATTTCAAAATTCACAAAGTTTACCTGATGGACGCCTTCTTATTCTTAAATCCACTGACAGTGGACATAATCATGTGAAAGATGGCCGTTTCATGCAGCAACACAAAGGGAATGTGTATGTGTGGCACCCCATTTATTGAGAAATGACCGTATTTATGTATATGTAGCATCAATATCATGTTGAGTATAGTAAACACGCTCACCATGGCAAGGTAAATAGTATTATTTCATGGTGAATTCATACGGCCTATCAATGTTAAAGTAATGGGAAGGCCGTTCCCAAGGGTAGCCTGAAATAACCCTAAGCCTTATTTCACGCTGTGGCCGTATTTCACGCTCCCAAGGGTCACGTGACTTTTGAGTAATCCAAAATGATCATTCCTTGACCAAAACAAGGCTTTTACATGTAAATAAAGCTAGTTTTTGTCTAATTTAGATCGAAATACCATGGAATAAATACAGAGCGTCACTTTAAAGTGCCCTCTTCACTGGTTACTGCACTCGCTGTCCTTGGGCTGTATTGCACTAGGCCTATGGCCAGCGCGCAATACAGCCCAAGGACCACTCGTGCAGTAACCAGTGACTGAGTCACTTTAGCGTGCAGTTCTGCATATGTATAGCTCAGGTGTATAATAATCTACCTAGACACTCAGTCAGTCCCAAAAAGGACGGTTCCGGTAAAATTGATAGTATAAATGAGGTAACTCAGTCATTTTTTCTCATTTGTGTTGCTTCATTTTAGCCGAGAAACAAATTAACCAATTTAGTTAGTAGCATTTGAAGTTGCTTTTAGCGGGTAGGGGAATAAAAATCCACTATTCTTTAACATTGCATTGTATTTCAAAGATTCCCGTGGATCGCCGAATTTTCAGTAGGGAGGAAAACAGTTTGGCAGGGCGAGAAGCGGGAAGCTGGACAGTGGCAGTATCGGCACCGCCCTACTGCCTGAATAGGCAGGAAAGGACAGGCCTGACGGATGGAGCAGTTCGTCTCTGTCCTCTGCCAACTCGTCCCATTATTGTGTATCTCTGCTGTCTGTATGGGACAAGGGACTGGGTAGGGTAAGGTAGGGGGTCCTCTCAGTGTTAGGACGCGTGGGGTGGGGTAGGGGGTGGGCTTCAGGACAGGGTATGCCTATGGAGAGGCCTGCATGATAAGGTATATTGCGTGCCCTTAGGGAGTGGTCATTTTTTAACAAAGGGGTAGTGAATTAGAGGAGAGGGGAACTAATTATGGACTCATTGAGAGGAGGGAGGAGGGGTGACATAAAGAACTGTCCACTGCCCCCACCCCCCCCCCCCCCTGTTGTTCAAAAAATGGTAACTCCCTTATCACTATGCATGTATACAATGTCACCAGCTGACGTCATCAATGACTGCATGGGTCCACTGTATACTACTGTACTGTACGGAGAATCAAGTGCCTCTGGTCTGTCTTCAAATATATTATATACAACATGTACAACCTTTGAAATGAAGGGTTAGATATTATTACACCAAATAAACCCTTTAAACATATATGCATACAACCCAAACATGTACGTGTCTTCTACTCATACTTCAGACTCAGTGATTGGAATTGGAAAATTAGGGGAAATTGATTTTCGGGTATGACAAAGGACTTTCCTGCCAACAACAACTTTGATTTACTAGACACATGGTAAAGTCATGAGTTTATTTTTAGGTTCCCAGTTCCTAGGTCATTTTCCGAATTCGAGTCACCAGTTTACTGAAACGCCACACACATACACACATGGCCTTGACCCGCTCCCTCCGTTGATGTCTGTCTCATCTCTACGTCCATCCATCACAGTCAGCAAACGCTGCCCAGCACGAGCTGCTCACAGAGGGTGGTAGGGAGCAGCTCATGGTGGGACGCTCCTCAATGGACATTGTGCATTCTCACGGACCGCCTGCATTCCCCTTCCCCTCGCATACACACACGCCATTTAATCGAGGTCCCAGTAGACAGGTGCACAAGGAACCCTTAACCTTCCAGTCCAGAATATTCTCCTCGAGATGATAAAGGTGGTCCTAATAGTCTATCCAGGGGTCTACCCCCCCCCCCATCTCCGAAGTGAGTCAGCTGATGAATTTGGCGTTTTCAGTGGCTTATGGCATACTATCCCACATTGATAGGACTTGCTGAAGCCTCTGTAAAATGGTTCAAGTCCTACCTCACTGATAGGATGCAAATGACCAAAGCTAATGGCATTACATCTTCTCCTCAAAAAGTGATTTGTGGTGTCCCACAGGGGTCCTTATTGGGCCCCTTATTATTCCTTGTGTATATAAATGACCTGGAAACTTCTTTGAGATTCATGAAATCCCAGCTATACGCAGATGATACTGCTCTGTATTGCACATACACTCAGCTAACCCCCTACTTGCTCCAGAATATTAATACAGACCTGGAAAATGTTGCCAATTGGTGTAAAAAGAATAAATTGTCATTAAACATTAAAAAAACCAAATATGCCATATATGGTACCAGACAGAGAAGGAGAAGCCATCCCCCCATTATTTTGAAAATAGACAATCAAGCTCTCTTACAAACAAATCAGTATAGATACCTTGGCATGGAGCTTGATGTAGATCTAAATTTCGAGGGCCATGTCAAACTGTATATAAAAGCATGTCCTATAAATCCTACCTGGTTGCCAGACTCAGAAATGATCTGACAGTTGATGCTACACATGATATTATAACCACTATGATCCTCCCAGTGGCGGATTATGGTCAGTTAATTTATGGTGCTGGCAATAAAGGAGGGTTAGACAGACTGGATAGTACATTGACAAGACTACTGAGACTTTGCTACTATAAAGACAAGGACAGGCCCATTGAATACCTGAGGGAACTTGCAAACGTCACTTCCTTAGTAGAGAGGAGGGATAGGGCACTCACTATTGCATCCTTCAAGTTTGCTCTAGAACCTGATAATTTGGATACCAGACAAATACACACACGACGACATGATGCAAAGTTGACAAATGTGACATGGTACAAGTCTGTAAAGGCCCAACAGAGTGTTACATATAGAAGGGGACACAGATGGAACTCTTTGACAGTGGAGCAAAGAAGTTTTAACTCCCTACTGGCATTCAAACATAGTATATAAGCACATATGCTACTATTTCACCTACCTGCCAACTTACAACCCCGGCCCTGGTAAATGGTTTTATTGATCATATGATTTGAATGTCCCTTCTCTCTCTCACACACACACACACCCATCTCGCTGTTTTGTTATCTATATATTAACAGTAAACAAATAGATAAGTCATGACTAATCACTTGTTAAAATGTAAATTGATTATATATGTCTATTGTAGTACGTACACCTTAACTATTCTACATAAGATAACTGTACTTTACGACGAAAAAGGAATATATCCGTGATTTTGTAATGGGACAACTCGGACCATGGCGTCCCCCCGTTGCAATTAAAATAAACAGCTTTGAATTGAATTGATTGAATTGAATTGATACCCTCTATTTGGAGGCTCAGGTTGTGACTTGTGGTTGCACCCACATCATGTTAGTTTAGGCATTCGTCTCACCTTAGCATACTCCTTCCCCAGCCACGGACACATAGCAAACATACTTGTCTTGCTCATATGATGCATGTACATGTGGAGAAGCTTTAAGAAAAAAACGCAAATTAGTGTACAGTGCAATGCTCCGTCACTTCTGTTAAATTCCACATAATATAATGACAAAATTGTCAGCAGACACGCAGAAAAGATGTCTCATATGAGGATGTGTGTATCATTTGTTCTGCATAGCTGCTCACACGGGAAACACGAGGAGGCACCATGCCACGACGGTTTGAGCAGCCAAGTAGAAAAGATGACCCACACGTACTTGCGCAGGGCATCCTGCCAGTTTCACGCGGTCATGATTAGCTGTAATTAACTAGGATGCGCAGAGAGGGACCAATCAATTTAACCATCGAAACCAAGGACATTGCTACCTTCATCTTGACACGCACCTTGATTAATAATACCTGAGCAGTGGGTAAGCTGAAACTGGTTTGTGAGACACAAGAGACCTTTATCTCATGTTATGCCACAGTCTAGAACTTAAAAGAAATCGCCCGGGTACACATTGTTATGTGCAATACAATCATTGTCTCAACTAAATGATAATGCTAACCTATACAACACACATACGGTAGTCCCAGCCTATCTTTCAAGCCCATAACAAGAAACTGTTTCCTATTGATTACATAAATCCATCTAAAATCTACGATATGGAAATTACTACATTTCAGATAGACTTCCCTCTCATCTTTCAAAGAAATATGTAGGCCTATCATGGTCGCTTCTACCTATATACCTAATTCTACCCCACCCACCATCCTTATAATTATATAAAGTTCTCAATTCACACCGTTAGAAATTAAACCTTAGAATACTAACAGACTGAGTCCCACCACCTCTGGTGCCTATTCCACACTACAGGAGCAGATCGCCTTCAGCTCTGAGCACCTCACACGGCGGTGCTGCCTCCTGTGGTGGCTTCAGGCATCATGATTCAGCAGTCCCGGATGCAGGACTGGTGCTCTGTGACCGCCGCCATTTGGCACCGATTGGCCACCAGAGGGACTCACAGCGTCCTACATGCCCGCCCGGACCCCTCACCACGGTAAGGGTCCAGCATTCTGTACCATAATGGTGGGTAGCTGGGCTGGGTGATCCTAGTTAGCCCTATTTTGGATAGCTAAGGCCAAATCTTAAAAAAAAGCTTTGTTTCAGGTCACCCGACCAAGCCTACTAAAACAGGGCCGACCCTAGATTTGTTATGCAATTTTGAATACATTTTCATATTTCTACACCTTTTTCGTCGATCTTAGGGTTTACACAAACACAGGTTAGTACTTTCATGTTAAAAAAATAAAATAAAATAAAAACAGATATCCGACCTATACCGACCCTAGACTTTCTTCCCATGTAACCTGAAACACGCCTTCTTTTTTCTCTGGTCTAAACAGCGCATGCTGTACATTGTATGATACATTCTATAAAAACATGCCCGAAGATAATGCGCTTGAATTCAAACATTGTCTCGAGGCTTTTCTTGTGTAGGCAGAATGAAGAGTGCAGGGGCAAAACTTGACAAAGAGGCTCTGATAACGGAGAGTGACCCTACCATGTGAGGTAGATACGAGCTAGTAAATTGGCGCTTGTTTTATCTAGACCGTACGGGGCCGTGAATGGTGGATGGCTGGGGAACCACCTGGAACCCTCCCAGTGGACCCTACTGACCCTAGGGACCCCCCCCCCTGGCCCTCACTACCTGCCCCTCCTAATAACTTTAGGACATGGATAATGGAGGGAGAAGCCAAGTGGTGGATAATCTGTTTTAGACTAGATAACAGGCTATTCAAATGACAAGGTGGTGCTCTGGTAACAATGGGGGACTGGAGAGTATTGGAAGCATATTGTGGAACACTCCCCCTCAATATGGTGTGCTATTTCCCCTGAATGTTTTAAAACTTCGGCTAGTTCCCTTCGGCCGTAGCATTATGTTTGATATATACGAGCTCCAAGATGACTCTCATGGGTGTAGATGTGAAGGTCCTCATGCACTCTGTCAAGTTTAACCCTTTCCCTGCTGGCCTTGAAACATGTCATTTGGGACTTAACCACCGGCCCTATGTCATGGGAATATACAACTTTGCAAGTATGTGCTCCCTGGGATAGTGGCTAAGGAGTGAAATAAATTGTATTGGAGACAGCATTTACACCTTTTTGACAAGGGGACGTAGTATTGATGTTAAATATTTTTGGATTGATTCAAAAATTCTTATTCTTTGTTTCATAGCAGGAGCTGTAATTTAGTGGTATTGATGCCCTAGGGTATCAATTTTGCTGCCCTAAGGCAGCAGCGGTTTTTCAGGGGTATTTTAGATGCTGCCCAGAGGCAGCAGCGGCCCTTAAAGGGTTAAGAAATGTCCATGTCCCATGTTACTATACCATCTGTCCTAGACCTCAGTCCTCGACGCCACATCAAGGTGGCGACGAAGCCGGATTTCAAAGCTTATCAATAAACCCCAAAATGTCCATGTCATCCATACACCCCTGGACTGAACCCTTACCGAATTGTTAGGCATGACCAGGAACATAGTCCTGTAGTAAATCAGTTTAAGACCAACAATACGGTGGTGTTGTAAGGCCGCGTAATATGCATGATGTGATGCGGGGCTTCACCACGAATGGTGTTAGCTATGTAATGATGTTAACACGATCCCTGATGTACACTTCACTGAGAACAATAGAGCTTAAGTCTGACTCTCTTTCCAGAATCAGGGTCACCAGAAAGCCACCAAAGTCGGCCGAGGGTCCAGCATTGCCTGAATTACCTCTGAAGCAAATCAGTCAATGAATTATCCAGATTATGCAATTATAATTTGAATGATTTAAAAGTACATGTATTTCCGATGTGTATCACTATTTTATAAACTGATAATAAAATTCGCATTTAACTCATCCCAGCATAGGTGGCCACCCAACCCAATACAATATTGGTTCTCATATCATATTGAGGCAGATAAGTAACTTCTCAGCCAAATTAAACTGCAGCCCTTGCAATATTAGAAGCTTCTGATCTTCCCTTTAGTTCAGCTGTCAGTTTTCTTATACACTGTCTATGTTTGTCCCTTATGAGAGATCTTTATCGATCCCACTCCGCACAGTATTAGTTATATCGCGTGCTACCCACAAGAAGGCAAACGACAAAAACTTAATGAAAGAAGCGTGTGTTTAATTGAAGGCCGAGGTGGTGTGACTGTTCTCTGGGCTAGTCATTAGGCTGCACGTATCAGCAGATAGACAATTGGTAATTGAAAAAATACCCGAGACGCGCCGCAATATGTCAGTTATTGTGCGCGTGAGTATGTAATATCATTGATACATATAAATGGGGGTATATACACTTTGTGTTTATCCAGCCTTCTCTATTCCACTTCTATTGGTACGTGACTATTGATAATTGCTATAGCAATGTGACTGCTAGAATGTAAGTCTCCACAATGTGCTTGAAGGGATGTCATATTAAATATAGACCAGCACCTCCTCCAAACAACCCAGACAATCAGAATGATGTTGTTGTAAGAAGCGTGGTGCTGTGTAGGTTATTTTGTTCTATCTAATTATCCGTATGAGGAATTGACCATGATAGCACATCACATGACATTCAGAATCACACTAGCTTTCTCCAAAGATCATGGAGTTGGACCTTTGTGTAAGCGTTAGTGATAATTACCTTCTCTTTTTCTGTTGCTGCCAATATAGCTCAAATCCCACGTTGCAACTCGTTCTGGAAAGTTCCTGCAATTATGGATTCTGTTGCGACCACAGTTCAGAAGGCAGGAATTCCTGAAGGCCGTGGGGTCTTATACTGTAACAATTGAAACATTTTGAAACATAAAGTATTAAGCATTACTCTATCCTACACCGTAAATATAATTAAAGTTACCAGCATTTTAAATGGGACAGAATGTCAGATTTTGAATGTGCCATAAATCCTTTCATCTATACTAGAGCAACAGAACAATTTAATGCCCACACATTTATCTGAACACGCCTTAACGTTCACAACCCTGGATTTCCCCTCATCTAAGCCTGATTTACATCCTAAAATACTACTGTAAATCTACCCCCCCCCCAGGGTACAGTGTACATCGTGGGAGGTTTAATGGGATAGACGAGGCGTAGAGATGGTACAAAGCAGGTGGATGACTTTGAAGATAACAATCAGTAGTATTGTATGTATCGGAACGGGACTATAGTTAAGTACTGTTTATTACTCAATCGACCTGCAGCCAATCAGAGGCCTCCATTTGGTCACGTGACCGGAAGTGACCTACTTAGGGGATTAGTGGTGCATTCTGGGTAACCCTGCAGCCAATCAGAGGCCTCCATTTGGTCACGTGACCGGAAGTGACCTACTTAGGGGATTAGTGGTGCATTCTGGGTAACCTACTGACCTACTTAGAAGCTCTCAGCCAATCAGAGGCCGGCATTCTGGTAACCATGGTAACGTGACTTACTTACGTCACGTGACCTACTTAGGCTCAGCCAATCAGAAGCCGGCATTCTGGTAACTAGGGTAACGTGACCTACTTAGGGTTTGTTTGTAAACAACACCACGTGGCTCTCTTGTTTGTAAACAACACCACGTGACACGTGACTGTTTGTAAACAAACAATTCGACTTAGTCTGACATTTTCAGCTGTCGCATGCTGACCTGCTGCTATCATAAGAGAAACAAAAGCCCTAATCACGCTTTTCAGCTGGATCCTTCCACCCACCAGACATGGATCCAGATGGGAGGGTGGTTTAAAATTAATCCGTGTACCGACTGTCATACAATAGTGTAATTAGTTGAACACGTGTTACCTGTATAAAGGATTAGCAGGTCATGGGCTTAGAGTGTGTATAGAAAAACAACTACAGGTAGCGTGAACAAAGCGACCCCCTCCCTTTCTGTCACTCTGTCTGTGACTAGAGGGCGCGCGTGTGGTAAGCGGCTTAAATCTAAAGAAAAAAAATCACCCTCTCCTGTCGTCAGCAGTCAGCTGGCCGGCGGCTGGAAAATGCGATTAGAGGGATGATGAGCGCGGTTTTTTATATTCAATATATTAGAAGTGTGCTTTGTTGCTTATATAGTTCATTATGCGTTTAAAATGTTCGCGAGTATCGTAGAAATGTACAAAAATCCTATTGTGGCGCCATCTGACGAAAAGAGCGGAGAACTATACTAGGGTATGGCGAGCTAGACTAGAGCATGTAATCACCAGGCGGCAGAGTGGTCAAAAGACAATCTCGTAGTAGTAGGTCTACTTGGATCTTGAGTAGCCACCCTTGTGGTTGCAATTACCTAGACTAGTTGACCCTGCCAGCCTGGTCAAGTGAAATTAGTAAGGAGACCGCACATTAACGCGCTCCACAGTCTTTAGACAGTTAAGACTATAGTACCGTAGATTCTACTGTGTACTCACACTAACTATTTACAGTGCTACATATTCATACCCGTGTTCTAAGTGTTTTTTTAGAAAAAAGCGATCTACTCACCCATTTTTTTTAGACAAACTCCTATTAGCAGGTAACCCCTGTATAAACCATACTGCAAAGATCTGCTACTTCGAGCGTCTGCCTCGTGACTGATAGTGTACAACAAGACGAAGTGGGCAGAGGTGAAGTACTGTTCCAAGAAAAATTGAGGCTCTTTATATAGCTGAGAGAGCGGCTAATCCGGATGTTCTAAGCTTGTTTTCACCTAGAGCCCCACCCTCTTCCAGAGAGGAATCAAATTGCTTTTCACCTGGACCCTTCCACCCCTCATCCATCAGCATGAAAAGAGGGATAACAAGTGTAACGTGCGCTACATGTATATGGGATTATAGCTGGTGAAGAGATAAAGCCAGGTCAACTGTGTATACAAAGACTACAGGAGGTGATTAACGACAGGTGTGACGCGCCAGCCCGTGGACGGATTATCTTCTAAGCTGACGCTTATTCAACTAGCCAGCTGCCGTCCGCTCCACTCACCACG
This sequence comes from Harmothoe impar, assembly GCA_947462335.1. NCBI lineage: Eukaryota > Metazoa > Annelida > Polychaeta > Phyllodocida > Polynoidae > Harmothoe > Harmothoe impar. The sequence continues at coordinate 80,315,577 of OX381705.1, forward strand.
GCAAGAGGAGGTGCTTTTGTTTTACACTTAAGTCGCTTACCACATGTACTCGTCTCTACCTCACAGACAGACACCCTCTCGCTTGCTTCACGACCCCTGTAGCTTTTTTTGTATACACACTCTAATCTCATAACCCCCTGATCCGTTATACAGGTAACGGGTATTCTCTTTTAAATAGCTGCCAGTCAGCCTGCGGCAGCTGAAAACGACGGTAAGTAGCTTAGCTCTAGAAGCAAGAAGGCGTATATAAGGAGGCTGACACGTGTATAGGCGCCTTATAAGTCGGCAGGGGGTAAATACTAGTGAAAAAGGAAGGCAGGTGTGCAGGTAGCTTTCTAACAGACACGTGTGTGCACTAAGCTGCTTAAGTCTAAACCCACCTGCAGTAGTCAGGTAGCATGTGAAAACTTACTTAACAGATCTCTTAATTGAGTAGAGACTCTGTACTGAGAGAGTCTTTTCAGCCGTTTAAGAGGATTATCTAGGACAGGGTACATAAGGAGTGAAACGACGCTCTCACCCATCACACTTTCTCGACCCGCCCTTCATCATCGTAGCATCGTCCACTCTACGCTCGCTCAGAATGTTATGATGGTTAGTTCTGCTATTTTCAGCTACTTTTCTTATCGAAGTGTTGACGCTACAGAGCATCGAAACTCTCTCCAAATGAGTCCAAGAAAGAAAAAGCAACTTCCACTTGAAGCAGGAAGAGAAACAGTGCCCTATGATGCATGTGAGGTAAAGAAACATTGGAAGGACGTCACCAAGGAGCAATGGATAGAAGCATGCTTCAACTTCATCGGAACGGAAGTAGTTTCATTTGGACAGAGGGAGAAGATTTTGTTGGAGCTATTTTTCTTAGCTCCGTATACTTGGCCTGACTGTGGTGAAATTCCTTCAGGTATTTGTTCAGTCTTCGCCATAGAAGTTATCAGGTCTTTGAAGGAGCTTCGATATATGCAAGGCACTCACGAGGAGATTGTTCAGAAAATGACGGAATTCGAAACAGGAGAAGACACAATATGGTGCGAGGAGACGACATATACGGACGATGATCTGGAGTACATCATTTGTAGCCCGTTGGAACATTATGTTAAAGACTTTGAGGACATGCTAGACAGCACTGAGATGAACCCGAAAGAGAGATCCCTTACTGCACAGAAAGAGGCCAAAGCTGTGTTGGAAAAGCTCAAGTTTGGTCAAGGATTCACTCTTCAAAGCAGCTGTGTGAGTGTGATAAAAGGCCTTGTGTTGAAACATCCAGACATGAAGTTTTCGCGTGCTGTCGACACACTTCCTTTGCCTGAACTGATGATGAACATGATCGATCCCATCGTACCAACATGTTTCGACTCTGCCAATTGTCCCATGTATAAAATGGTTTCAAGTTTTGCCCGTGGCCGATGGCTAAACGATCCACTGAAGTCAGAAAACCTCCTTGATTTAATCAACTGACTAAATGTATTTTCTCATACTAGTATTAGTAGCATTAGTAATAGCAGCTACTCAGTCTCGTGCAGCACAAGCAGCAGCATCTGTCAGCAGCATCCGTGACATCGTCAGCAGCAGCAGCAGCTGCACGAGCAGCACAAGCAGCAGCATCTGTCAACAGCATCCGTGACATCGTCAGCAACTGCAGCAGCTGCACGAGCAGCACAAGCAGCAGCAGCTGTCAGCAGCTGCAGCAGCTGCACGAGCAGCACAAGCAGCAGCACCAACAGCAGCAGCAACAGCAAATCAGCAGCAGCAGCAGCAGCAGCAGCAGCAGCAGCAGCAGCGGCGGTGTGGACCACTAAATTCGAGATGGCGACATGTCTGTTTCTTAGAATCAACATTCGACATGAGGCCTAGTGACATTTGACATGAAGCTTGAAAAACATAGTGACAGGTGACATGAGCAATTCTTAAAATCGACATGAGATATGAGCATAATTAAGCGACATCGACATGTGCCATGGCTATTTTTTTTTAAGACAAACGCCATAGACTCCTCATTCAAACCCCCACTAGTAGTGCTCTATAAGCGCAAGCTTTGCCTTAAGAGAGCTGTGGCTGTGAACCCTCTCCTCCCCCCGTACACACAGGTAAATATCAGAGTCAGCCAATGTCGCCAATACTACTCTCATACAAGGGTCAGGCACTGCTGGACTATAATAGATGGGTCAAGGACCATTCTACTGAGGGTCAGGCTAGGCTGGACATTCAATAACAGGCTGGACTTTGGCAAACTTGCTTGAAAGTCTGGCCAGCAAGAGTCCGTTGAAGGACTATACGGTAAAAAGGCTGCTGTTACAGTCAAGATACTCATATTTCAAGCCCAGAAAACTGTAATTAGCTTTCCAAGTTGTTTATTTAACAATATCCTGGCCTAGCAAGAAGCTGTCAGATGACATCTAAGAAAAATGGGGCTGTTAATTGATCAAGAGAGCTACATTGTTACAGAGTCCTATTCCTCTTTTGAGGTGGGACCAAATTTGAAAAAAGAATAAACTCAAAAAAAAAGCCTTAAGATTGAAACAGTTGTAGATGACAAATTTAATGAGGAAGTCGTATTAATTAGTTTACAAATAGCCGCTGCACGAGCAGCACAAGCAGCTCGTGCAGCTGCTGCAGCTGACACTAGTGTCAGCTGCTGCTTGTGCTGCTTGTGCAGCGGCTATTTGTAAACTAATTAATACGACTTCCTCATCAAATTTGTCATCTACAACTGTTTCAATCTTAAGGCTTTTTTTTTGAGTTTATTCTTTTTTCAAATTTGGTCCCACCTCAAAAGAGGAATAGGACTCTGTAACAATGTAGCTCTCTTGATCAATTAACAGCCCCATTTTTCTTAGATGTCATCTGACAGCTTCTTGCTAGGCCAGGATATTGTTAAATAAACAACTTGGAAAGCTAATTACAGTTTTCTGGGCTTGAAATATGAGTATCTTGACTGTAACAGCAGCCTTTTTACCGTATAGTCCTTCAACGGACTCTTGCTGGCCAGACTTTCAAGCAAGTTTGCCAAAGTCCAGCCTGTTATTGAATGTCCAGCCTAGCCTGACCCTCAGTAGAATGGTCCTTGACCCATCTATTATAGTCCAGCAGTGCCTGACCCTTGTATGAGAGTAGTATTGGCGACATTGGCTGACTCTGATATTTACCTGTGTGTACGGGGGGAGGAGAGGGTTCACAGCCACAGCTCTCTTAAGGCAAAGCTTGCGCTTATAGAGCACTACTAGTGGGGGTTTGAATGAGGAGTCTATGGCGTTTGTCTTAAAAAAAAATAGCCATGGCACATGTCGATGTCGCTTAATTATGCTCATATCTCATGTCGATTTTAAGAATTGCTCATGTCACCTGTCACTATGTTTTTCAAGCTTCATGTCAAATGTCACTAGGCCTCATGTCGAATGTTGATTCTAAGAAACAGACATGTCGCCATCTCGAATTTAGTGGTCCACACCGCCGCTGCTGCTGCTGCTGCTGCTGCTGCTGCTGCTGCTGCTGCTGATTTGCTGTTGCTGCTGCTGTTGGTGCTGCTGCTTGTGCTGCTCGTGCAGCTGCTGCAGCTGCTGACAGCTGCTGCTGCTTGTGCTGCTCGTGCAGCTGCTGCAGTTGCTGACGATGTCACGGATGCTGTTGACAGATGCTGCTGCTTGTGCTGCTCGTGCAGCTGCTGCTGCTGCTGACGATGTCACGGATGCTGCTGACAGATGCTGCTGCTTGTGCTGCACGAGACTGAGTAGCTGCTATTACAAATGCTACTAATACTAGTATGAGAAAATACATTTAGTCAGTTGATTAAATCAAGGAGGTTTTCTGACTTCAGTGGATCGTTTAGCCATCGGCCACGGGCAAAACTTGAAACCATTTTATACATGGGACAATTGGCAGAGTCGAAACATGTTGGTACGATGGGATCGATCATGTTCATCATCAGTTCAGGCAAAGGAAGTGTGTCGACAGCACGCGAAAACTTCATGTCTGGATGTTTCAACACAAGGCCTTTTATCACACTCACACAGCTGCTTTGAAGAGTGAATCCTTGACCAAACTTGAGCTTTTCCAACACAGCTTTGGCCTCTTTCTGTGCAGTAAGGGATCTCTCTTTCGGGTTCATCTCAGTGCTGTCTAGCATGTCCTCAAAGTCTTTAACATAATGTTCCAACGGGCTACAAATGATGTACTCCAGATCATCGTCCGTATATGTCGTCTCCTCGCACCATATTGTGTCTTCTCCTGTTTCGAATTCCGTCATTTTCTGAACAATCTCCTCGTGAGTGCCTTGCATATATCAAAGCTCCTTCAAAGACCTGATAACTTCTATGGCGAAGACTGAACAAATACCTGAAGGAATTTCACCACAGTCAGGCCAAGTATACGGAGCTAAGAAAAATAGCTCCAACAAAATCTTCTCCCTCTGTCCAAATGAAACTACTTCCGTTCCGATGAAGTTGAAGCATGCTTCTATCCATTGCTCCTTGGTGACGTCCTTCCAATGTTTCTTTACCTCACATGCATCATAGGGCACTGTTTCTCTTCCTGCTTCAAGTGGAAGTTGCTTTTTCTTTCTTGGACTCATTTGGAGAGAGTTTCGATGCTCTGTAGCGTCAACACTTCGATAAGAAAAGTAGCTGAAAATAGCAGAACTAACCATCATAACATTCTGAGCGAGCGTAGAGTGGACGATGCTACGATGATGAAGGGCGGGTCGAGAAAGTGTGATGGGTGAGAGCGTCGTTTCACTCCTTATGTACCCTGTCCTAGATAATCCTCTTAAACGGCTGAAAAGACTCTCTCAGTACAGAGTCTCTACTCAATTAAGAGATCTGTTAAGTAAGTTTTCACATGCTACCTGACTACTGCAGGTGGGTTTAGACTTAAGCAGCTTAGTGCACACACGTGTCTGTTAGAAAGCTACCTGCACACCTGCCTTCCTTTTTCACTAGTATTTACCCCCTGCCGACTTATAAGGCGCCTATACACGTGTCAGCCTCCTTATATACGCCTTCTTGCTTCTAGAGCTAAGCTACTTACCGTCGTTTTCAGCTGCCGCAGGCTGACTGGCAGCTATTTAAAAGAGAATACCCGTTACCTGTATAACGGATCAGGGGGTTATGAGATTAGAGTGTGTATACAAAAAAAGCTACAGGGGTCGTGAAGCAAGCGAGAGGGTGTCTGTCTGTGAGGTAGAGACGAGTACATGTGGTAAGCGACTTAAGTGTAAAACAAAAGCACCTCCTCTTGCCGTGGTGAGTGGAGCGGACGGCAGCTGGCTAGTTGAATAAGCGTCAGCTTAGAAGATAATCCGTCCACGGGCTGGCGCGTCACACCTGTCGTTAATCACCTCCTGTAGTCTTTGTATACACAGTTGACCTGGCTTTATCTCTTCACCAGCTATAATCCCATATACATGTAGCGCACGTTACACTTGTTATCCCTCTTTTCATGCTGATGGATGAGGGGTGGAAGGGTCCAGGTGAAAAGCAATTTGATTCCTCTCTGGAAGAGGGTGGGGCTCTAGGTGAAAACAAGCTTAGAACATCCGGATTAGCCGCTCTCTCAGCTATATAAAGAGCCTCAATTTTTCTTGGAACAGTACTTCACCTCTGCCCACTTCGTCTTGTTGTACACTATCAGTCACGAGGCAGACGCTCGAAGTAGCAGATCTTTGCAGTATGGTTTATACAGGGGTTACCTGCTAATAGGAGTTTGTCTAAAAAAAATGGGTGAGTAGATCGCTTTTTTCTAAAAAAACACTTAGAACACGGGTATGAATATGTAGCACTGTAAATAGTTAGTGTGAGTACACAGTAGAATCTACGGTACTATAGTCTTAACTGTCTAAAGACTGTGGAGCGCGTTAATGTGCGGTCTCCTTACTAATTTCACTTGACCAGGCTGGCAGGGTCAACTAGTCTAGGTAATTGCAACCACAAGGGTGGCTACTCAAGATCCAAGTAGACCTACTACTACGAGATTGTCTTTTGACCACTCTGCCGCCTGGTGATTACATGCTCTAGTCTAGCTCGCCATACCCTAGTATAGTTCTCCGCTCTTTTCGTCAGATGGCGCCACAATAGGATTTTTGTACATTTCTACGATACTCGCGAACATTTTAAACGCATAATGAACTATATAAGCAACAAAGCACACTTCTAATATATTGAATATAAAAAACCGCGCTCATCATCCCTCTAATCGCATTTTCCAGCCGCCGGCCAGCTGACTGCTGACGACAGGAGAGGGTGATTTTTTTTCTTTAGATTTAAGCCGCTTACCACACGCGCGCCCTCTAGTCACAGACAGAGTGACAGACAGGGAGGGGGTCGCTTTGTTCACGCTACCTGTAGTTGTTTTTCTATACACACTCTAAGCCCATGACCTGCTAATCCTTTATACAGGTAACACGTGTTCAACTAATTACACTATTGTATGACAGTCGGTACACGGATTAATTTTAAACCACCCTCCCATCTGGATCCATGTCTGGTGGGTGGAAGGATCCAGCTGAAAAGCGTGATTAGGGCTTTTGTTTCTCTTATGATAGCAGTCACGTGTCACGTGGTGTTGTTTACAAACAAGAGAGCCACGTGGTGTTGTTTACAAACAAACCCTAAGTAGGTCACGTTACCCTAGTTACCAGAATGCCGGCTTCTGATTGGCTGAGCCTAAGTAGGTCACGTGACGTAAGTAAGTCACGTTACCATGGTTACCAGAATGCCGGCCTCTGATTGGCTGAGAGCTTCTAAGTAGGTCAGTAGGTTACCCAGAATGCACCACTAATCCCCTAAGTAGGTCACTTCCGGTCACGTGACCAAATGGAGGCCTCTGATTGGCTGCAGGGTTACCCAGAATGCACCACTAATCCCCTAAGTAGGTCACTTCCGGTCACGTGACCAAATGGAGGCCTCTGATTGGCTGCAGGTCGATTGAGTAATAAACAGTACTTAACTATAGTCCCGTTCCGATACATACTATACTACTACAATCCCTTCTACATTGATCCCTCTCACCTCTAGCACCATTCTACTACTCGGTTTGGGCTGACAAGCCTCTGGGTAGGGAGGGGGAGTTGAAACATGAAGAGGCCCTTCCCTCAACAATACAAACCAACACCCCACGCCATAATACGCTAGAACGCCTGCGGTGCTGGGGGATAATGCAGAAAATACAGCACCTTTCTGGTTAAAGTTGCCTTCCATCTGAATCAATTTTTCACCCAGACTGGTTTTACCATTGAATGACGTCATTAATCCGGCAGCTCGTTTGGTATCAACCTTACAATGAGGAGTTTCAGATTTGTTTTCCAGCAGCCACCCGAGTATTTAATTTTAATCTATGTAGCCATCTTAGTGAATGTATGGTTTGAGATGAAAACTGTAATATGTAAACAACGGTGGGGACTTCAAGTAAAGGTAAATATGGTTTTCTTTTTTAAAACTTCAGCAACTGCCTCAGTTACGGTTTTAAGCCACTAATGAAAACACTTTGTGAAGCGACTGGGTGAATCAGATTTCTGAAGCCACCAGGTGAAACTACCGAGTGAAGCCACCACGTGAAGCCATCATGTGAAGCCACCACGTGAGGCCGCTGCATGAAGCCACCACGTGAAGCCACCGCATGAAACCCTTCTGTAAAGCAACTGACTGATTTCATTATGTAAATTCACCATGAGAAGCCATCATGAAAAGCCACTGACTCAAGTCACCGTGAGAGGTCCCTGACCAAAGTCGCCCTGAGAAGCCACTGGTCCAAGTTTCCTTTAGAAGCCACTGGTCTAAGTTGCTTTTATAAGACACTGGTCTAAGTCATCTTGAGATGTGACTGGCCTTAGTAACTGGGATGAGCTGCCGCTGAAGCCATAGCTAGAGGCATTCTGAAACCATATTTAAGCCACTGAGGAACCAAAGAATAAATATTTTGTGGAATGCAGCATTTAGACGTATTGTGGTGGTGGGTGGTGTGTGTGCAGGCTCATGGCCGCCCCCTGCACCCCCTGTGGCTACCACAATAGGCGTTGATTTACCCTACACGCCTCTCACAAGTCGTCCTTTCATCTCCATCCCCAGTCTCCGCCAAGCTGAGCTGGTGAGCACCGTTTAGGGGCATTGCTAGTGGACAATTGGCGCTTGGTGGCCGTTAGAACTGGATTGAGCGTGGGGTGGAGGCCGGTGTTGGGGGAGGGCGGCAGGGTTGGAGCTGCGGGGCCTGGCACCAGCAGCTATCACAGTGCTCGTCAGTCGGCCTGCCACAACCATTACCTGATACAAAATAACTGTGTTTTTCTTTCTCTAACAACCTACCTCCACACACCACACCCCTACCTACCTATACCCCCCCCCCCCCCCACCACCACTTCCTTGCTGCCCCCACCCACCCCGACCATTCTCTGCTGCCGTCTGTGTGCTGCTGACTTCTTCACCACTGCCCCATAGATCATGAGGAGGATGACAGTAGTGGCTGGTCGTCCCTTTGACGACATGTGGCGGCAGGCGCCCAGGGGTCTGGGGTCGGGGGCAGTAAGGCCAGGATGGCGGCGGAGTTAATATAGCCTTGTGTGGGGTGGGCAGGGGATGCAGTGGGACTTTGGTACACTCGGGGTATGAAGAGGATGGGGTGGGGAGTGGCGAAGGGAGGGGCGGGGTTCTATTCAGATAGATGGTAATACATGGAGGGAGTCATGAGCTACTCGTAGCGTGTCTGTTCCTGAAGTTTGCTCTTTGCTGACCCCTTCTTACCTCCTGATCCGTTTCGCTACTCCCTTGTTTTTCTTCTGGTACCCTGCTCTGCCCTCTTGCTTTCTCTTGATCCCTTTCCCTGCCCCCCTGTTTCCATCTTGTCCCTTCCTTTGTCCCCTTGCCTCCACCCTCCTACTTGTTTCTATATGACCCCTTCCTTCATCCTCTCATCTCTTACATGATCACCTGTTACCTCACAATGTACATTAAATCTCCATCCCCCACCTGCCTATTTCATAGTACATCCTGTTCCCTCCCCTACACCCATCCTTCTCCTACTCCCTGCCCCCCTCTACTCCTCCACGCATCTAGCCCCCCCCCCCCCACCACCAGCCTGGCTCCTGCCTGTCCGTGACACCCAGGTTAACAGTCAGACCCCCAGAACTCCTTACAATGGTGTCCAACATGCCACGTCTCCTTGTCTACCTCATATTTCAAACACCTTCTCAGGTGTCTGAGAAGCACCAAACACAGTACAACCAAATTATTCTCAAAGCAATGGTTTTCTCTCCTTTGTGATCACACGAGTTTTAACCTTGGAACTATATAACAGCATGGCCATAATGCTCAAAGGGAAGAAAGCAGTGAAACTGATATTTTCCTTTGATGAAAATGTCGGAACATGGGTATAGTAAAGAAGGACACATGTCAAAAGGTTTCCTTTGAAAATAGCCAGTGCCTGTATGATAAAGAGTGGTGGGTTTTCGGTATGCTCAAAGGGGTGGATGCGCGGGGAAATGAATTGCTAATGATCAAAGTAATAGTCGAGTGGGAGTATGTGGTATGGGTTCTTGGTCATTGGCAAGGTTTTCTAATTTAGGATTCATTAGATTCTTAAGCTCAGTCGCTGGCACCGTCGTAATGATGAAAGCGAAATTAAATCACATAGGCCAAAAGAATGTATATTTCAGGTAACATGGCAAGAAAATGTAGGGTCGCTAGGTAGGATTTTTTCTTTTCTTTTTACTTTTTTTTTAAAACATGAAAATCCTAGCGAGCCTCCTCGAAGACCCTAAAATTGACCAAATAAGAGTAAAAAGACGAAAATGTCTTCACAATTGCATAAAAAAACGTAGGGTCGGCCCTGTTTTGATAGGGTCGGCCTATTGAAATTCACGTTTTTACGGAGGAAAAATAGTGTGATAAATGCTAGTGGCTATTGTCGGATGGGTACTGCAGTCGAGCTTGGTTACTAGTATCGTAAAATGAGCTGAATTGTCATGATATTTGTCCTGACTTCAAGAAATATGCTTACTTCCGCATTACAAGAGATCAGGTTTACTACCATGACCTCACGTCATGATTGTATAGAGATAACATGAACAGCATGAATAAGACGCACATTGTCTAATGTTACAGAATATGATATCTGTATCGTGTTCATCTGTGACAATGTGGTGTAGCCGATAGCATGCACTGGGATGAACAGGAACATCCGTGACTGGTGGACTGGTAGTAATATCTAGTAAAAGGAATATGGTATGGGAAGATATATAACTCTTTGTTCAAAACTTTTTGGCGTGAATGTTGTTGTTTTTTGTGGAAGGTCACAAATAAAATAAGTTTTATTCGTGACTTGTCTCTATCTCGATTGGAGGGCAAGACCGAGTCAAAATATCAGTCAAAAACAATAATTATTAATAAGGTATGGATCAAGTATCCTTTCTGGGTGGATGCACCCAGATACAAACCTACTAGACCAAGGGTCAGTCTCAATGCAAATACAACCATCTCAATCAGCAGCAAATGTCGGGTTTTCATGTCGGTGATATCTAGCTATGCTCTCAACATCATCCATCAGAGGAGAGATGATTATAGTATTTCACTACACCTGGGAACCTCTGCCTCCATCACCATTAACAGCGGTTAATCCATGTAGGCCTCTACCGGGAGGTTAGTCTAGAAGCCGACAGCACTGTCAGGACCCTGTCAGGATCTGTTAACGTTTTTTTCTCTGCTGAAAACTGGGAAAGTGTCTTATCTTTGCTTCTAATCAACTTAGAGACTCAAATAAAAGGTCGAAAATTACGTTCATGAGGCCAAGGAATCCAGTCCAGCTATTTCCAAAAGCGATGTGGCAGCCATTTTGAATTTTAAAAAAAAGTCAATCCAAAGTGGCAAAATCTGAGCCGAAAGTGGGTCGATGAGTATCTAATGAAGATAAATACACAATATCAAATTCAGCAAGGATATATTCTTGTGGCTAGGGACTCCAAATGATTAATAAAGAATAAGCTGTATGGCGGCCATTTTGAATACTTAAGAAATCACCATGAAAACCAATTCAAAATTGGTTCACAATGGTAAATTCAGGATTATAGGATTTAGTGAATCTTGTAATACCCGGATTTGCACTCAGTAAGAGTAACTGTAGGACAATAGTCACACTTAGTACTATTTCTGGCAGACAATCATATTCTATTCCCTGCTGTTATTTGCCCTAGTGTAGTAATTCCCACAGTAGTGCCGGGACATTCTGTATCTCTCATAATCATACCTGCCTTATTGAAAGCAGCATGCCGAATAGCACCCTGTATGATTATGATTATAAGGGTCCATTAACAACAGTGGTTATGGCTTGGAAGGGTACTCTGCAACTAAACCCCCTCATTTAAAAAAAAAAAAAAAATGTTTAAGGTATGTCCATGAAATCCAATTTAAGGTTGGTTCACAATGATAGATTGAAGATTATAGGATTTAGTGAGTCTTGTACTCTATCTGACCTGGCTTTGCACTCAGTAAAAGTATCTGTATGACAATGGTCACACTTAGATTACAATGATGGCATACATCTTGTGTTCCTGCTGTTATTTGCCCTAGTGCAGTCATTCCCACGGTAGTGCCTAGAAATTCTGTGTCGCTCATAATCTTTAACAAAAAAAACTATCCGCTCATTGCAATCAGTATGCAGAGTGGTACCCTGTATGGTCATGATAAAGAGGGTCCTTGTACAACACTTCCAATACCTTGAAGTGGGGACCCTGCTGCCAAACCCCCTCATTATTGAATTCATATAGATCTTCTTCCCTCTATGATGGGGTATGTGTGCCCCAAACCCCAATTATCTTTTCATCACATATCTCACTGACTGCACATGTCATATGCCTCAGCAATATCCTCCTTTATCTACCACCCTATAATTACAGGAGATATAAAAGAGTCATGCACTGCCTTGGGAATAGCATTCCTTGCATCATTCAGAAGAGGATGATTGTATAGAGAATTATATTGGTCAATAAATAATTAGTTGGAAAACTGGCCAATAAAACACAAAGCAACCCAGGTAAAAGATATACCATGGTTTACAAGTCCCCACCATGGTTTATCATGGTTTACTGCATTTTACTGTAGTATACTAATAGAAACCAGTGTATGGATAACTCTAATTTACCATTTTACTCCATGATAAACTATAGCTGCACTTACCACTATTGTAAACGAGAGTTATATAATTAACAGAGCATCATTTAATACCATAGTTTACTACAAACAAGTCTATGAGGATGACACTCACAATTTACCCTGATAATTGGATAATTGTTAACCATGGTTTGATATGATATATCATGATAATACTTTTACCATGATATAGATTGATTGTTCTTATTATGATTGACCATTGTATTTTAATACTATAATAAACAATGGTTTTTATATTTTGGTATATTATGGAGTGTATTTGCATCAAGACTGACCCTTGGCCTAGTAGGTTTGTATCTGGGTGCATCCAAAGAAAGGATGCTCGATCCATACATTATCAATAATTATTGTATTTGACTGACATTTTGACTCGGTCTTGCCCTGCGAAACGAGGTCACCCCCTCCAGCTTCCAGACTAGATGCGCTGGTTTCAGTGACAAGCACTGTTAAGTGCTGATAAGACTGGCACAAGGCTTTCCCTGGCTTATACCCACCATGCAATATCAGTGGGTTTGATCTCAACCAGTGAAACATAAAATGGTGGACACGAGGTATGCCTCTAGATTCCTATCAGCCTATACAGTATAGGGTTAAGACAATCATCAAAAACAAAGATGGGCCAATGAATGTCACTATCATATGAATGCTGTAGAAAGTTGTTACAATCTACTTTTCTTAAAGTTTTAGCCAATGTCATAATGTACTATGAATGTATTGGGACGAAAACGGCTATTATATGCTATATCATTTCTAAATAAGTAAACACTCTCAGATGAGTTGGGAAATCATGTATTTATTTTGATAGATTGACCATTTTTGAAGCCGAACTTTGCCTTGTTTAGCAAATAATCAGCGTTTTTTAGGATGTTGTCGTACCAATGCTTTACGTCCCCCAACGAAATGGCGATTCTCCAATCCTTGAGCAAATCAGAGAATAGGTAGCTCCCCATATACATACCACATTTTGTATATCATAAACTCAGATGCACTTGAAATTGAAAAATGTATTATAAAACTAATGATTACCGAGCAAAAGACTAGTTGAAATCAATAAATGCCCAGACACTTTTACAGAACCAGTATTGAGCTCAGTGGGGTGTTTCACATGTTTCACATGTTTTCTAAGACCAACTTAATATCAGCCAATTTTAATCTTATCTTGGTGTTTCACAAGTTTCAATTGTATCTAAGGTCATATAAATTAGATACAATTGAAAATAATGATGCGGCTTGTAAAACATCAACTTAAGACTAACATTTGGTGAAAGTAAGTCAACCTTAATAACCATGTAGCATTAATCTTAAATACGCTCCCCTTGTATGATGATCACATAGGATCAACATAAGTGTTGTTTAAATGAATATAATCAGTTTATTTTCATCCTGAATAAACAGATATTTGCAGGGATTCCTGAGTGTAGTATGACACATGTATTGCATGAAAAAAAACTGAAAAATTATGTAAGGAAAATACTAGCAGGCATGGTATGAGCTCCATGTTAATATGCATTATGAAACACTTATACATTAGTTGTATCTAGATTGTAGGCCAAAGACCCTGTGGGGTGTTTCACAAGGAGAAAATAGATACAATTAATATTACATGTTTTCTAAGACCAATTTAATATCACCCAATGTTAAATTTATCTTGGTGTTTCAAAGTTTCACTTTTATCTATGGACATATACATAGATACAAATGAAGATAATAATGCGGCTAGTGAAACACCAACATAAGACAAACATTTGGTAAAAGTAACATCTTGGTTGTACACCTTTGTGAAACACTTTTTATAAGCAGTATACAATTGATACAACCAAATGTCGGTCTTAGTGGTTATATACAATTAAAGTGACATGGTCCGATTCATAGGGCTCAAAAATCAATTTTGTTAAAAATGAACAAGAATGTCCAATATGGCCATACTACATGTCCTACCTATTCTATTTAACAATATTCCCCATAATTCAGCTTAGAATTCAGTCAATCTTTAGTTTTATGCCCAATTTAAGACTTTTGGAGTGCACGCTATAATTCCCCCATTGAAAATACACTGTAAAATACTATACCTGGGCCACGTTTGGCCCTCTAAATGGGATCCTATTGTCCATAATTGACATTGTTTTGTTCCTTATCTTCCTAATATGACATTGTGCTAACATTTGGAACACATTTAAGTAGGATTTAAAATTTGGAAAAAATCGGACCATGTCACTTTAACACCTCCTATAGAAACACTTATTCTACAATTAAATTGTATGTCCCCCTTGTGAAACACCCCACTGATTTAACATCTTGGTTGTAGACCTTTGTGAAACACTTTTTATAAGCAGTATACAATTGATACAACCAAATGTCAGTCTTAGTGGTTATATACAATTAACACCTCCTATAGAAACACTTATTCTACAATTAATTGTATGTCCCCCTTGTGAAACACCCCACTGATTTAACATCTTGGTTGTAGACCTTTGTGAAACACTTTTTATAAGCAGTATACAATTGATACAACCAAATGTCGGTCGTAGTGGTTATATACAATTAACACCTCCTATAGAAACACTTATTCTACAATTAATTGTATATCCCCCTTGTGAAACACCCCACTGGGCTCCTCGTATGAGAAATACCAGCCCCCATTGCGATGCATGTACCTTTAAAAGGTAACCCAATTTGGCTGTCTGGTGTATACACAAGGCTTGCGCAAACCCACGCTAATATGCCGAGTACAAGTTTAATCAGCCATTAATATGTTTAAGGCTTATAGAACAGCCGTAATGTGTCCATGGGGCCTTCCTCTTTCTCTTCCCTAGTTCACATGTCTCTTTTTAAGCGTGCACAGGCTCTTCGTTTTCGTGTTGGTCAACTAACTTTTTTCTGATCTATTTACCGTATATCCTTAGCACTGCCATAGCGGGCCAATGTGCATAGTAAAAATGGCCCCCTGAAAGCTGAATAAACGCCTAAGCCGGGTAAAATGGCGTTATTCCTTAGATTTTAGCCGGGTCTCCAATATAAGCCCGGAAAGGGTATCAACATAAAAAAAATAATTCTGTTTCAATGAGCTCTAAACAAACTCGTTTATTGACAAAACAACACGTTCGTGACGCGGTATACATTTTATCAACTTGAATGCAAAAAAGTGTATCAACAATGTTTGTAGTATAGGCATGTACTCAGTCGGCATGAACAAATTTCAGATTTCAATGCTACACCATTATCGGGCACAAGGTACATGATGAATAAACAGTAGATGGGATGATGTAAGTAGATAGAAAGGAAGAACATTGTAGAAAAGCAAACATTAATACCAAGTATGCACACACAATCACAATAAACTACAATGGGATTACTAGTCAGTCCGCACGATCTGGCTTGTACTTGTACTCTTATGGCATGTACTCTAGTAGCTATACATTATACAATGCAATTCATCAATACACAAGGTTAGATACCCATCAGATGGTCTTTCACCACTCTAATGACTTAGACAGTATGATGATTATTACTGTTTCTTTGGGTAGTTCTTTCTTAGATCAACAACCCGTCTCATTTTTCTCTTGAACTACTGTTGTTTGGAGACACTTTGTTTCAGATCCTCAGATTGAGCATTCCACAACATCCTGCCTCTATATGCTGGTGACTTTTTGTACCCCTCTGTGATGGGCCTCCTCATGGCAAACAGGAGCTTGTTGCTCGGTCGTTACGACCAGACACCTGCATCATGCTCACCACCGGTCCCACCATCAGCAGGATACTCAACTTTGTAGTACTTCAGCATCAGAGTCAGGAGAAGTTCGTCCCATCTCCTTTCTAACAAGCTTACATTTCACTCATTGAGTGAAGTTCGTCTACATGGTAGACATGGTTTGCAGTGTTGAGACAGGTCCTGAGACCCCTGTTATGTAGACGCTGTAATTCAACAGTCCAGTGTCACTGCCCGCAACATAAAAGAACGAGGCATAGTCGAACAATGTTGCAATACTCGTCTTGTATATCGTGAGAGCCGTGTTCCTGTCTACCAATCATTTTGTCATATTCCCGCTTCTAGTTGCAGTATTGTGGTGTTGTGGCGATACACTACTAAACCAATTTCCTACGACAGGCACCCCAGCCTGGTTATCAAAAGTTGGCAGAGACTGAGGTTCAGATGAAAACACGTGCTGAGAGACTCATATTTCACTTATTTCACATGGGTTAGGTTTCTTTTTGACAATAATGATTATGGTTACTCTGTAGTCACACTGATATTACCTTTGTGCGCTTCCTTTGCTATTACGTTGCGTAGGTGACTTGGTGCATTCTGAAACTTTTCAAAGTACCTGTGTGTCACCAGAATGTGAATACGAATTTGAAGTACTGAGCAATAGAAAACGATTCCTGCACTCTTCTCACACTAGTTGTTATGACTATAATGATGAGGCAACATGGTACTCTCTAAGAACACTTAACTCTTATGACACATCCGAGAAGAAGTTCACAGAAGTTCACATGCTTTACATGTCCCAATCGACGATATATGATAATATAAGTGGGCGGTGTAACAGCGGTTTCAGAGTACTTTCAGGCTTTCATGGAAGCAGTTTACATCAGGTCAGCGAACAGGAAGTTCATGCCTGGGGAAAATCGCCTTAAGTTATGATGCTCTCCTTGTCTTTGGAGATACTTTATCCGGTTTAAAGGTCCGGCCATGTCTCTCTCATGGAGTGTTGGTCAGGTGAAAGGATTTATGGCCTCGTCTTGACCAAACCACTGTCGTGCGGATGAGTCATGTACATGTTGTATTGCCATCTGCGCAAGGTGAGGGTGAAAAGTCTCCTCTCTGTTCACACACGTGCCCTTACCGTCCATTCTCTCATTCCCTTCTCCCGCTATTCTCTTTAATTTTCACATTCCTTTCCCGTATTTTTCCATTTCATTTTCTCAACACTATGCCCATTGTCCCCTTCCAGTCCTGTCGGCCGTAGACTCTAACTGGTTGTAACCAAAGGAGTTCAGGATATCCGTGTGTCCAAGCAGGAAAATGAGTTGTCGACCTTTATTTTGTCGATTTATTATTTAAATGCATGTAAAATTGTAAATCGTTCAGTGATAGCCATACAATTGTATGTAACTGTATTATTTTCCCGAATAAAACACTTAAAAACATTAGCAAATTATCACTTTCTAGAAGATATCCTGAGGATACCCTGGCATGCTTCAGCTGTGAACTTTCAATTTACAGATAGTGTGTCAGGGAACACGATAGTGTGTCATTTCCTGTGCCAATGTTCGCGTGTGTAGATACACGTATAAAACAGGATACAACGATATCAGCACGATAAGTACTGAAAACCAACTGACAACGATTCTGGGGACAAAATTTAATGATTCAGGATGGGGAATTTAAGTCAGATGTCATCAAGAAGTACTTTTTGTTGCCCACTTGAGTAGATCTGAATTTCACAGAAACACTAACATGAAATCTTATCCTTCGCCCCCCCCCCCCCCCCCCGCTTACCTTGCTTCACGAGTACAGGTGAACGGTACCTTCAGTTCACCAGCAGTAAAGGGAGAATGACAATTAGTAATACAGGGCATACAGGAGATTTTGCCATAGTAACAATATATTTTCAATTATCCGTATATTTCAGGTTTTAGCTCTAGAAAACATATCATTGGCTCTGGTATGCCAGCTACTCACGTCAAAGTCAAAATGGTTGTTTGTGTATAATAGTGGGGTTGGTTATGTGCCTCATGTAAACAAATTATGAATGTAGCTCAAACGGTTGGAAATATATAGAGAAAGTTAGGTTTTACTAATGATTATTCATGAAAAAGCCAAGATGGCCGCCAATGACCCTAATGGGACACGATTTCACCTTGGGTACGAAGACATTCCATAACTACAGATATTCAGGATTCCAAAAAGGTAAGTTTTAAATTATAGTCTTCGGGTGCATGGGACCCCCTGCTTGCTACTATACTAGTAGTTCAGTGGGAGAACGTGCCGTCAGCATTCGAGCCCCGTCCCTGGAGATAAGAAATACTTTTCAGCCAAAATTACGCCTGGTTCAAAGAAGATAGGTGCCATTCAAGTATAATGTTGTCACTTTTCAGACATTTTCCTAGACCCCCAGCCTCCTCTATCATCCTTTAATATAGGAACAGCATGATCATGTCATCTTTCCCCATATATCCCTGTACCCTACACCCTCAGAAAAGTGAGAGTCATTGTCGCTAAAACTATACCCTCACCTGAGAGTCAGACAGTGCCTGACCCTCAGGTGAGGATAGTTTTAGCGACAATGACTCTCACTTTTCTGTGTGTGTATATTGATAACGTCAAGTTTCAAGTTTCAATATATCTATTCGTCCATAAAATCAACAGTATTTTACAAGTGTTCAATCTCCATGTACATTTGACTTAAAATTTCCATAGTAATATAATTATGACACTTGACATATTATTATCCATAAACGATTTTAAACGAAACGGCTGCTCCTTGTTTTACGACCAGGACCAAAACAAAGGGTTATTTCAGGTCACTCGACCTTTGTGTACTTTCTTTTGTAGTTGTCGTTTTCATCTAACATATAAACAAGAAATAGTACTGTATTCAGTGTCCTTTTGGGATATTGCCAGACATTTCATAAATTATCGTGTCCAATCACGGGTGAATGATCTGTGCGTTGATCTTTTTAAATCTAAATTGCTAGCAATATACTTATTTACAATAAATATTCATAATTATGTTCTACATAACCTATACCTCCCTCAATGTGGTCTTAATCTTTCCTTAAACATGCGTGAGAGGATGTTGACGTGAAGTAACGTATTTCATTGTTACACAGTGCAGGATCGTAGATAAAGGTCTGAAGCCAACAGCAGGAAAAGGGACCGCGGCACAAGTCCTATAAATATATGATGACAAGGCAACCTAATAGCCCCTTACGACACTCCATTCTCATGGCACAGCTGTAAGGAGGTTCACAGAAAATGACCTTTTTACATTATCAAACACAGGGTGTATGATGATCTAAGAGGGAAGTACCACAGTGGTTACACCCTGCTTTTAGGGCATGCACAGAAACATATTACACGAGGTGGAGAACAATCAAACTTATACAATCATATATCTTACTGTATGTAGTAACATCTAAACAATAGTATTGGTTGAATTTATCATTTGCCCTATATTTCGGAGTAGAAAGCCACACCATTGTCATTGTCTAAAGCCTTTGCTATTTGAGCATGTTGCGAATTGGGAGCCCTTCTTTTCCTACAAAAATTGCAATGGTTCTATTGCAAGCTGACATTGCAATATACTCACACTCAAAAATATCAGCGTCATTGTCGCTAAATCCACTCTCACCTGAAAGTCAGGCACTGTCTCACGATTGGGTCAATATGCTTAAATTCCAAGAGGAAATGCCAAATTGCAGACAATCTTTACTTAATCAAGGAAACATCTATATACCTAGATAACTATTAGTCTAGGCCCAGATCGCAACAGTGGTAAAAATTGCATGGTGGGATTTTGTGCATTACAGGAGCGGAGAAGGTGTACAAAGTCATGACCTGATCTCTCGCTGCAATGATCGAAGGAGGAGCAATTTACTGCATTTTTTAATGGGAGGTACCGTAAATTTTCGCGTATAAGCCTAACTCGCGTATAAGCTGCACCCCTAACTTTGACAAATTATATAAGCCGCAGAGGGGGTCTGAATATTACGATTTTGGTACTGTAGTATACTAACAAAAACTCTCGTATAAGCCGCACCCTATATAGGCATGTTTGGTATCAAAAGAAAGCTGAGTCTGACTCGCGTACAAGCCGCGGCTTCTACGCGAGAATTTACGAGTACTAGTTATGTACACCGCTGCTCTATACTACTATGTGCCATGTGGGGGAACACCTAGAACTATTGACTGATCCTGTTATCTGCTCTGTGAGTTGTTTGTACGTCAGTCAGGGTGAGGCGTGCTGTCGGGGTGACAGCCAGACTGTGCTGGACATAGCCCCAAGGCGTGACCACATCAAACGACAGGTCCCAGCACACCTCTGCCGCCCAGCCCTCCACCTTGACCCTCTCCACACCACCCACACCCACCCAACTACCTCCAAGACCCCATACATCTAAAGCGTCCACTCCTGCCCGCCACCCACCCACCCCATCATAACTGACCTTGTGCTTTCTGCTGTGCACCTCACTGTGTTTCTGCTGAATTGTACAAGCCTTTTATTCTGATAATTGCACAATAACAGACGAATCCATTTCGATCTTGTTGCTCATCTGGCTTATCTGTGATACTGTGAGAAGCAATATCGAAATCATTTCAGGTAGGATGGTACTTTTAAACTCATTTAGACATATAAATGGCCAGGGACCCGACCATCATTTTCTCTGTTTTGTATGAAAAGTTGATGTAGTATAGCTTGGTGTTTGCTTCGAGTTTGGGAGGAAGTCAAGGCAACTAAGCTGATATAAATTTCGTCATGTCAGAAATAGGATGGGGCATGCTTTAAATCCATTTACAACAACATCTCCCGGGGCATCAGATGCTATCCAGATGGAGAAAAACATATAGGTGTTTCCTCGAGCTAGTGGCAGGGGGGTCAACTGACGACCTCTGGGACCGGTTAAGATGTGATTTTGAAGACCACATCCGGAGGTTTTGGATAATATGAGAAAACCAGAATATACCACTGCAGACATACTGTTTTGAATAATCCTTTAGTATATGTGACATAAATATGTGAATAAAGTGGTGTTTTTAGCAAAAATAGTAAATCCCTCCAAATACTGAATTGATCAATGTGTGCTTTCCTCACTTTGCACAAGGGGGCACTGCTGTACATGGTCTACTGTGAGAGGCCGTTGCTAAGTACATGTGTGAGAGAAGAGAGTGTGTGTGTGTGGGGGGGGGTGTAGTTGTACCCACATACCCCCCCCCCCCCCCGCCACCTGCTTGCAGGGAAACTAACAACTGTTAACTACCTTATGGATTGCCCGTTGTTACACTCTGTATTGAAGTATGGTGAGTGATCAGGGCCAGTGCTCAGTGATTGGGGGGGGGGGGGAGGGGGGGGGGGGCAGGGAGGGACAGCCAGTGGGAGGTAAGTGCTTCAGGCAGACTGACCACTGCAGGGGCACAGGGGGACCACTCCCTCAGTGTTGGCTAGCATGTGTGACCATGATTCCAAGGGAAAGGGTACTTTCTGGGGCCCTTTATAGATAGGGATTAGGAGGGGTTTCTCATCAAATTAGTGCTAGTTTGTTGATTTACCTCTTGTAATAAGAATACCAGGTTTGAAGTGATATTTGCACATGCATGTAGTTTCTATAGAAAAGATATGAGGTGGCCTCCCCATTGGGTTGGTTGTCACCCAATATGAGATCACTTTGGGTATTTGGGCTGTAGTTCATGTGCTTCTCACTGGGGACAGCACAATCACTGATATTTAGGATATGAGGTCTCATGGATTGACCCCCAACTAAACCAAGTAATAAATGAATAAATATAGCTCTACAGGAGTTACCTTTAGATAGGAAGTCAGTTAACATACCTAGGTACCTGATTACAAAAGCAAAATTGCCAATTAAAAACCTCCGGATGTGGTCTTTAAAGCAGTCTTGGGGTTCATCAGAAATGCGGGGTTTAATTCAACTATAAGAGCATTGAACAAGTGCTGTACATTGGACAGGTTCCATCTTCAGCCATGATCCTATTCTCAATTCTCTATTGGTGCCTTACAGGGTTATTGTGGTAGAATGTATTGTATTAAATATTGTATAATAAAAAAGAATCAATGCACTAGAGAATATCCATATTTTTGCCATTTTTCACCTCTGAATTCATTCGGTAATGTCAACGATTTTAAGGCATGACATTCACAATTTATGAAGCAGTATTGATTGTCCGATATAACGCTAAATAAAGAAATAATCAACCTGTTTAGATGGATCTCCAGGTTTCAGAGTTTTCATGAATGTCATGCACCTCAGCAACAAGTATCAAACACACTTCCGCGGCCATTTATGCATATAGAAATACACATGCACACAGTCACTGTCATGGTTGATTAAGGCAATGCTTTGTCTTCTGTTTTATAACTTTAGTATGCCATAAAAATAGCACTAGTCGCAGTCTGTTGTGCCACAGTAGACCCCTTAGGGCCATCTGGTGTGACCCTCTCTTCTGCATGCACTACACCCCTTTATAAGGCTATATTCTTCTCATATACCCCCTGTTGTACACTCTATTATCCATTGTGCTCCCTTCTATCCCCCCACTATCTGCTCCTCATTCTCTGCCATTACCTCCCTCCATCTACCCCATATTTCTTCTCTTCACTTCCCTGCACCATTCCTGCACCCACCCCCCTGCCCAATGCACATCACACACACACACACTCTCACTCTCTCTCTCTCTCTCTCTCTCTCTCTCTCTCTCTCCTCTCTCCCTCTCTCTCTCTCTCTCTCTCTCTCTCTCTCTCATGCCCTAACCCTCCTGTCTCCTCCCTTCTACTATCTCTAGCCTTCTTCCATATCCCTCAGTCCTGCCCTTTGCTTACCCATCCCTTTACCCCCTAATGTGTGGTCGTGTCCCAAGGCTTATCAATAGGTGTTAACCCTGTGATGAAGGGGGTCACCACCATGGGGGATCAGGGTGACAGATGGCTAGCTACGAGCAGCTCTGACATGTAGATAGAGCTCTAGGGGAACAATTCAACGAGAGCAGCTGACTAAATACATATAATACAACTCACCATACCTATAGTGCACAGCCCAGGCGGAATATCTAAGGTTATTCTATTTTTTAAAGCAATGGTTTCCTTCGACTGCCATAGGGGACTGTCTTTGAGGTGATACTATCACGAATATATACTTTATTTAAATTAACCTATCATTGGTGGATCACTCATATAGTCCCCTGATATTTGACCTGCTCCAATATGCTCATGCCGGTGAGCTAGATGAACAGATTACTGTTAAGGACTTCCGGGTCATGGAGTACATGGATATGGGACTGCCATTAGCGGATGAAGTAGAGTAGTTCTGTCGTAACAGGCTGAAATCTGGCATTAGTCCGTGGTTACGCCCTGTTATGGTGTATCTGGTGTCATTTTGAAAAGAGTGGAATTTCGTCTCCTAGCTGATCTCAACGTGCCTGTGGGTTCGATTACGGTGGGGATTGGCATAGAGTAGACTGACCTAAAGATAACCACGTACCATGAGATGACCCCCTCAATTTTGTAGTCATTCATTTATGATAAGCTCTGTTTTCGTGTCTCACAGTACACTTTAAGTGATACTCTCTCCAGAAAAGGACAAATAAGTACAATACCATATACGAATAAATACATAATTAATGTGGACATCCCATGGTACGTGGTTACCTTTAGGTCAGTCTACCCTAACAACGTCACAGTGCAGACGTAATAGGCTGTAAGCGTATCATAAAGTATAGCGTTCTGATAGTACAGGGCTAAAGGTGGATGGGATGGAGTGCCGCGTACTCTGTGCAAATAGGGAGCCTGTCTAGACAACAGCCATAGTCTTCAAGATAAATGCAAAAGCTTTCATTGTCTCTTACCCATCCCATCGGCGGGGTTCTGGTTCAGCTGATGATTGCTGTTTAAATACAGTGAGACCTCGATAATCCGACGTTCAATAACACTTGATTATCAGGGCATTTTTATACATAGACATATATGAATATGCTTCGATAGTCCGGCAGATTTAAGATCCGGTCAATTTTTTTTCTAAAACGGGGGATGGTCGGATTATCGAGGTCTCACTGTACATTGTCTAGCCACTGCTGAATTAAGCATGCTTTCTTCCGAGTGGATTCCACTGGAGTCTCCCCCTCTCAAACTTGTTACAAAGAGGTTACATGGTCGAGTGTGATTATTAGACTTTCGCCATTTGGAAAAGCCAATGTCGCCCAAGCTAACCCAATGTCATGGTGTGGTAAACCATCCTAAATGGGTGCTTTGATGAATCATAATTTGATGTAAGGGGCTATAGGAATGCTCCCCATCAGAGGGATTGAGTTATTTTATAGACAAATAAACATCGTATTTAATGTGTTTGTATTAAAATTGACAAAAGCTGCACTCTCCCTACATGTTGCCCAAACCACGTTCCGTCCAGATTCAGCAAATGCTGGAATCTGTCTATATATCTCTATAGGGAGTAATTCCTGCAATCGGGCCGGTGTGTGTGGGGGGGGGGGGGGAGGGGGGGAGGTCATCACATGTCCACGTTGGATGCAAGTGGTTACAGGCATTGCATTGAATCTTCAGCTTTAACATGTTTGAAACGCATGCATTTGTTAGATAGATCTATAAATACACACGTCTTCTGCAGGGGATGGTCTTGAAAAGCCTAAACTATCTTTTTATGACTCAATCCCATCAGCTTCCTACATTGCTGAATACATTAAACAGGAGCAATATCTAAAGTGGGCGATCGGTCATTGTCTATTTATTCCCTACACTACCTGGCTGTGCCTACACTCATACCTGTACATGTATGTCTGCTATACTGTCGTGTAAAACGTGTGAGTGTTATTTAGAGAACAGATCTAAAGCACATTTTATAAACGTTATGATCAGAGATCTTCCCGATTTATACCTGATAACGCAGGGATCAATATTGGTACGTCCGCAGGGATGGGCCACAAAGGAAATAGACAGAGGTCCACGATAATCTGTCTGAATGACAGGTTTCTTTACAAGTGGTGCTCCGCCTCGTGTGATGCGATCCAATGCATCGCAAGTGGCAAAACCAGGAGTTTAGACTGATTAGAGTGGATCTCTATTTATTTTATGTAATTCTTGATTAATTTTTTATTAAAATATATATTTAAAGATCAGTTTCATAGCTATCATCGTGGAGAAATAAGCCATGGAGAATGAGCATCAATTTCTCCACGGGGGTGTGGAGAACGGCCATTTTAGTACTTAAGCATAGTAGCTTTGTTTCTCGACATGAAATATATGCCTGTTCCCCTCCCATATCAATCCAGTAACATGGGGAACGATTAGCCGGCAGGCAATACTGTGGTGTAATGGTTAGGACGGTCACCTCTGACACGACGATCCTTGATTTGATTCCTAGTACACTGAAAATCCATAGGTTGAAAGGGTTAGTCAGTACAGACTATCCTAGGTTGGTCATAATGAGCGTTAGTCACAATGGCAAAGTTATAATAACTTACTTAGGTTGGTCGTATAGGGAGCCAAAAAATGACTAACTAGGTTAGGCACTATTGACTGAGATATTGGTCATAGAGGGAGCCTAGAAATATCAGTGTAGGCGCGATGAAAATCCTTTTCATGTTTCGGCTACTACAATAGTATTACAATGTGATTTCCTATATCCCGCTTCTCTGATATTTCTTAAGCATATTCTCATATTGAAAGGCGACTCATCTAAGTCTGTAAATCTAGCCCAGGTGCATTAAAGACATATATTTTCATAGAACCCATTGTTGTCCAATAGCGTGTAATCATGTTGGGACAGAAAATGCATAAAACCTTAAGGTCAGTAGGAGAAAAAGGTCCTTTACGCACTTGTTATAGATATACGATGACACAGCAACCTGAAACCCTCTTAAAGCACTCTATTTTCATGGCACTGCTGGAAGGGAATTCACAGAAAATGGCCCTTTTACATTTACAAATATTGGGTATATGATAATATAAGAGGGCAGTGCCACGATTTCTTCACAATGCTTTTAGACATTCATAGAAACAAATTACACCAGGGCAAGAACCTACCGCACCATTGTAAACTGTACCCTGTATGGGACACACTTTAAGAATGGGCGAATGTGTTCTTTATATGTTGGACTATAGCCTTAAAGACTTGAGCTCTATGACGGCGTTTTGCTACCCTCAGAGTAGGTGGACATAGTTATCATCTCATCTTGACCAGGGACAACCTTTGTATGGGCATGTCTTTGTGGTAATTGGGCCTAGAGCAGGGTTAGGAGGGGAACGTTGACTCCTGACCGCAAAGAAAGGATATGGGCGTCACTGAGTTGATCCCTGAGCAGGTCCTGAGCGGTTCCCACCCTGTGAGCTGCCCTGCTAACTAATTGTATCTGCCTTATGCTGAACCGTGAACGACATGCTTGCAGAATCTTTACTGGTCAGGCATATTTGTGCAGTTTATTCTGTAAGCTGCTCAGCGTGCTGTCTGATCAGGGTTTGTCCTGTTGGCTGCTAAGGTGTTTTTTTATTATGTGAGCTGTTGGCTTTTCATTGTAATATGTGAGCTGCTCAGTGTAATCAAAATGTACTCTGCAGTGTCCTATTGGCCGCTCAGGGTTGTGTACTGTTGGTTGCTTAGTTCTTAGTTATACATCATAGCTGTATATTGTGCTGTCCTGTGCACTGCCCAGTGTATTGCCCTGGTGTACTTCTGTGTAAACTAATCTGTGAGATGTTAAATTCCAAAAGAATCCAATAGAATCCAATAGAATCCCACACTGAAAACCCAAAGGAAGGCTCCTAGTCATTATGACGACCTAGGTTGAAGTTGTTGTGAGATGTTCTGGTTCTGGGATGTTCTGTGTGCTACTCAATGCACCACTATCCCAGTAAACAAAAGAAAACGTTATACAACATTTTTATAACGTTATAATATAACGTTTCTCTAAGGCTCGTTACTGTGGCATAACGTTATATTAACTTTTAAAACGTTATTTTGACGTAAGATAACGTTTTTCTGTGAGCTGGAATATGTGTGTTGTTCTCTTAGTTCTTAATGGCACTGTTCTGTAAACTAATCTGTGTAGATACTGCATGGTTAGACGTTGCGTTTCTATGTCAGTCAGCTTGAGACGTGCTGCCAGACTATGCTGAACAGCCCACCCCCGCCTTGGCTTGACCACATCAAACGATATGTCCCAACGCACTTACAGAAGTTACACCACCCAGCCTTAATCCTCTCCACACCCACTTCACTATCCATAACTGACAGTCCATCACCCAGAGCCGTTTTGGATATGCCTGCTACAAAATTAATGTAAAGGTTCTACTAGAGGCGATTATGTTCATGGAACTATATTTCCCACTATATTGTGTTGCGTTCCATTGGGTGTCGTGGTTTTACAGTTAGTCACAGTTCTCAAAAATGGTTCAAGCAACGCTCCTCAACAACAGCTATCAAACACACTTCTGTGGCCATTTATGCAGATAGAGATACACAGCCATGCACACAGTGACTGTCATGTCTGATTAAGGTGATGCTTTGTCTTGTGGCTTATAACTTTAGTATGTCATGAAAAGAGCACTAGTCAGTGTCTGCTGTGCCATGGCGTGTACATGTTCTTGTGTGACCACTCCCTCTTCTCAATTCACAGTAGGGCCATGTAATAAACCCCCACTTATTTACATAAATGCACCTTATACATTACTTGTTGCATCACGATGCTGGAGACTGAGTGTGCTATGTCTCGTAGGTACCAATAGAATGGGAAAACAGAGAACGGGAAAAAAAGGAGAACAAGAAAACAGAGAACGGGAAAACAGAACGGGAAAATAATGGTACCCATGGCAAGCGGTAGAATGGAGAGCGGCAGAATGGAGAACGGCAGGACAGAGAACTGGAAAACCAACATATTCAATGTGCACCAATATAATCCAATATAGCCTTGTACCAATTAAACTACAAAAGAATCCAATAGAATCAAATAGAATCCCACACTGAAAACCCAGAGGATGGTTCCTAGTCATTATGACGACCTAGGTTGAAGTTGAAGTTCAAATTTCGTTTATTTATCCTGGAGTATTGCATTAGCCTAGGGCATGTCTTATTAATAATCCAGCTCTTGGTGTTCTATATGAACGTACATGATAATAAGTATAATTACAAAGTAAGTCCTTCTGGACAAGTTATGTTACATTTAAGTAATGGTCCTAAACGGGTGTGTCTGTTGGTATGACACCTGCCTGATATAATTGGCATTTGAGAGAGTGGTCAATTTAGAAATTTGGAATAAAATGTTATGGCCATTATGGCCTACACTTACAGTTAGTTGGATTGTTAGGAGAGATGGGAATGAGAAGTGTTAGTTACATAATAATATAAGGTCATATGGGTTGGCACTGAGAGAGGGAGAGAATATATAAT
This sequence comes from Harmothoe impar, assembly GCA_947462335.1. NCBI lineage: Eukaryota > Metazoa > Annelida > Polychaeta > Phyllodocida > Polynoidae > Harmothoe > Harmothoe impar. The sequence goes on from OX381705.1 coordinate 80,343,851, forward strand.
ATGTCTTTGTGAAAAGAGTTCCATGTCATGGATTACCTGTATCTCAAACTTTTTCTATAGTGGGGATTTTCTGGCCATATTGTAAGCCTATGCAATAATTTGCCATCATGGAGCCTTGTGAAGATTTGCCTCACATCCAGTTGGGAATTATGTTGGGTTAGTTTAAATGCTGTAATCTCAACATGAAATTTTCTCCTAACATTTTGTCAGGTTGTCATAATGACTAATGGAATATGCTCTTGAGAATGGTGTATGAATATAGTCTCTAGTTAATTCACCTCCTAACGAGAGGCATACCTTTCACATATTCGGTTCACTCTTAATTAAACTAAGTAGCTTTACTTGTTATAAATAAGTTGTGTATGGGTGAGGATGATGGCCTTGAAGGTATAAAGACTACTCTGCTCCCTGTCACCAGTTTATGTCTCATGATAGAAACTTTACTTCAATCAATTTACCCTGGGTGGCAGCACATGACAGGGTAGTCCCATGTCCAACACCCAGATATATCCTAGGTTGTCCCAATGACTACCCAATGGTGTTGAGAGTTGTCAATACTGATTACTTTAGGTCTTCAAATTTACAATACCTAAATCAACAACCTTAAGGTAGTCATTCTGACTATCCAATCTATGTGACTACCTTAGGCTGTCATTTTGACAACTTTGGTCTATATGGATCAGATATGACTACCTTAGGTCGTCACAATGATGACCTAAGGTCGTCACCTTAACGATCTAAAGTTGTCAATTTAGGCATTGTCAAAATGACGACCCTGAGATTTTTAATGAATAGGTACCAATGGAATCCAATATGTACCAATATAATCCAATAGGTACCAATAGAAGTGTTAAGGTACCAAAAGAAGCCCTCATATAGGTACCAATAGAATCCCATAGGTACCAATGGAATCCCATAGGTACCAACAGAATCGCATAAGTACCCATAGAATTGCTTAGGTGACAATATAATCCCATAGGTACCAATAGAATTGGAAAACGGACAACGAGAAAATGGAGAATGACAAAAAAGTAGAATGAGAAAACAGAAAACGGGAAATGGAGACCAGGAAAATGGAGACCGGGCGGTACCGGGGTGTGGAACGTGGCGGCAGGCAGAGCGGAGAATGTGAAAATGGACAATAAATCAGAGAACGTGAAAACGAAGAACAAGAAAACTGAGGAAAATGGAGAACATGAATATTGGTACCCATGGCGGGCGGCAGAACGGAGAACGGCAGAACACAGAATGGAAATATAACTAAAAAGTCCAATAGGTACCAATAGAATCCCATAGGTATCAATAGAATCCAATATGTACCAATGGGAAAACTGAGAATGGGAAAAGGGAGAATGAGAAAACGGGGAACTGGAAAACAGAGAACGTAGAAATGGAGAACGTGATCGGGCGCTGGGATCAGCTCGATTCTCGGGTAGAGCAGAAGCAGGGAGTATTAATTTTGTGATATATTATTGTCAGATCAGGGAATTTAGAATGGGTTAAGTTAGGAGAGGAGTGTGATGTATTTGTGATGTATTTGTGACGTATTTGTGACGTATGTGTGACAAATTTAGGTCGTATTGTGACGTATTTTGGTTGTATTGCGACGTATTTTGGTTGTTTTATGACGTATTTGTGATGTATTATGGCGTATTGTGACGTATTTGTGACGTATTTTGGGGCATAATGACGCAGGGACCTTCTGGCACTGGAGGCCTAAAGACCAGGGGCCCAGTCGTCAGGGGCCCATATCGAGGGGCCCAGTAAGAAGGGGCCTTTCCCTATACAACTGTAGCGGGCACGTATCGCTCGGGGCAGCCCGAGCGTGCGTGGAGAGCGCATTGCCCGCCTGTGGTAGCTCAAGTACCGTAGCAGAGCAGTGAGGAAGCAGCTAGCCCTGTGGTGTAGCGGTAGCATTCTCAACTCCGGAGTGGAGGGGCCGGGGTTCGATCCCCCGTGGGGCTGTCACGTTTTCCGCTGCCTGTTACACTGGTGCCGTGACCAGGATTGACCAACCTGATTTGTGGTGCTTGAGCGTGTTCAGCTTCTGCTAGGGAGGTCCGAGTGACCTCATCACTCACCTAGCAGAAGTCTGAAGGGGAGTAGTGTAGCGGGCACGTATCGCTCGGGGCAGCCCGAGCGTGCGTGGAGAGCGCATTGCCCGCCTGTGGTAGCTCAAGTACCGTAGCAGAGCAGTGAGGAAGCAGCTAGCCCTGTGGTGTAGCGGTAGCATTCTCAACTCCGGAGTGGAGGGGCCGGGGTTCGATCCCCCGTGGGGCTGTCACGTTTTCCGCTGCCTGTTACACAACCTTATCTGTCGATGGACGAACATGGCACTGCCGCAGTGCCCGCACAGCCCAGTGGGCACAGAACATTGAATCAACATTGATAAATGGTTGTCAATGTTGATTCAATGTTGGATCAACGTGGATTCAACGTTGGACAGAATTTTGTGCCCACTGGGAGAGAGCGCTGCTCTCTTGCCCTCTTGCTCTCTCGCTCTGGGGTGCTCATGTTCTGTCACCTGAGGGTTTAATACCCCACAACTTAGTACTTAAACAGAATTACATGCTGTCTTTGCATGCTATGAAATATCTTTATCCTTAAAGCCGACTTTGGCAGGATGGTCTTTAACAAGCTGACTGTGCACGCCTATATTCAATTGCATTAGCTTCCCATATTGCATTAAACTGGTGCAATATCTAAAGTGGGTGATCGGTCCTTGTCTCTCTATATTAGCAGCCTACACCTCCTTACGACATCAGTGTCTAGGCACTCTATCCACAGGCACATGATACCCATATTATAAGAGATATTGATATTTTACTCTGTTTGTTATTCCCAAGCGATCACAACTGCAAGCCCTTCTGTAAATGGAACTGCAAAGGTGGTCAGTATCCGTCGGATACCCGTCTGGGTGAAGATACTCTTTTGGAAAGTAATGGAACATGTAGGTAGATATGAAGGTCAGGTCTTCCGCTCACCAGAGGCCACACGGGGCTTGAGAAGCTTATCACATTTTTTAGTTGTATACAATTTGTACAAGAAGCCACAAAGCAGTATTCTTTGTTCTCGCATTGCCTTGGAACGCATTGCCCATTTTGTGTTTTAACGTGGGTGAGTCAGAAATATTGGACTCGCTCTGATTATCCAGCCTTGTCTTAGATGAGTCAGAAAATATTGAACTGTCCCAGACATGCAAAGCCCCACATTGTTCCTCTCTCTAATAGGGAGTCGTCTCTTTTTTTTTGTTTCAATGAGCCCTAAACAAACTCGTTTATTAATGGTTGTAATGTAGGCATGTACTCAGTAAGCATGAACAATTTTAGGATTTCAATAATTATTACACCATTATCGGGCACGAGGTACATTGATGGACTGAAGTGTGAGTCCTCTCTCTGTTAAAACTACGGAGCTATGTCGAAGCTTAAGATGCTAAATGGACTCACTAGAACTCAAACAGACTAGAACTAGTATATGTAGTTGCATACTTTTTGTACAGATTGAATTGGCTTTAATTGAGAAATGCCCCACGAAATGTGATTTATCATTGCCAGACAAAAACTCTAAACTCAACCTCTTCCGCCATGTGCCTAACTCTGTGAAGGGAGTCAGACTGACGCCTCTTTATTTCCCCAAAGTGTGCAATCAGGCTCCAGATGGTCTGTGACAACCCCATCTGCCGACTGGAGAGGTCGATAACACCACCAAATGCAATAACACCACTAGAGACAGTGATAACATCCATAAAGCCTGTAGCCAACCTGAGGGACAGTTCATTTATGGCCGGATGGGAATAGGGGACTAAAGTAGGAACGTCAAAACAAAGGGGTAGAAAAAAATGTTTATTCAATATGGTTATTAACGATTTCGCTTTAACTTCTTGACATTCGTGAGGGGCTATTTATAATAATCCATTCTTGATGAGACACAGTTTGTTAAACCTTATCACATGAACGTGTCAGGGGGGGGGGGGGGGGCTCTGATATGCCATATATATCGAGGGGTACACGGACTTTAGGCACTTGGATTTTAGGCACCCTGCCTTCAGGCACCCTGACTACCGGCCCCCTGTCTTCAGGCCCTCCGGATCTTAGGCCCCCGGTCTTTTGGCACCCTGGCCATAGGCCCCCTGTCCATAGGCCACAACCTACCATACATCCAACCCCTGTCATACGTCCACAACTCTGTCATACGTCCAACCCCTGTCATACATCCATTTCACTGTCTCTAACAAATCATTCTACATCCACTTCTCTCACGTCCACTACCTTCCCCTCACGTCCACTACCTTCCCCTCACGTCCACTACCTTCCCCTCACGTCCACTACCTTCCCCTCACGTCCACTACCTTCCCCTCACGTCCACTACCATCTCCTCATGTCCACTCCCAACTCCTCACGTCCAACCCCTCCCTCACGTCCAACCCCCTCCCTCACATCCAACCCCTTCTCTCACATCCAACCCCCCCTCTCACGTCCAGCCCCCTCCCTCACATCCAACCCCTTCTCTCACATCCAACCCCCCTCCCTCACGTCCAACCCCTTCTCTCACATCCAACCCCCCTCCCTCACATCCAACCCCTTCTCTCACATCCAACCCCCCTTCCTCACGTCCAACCCCCTCCCTCACATCCAACCCCTTCTCTCACATCCAACCCCCCCCCCTCACGTCCAGCACCCTCCCTCACATCCAACCCCTTCTCTCACATCCAACCCCCCTTCCTCACATCCAACCCCTTCTCGCACATCCACTCACTACCACTTTCTCACATCCACTACCTTCCCCTCACATCCAACCCCCCTCCCTCACGTCCACTACCTTCCCCTCACGTCCACTACCTTCCCCTCACATCCACTCCCATCTCCTCACGTCCAACACCCTTCCCTCACGTCCAACCAAATTCCCTCACATCCAACCCCCTCCCTCACGTCCAACCCCTCCCACACATTCAATCCCTTCTCTCACATGTGTGAGAAGGGGTTGGATGTGAGGGAGGGTGTTGGACGTGAGGGAAGGGTGTTGGACGTGAGGGAAGGGTGTTGGACGTGAGGGAAGGGTGTTAGTCGTGAGGGAAGGGTGTTGGACGTGAGGGAAGGGTGTTGGACGTGAGGGAGGGGTGTTGGACGTGAGGGAAGGGTGTTGGACGTGAGGGAGGGGTGTTGGACGTGAGGGAAGGGTGTTGGACGTGAGGGAAGGGTGTTGGACGTGAGGGAAGGGTGTTGGACGTGAGGGAGGAGTGTTGGACGTGAGGGAAGGGTGTTGGACGTGAGGGAAGGGTGTTGGACGTGAGGGAAGGGTGTTGGATGTGAGGGAAGGGTGTTGGACGTGAGGGAGGAGTGTTGGACGTGAGGGAAGGGTGTTGGACGTGAGGGAAGGGTGTTGGATGTGAGGGAAGGGTGTTGGACGTGAGGGAGGAGTGTTGGACGTGAGGGAGGGGTGTTGGACGTGAGGGAGGGGTGTTGGACGTGAGGGAAGGGTGTTGGACGTGAGGGAAGGGTGTTGGACGTGAGGAAGGAGTGTTGGACGTGAGGGAGGGGTGTTGGACGTGACGGAGGGGTGTTGGATGTTAGGGAAGGGGGTTGGACGTGAGATAAGGGTTTGGATGTGAGGGAAGGGTGTTGGACGTGAGGGAGAGGTGTTGGACGTGACGGAGGGGTGTTGGATGTGAGGGAGGGGGTTTGACGTGAGGGAGGGGGGTTGGATGTGAGGGAGGGGTTGTGAGGGAGGGGTTGGACGTGAGGGATTTGTAAGAGATAGTGTTGGACGTGATGAATTTGAATGAGATAATGGGGTCTGGACGTATGAAATGGACGTGAGATTTGTGCCTACAGACCGGGGGCCTGTAGCCAGGGTGGCCTAAAGGCAGGGGGCCCCAGATCCGGAGGGCCTGTGGGCTGGGGGCCTGTGTTCCGTGGGCCTGTGGGGTGGGGGCCTACCGTCAGGAGGGCCTGTATTCCGGATACCATATCGAGGATCCTATACCCCCCCCCTCCCCCTACACCATTAAATTACATTAAAGCCAGCAACAGACCTCAAGGCGAAAGAGGTAAGGGTTCTCCACCTGCATGGAGTACCACACTCAAGTATCACTCAATAACTGTTTACAAGAAACCTAGTGTCAATGTGTCGCTATCGTCACTATCTCTGCTATCACAACGGATGTAATTTATTAGTGATTTAGTAGTATTGGATTATTTACCGGGAGAGTGTTATTAGGAAAGTGCGCTCGAAATGAATTATTATTGGTTCTGTGAATAATCAACATGCATAGTACGAAAATGAACGTTTCTCATCTAGAAAATCTCTGATAACGGTGTATATAACTCTTTTTTGTGATGGATACTTTGCAATTTAAAAATATTCTCTTTACATGGATAAATTTTCTATTGTGAAAGCCCGATTCTATGTGCGGTTGACTGTATTTTACATGTAGAAGGCCCTGGTTTTAATAAATGGTGAATACGAAAGTTACTATGGTCAATAACAGGGAATCGCTGTATGTCATGCCTCCATGGGATACAGTGTAGGCCTTGCCGCATTTTTATGGCCTGAGACCTTATCAAAACATGTTATAAATTAAAAGGCCCACTCAGCAAAGTTTGTATACGGCCTCCCAGCAAATTAGTTCCAGATTGTTTCACACTATTTTACCCCTGGAACTGTGTGCTTATTCCATGCATTTTGTGTCACACCTGTACCATGTAACATACTCACACACACTGACACTATGTTCCATGGAACAGATTCACATAAATTATTAGATAATTTATTCACACAAAATGACAAAATATATAATGCCCTAGACCAAAATGTTAAGTGATGTATTTTTAGTTTCATCATGGATTGCAAAAATACAGGATATAGTGTAATAATTCTTCCAACCAGTAGTAATTGACATAGGTTGTCATAGCACACTATTCAATCAGCTTCCTAGCATTTCAACATAGGGCTGATTATGTACCCAGTCTATTATAACCATCAACATAAGAGTTAACATTAGCAGAAGATGGCCAGGCTTTTATCCAAAAATATGATGGCCAGTAGAAAGGTCTCTACCATCTGGAGTTCTTAATGCTGCTTTAATTGAAATGACATGGTATGTATTCCTATGCCTAATGAATCTTGATAGAAGGGCAGGTGCATTATCTGATTCGCAATACAGTGGGGCCCTGTTTAGATATGTATATATAAAGATCCCTTTAATCAGGAAAAGGGGTACAATCAACTTTGATAACACCTGGTGTCACACAATGCAGGTATTTATGTGATGCAGTTTCACCAGTTTCCTTTCTGGCACACACTCACACATCTTCAAACACAACCATTATCACTCTGTCAAGTTGAAATAGTGCAGGGTTTTGACACCAGGTGCCATTTTTGTTGTTCCTTGATATCCTCATGGGTAAAATGGAATCATTATCATTCTGTATAACGATAATAACATGTTTTCAATGTGTCTAAGACCTGGCCGTACACCTCTAATTTGATCAAGTTTCATAAGATATTGAAATACATGCCATATGATTTTAATTAAAGTGACAATAAGAGGGAAAGACTATATACAACCTTCTTCTGGTAATCTTGTTTGGATAAAGGTCGGACCTTCTGCTACATGTATACATAGCTAATGGTTGGCATGATTTGCACACAACTTCATCAGGCCCACACTACTGTGGTAAGAATATTGGTGAATAAATTAGCATGCACACAAACAGCAGAGAGTGCACTAACATATTCCTGCTATGGTGCTCTTTGCCAACTTCTAAATATAATGATAATAATTAATATTACAAGCCAAACAGAATTTCCACCTTTTTTTTTAATCTAAAAAGTGAAACAATGTGGTCTGAAACATTTTTGTGTCATGGTACACAATGCTGTGTGAATATGTGTGAATCTGTGCCACTTATTGTCCTATGATGTATAGTGTCCAGGTTCAAGTCGAGAAGAACGATGTGCATTGACTCCACTGTTATGGGCCTTTGTGGATATCAGTGATTATATTGCAATAAATAAGGGATTTGAATCGACATGCAAGCGTAAAAACAAAGGAAATAGTGTATTTAGGAAAAAGGACAGCACTGAATTGGTGCATCATGCCAGACCCTCTGTGACGTCTTTATATATGGTTAACACGTATTCCTGTCTGCGAAGTCTCTCTAGCTGTTAGTGTTACCATAGAGAGATGAGTCTGTGGGCGGTGTTCATTCCAATATGGCACCGGTAGAGAGCACCACAATCTACCCACCTTGCCAACCACAACCCCATCCCCTCCCACACACACACATACACCATACGGCACTCATGCTAGAAGCCCCGCCCCTCTGACGTCACTAAATCAGACCCCGCCCACCCACAGATAATAGACATTTCCTCCCCTTAAAACGGTCGGCATGCCCAGTGCTGTCGTCAGTTGGGACCCTTTCTACGTCATGTCTATATGTCTAGATACCCCCTCCCCCTCCCTACTCTCTCTTGTTCGGACAATGCTAGTGCGTAGCGTCGGCTGGAGTAGTAGCCACAGACCTGGGACGATGCCAATGCTGCTGTCCGTCCCTCGGGTTTGCTGACCTGTTACTCTTTTAGGAACTCCCCCTCCCCCCCCCCCCCACCCAATTGCTATATTCTTTGTGAAGATGCAATAGTTGATCTGACGTCTTAACCATTGTCCAGACGCCTAGCGTCTAGAGACCTTCTATTGCATAGAATTGCTGATTTTATTTCCACCCCTTAATGCTCTTTGCATACTCTTTACACGATATTATCTCATTGAACTCACATGTACTCACTCGAATGCCCACTCCGTTTAACTTAAAATCAGTTTGAACATCGTTGATGGCTATAATGTGCCTTTTTATGTTACCAGCTGAATATTGTATGTTTAAACTGGTTAAGGTTAATCCTGAGGGATGCCTGTTTTTGGGGTGAGATCCTTCCTGGTCACGCTTAGCTTCCCCTGTTGGTGAGATGGCGTGATGAACGTGATAAGGGGCATATCCCTTCCTCCTCCATTTTTAACTCCATATAGGAGTGTAAAAGGCCCACTGACTGAGCACTTTGCACGACAGAGAATCAGCTGACAAAGGGTGAGATTATCGAAACCCCTTTTTTAGCCGCTATTCAATAGTCCCAAATATACGGGGATTTACTCTGCTGCCACTGTATGCTAATGGGGAATTTCGAATTATTGTGTAACCCTTTCATTATGAGTGTACCTATGTCTTGAGAACCGCTGTCTGTCAGAAATAACCACCCCGAATTTAATATGAGAGAGAATGATACTCAACATGAGCTCATGTGATGGTATTCCAAAATGTTGAGATGACAGCTGGCACCCAGTGGGCATGAAATATTGAATCAACATTGCCAAATGCTTGTCAATGTTGGGTCAATGTTAATTGAATATTGATTCAATATTGATTCAACATTTAATTGAAGTTTGTGCCCACAGGATATGGACCATTACAAAATCTCAGTATGGAGGCTTATATTACAAAGCTCCCTGAATATATCTATAGTATGTGCCACCACTGTATGGAGACAAGATGGCGGCCTACACACTGAGACCCGCTACATCTCTATATGTATTTTTCAGCACACATGTGGGATTACTCCAACATCATTTCAATGTGTCCTGTGGTAACCAGCCACGGAGACCATGAATATATTCATAACTTGTGATACTGACTGCTGACTGGGGGCACTTTTAATGCTGATGTCGATAATTTTCTTAAATACTAATGTTTTATAATCTGACTCTGGGGCTTTGTATTGCTGAACTTGCTTCTTGTATTGAATACAGCATTCTTGTCCCGGACTAATAATTCTCGTTGCAATTCAATTAGACTTGTCAGACTGTCTAACTTATGCATTGTCTCTAGTGGCAATTTGGTAATTTTTCAAAACATACTAGCTTCATGTGGCCTTATACCAGACCCCAATTTACCCTCTTTTAAAATATTAACTGGTAACACCCGAGTATTTTAAAGCAGCATCTTAAGCGTCAAGCATCGAATTTTAGATTCTAACATATCAGCAATCTACACAGATTCATATATAGACAGGTCAATTTATAAATTGGGTGCTTCTTTCTAAATGGAAATACTAGTAGGTGAAATACCTCCCGTGAGAATAAAGGTCATCCAACTGTAAACCGGATAACAATAACACTCCGCTAAATGCCTACTCATTGCTGCCTCCCGGTAGGAAATAGTAGATTCTGTTGGTAAGATCAGCAATGAAAGATTTTCAGATAGCAGGCCACTCAGTGCTGCAACCTGATGTCATTTTTTAACACTAAATTATCAAAGCCCATCAGAAGATAATAGTAGTTGGAATTAGAGTCTTGTATTGCACATATTAGTAATCCCTTGCCAAAATAAATGGCAGATCATAATAGGGAAAGGGTTATACAATCATCTGAGATACAAATAAAGAAAATGTAGATTTGAGTGTGCCAAGTGATATAGCAGCTTTAATAACAGACCATTAGCAGGGTTGCTGGAACCAATGACCATGAGTCCTCTACAACTCTCCTCCTTCATGGCATTCTTGCCCAGGGGAGATTTGACAATTAGAATTAACATGGCGGCTACAGGTGCCGTCGATTAGACGGACTGGCTGAACTAACAATCAATTGCTAAGGGTTCCATCGTTGTCAACCATTGAGGGGGGAAACCGATTGTTGATCATCAATCTAAAGTAACAATCTAATTAGTATTGACCTACCTCCCATGCCCTCTTTCTCCCCTTTCAATCCTCATTCAGATTACAATTCCCACTCGTCCCGTTCATCCCTTCTTCCCTCACTCCCTTATTTATTCCTTCCCCCCATTAAATAATCCATCCCTATATCCCTTCTCCCATCTCTCTATAGTGGTTATTGTCGTTTTGAAACACGTTTTGAGGCAAGGCATTTGGATCTTATGGTTTTCTCAGTACGTATTGTACAGTGCACCTGTACCAGTTCATGGAATGGGATGGAGGAGGAGACTGGAATGGGTTCTCAGAAAGTAGAATCCTTCCGGTGAATGCTTACACAGAGAAAAGGAAAAGCGTCAAAAGGGAGTCCAGGTTGCCTCCAGAATGACTCCCCTCTCTAGGGGAGTCCAGGTCGCCTAAGGGAGCTTAGATGGCTCTCTGGTTGAACTAAGGGAGTCACCTGGGGGAGTCATATAGCTCTCTAGGTCATATGACTCCCCCGCGTGACTCTCTTAGATCGATCAGGGAGTCACATAGGCTCCCTTAGGCAGCCTGGGCTCCCCTAGATTCTGGAGGCAACCTGGAGTCCCTTTTGACGGTGTTTCTTCTGCCTGTGTAGGCCACGAAATAGTGTGCTGCATGCAACTTAACCTATAGCTATAACCCCTTGCATTATTTCTCCAATTCGGATTTCCTATTTCCTATTTGGAAGATATTCGTCTTGAAGAATAATTGCAATTCGTGAGTCAACATTATGATCTCAAATCTAGTGTCTTATCCGAAACTCAATTCACAGCTCCTTGCCATGCCAGGTGCAAAAGAAAAAGTAAAAGAAATATCCGACCTACCTACAGAGAGAAATGAACATGGGAGTCAAAAGCGAGCATGCTGCCTCCAAAATGACCTAGGGGTGGGGGGGGGGGTGGGCACATAGCTCCCTGGTCCACATAAGGGAGTCATATAAGGACAACAGGCTCCCCTAAAGAAGGGAGTCATTCTGGAGGCAGCCTGGATTGCATTTTGACCCTGTTTTTTGTAGTAAACCCAGTTTTCAGACCATGTTACCTGCAACATAGCTCCTCCTATTCTCTGGCCTTATTGATCAGGGTGTTTCCCAGCTGATCTGCTACTCCCTTCCTGCTTGGTAGTCAGTTTACAGCCTAGACGTGAGGGGTATCATAATGATATAAGCTGATGTACGTTATGAGTAGAGCAGAAATGTTAATCCATAGTTATCTCTTTAAGTTAAGAATAGCATGATAATTTTAAATTCATGCTCATTTTTTGTCATGGTACATGTATGTATATATATATATATATATATATATATATATATATATATATATATATATATATATATATATATATATATATGTGTGTGTGTGTATATATATATATATATATATATATATATATATATATATATACACCAACACAGCGTTGGCAAGTAACACACCTGTGACATACGTACCAATTCTGCATGCTCAGCATGATACATGCCTGCAGATCTGGCAAATTACTTGCCATGGCTACAGTAATGTATCATGCCGACAAAAGGGCATAGTATACTAATGCATTATGCTATTGATTCACAGAAGTGAAAGCTCTGCCTTACCCTCTCTGCCCTGTATTGATTATACGTCCCACAATGGCTGCTCTTTGTACTTATATCGATGAGTTGGTCTTACTGTTCATCTAACTGTTCTGACTCCTGATTTCCTTATTCAAGGGAGTGGTATTTATTGTGTTAACAAGGGTTGGAGGGTTTTCGTGGATGGACGTGGACATTTCTTTCGGCCGCCTCCAATAAATGATTGTAACCCACTTAAAAAGAGTGACATGACATCCACCCCCCTCTCCATAAAGCAGTCAAAAAGTCCCCTCAATCCCATAACCCACCCCACCTTATTACTTACAAATGACATACTCCTTTCTAAGCTGAGCACCGACTCCCCTCGGGAACAGCGATCGTTGCACCTTTGAAATTGTGTATCAATCTTCTGCAGTTCCTTTCTAATGATACGTGAACCCTCTATGTTCCATACCAACCTATTGAGTACAGCCGTGCAGTGTACCAGTGGCAGTCTTATCCTCTCCAACATATAGTGGATAGGTTCCTAGCGTGGATTGTATAATGGGCATCGGAGAGATGAAAAGATAACAGACCTCATCCACTATTGTGGTGATGAAGAATTGTCGATTGTGCGCATACTATAGCTTTATAGTCATCGGCGAATGCCAGTTGGCATGCAGCATTAACATTTCATACAATGCAATGTATAATATTGTAACCTTATATTACCTCTTATCTTCATATTGCATTCCCTTCATTTTATTCCACAGACCATTACGCAAGTGTCTGTATATTACATCATGCGGTAGATATAGAATGAGCTGAGACTGTTACTGTATCTATATAACTGACAGGCAGGTTGGAGCCGAGTGGGAAGCACTAGGGCTAGGCGATCACCCTGTCTGGCATTGATATTTACAGTACCAGTCTGTTATATCTTACATATTTCACGCTTTTATGCGATGTATTCACGGTAGACACCCTTTGACGTACTAATTATACTACATCCAGAGTCCTTTACTCAGGATAATGACGACAGTCAAGGCTGATCTTGAGTCGCAGACGATTGTACTCAGCCGAGACTAAGTCATTATCCTGAGTAAAGGGCCCTGGGTGTAGTATAATTAACTTATGCTACACTAGTGGTGAATGTTTTCTCACCCTTACATCTTATACTGTCAGGCAGTTTCTTTTGTCTTTCCGCCCAAGTGTGGTATAAAGAAAACCTCCGACGTTATCAGCGGTGCACATGGAGCACTAATGCCACCTGGGGGATTTTCACGGAACCAGACTAAATGTTAGTGTGGATGTAATCTGTAAACTAGCATCACAGCACTGTCACCGTTTTACTATTATAATTTAGATAATAATTATACTGGATTGCATGAGCGTTAATGGATTCCTGTGCTCAATTCTGCAATTAAAGAGTTAGTATACTATAGGGGTTATTTGGCACTATGACGATATCCCGGTTCTACTCCCCATAATACTGCTTATACTGCTAACATTGGTTTACAAACGTCTAAAACGTATATTGATATGCAGGGATGGGAGATGACATTTCGATTCGACGTGGCGCTTGTTGGTGCCTTGGTGTTTAGTTTTTGAATGTTAATTATTGCAAGAGACTTGACATTTCCCGGGATGTTCACCCTTTTATGTGCTTTGCATTTAGATATTATGTTTCACTCCTTTATGTAATATACTTTTTACAGGCGGCTGTGTAATTTATTGCTTCATAAATGACACCTAAATCCCCTGTGACTAAACAATTAAAACACCGATGTCATAAGAAAAGCCATGAGTGCAATTTGATGTCGTCAAGGGTATATTAATTACACCCTAACCACCCACTTCTCCTCCCAAGACCCTACTTTAAAGCCTACTTAAACGCCCACAGACAATTCACATTCAAACTGCGTTTTAATAGGAATCCTCTATCATGAAAAAAAGCAGACAGCATAGGGACAGCGTTCTTGAATACTATTAACCATTTCATTTGTCAGCATGATGTACTGCTGCAACATTGGCTACACACAAAAACTATCCTGGTCGGGATGACTCATCTCCTAGAGTCAATGCTACTTTGCCTCTTTTCCTTGCTCATTTAACTCTGCCTTATGGAGAGTCAACCCCCATTTAACTCTGCTACCACTATTACCCCACTTAGCCCACTCCAAATAATATTCTTGTTTCCGCGCGCATCCCAAAAATCTTGTTTTGAAGATTTCTTTTGCCTTTTATTTTTGTAAATCTTAATGAAAAAACAACAACATCATAATAATGGACACATATAGACATATTTCATATCAAATTGAAGCTTAGCGTGCTGTAAGTGCGATGGGGTAGAGAAAACATGCATATTCACAACTTGCATAGATCTTGTAATTACTTAAACATGGATTTAGTTTGGCGAAAAACTAGATTTACCCACCTATTTTGTCTGCCGTAAAGGAAAAATATTAAAAGGGTTCTCGTCATATTCCTCATGACTTGGTGATGAGAAACAAGGATATTAGTTGGAGTGGCCTTAAGTTGGCTTGAACCTCTAGCCGAGTCAAAGTGAGTTTAGTGCATCAAAGTGGGGTTTACTCTGATGTGTACATTTTGTCACTACTACCAGGAGGTGCCACCTGAGAAATAAAGTACATTGTAATGCATGCCTTTCTCACTAGGTAGGGCCTTCAAACCTTATATTATTTGTAACTGCATGGAGCATGTTTCTTAGTTTGATAGATCCTGTTTGATATCTATTTATTATTCTATATGATTTATATAATATTTATTGTTTATTCATTGACATTTATCAAAATAAGATACACTTGGATGATTACATCCCCCACCAAGTCCTGGGATTGACATTATTTTCCCCGCCCATTCCCCAAACAAAGACTTGTCAGTACATCATTTGACTGCACATTTATGTTATGTTAGTCTGACTTCGCTTTTACGGTTCGACGTGTGGGATTTATAGTCCTTATAGGCCTACATATGCAAAGGATTTTTTTAAATACAAATCATGGAAGTAACAGAAAACAACAACCCACAGGAACTCGCTTTTTGACTCTGCTTCTAATTCGGCTGCAAATCTGACGCTAGAGCTTCATAATGGCCGGTATTTATGCCTTTAAGAACGAATATGATGCATCGTGCTGATGTTGGGCGCAATTCATTGTCTGCTTATGGTTAACAGTCATTATGCTCTCCTCTTATCTACACCCGTACCATTGGTCTGTAGGTGTAGATACAATTACCCATTACCTGAACACAATTAGCCATTACACTAATCTAATGTCCCATTAACTGCATCCCAACAGCTCACATTCCCAGTTAGATCTCACAATAAAACAAGTCCAACTGCTTTTTTCCTGAGTAGTCCCTTCGTCTGTTGGTGGTCTAGACCATTAGAAGGCCCAATATTTGCCAGTCTCCGGGTGTGTTCTCAGTTTGCCCAGCCCCATTCTACTCACAGCTCAGTCCCGCCACCTGGTGATAGGCAGGGTGAACTAATACCATGGGAGAGCGGCCAAATGGTTTGTCTGTGGGGTGTTTCACAAGGCGAAATTAAATACCATCAATTGTATATGTATTCTACAACCAACATGATATTAACCAATGTCAGTTTTAAGTTTGTGTTTCTAAAGTCGCAATATTATGTTCGGTCTTATACCGCTTTACAACTGAAGATACTATTGCATGTTGTGAAACACTTTTACTTTTACCCTGTAAGTCTAACTTAAGTCGGTCTTAACTGCCTAAGTTACAATCGATTAGTTGTAACAGCGAACAGGGGCCGAGGTACTCTACAACTAAGCATGATACAACTATTGTAGATGTATGACTCTAGCACGTATGAGTGGGGTGACACAAACATATGGACACACCTGACACCAATATACAATCAACATAATACCAGTTGTATGTCCCACTCGCCAAACGTCCTGTTCTGTTGTGTTTTACTACCTCATTTGACTGTGAAATGTATACAGATTTCACAGCATTATCATGTGTATTATTACACATAATATTACATGAAAAAAATGTGAAAAAATCTGTATGGAAAACATTAGGGGGCATGGTATAGGGTACACGCTAATATGCATTGTGAAACACTAATACATTAGTTGTATCCCGATTGTAGGTCAAAGACCCTGACTTAACATCTTGGTTGTAGACCTTTGTGAAACACTTTTATAACCAGTATACAATTGATAAAACCTAATGTCGGTCTTACTAATTGTATACAACTAATTTCTACTATAGAAACACGTATTCTACAATTAATTGTATACCCCCCTTGTGAAACACCCCACAGGATTGGGGATTGAATTCAGATGGCCTAGACGGTGTTTGAGAGGCAGAGGGGTGGGGTGGTATAGAATGGGTTTACTTAAAACATTCCATGAAAACTTTGTGTATAAGAAGACATGATGCCGATCTAAACGGTTGATACGCTACCAAAGTTACTCACCAGCTGTGGTAAGTTGGTGTATTGTGAAGACAAATGAACATGAACCTTGTCCTTGAGGCATCTATGAATATCATTATAGTCTATACCTTCATCGGCATTCCTAAAGCTATGATTGTGCGAGATATACGACGGCAAGTCATCGGGTTGGAAAGACATTCGTTGCATGTGACGGAGGGGGGGGGGGGTCTATTGCATGCAGGGTATCACTATCAACGTGTTATAAAAAAAAAACAGTACCAGGGTAGTGTATGTTTACCACAATATATTTTCACATCTATTTTCAAAGGTTAGGTTTCAGCTTACACATACATTTATCTAATGCTCTCAATGGAATTCAAATAGGAAAATCACCTGCTAATTCCTAATTCTATATAAAATGCATAAGCAGTACAATATAATGAATGTAGTGTGACACCGATCAACTACTAGTCGTGAAACACTATGATTGGTTCATGGTAAATACATTTCCATTATCTTTAGGGTAGTTTGTTCATCTTCTAGGGTCAATTTCGCACCTTGGTTAAATGAAGGCTCTTTGTTGCCGCTTTGTTCCAGTGTAGCATATAATGTGCTGCCACCTAGTTCCAGGCAATGCCAGTATTCTAAGAGCAGCTCACATGCCGCTCTGCCCCCTGGCAGGTGAATGGGTTGAGCATCACACATTCATCGAAGGTAAACCTAGAGGGAATAAATGTGCGACTCGCACTTCCAGAAACGCTCTGAAATTCTCGGGTTTTGATACAAGAATGGCACAGGTTCCGCTCGAGATTTTGTTTGCTTAAGGTTTGGTTGTCGAACATTTCTTTTAGGGTCATAAATTTAAATAGAAGTAAACACATAAGTATATCATCATCAGAAAAAAACATTAAATGTTGTGCATCTAGAGTTTGCTATTAAAGCTGATATATGTACACGCTGGGAGATATCAGTCTGCAACTATCTATAAGCGGCAAAACGCGGGTACTACTCTGGATAGAAAGAAAATATTGTAAAGAACTTGGCCACCTCATTTGTTTTTGCATCTTGAAGGAGGACCCCCTTCAGAAACGATTGGGTAGACCATGGCATTATTATGTTTATAATTATAATCAATAAATATGTTATAAACGATCAATAAAATATAGTTATTTCACTTTCTCTATATCAACAATCGGCCATCTGAATGGTTCTTTACTGGGAGCATTCTGTCCATGTAATTAAGAGTTCCTGTCGAATTATTAGTTAACAGCTCATTAGAGACATCTAAAGTTATCTACTGAACAACATAGTCAGTAGTCTCAAAGTATGTGGTGATACAGGACCAGTATGTGTAGTTAATTAAGGCGGCATCCTTTGCTACCCAAGAGAACAGTTCAACTGCTATAAGACGGTACTTTCACTTTGTGTAGTGAGGCTGCCTTAATGACAGAAAACAAGCTAATGCACCTGTATGTACAGATGAATATTAGGCAACTACGTTTTGTCAGTAGACTATCGTGTAGTGTCAGTGATTTTGTTTTGAAATTACTTCTCTTAATGCTGGTATGGGAAGGCCAACATAAACCCAAGTGTGAACAATCAAGGAACATTATCAACATTGCTAGATTCTTGTACGGTCCCATTCCAACTCTGTTCATGCCAAATCGAGTTTTTCAGGTTTGGCCAGGTCCTGTATTTCAGGTTTAGAGCCAGGTGCCCAGGCTGTTACCACCTTCTGAGCCACCTGCCTCCTCTGCTGCCGCCTGGTGGTGATGGTGAGAACCAGGTGTACAATCAGGTCTACCAGCTCACACAGAGTGATGACTGACGCCCCCATCCACAGCCCCAGGTTACCGCCGATATCAGACAGGAATTGGTTCAGCTGTGGGACAGAAAGGCAACAATATCAGACAGGAACTGGTTCAGCTGTTAGACAGAAAGGCAACAATATCAGACAGGAACTGGTTCAGCTGTCAGACAGAAAGGCAACAATATCAGACAGGAACTGGTTCAGCTGTCAGACAGAAAGGCAACAATATCAGACAGGAACTGGTTCAGCTGTCAGACAGAAAGGCAACAATATCAGACAGGAACTGGTTCAGCTGTCAGACATAAAAGATAACAATATCAGACTGGAACTGGTTCCGCTGTTAGACAGAAAGGCAACAATATCAGCTGTTGGATAGAAAGGTAACAATTAATATCAGACAGGAACTGATTCAGATGTCAGCCAGGAAGGTAACAATAATTGTTAGAGAAGAACTGGCTCCACTGTTAGACAGAAGGGTAACAACAGATCACTGTAATAACATTACCATATGGTTGTCCCTATAATCATATCGCCCATTTGGGGAGGAGAGGTTAATATGTACCAATGTTATTCAACTGACACGAATTCAAATGGAGAGGGGCAACTTTAGGAATAGGACTAATTCGATATTACAAATATCAGCATGCTACGGTGGGCTACTGGTTAGTCCAAGGGTACCAGGAAGGTGTTTTACACGGAATTTAATAAATGGATTGATCTATTCTGCATACAAGTGGTGAGAATATAATGCAATCTTAGGAAAATATAAAGTGTCTCAAAAGGATTACTCTTAGAATGGACTTACAAGTGCTGCATGCACCACACAATAGAACAGTCCTTGTGAAACACTTGCTACTTCCTATTATATTTCCATTCTTACCTACCACTCGTATCCACTATAGATCAAATCATAATTCCAATTCAGTGTAAAAATATATGAGGGAGTGGCAATGGAACACTTATAACAGTTAGTACATACCCCAAAAATGGCCCATACACTACCATGTCACATTTATGTGGACACAAAGGAAAACATTAGAATATCCGTTTATATTGAAAAGAACAAATATAGGAGGTAGTATTACCTTCCTCTGTTTAGGCATTTAGAAACACTAAGTCTTACTTTGCACTCTTAATTTCCTTATGGGTAGTGGCATCACTCGTAAATATCCCTCATAACCTCTTTATAAAACTCTAAATCTTACTCTAGTCCCCACTTACAAGAAATCATTAGGCTTATGACCAGTCTGGCGATAGAATGGTTGTAAGTCAGATTTACGAGTGGTGCAGCTTGTGAAACACTTTGAAAAATATCGATCTATTACAGCCATTGTGAAACACCTTCCAGGGTTACTGTATATTTCAGACACATGAAAGTTTCATTTATACCAAAACCACAATGTTCAGAGTCAGCGAATTATCAAGACAATGGTTGTTTTCTTTTAAAAAATATATCCCAGTGTATGGCTGTTGATATAATTATATTTATGATACGTCTGAATAAATATCCGTCCGCTGTGTATGTTAGATGACTTACTTCATATGTCGGTATCTCCTCCACTGTGTCACGAACAAGACTCGAGAAGAACACCTTCAAGCTTAAACAGTTGGACCTGTATGGTAGGAAATGCTACATCATTAACTGGAAGACACAGCACTATGATCTGAGCACCTGAATATATTATGCTATAATTATGCTAACAGAAAATATTTAGAGAATTTATCTTAAACAAATGATTTATAGAAATGTCTATAATAGGGGGCTTTTGAAGGGCGGTCATTCTAAAAAAAAATCACTTACTGCAGGAAAGCCAGCTTCTTCTGGTCCTTTTCATCCTTGGTGTCCCAAGGGTGCAGCATCCTCATAGCTGTGTTGTAGGAACTCATGTTTCTGCTCTTTAAGAATGCCAAAACGGCATCCTTCATGGCACAAAACATAACGGGGGTTAGTAAATCACAAAAACATTTCACAGAAAATGGAACAGGGGGTCTAGATATAGGCTGAGAGACAACGTCATGAATTTACCTGCTATAATTTTGCTATAAATTGCTATTCCGATTACACATAATTGTGGCCTATACCTGCTCTAAGGGAGTTATATTTTAACAACAGGGGGGGGGGGGTGGGTTGGGGGGGGGCAAAAAAATTTGGACCCCTCTTGGGGGGGTCAAAATGATTTAACCTGTTTTGAGCCAAAAAGCCCGCGCGTTACTATGCTTCAAAGGGCCCACGCGCGAGCCGATTTTCGGCCATAAGGGGGGGGGGGGGGAAACGTTGACCCCTCGACTGGGGAGGGTGTAAAAAATTTCGCACACTCTGCGCGGAAACCCAGCACCCCCCCCCCCCCCCTGTTGTTAAAAAATGATCACTCACTAAGGTCCTCTATGGCAGATCACGTCACATGTAACGGTATTATATAATTGGACTATCAGTGATACCATAAATGACAATGTTTAATCAACATTGGATCAATACTGACAACCATCAATGTTGATTCCATGTTCGTTACCCAATGAGTTACTTCACCTTGAATGTAACAGTAGTTATACTTACCCAATACTTAAGTGAGGGCCATGAATAACATGACACTGTCGGAGTGTATCTTTGTTCCCTTAGTTTGAAAAGTATAGGATATTTTATCACGTTCAGAAATAATTATTCAAGCATCATACATTAGCAAACTGTATTCGGGTACACTTGGAGGTAGTATATGACGGTTAGAAATAATAGGTTGTGTCTATTTTTACTAAAATAGTTTTCTAGATTAATAGAAATTGATTAAGGAACAGTTTGTTACATATATAATTGTTTATTTAAAAGGATAAGGACTAGAGTGCTTTACCTGCAAGCCGGTTTACAATCGCAGCCAGGACAATAGGAATCAGCCATTTGGGCATAATAACAAGCTCTATTTACTGAAAAATGAGAAAGATACAACGTAATGAGTTGGTGTGACACCTTTGCTGGTAGTCAGACTATCAACGCTGAAACGTTGAACTATCAGCATAACGCCTGTCGTACTTCAAAACGTTTTAATTACTCCACTTTTCCATAAACACTTTTCCATAAACACATGTATACTATTCCATAACACTTTAACACAATTGTAGTGGTTCGATATCTCAGAAAAGAGAACAAGAACGTCAGTTTCCAGGTGCGAAGTAAAGCAGGGTTTTATTCAGTGTATTCCTATACAAAGAACCTAAGCATCAACCCAAAGGAGGAGGTAAAAGCAATGCTGCTTATTCAATCGTACACAATTGGGTAGGGTAGCGTGGGGAGAAGCCGGGCCTGCACTGACTGACGACTATATGAGGAGGAGGGGCTTATATTTATACCCCTTCCGACACATGAAATCTACATGGTCACGTGGTTGGGTGGTTCCCGCCTGAAGCGTGGTGCGCAGTACCCGAGAGAGGACAGTCGCCCCCTCCGGGATACCGCACACACTAACGCCAGGCAGAAACAACCCGAACTAACCTCCTCGGTCGCCTGGATGGAAATGTGTTTACCGTATATATTAGTAAACCCCTACACAATCATGTTCGTCAAAGCATTGAACTGTTTATATATATATATATGTGTTTACTATATAAAGACATTGATATAAAGTATTTAATTAAACACGTTAGTACATATCTACACACTTTATATCACATAACGCATTGTGCTTTGATAACTTTTTACTTTAAACAATTTGTCTAAACACAAACGATTTGAATATTTCTGGTAAGAATGTTCAGTGTTTAGACAAATAAAGTGTGCTCCAAAGTTGTGGCACAAATGGTTTAGAAATGTGTTTAACAGCTAAAACACTATTTTGTAGACTAATATCAAGGTACATTATTGCAGTCCTAGGCAGTATTGGATGACATTTGGATACCTACTTTGGCCATTACTAGCTATTACTGGAAATGAGTTTCATTCAGATGTTTACTATTGACGGTAGTATTGGGAGAGTAGATTCGTATATTTGGTAGAGGGACACACTAAAATACATATGTACTCAGATATTTATGTGTAACTCCCGATGGGGCGATTGCATGTCGCTTGCATTGAGTAATTTTATAGAGTAGGGAAAATAACAGATCAGGCAAATACGGTCTATACCCGGTACTACTATCGGTTGTAGGGACGCCGACACCCGGCCTGCTGTGGCGCCGCTATTGACACAATGTTGGGGCACTCACTGGCCCCAACATTGGTGGTATATGTGTACTGAGGGATATGTCTGTGAAGTCATTTCCTTAAAAATGGTGGGTCTGCCCATCAATATTTAGACCATAATAACAAGTGAAATCGACATGCGATCATTTTCCACCTTGGCTCCTTGTAATTGGACAAACAGGCAAGATGCTGTGCAAGAAAAGAGATTTGTGTCCTCTAATTCTACAGGGAAGAAGTATGTCTTATTGAGGAGCCTATGGTTTTCATAAATTGCAACGTGCAAGGTAAAATATAGATTCATTAAACATGTACTACAGTGGCCCAAGAGGGTCAAAAGTGAAATTCCATTTCAGAAATGAAAATTGAAATGAAAATTCCGTGGTGATTGGTGGTTTCTCAATCGCAAATGTGATAGTAAAATTGAAGTTAAGATGTGAAAGTGAATTTCCATTTCAATTCTAACTTTGAAAAATGAATTTTCCTTTCAATTTTCATTTCTGATATGGAATTTCACTTTTGGCCCTCTTGGGCCACTGTAAAACACATACGTTTTTGTAGGAGATCAAAATAATTTCAACAGTGGGGTGCATAGTGTTTCATGACAACTTGATTAATGTTATCTCTCATTATGATTCATAATTCTTGAGAATGTGTAATGAAAGGTTTGTAGTTAGGAAACCCCATTGCTGAGTGAACCACTGAATATACAATGTACTACAATGTACACAGAGAGAAAAAGTAGAATCACTGTAAATCTCAAATGGGAGTTCAGCCCCAACCATGAGGGAGTCTTAGAATAGGAGTCATTATAGAGTTATTATAGAGTCCTGCTACTGTTAGAGAGTCACTTTAGAGTCCTGGGGACAGTTACCTCAGTGATCAAGTCGGGATAACTAAGGTACAAAAGAATCATATATAGAGTTAGATTATGACGTCATGGGGAGAGAATGGGGCTGAGGCTTTATATACATGCAGTTCCTTACCTGGATAATCACAGTCTGTGAGATTGAGTCCTTTGGGGTAATTCTCTGCATACTGTATCCGCATACATTTACATTTCTCCCTCAACAGATTATCAAGGCACAGATTGGAGCATTCCTAAGAAAAGGTTGATGAACATAAATAAGTGTATGCTATGATAACTAAAGCATTTCTTTCATTACACATCAGTAGCATATCTGTCAATAAGTGTTTAAATCGTATTATCGGGTCTCCTAAAATACAATACACATTATATTTAATAGCTGTATAGATTGGCAATATAAATGCTATTCATGGCGCTCGTGAAATGAAGTGATTAGAATGTTCTCATGATTAATTGGGCCTTTTTTCTATTTTAAATCTGTTATAGTAAGGCCACTCAAAATAAAAACCTGGGTTCTCATCACCGAGCACAAAAAAAAATGACGACGGCGTTTTTTTTAAATCTTATCTTATAGCCAAAACATACATGTATCGCGAAATTTAAAGTTGTCGGAAACAAATTTCACATTTTAGTAGCTAAGAGTAAATTGATCTTAGAAATGTTGATTGAAAAATTTGGAAAATGTTTTAATTTGATATACAAGATATGCCAATATTCATCAATTGTTATCAGGTTTCTCATTAAAGATTTGCAAAAAGAAATTTAACTTGATTTCTATGACGCGAGTAGTATAGTATGTATCGGAACGGGACTATAGTTAAGTACTGTTTATTACTCAATCGACATGCAGCCAATCAGAGGCCTCCATTTGGTCACGTGACCCCCTCATTTGCATAATTACGTAATAGGCCACGCCCCCTCATTTGCATAATTACGTAATAGACCACGCCCCCTTGATCACCAGCCAATCAGGGGCCACCATTTGGTCACGTGACCCCCTCATTTGCATAATAGGCCACGCCCCCTTGATCACGTGACCCCCTCATTTGCATAGTAGACTACGCCCCTTTGATCACCAGCCAATCAGTGGCTTCCATTTGGTCACGTGACTCCCTCATTTGCATAATAATGGGTCACGTGACCCCCTCATTTGCATAATAGGACCACACCCCTTGGTCACGTGACCGGAAGCGCTCTTTATTTGGAAAATAGGCCACACCCCCTTGGTCACGTGACCTGACCCCCTCCCTCATTTGCATAATACAGACAATAGACAGACCACGCTTCCCTTTTGGTCACATGACTTGGACTAGCTAATGGGAGGCTTCTATAAGGGGGGAGGGGAGGGGAGGGGGGAGGGGGGCACTTTAAGATGCATGGGGAGGGGAGGGGGGGAGGGGGGCACTATTTATGGGGTGGGCGGGCACTTGGGGGGGAGGGGGGCTTTTGGAGTCTGCTCGGGAGAAAAAAAAAAAATTATCTGATCTCTAGGGAATCGCTTCCTCTCTACCCCCCTTTAGGGGGGTAGGGAGGAGGCGAGTCGGAGGTGACTGTAGAGGAGTTTTTCGGTGACTTGATGACTTTCAAACGACTGTACTGATAGTTGATGAATTTGACTTTTTGACTTGAATATTTCTTGCGACTTTGTGACTTGTAAGCGAAAGCGAAAGCAACTTTGCGGCCCGTAGCCCCTTAAATAAAGAGGTGACTTTGTAACCTCAGGGGGGAGATCCTTCTACACCCCCACGGAGTAGAAAGGATCTCAGTTGATTGACTGTACTTTGACTTGTTGTTGTAAACAAAAAAAAAAAAAAAAAAAAAAAAAAAATCAATGAATAGAACGACCCCCTCATTGCTAACAAAGGAACGCCTTTTGAATTACACAAATGACCCTCTTTTTGTAGAGGTTAGCGGTAACTCGACTTGAATTAGAGTATTAGGGAGAGCAAAACGCGACTACACACCGTCTTAGACTGTCGTCTTACGGACCGGATAACAATAACCCTAGTTACCTCGGTTACTGTTGCTCAAGAGACGGCGATGGAACTGAAAGAAGGTCTACCTATAACCACCACGCTAGTTTGAACGCGGCGGGTATGAGTCATCATGGGGCCCTTGACGGGTGGGTCCTCCCCATGCAGCCGTATGTCGAATTTAAGAAATGCCCATGTCACACGTCACTAAGGGAGAAAACGTTTTTTGAAAATATTTAGAACCCGAATTTGAGCATTCTGGTACATTTTTAAGGACCCAGACACTGCAAAGCCGAGTACCATCCAAGAAAAAAAAAAAATTTGGCGAAATGTTTAGGCTTGAAATGGCACTTTTCTGATGCACTCTTTGAACATTTTTTTTTCCTCATGTCACTATGGTCCATGGCACATGTGGGACTCAAGAAATGCCACATGTCCCATGTCACTTAGATGTCCGTGCCCGTGTCGTCGTATCGAATTTTAAGAAAATGCCCATGTCACCATATCGAATTTAGGGGTCTAGTGACATCAGCATGTCCGGCTATCCTCCACAAATTTAGCTCTAAAATGTTTACTTTTTTTTTGGGGCTGATTTTTCATCATTTTTAAAAAACAATAGGTTGTTTGAAATGTTTGCTGTTGTAAATAGAAACAAAAACAAAACAAAGCGCATGGTAAGATTATGTCACATTGCAAGTGGCGGGTCCGCTCGAGGCTTATTCAGCCTCTTCGTGGATCCGCGACTGCCAATGTGAATCATATACTAATCACCGGTGTTTACGGTATTATATACTAAGGTATGAGACGGGTCTTACAGAAAAGGTGTCTAAAGAGCCCTGTGACCTGATTGAAACGACGTCAGCGTCGTCTGCTCGTCAGTGCCCGGCTGTAGCCCGTAGGACATGTTATTCTGCTTTTCTGGATGTTTTGAAATATTTTGATTTAACTGTTAATACCTGATAACAAGCCTCTGAAGCAGATTTTTGATCGAGCACCTGTTCTCTACTCTTCCATCGATTAGCTGCTTCAGCAAAAAAAAAAAAATCGCGCGCGCGGTCTAGTCTATATGACGGAGTCGCTAAAGCTCTGTTTAGAGAGTGGAACTTGACCTTGAGTATAGACTCAGTACTAACTGAACGCCCCGCGGGGTCACCCCTCACGTGGGAATATGTACAAGCTCTGGTTCTTCACTTTACGGCTTGACTAAAACTGAGACGCGTCCATGATAAACTCTAGCCTTTTTTTTCCTTTACTAGGATCGAGAGAGAGATTTTAAATGGGGCGGTTATCTAAATAGCGTGGAACTAAAATCAGGCTGCGGCAGATAGTATCTCTGCGCACCTCAAGACTCAACGTAACTTTCACTCTCCAGCAGAAGTTTAGTTGTGACTAATGATGGGCGGCGACCGTCGTGCACCGGCGGACATTGGAGAGTGTTGGAGAGCTGAACCTTACAGACATATAAATCAATCGCTTTGGTGGAAATATCTCGCCATAGATTGGAACCAAATACTTATCTAATGGAATCGTTATCAGTTTTCAGTTTTCTTGCCGTACAAAATTTATTTCCCACTCTTCACGTGGTGATAGCTGAAGGTCGCTCGTCGTAGGTACGTGTGACCGGAACACCCTTTTTGTTTTTGGCGCGGGTTGACATCAGATTTGTACCGTACTGTCGCGATTAAGAGCTCTGAGGGAGGGCTTTTCAATTCGGTGAAGTTCTTACTCAGGAGCTATATACAAGCTAGACGCTGGCGCTTATTCAAAGTCGCGATTTTAGTGCTTGAGAAAAAACATTTGGAGGCTCTTATACTCCGGCGCTTATAAAAGACCGGCACGCTTTTCAACACTAGTTGCTTTATCGCAACCGTACGGTATGACTTCGGTGTCAAAAGATCCCAAACTCCAAATAAGGAAGTGAAACGACGTCGTCTGTCTACCTCGTGCGCGTCATAGCGTCGTCGAAAATAGTGTGACGTCAGCATCTCTCAGGCGGCTAGGAAGTCAGTTCGACAAAATGGCTCACGGAGTGAACTTCGTGGCCGTTTCTCGATCTATGATCGATGCGGCCGTGGAGAAGGAATTCGTAGCCGTGCAACAGAGAGAGGAGGCGGAGAGACAGAACTTCGTGGCCGTTTCTCGATCTATGATCGATGCGGCCGTGGAGAAGCAGTTCGTAGCCTCGCTACAGAGAGAGGAGAGACAGCGGACTGCTGCTGAAGCAGAGGGTGTGGTGGATGAGCTGATCGAGAACGTCGCTGATCAACTCATCCGCCGGTGCGTGGAGCAGGTCAAGCAGCAAGTCTGCATGGAGGAAGGCCTACCGCCCGCCGTGCTGGAGGAGCTGCTGAAGGACTGCCACGCGTTATGACCACGCCCTCCGCTTCAGCAGCAAGGTCCCTGCGACCCTCTCTCTACCAAACGGTCCTTTTAAGGACCAACCACTGATCGCAAAAGTTGAAAATCAATCTCAATATAATATACGCATCAGAAAAACCCCTAATACGCTATACACTGAAACCCTGTTGAGTAGGTAGATCGAGTTGGGCATTTTTTTTAGGAAGGGTAATCAGGTCATCGTGTGGAGATCATCAGGTGTGTGTGTGTGTGTGTGTGTGTGTGTGTGTGTGTGTGTGTGTGTGTGTGTTTCTGCCCATAACTGGGGACTCGAATTAGAAAAATCACCTTAGAACCGGGGACTTGAGACTTAACTGGGGACTTGACCGAGTCCCCACTTAATTGAGACCTGTTTTGGGAAGGAAATAGCTTTGTGATAACTAAAAATCGGTTTCGGCAAAAGTCCCCAGTTGCAATAAAAAATCCACCACTTTTCATACTCAGACACTGCCATACACCAAAGGATGCTGAGTACCCAGTTCCAGGTGGAATTCCCGATAGGAAATGACCTTGGAACCGGGGACTTTAACTTTAACCGGGGACTTGAGTCCCCACTTGATTGAGACATCACACACTGCCACACACAGAAGGCTGCCGAGTACCCGGTTCCAGGTCGAATTCCCGATGCTATGCCAGACATACAAGTAACCAACATGGCCGCTCACACGAGTGATATTATGTTTTTAGAAGTCCAGACAATGCAATCAGTAGTGTTGCAGAGCTCCCAAACCCGTCCCAAGGCATGGTCCCCAGTTGCCAGCACATATCCTGAGTCCCCAGTTCCCGGCATAAACATGTATAGGTGCGTGTACCGGGTGTGTGATGGCAAAACGGTTTGCTAGTTCAAGCCCCGTCCTCGCCAAAATTCAAGCAGGTAGCCCTCGGGACTAGCTTCGATTTGCACCCACTCCCGGGTCTCTGAGAGCCACGGTTCAGGAGATAAAATTTAACGCGTTCTAAGCGAATCAAGTTCGGGAAGAACTTTTGCCTCTTCCCGAAAATGTTCAAAATTAGATTTCTCAGCAACCGCTGGTCCGATTGACTTGATTTTCGAAGCGTTTGAAAGCTTGAGAGGAGCTCTTCTTTTCTATGCTGCCTCTGACATCAAGACACTCCATGCCCTAGTCATATCAACAGAGCCTGCCTTTGGGAATTTCATGGTCAAAGAGGCATTGGAATAATCATATGGGAATTTCCACTTTTTACCTAGCACAGCTAAATTGCCTTCCCTCTGCCCAACCCCCCCCCCCCCATACTATAGGCTGATAGAGGACATATTTGCAATTATATTCCATACTTGAAACATTGAATAAATGCAGGTCCCCACTTAATTGGGGTCATCCATGTGTGTGTGTATGCATTTGCCTGTGATAGTGCGTGTACCGGGTGTGTGATGGCAAAACGGTTTGCTAGTTCAAGCCCCGTCCTCGCCAAAATTCAAGCAGGTAGCCCTCGGGACTAGCTTCGATTTGCACCCACTCCCGGGTCTCTGAGAGCCACGGTTCAGGAGATAAAATTTAACGCGTTCTAAGCGAATCAAGTTCGGGAAGAACTTTTGCCTCTTCCCGAAAATGTTCAAAATTAGATTTCTCAGCAACCGCTGGTCCGATTGACTTGATTTTCGAAGCGTTTGAAAGCTTGAGAGGAGCTCTTCTTTTCTATGCTGCCTCTGACATCAAGACACTCCATGCCCTAGTCATATCAACAGAGCCTGCCTTTGGGAATTTCATGGTCAAAGAGGCATTGGAATAATCATATGGGAATTTCCACTTTTTACCTAGCACAGCTAAATTGCCTTCCCTCTGCCCAACCCCCCCCCCCCCCATACTATAGGCTGATAGAGGACATATTTGCAATTATATTCCATACTTGAAACATTGAATAAATGCAGGTCCCCACTTAATTGGGGTCATCCATGTGTGTGTGTATGCATTTGCCTGTGATAGTGCGTGTACCGGGTGTGTGATGGCAAAACGGTTTGCTAGTTCAAGCCCCGTCCTCGCCAAAATTCAAGCAGGTAGCCCTCGGGACTAGCTTCGATTTGCACCCACTCCCGGGTCTCTGAGAGCCACGGTTCAGGAGATAAAATTTAACGCGTTCTAAGCGAATCAAGTTCGGGAAGAACTTTTGCCTCTTCCCGAAAATGTTCAAAATTAGATTTCTCAGCAACCGCTGGTCCGATTGACTTGATTTTCGAAGCGTTTGAAAGCTTGAGAGGAGCTCTTCTTTTCTATGCTGCCTCTGACATCAAGACACTCCATGCCCTAGTCATATCAACAGAGCCTGCCTTTGGGAATTTCATGGTCAAAGAGGCATTGGAATAATCATATGGGAATTTCCACTTTTTACCTAGCACAGCTAAATTGCCTTCCCTCTGCCCAACCCCCCCCCCCCCATACTATAGGCTGATAGAGGACATATTTGCAATTATATTCCATACTTGAAACATTGAATAAATGCAGGTCCCCACTTAATTGGGGTCATCCATGTGTGTGTGTATGCATTTGCCTGTGATAGTGTGTGTGTTTCTGCCCATAACTGGGGACTCGAATTAGAAAAATCACCTTAGAACCGGGGACTTGAGACTTAACTGGGGACTTGACCGAGTCCCCACTTAATTGAGACCTGTTTTGGGAAGGAAATAGCTTTGTGATACCTAAAAATCGGTTTCGGCAAAAGTCCCCAGTTGCAATAAAAAATCCACCACTTTTCATACTCAGACACTGCCATACACCAAAGGATGCTGAGTACCCAGTTCCAGGTGGAATTCCCGATAGGAAATGACCTTGGAACCGGGGACTTTAACTTTAACCGGGGACTTGAGTCCCCACTTGATTGAGACATCACACACTGCCACACACAGAAGGCTGCCGAGTACCCGGTTCCAGGTCGAATTCCCGATGCTATGCCAGACATACAAGTAACCAACATGGCCGCTCACACGAGTGATATTATGTTTTTAGAAGTCCAGACAATGCAATCAGTAGTGTTGCAGAGCTCCCAAACCCGTCCCAAGGCATGGTCCCCAGTTGCCAGCACATATCCTGAGTCCCCAGTTCCCGGCATAAACATGTATAGGTGCGTGTACCGGGTGTGTGATGGCAAAACGGTTTGCTAGTTCAAGCCCCGTCCTCGCCAAAATTCAAGCAGGTAGCCCTCGGGACTAGCTTCGATTTGCACCCACTCCCGGGTCTCTGAGAGCCACGGTTCAGGAGATAAAATTTAACGCGTTCTAAGCGAATCAAGTTCGGGAAGAACTTTTGCCTCTTCCCGAAAATGTTCAAAATTAGATTTCTCAGCAACCGCTGGTCCGATTGACTTGATTTTCGAAGCGTTTGAAAGCTTGAGAGGAGCTCTTCTTTTCTATGCTGCCTCTGACATCAAGACACTCCATGCCCTAGTCATATCAACAGAGCCTGCCTTTGGGAATTTCATGGTCAAAGAGGCATTGGAATAATCATATGGGAATTTCCACTTTTTACCTAGCACAGCTAAATTGCCTTCCCTCTGCCCAACCCCCCCCCCCCCATACTATAGGCTGATAGAGGACATATTTGCAATTATATTCCATACTTGAAACATTGAATAAATGCAGGTCCCCACTTAATTGGGGTCATCCATGTGTGTGTGTATGCATTTGCCTGTGATAGTGTGTGTGTTTCTGCCCATAACTGGGGACTCGAATTAGAAAAATCACCTTAGAACCGGGGACTTGAGACTTAACTGGGGACTTGACCGAGTCCCCACTTAATTGAGACCTGTTTTGGGAAGGAAATAGCTTTGTGATAACTAAAAATCGGTTTCGGCAAAAGTCCCCAGTTGCAATAAAAAATCCACCACTTTTCATACTCAGACACTGCCATACACCAAAGGATGCTGAGTACCCAGTTCCAGGTGGAATTCCCGATAGGAAATGACCTTGGAACCGGGGACTTTAACTTTAACCGGGGACTTGAGTCCCCACTTGATTGAGACATCACACACTGCCACACACAGAAGGCTGCCGAGTACCCGGTTCCAGGTCGAATTCCCGATGCTATGCCAGACATACAAGTAACCAACATGGCCGCTCACACGAGTGATATTATGTTTTTAGAAGTCCAGACAATGCAATCAGTAGTGTTGCAGAGCTCCCAAACCCGTCCCAAGGCATGGTCCCCAGTTGCCAGCACATATCCTGAGTCCCCAGTTCCCGGCATAAACATGTATAGGTGCGTGTACCGGGTGTGTGATGGCAAAACGGTTTGCTAGTTCAAGCCCCGTCCTCGCCAAAATTCAAGCAGGTAGCCCTCGGGACTAGCTTCGATTTGCACCCACTCCCGGGTCTCTGAGAGCCACGGTTCAGGAGATAAAATTTAACGCGTTCTAAGCGAATCAAGTTCGGGAAGAACTTTTGCCTCTTCCCGAAAATGTTCAAAATTAGATTTCTCAGCAACCGCTGGTCCGATTGACTTGATTTTCGAAGCGTTTGAAAGCTTGAGAGGAGCTCTTCTTTTCTATGCTGCCTCTGACATCAAGACACTCCATGCCCTAGTCATATCAACAGAGCCTGCCTTTGGGAATTTCATGGTCAAAGAGGCATTGGAATAATCATATGGGAATTTCCACTTTTTACCTAGCACAGCTAAATTGCCTTCCCTCTGCCCAACCCCCCCCCCCCATACTATAGGCTGATAGAGGACATATTTGCAATTATATTCCATACTTGAAACATTGAATAAATGCAGGTCCCCACTTAATTGGGGTCATCCATGTGTGTGTGTATGCATTTGCCTGTGATAGTGCGTGTACCGGGTGTGTGATGGCAAAACGGTTTGCTAGTTCAAGCCCCGTCCTCGCCAAAATTCAAGCAGGTAGCCCTCGGGACTAGCTTCGATTTGCACCCACTCCCGGGTCTCTGAGAGCCACGGTTCAGGAGATAAAATTTAACGCGTTCTAAGCGAATCAAGTTCGGGAAGAACTTTTGCCTCTTCCCGAAAATGTTCAAAATTAGATTTCTCAGCAACCGCTGGTCCGATTGACTTGATTTTCGAAGCGTTTGAAAGCTTGAGAGGAGCTCTTCTTTTCTATGCTGCCTCTGACATCAAGACACTCCATGCCCTAGTCATATCAACAGAGCCTGCCTTTGGGAATTTCATGGTCAAAGAGGCATTGGAATAATCATATGGGAATTTCCACTTTTTACCTAGCACAGCTAAATTGCCTTCCCTCTGCCCAACCCCCCCCCCCCATACTATAGGCTGATAGAGGACATATTTGCAATTATATTCCATACTTGAAACATTGAATAAATGCAGGTCCCCACTTAATTGGGGTCATCCATGTGTGTGTGTATGCATTTGCCTGTGATAGTGCGTGTACCGGGTGTGTGATGGCAAAACGGTTTGCTAGTTCAAGCCCCGTCCTCGCCAAAATTCAAGCAGGTAGCCCTCGGGACTAGCTTCGATTTGCACCCACTCCCGGGTCTCTGAGAGCCACGGTTCAGGAGATAAAATTTAACGCGTTCTAAGCGAATCAAGTTCGGGAAGAACTTTTGCCTCTTCCCGAAAATGTTCAAAATTAGATTTCTCAGCAACCGCTGGTCCGATTGACTTGATTTTCGAAGCGTTTGAAAGCTTGAGAGGAGCTCTTCTTTTCTATGCTGCCTCTGACATCAAGACACTCCATGCCCTAGTCATATCAACAGAGCCTGCCTTTGGGAATTTCATGGTCAAAGAGGCATTGGAATAATCATATGGGAATTTCCACTTTTTACCTAGCACAGCTAAATTGCCTTCCCTCTGCCCAACCCCCCCCCCCCCCCATACTATAGGCTGATAGAGGACATATTTGCAATTATATTCCATACTTGAAACATTGAATAAATGCAGGTCCCCACTTAATTGGGGTCATCCATGTGTGTGTGTATGCATTTGCCTGTGATAGTGCGTGTACCGGGTGTGTGATGGCAAAACGGTTTGCTAGTTCAAGCCCCGTCCTCGCCAAAATTCAAGCAGGTAGCCCTCGGGACTAGCTTCGATTTGCACCCACTCCCGGGTCTCTGAGAGCCACGGTTCAGGAGATAAAATTTAACGCGTTCTAAGCGAATCAAGTTCGGGAAGAACTTTTGCCTCTTCCCG
The DNA here is from genome assembly GCA_947462335.1 of Harmothoe impar. Lineage (NCBI taxonomy): Eukaryota > Metazoa > Annelida > Polychaeta > Phyllodocida > Polynoidae > Harmothoe > Harmothoe impar. The sequence goes on from OX381705.1 coordinate 80,377,889, forward strand.
AAAATGTTCAAAATTAGATTTCTCAGCAACCGCTGGTCCGATTGACTTGATTTTCGAAGCGTTTGAAAGCTTGAGAGGAGCTCTTCTTTTCTATGCTGCCTCTGACATCAAGACACTCCATGCCCTAGTCATATCAACAGAGCCTGCCTTTGGGAATTTCATGGTCAAAGAGGCATTGGAATAATCATATGGGAATTTCCACTTTTTACCTAGCACAGCTAAATTGCCTTCCCTCTGCCCAACCCCCCCCCCCCCATACTATAGGCTGATAGAGGACATATTTGCAATTATATTCCATACTTGAAACATTGAATAAATGCAGGTCCCCACTTAATTGGGGTCATCCATGTGTGTGTGTATGCATTTGCCTGTGATAGTGCGTGTACCGGGTGTGTGATGGCAAAACGGTTTGCTAGTTCAAGCCCCGTCCTCGCCAAAATTCAAGCAGGTAGCCCTCGGGACTAGCTTCGATTTGCACCCACTCCCGGGTCTCTGAGAGCCACGGTTCAGGAGATAAAATTTAACGCGTTCTAAGCGAATCAAGTTCGGGAAGAACTTTTGCCTCTTCCCGAAAATGTTCAAAATTAGATTTCTCAGCAACCGCTGGTCCGATTGACTTGATTTTCGAAGCGTTTGAAAGCTTGAGAGGAGCTCTTCTTTTCTATGCTGCCTCTGACATCAAGACACTCCATGCCCTAGTCATATCAACAGAGCCTGCCTTTGGGAATTTCATGGTCAAAGAGGCATTGGAATAATCATATGGGAATTTCCACTTTTTACCTAGCACAGCTAAATTGCCTTCCCTCTGCCCAACCCCCCCCCCCCCATACTATAGGCTGATAGAGGACATATTTGCAATTATATTCCATACTTGAAACATTGAATAAATGCAGGTCCCCACTTAATTGGGGTCATCCATGTGTGTGTGTATGCATTTGCCTGTGATAGTGTGTGTGTTTCTGCCCATAACTGGGGACTCGAATTAGAAAAATCACCTTAGAACCGGGGACTTGAGACTTAACTGGGGACTTGACCGAGTCCCCACTTAATTGAGACCTGTTTTGGGAAGGAAATAGCTTTGTGATAACTAAAAATCGGTTTCGGCAAAAGTCCCCAGTTGCAATAAAAAATCCACCACTTTTCATACTCAGACACTGCCATACACCAAAGGATGCTGAGTACCCAGTTCCAGGTGGAATTCCCGATAGGAAATGACCTTGGAACCGGGGACTTTAACTTTAACCGGGGACTTGAGTCCCCACTTGATTGAGACATCACACACTGCCACACACAGAAGGCTGCCGAGTACCCGGTTCCAGGTCGAATTCCCGATGCTATGCCAGACATACAAGTAACCAACATGGCCGCTCACACGAGTGATATTATGTTTTTAGAAGTCCAGACAATGCAATCAGTAGTGTTGCAGAGCTCCCAAACCCGTCCCAAGGCATGGTCCCCAGTTGCCAGCACATATCCTGAGTCCCCAGTTCCCGGCATAAACATGTATAGGTGCGTGTACCGGGTGTGTGATGGCAAAACGGTTTGCTAGTTCAAGCCCCGTCCTCGCCAAAATTCAAGCAGGTAGCCCTCGGGACTAGCTTCGATTTGCACCCACTCCCGGGTCTCTGAGAGCCACGGTTCAGGAGATAAAATTTAACGCGTTCTAAGCGAATCAAGTTCGGGAAGAACTTTTGCCTCTTCCCGAAAATGTTCAAAATTAGATTTCTCAGCAACCGCTGGTCCGATTGACTTGATTTTCGAAGCGTTTGAAAGCTTGAGAGGAGCTCTTCTTTTCTATGCTGCCTCTGACATCAAGACACTCCATGCCCTAGTCATATCAACAGAGCCTGCCTTTGGGAATTTCATGGTCAAAGAGGCATTGGAATAATCATATGGGAATTTCCACTTTTTACCTAGCACAGCTAAATTGCCTTCCCTCTGCCCAACCCCCCCCCCCCCCATACTATAGGCTGATAGAGGACATATTTGCAATTATATTCCATACTTGAAACATTGAATAAATGCAGGTCCCCACTTAATTGGGGTCATCCATGTGTGTGTGTATGCATTTGCCTGTGATAGTGCGTGTACCGGGTGTGTGATGGCAAAACGGTTTGCTAGTTCAAGCCCCGTCCTCGCCAAAATTCAAGCAGGTAGCCCTCGGGACTAGCTTCGATTTGCACCCACTCCCGGGTCTCTGAGAGCCACGGTTCAGGAGATAAAATTTAACGCGTTCTAAGCGAATCAAGTTCGGGAAGAACTTTTGCCTCTTCCCGAAAATGTTCAAAATTAGATTTCTCAGCAACCGCTGGTCCGATTGACTTGATTTTCGAAGCGTTTGAAAGCTTGAGAGGAGCTCTTCTTTTCTATGCTGCCTCTGACATCAAGACACTCCATGCCCTAGTCATATCAACAGAGCCTGCCTTTGGGAATTTCATGGTCAAAGAGGCATTGGAATAATCATATGGGAATTTCCACTTTTTACCTAGCACAGCTAAATTGCCTTCCCTCTGCCCAACCCCCCCCCCCCATACTATAGGCTGATAGAGGACATATTTGCAATTATATTCCATACTTGAAACATTGAATAAATGCAGGTCCCCACTTAATTGGGGTCATCCATGTGTGTGTGTATGCATTTGCCTGTGATAGTGCGTGTACCGGGTGTGTGATGGCAAAACGGTTTGCTAGTTCAAGCCCCGTCCTCGCCAAAATTCAAGCAGGTAGCCCTCGGGACTAGCTTCGATTTGCACCCACTCCCGGGTCTCTGAGAGCCACGGTTCAGGAGATAAAATTTAACGCGTTCTAAGCGAATCAAGTTCGGGAAGAACTTTTGCCTCTTCCCGAAAATGTTCAAAATTAGATTTCTCAGCAACCGCTGGTCCGATTGACTTGATTTTCGAAGCGTTTGAAAGCTTGAGAGGAGCTCTTCTTTTCTATGCTGCCTCTGACATCAAGACACTCCATGCCCTAGTCATATCAACAGAGCCTGCCTTTGGGAATTTCATGGTCAAAGAGGCATTGGAATAATCATATGGGAATTTCCACTTTTTACCTAGCACAGCTAAATTGCCTTCCCTCTGCCCAACCCCCCCCCCCCATACTATAGGCTGATAGAGGACATATTTGCAATTATATTCCATACTTGAAACATTGAATAAATGCAGGTCCCCACTTAATTGGGGTCATCCATGTGTGTGTGTATGCATTTGCCTGTGATAGTGTGTGTGTTTCTGCCCATAACTGGGGACTCGAATTAGAAAAATCACCTTAGAACCGGGGACTTGAGACTTAACTGGGGACTTGACCGAGTCCCCACTTAATTGAGACCTGTTTTGGGAAGGAAATAGCTTTGTGATACCTAAAAATCGGTTTCGGCAAAAGTCCCCAGTTGCAATAAAAAATCCACCACTTTTCATACTCAGACACTGCCATACACCAAAGGATGCTGAGTACCCAGTTCCAGGTGGAATTCCCGATAGGAAATGACCTTGGAACCGGGGACTTTAACTTTAACCGGGGACTTGAGTCCCCACTTGATTGAGACATCACACACTGCCACACACAGAAGGCTGCCGAGTACCCGGTTCCAGGTCGAATTCCCGATGCTATGCCAGACATACAAGTAACCAACATGGCCGCTCACACGAGTGATATTATGTTTTTAGAAGTCCAGACAATGCAATCAGTAGTGTTGCAGAGCTCCCAAACCCGTCCCAAGGCATGGTCCCCAGTTGCCAGCACATATCCTGAGTCCCCAGTTCCCGGCATAAACATGTATAGGTGCGTGTACCGGGTGTGTGATGGCAAAACGGTTTGCTAGTTCAAGCCCCGTCCTCGCCAAAATTCAAGCAGGTAGCCCTCGGGACTAGCTTCGATTTGCACCCACTCCCGGGTCTCTGAGAGCCACGGTTCAGGAGATAAAATTTAACGCGTTCTAAGCGAATCAAGTTCGGGAAGAACTTTTGCCTCTTCCCGAAAATGTTCAAAATTAGATTTCTCAGCAACCGCTGGTCCGATTGACTTGATTTTCGAAGCGTTTGAAAGCTTGAGAGGAGCTCTTCTTTTCTATGCTGCCTCTGACATCAAGACACTCCATGCCCTAGTCATATCAACAGAGCCTGCCTTTGGGAATTTCATGGTCAAAGAGGCATTGGAATAATCATATGGGAATTTCCACTTTTTACCTAGCACAGCTAAATTGCCTTCCCTCTGCCCAACCCCCCCCCCCCCATACTATAGGCTGATAGAGGACATATTTGCAATTATATTCCATACTTGAAACATTGAATAAATGCAGGTCCCCACTTAATTGGGGTCATCCATGTGTGTGTGTATGCATTTGCCTGTGATAGTGTGTGTGTTTCTGCCCATAACTGGGGACTCGAATTAGAAAAATCACCTTAGAACCGGGGACTTGAGACTTAACTGGGGACTTGACCGAGTCCCCACTTAATTGAGACCTGTTTTGGGAAGGAAATAGCTTTGTGATACCTAAAAATCGGTTTCGGCAAAAGTCCCCAGTTGCAATAAAAAATCCACCACTTTTCATACTCAGACACTGCCATACACCAAAGGATGCTGAGTACCCAGTTCCAGGTGGAATTCCCGATAGGAAATGACCTTGGAACCGGGGACTTTAACTTTAACCGGGGACTTGAGTCCCCACTTGATTGAGACATCACACACTGCCACACACAGAAGGCTGCCGAGTACCCGGTTCCAGGTCGAATTCCCGATGCTATGCCAGACATACAAGTAACCAACATGGCCGCTCACACGAGTGATATTATGTTTTTAGAAGTCCAGACAATGCAATCAGTAGTGTTGCAGAGCTCCCAAACCCGTCCCAAGGCATGGTCCCCAGTTGCCAGCACATATCCTGAGTCCCCAGTTCCCGGCATAAACATGTATAGGTGCGTGTACCGGGTGTGTGATGGCAAAACGGTTTGCTAGTTCAAGCCCCGTCCTCGCCAAAATTCAAGCAGGTAGCCCTCGGGACTAGCTTCGATTTGCACCCACTCCCGGGTCTCTGAGAGCCACGGTTCAGGAGATAAAATTTAACGCGTTCTAAGCGAATCAAGTTCGGGAAGAACTTTTGCCTCTTCCCGAAAATGTTCAAAATTAGATTTCTCAGCAACCGCTGGTCCGATTGACTTGATTTTCGAAGCGTTTGAAAGCTTGAGAGGAGCTCTTCTTTTCTATGCTGCCTCTGACATCAAGACACTCCATGCCCTAGTCATATCAACAGAGCCTGCCTTTGGGAATTTCATGGTCAAAGAGGCATTGGAATAATCATATGGGAATTTCCACTTTTTACCTAGCACAGCTAAATTGCCTTCCCTCTGCCCAACCCCCCCCCCCCCCCATACTATAGGCTGATAGAGGACATATTTGCAATTATATTCCATACTTGAAACATTGAATAAATGCAGGTCCCCACTTAATTGGGGTCATCCATGTGTGTGTGTATGCATTTGCCTGTGATAGTGTGTGTGTTTCTGCCCATAACTGGGGACTCGAATTAGAAAAATCACCTTAGAACCGGGGACTTGAGACTTAACTGGGGACTTGACCGAGTCCCCACTTAATTGAGACCTGTTTTGGGAAGGAAATAGCTTTGTGATACCTAAAAATCGGTTTCGGCAAAAGTCCCCAGTTGCAATAAAAAATCCACCACTTTTCATACTCAGACACTGCCATACACCAAAGGATGCTGAGTACCCAGTTCCAGGTGGAATTCCCGATAGGAAATGACCTTGGAACCGGGGACTTTAACTTTAACCGGGGACTTGAGTCCCCACTTGATTGAGACATCACACACTGCCACACACAGAAGGCTGCCGAGTACCCGGTTCCAGGTCGAATTCCCGATGCTATGCCAGACATACAAGTAACCAACATGGCCGCTCACACGAGTGATATTATGTTTTTAGAAGTCCAGACAATGCAATCAGTAGTGTTGCAGAGCTCCCAAACCCGTCCCAAGGCATGGTCCCCAGTTGCCAGCACATATCCTGAGTCCCCAGTTCCCGGCATAAACATGTATAGGTGCGTGTACCGGGTGTGTGATGGCAAAACGGTTTGCTAGTTCAAGCCCCGTCCTCGCCAAAATTCAAGCAGGTAGCCCTCGGGACTAGCTTCGATTTGCACCCACTCCCGGGTCTCTGAGAGCCACGGTTCAGGAGATAAAATTTAACGCGTTCTAAGCGAATCAAGTTCGGGAAGAACTTTTGCCTCTTCCCGAAAATGTTCAAAATTAGATTTCTCAGCAACCGCTGGTCCGATTGACTTGATTTTCGAAGCGTTTGAAAGCTTGAGAGGAGCTCTTCTTTTCTATGCTGCCTCTGACATCAAGACACTCCATGCCCTAGTCATATCAACAGAGCCTGCCTTTGGGAATTTCATGGTCAAAGAGGCATTGGAATAATCATATGGGAATTTCCACTTTTTACCTAGCACAGCTAAATTGCCTTCCCTCTGCCCAACCCCCCCCCCCCCCCATACTATAGGCTGATAGAGGACATATTTGCAATTATATTCCATACTTGAAACATTGAATAAATGCAGGTCCCCACTTAATTGGGGTCATCCATGTGTGTGTGTATGCATTTGCCTGTGATAGTGTGTGTGTTTCTGCCCATAACTGGGGACTCGAATTAGAAAAATCACCTTAGAACCGGGGACTTGAGACTTAACTGGGGACTTGACCGAGTCCCCACTTAATTGAGACCTGTTTTGGGAAGGAAATAGCTTTGTGATACCTACAAATCGGTTTCGGCAAAAGTCCCCAGTTGCAATAAAAAATCCACCACTTTTCATACTCAGACACTGCCATACACCAAAGGATGCTGAGTACCCAGTTCCAGGTGGAATTCCCGATAGGAAATGACCTTGGAACCGGGGACTTTAACTTTAACCGGGGACTTGAGTCCCCACTTGATTGAGACATCACACACTGCCACACACAGAAGGCTGCCGAGTACCCGGTTCCAGGTCGAATTCCCGATGCTATGCCAGACATACAAGTAACCAACATGGCCGCTCACACGAGTGATATTATGTTTTTAGAAGTCCAGACAATGCAATCAGTAGTGTTGCAGAGCTCCCAAACCCGTCCCAAGGCATGGTCCCCAGTTGCCAGCACATATCCTGAGTCCCCAGTTCCCGGCATAAACATGTATAGGTGCGTGTACCGGGTGTGTGATGGCAAAACGGTTTGCTAGTTCAAGCCCCGTCCTCGCCAAAATTCAAGCAGGTAGCCCTCGGGACTAGCTTCGATTTGCACCCACTCCCGGGTCTCTGAGAGCCACGGTTCAGGAGATAAAATTTAACGCGTTCTAAGCGAATCAAGTTCGGGAAGAACTTTTGCCTCTTCCCGAAAATGTTCAAAATTAGATTTCTCAGCAACCGCTGGTCCGATTGACTTGATTTTCGAAGCGTTTGAAAGCTTGAGAGGAGCTCTTCTTTTCTATGCTGCCTCTGACATCAAGACACTCCATGCCCTAGTCATATCAACAGAGCCTGCCTTTGGGAATTTCATGGTCAAAGAGGCATTGGAATAATCATATGGGAATTTCCACTTTTTACCTAGCACAGCTAAATTGCCTTCCCTCTGCCCAACCCCCCCCCCCCCATACTATAGGCTGATAGAGGACATATTTGCAATTATATTCCATACTTGAAACATTGAATAAATGCAGGTCCCCACTTAATTGGGGTCATCCATGTGTGTGTGTATGCATTTGCCTGTGATAGTGCGTGTACCGGGTGTGTGATGGCAAAACGGTTTGCTAGTTCAAGCCCCGTCCTCGCCAAAATTCAAGCAGGTAGCCCTCGGGACTAGCTTCGATTTGCACCCACTCCCGGGTCTCTGAGAGCCACGGTTCAGGAGATAAAATTTAACGCGTTCTAAGCGAATCAAGTTCGGGAAGAACTTTTGCCTCTTCCCGAAAATGTTCAAAATTAGATTTCTCAGCAACCGCTGGTCCGATTGACTTGATTTTCGAAGCGTTTGAAAGCTTGAGAGGAGCTCTTCTTTTCTATGCTGCCTCTGACATCAAGACACTCCATGCCCTAGTCATATCAACAGAGCCTGCCTTTGGGAATTTCATGGTCAAAGAGGCATTGGAATAATCATATGGGAATTTCCACTTTTTACCTAGCACAGCTAAATTGCCTTCCCTCTGCCCAACCCCCCCCCCCCCATACTATAGGCTGATAGAGGACATATTTGCAATTATATTCCATACTTGAAACATTGAATAAATGCAGGTCCCCACTTAATTGGGGTCATCCATGTGTGTGTGTATGCATTTGCCTGTGATAGTGTGTGTGTGTGTGTGTGTGTGTGTGTGTGTGTGTGTGAATTTTATACAAATACAATTATTCATTCCTTTCAGCAAGAAAATTAGCTCAATGTAATCATATGATTTTAACTGCCCTACTTATCAGGGCCTTGACGACATCTGACCGCCCCCCTTTTCAAGATCTAAATGGAAATTCACCGCCACCGCTTTTCAGAGTACTGCAGCGCCATTACCTAATTCTTTTTGTATGTGAAAAAAAACCAAAAAAAACAGCACTGATAAGGGGTTTAATTAGACAGATATTGGTTTCTACACTATCAAAAAAATAAAACCCTCAGCGCTTTAATGCTAAAGGTGGCAATAGTGCTTTAATGCGCTACGCCCTTTGTCGATATGCCAGTGTATGCATGCATGCAGCCCTGGTGAGGAACTCTGAGTGCCGCATTCATGACTTATGACGACAACGGGCACTGCACATTAAAGCGCTATGCGACTATTAAAGGGTTAGATCCAGTCTTGCTACAGGCATCCAGAATGCTATACCCAGAGTTAGTGGTCTGGTCCAGACTGCTGTACACAGATTGTAGACGGGATGGCGGGTTGCTGCCAGACTATCCCTCTGGTACGATATGCGGCTGGCGCGGCCGAGCCTGTCTTATATGATGCTGAGTCTAACTATGTATTAGATACCCTACGAGTAACTGAGAGTATGTCAAAATAATCACGGCAAACTGACTGGCGTCTTCATAGGATCATAGGGTGGTTATTATTACATAACTCAGTAACCTTTGGTTATGTGTTAGATAGAGTACACTTGGACACGGTTATTCCATATACCCGCTGCCCCACAGGGTCAAGACGAGGTGATTTAAATAATAAGACCCAGACGGGTAAAATAGCCAAAGTCAACAATGACCTGTTGTTTTTTTTTGGTTTTTTTTTAGCCAATATGGACAAAGAGACACGGGGTGCTGTACACAGGTTGTGGACGGGCTGGTGGGTCACTGCCAGACTATCTCCCTGGTCCGATATGCAGCCGGCGTTGCCGAGCCTGTCTTATATGATGCTGAGTCTAACTATGTATTAGATACCCTACGAGTAACTGAGAGTATGTCAAAATAATCACGGCAAACTGACTGGCGCCTTCATAGGATCATAGGGTGGTTATTATTACATAACTCAGTAACCTTTGGTTATGTGTTAGATAGAGTACACTTGGACACGGTTATTCCATATACCCACTGCCCCACAGGGTCAAGACGAGGTGATTTAAATAATAAGACCCAGACGGGTAAAATAGCCAAAGTCAACAATGACCTGTTTTTGTTTTTTTTTTGTTTTTTTTTAGCCAATATGGACAAAGAGACACGAGGTGCTGTACACAGGTTGTGGACGGGCTGGTGGGTCACTGCCAGACTATCTCCCTGGTCCGATATGCAGCCTGCGTGGCCGAGACTGTCTTATATGATGCTGAGTCTAATTATGTATTAGATGTGCTACGAGTAACTGACAGTGTGTCAAAATAATCACGGCAAACTGACTGGCGACCTCATAGGTCAGTTATTATTACATAACTATTATCACATAACTCAGTAACCTTCGGTTATGTGTTAGATAGAGTGCACTTGGACACGTTTATTCCATGTACCCGCTGCCCCACAGGGTCAACACGAGGTGTTTAAATAATAAGACCCAGACGGGTAAAATAGCCAAGTCAACAATGTCCTGTTTTTTTAGCCAATATGGACAAAGAGAAACGGGGTGCTGTACACAGCTTGTGAACGGGGTGGCGGGTCGCTGCCAGACTATCCCCCTGGTCCGATATGCAGCCGCGGCGTGGCCGAGACTGCCTTATATGATGCTGAGTCTAATTATGTATTAGATGTGCTACGAGTAACTGAGAGTGTGTCAAAATAATCACGGCAAACTGACTGGCGACCTCATAGGTCAGTTATTATTACATAACTCAGTAACCTTCGGTTATGTGTCAGATAGAGTACACCTGGACATGGTTATTCCATATACCCACTACCCCACAGGGTCAAGACGAGGTGATTAAGTAATAAGATCCCAGACGGGGGGTAAAATAGCCAAGGCAACAATGTCCTGTTTTTAGCCAATATGGACAAAGAGACACAGGGGGTGCTGGGAGTTGGCGACAAGGGGCAAGACGGGCAAGACTACTTCTCAAAATAGTCAATGACAATGGCCAAGACCTAGTTCTTAAATTCGACAAGACCCATTGGTATCTCTTATATTCGACAAGTGTCACATGTGCCCCGTCTGTGGTCCTAATATAGATTTTCTGCACCGTGTGACAACGACCGATCAGCTACCAACCTATTTTTGGTTATTTTTCTATTCAGTTTTTGATCAGCGCACTTTATTATCGTGGGTTTTTTTTTAAATTTTTTAATCATAAATAATATGTAGACTTGGAAAAAAAAAGAGAGCTGACATGTCGCTGTTTTGTCACTAAACCCAAAGACCCACCCACCCCGTAGGAAGGGTAGACGTTTGTGAACGTTCCCTTAGGTCTCTATTCTTTATTTATTGTGTGGCCCCTAAAGAGGGGCCAACCAACTGACACTGTCAGTTGGTTAGTAGATGCTACTCAACATGGGCGTAATTAATTACACCTAGTGTTGAGAAACAACATGACTGAGCTCAATAGGCCCCCGTTGGATGGGGGCCCTTGTGGCACAACGAGTTGATTCGTTTTTCAGATTACCGACTCGGCGAGAGTTTCTGCCTATGTATCTTTTATAAAGCCTTAGATATGGTGTGGTATTTTTCATCTCGCTATAGTTTAGTTGGTATTCAAAGAAACTGCCTCATTTCTATCAGAAATACACAATATTGAATTGTTTTTATATTTTAATATATTCAGAAGCACACTTTGTTGCCTATATAACTCATTATGCGTTGAAATGTTCGCGAGCATCGTAGGAATGTACAAATCCCCTATTGTGGCGCCATCTGACGAAAGAGCAAGGAACTATACGTGACCTGAACCCCGTCCTCAGCGCGTTCGTTATTCGCATCTTTGACAGCGACTAAGAGACGCTCAAACTGTCTCTTATTTAGTTTGAACTTATCACAAATTTGTCTTTGATAGGTCGTAGATCGACTTCTGACTTTTTAGTTAGAATAAAAAAACAAGTGACGCCGCCACAGACCCGCGCATTAACGCGCTCCGCCGTCTTCAGAGGGCTGAGTCTATAGTACAGTAGATTCTACTGTGTACTTACACTAACAGTGCTACATATACATACCTGAGTCATAAGTGGGTTTTTTTTGTTGTTTTTTAGGGGAAAAAAAGTGATCTACTCACCCAAACCGCTATTAGTAGGTAACCTGTATGACCCATGCCGCAAACATCTGCCTCGTGACTGATAGTGTACCGGTGGTGAAGTGCTGTTGCAAGAACAATTGAGGCTCTTTATATAGCTGAGAGAGCGAATGGACTAATCTTGTTTTCACCTTGAGCCCCACCCTATTCCAGAGAGGGTATCAAAAATCGCATGTACACGTATATGGGCTTATAGCTGGTGAATAGATAAGGCGGGGCACCTGTGTATACTAAGACTCAAAGTTGAAAATCAATCTCAATATAATATACGCATCAGAAAAACCCCTAATACGCTATACACTGAAACCCTGTTGAGTAGGTAGATCGAGTTGGGCATTTTTTTTTAGGAAGGGTAATCAGGTCATCGTGTGGAGATCATCAGGTGTCTTGTGTGTGTGTGTGTGTGTGTGTGTGTGTGTGTGTGTGTGTGTGTGTGTGTGTGTGTGTGTGTGTGTGTGTGTGAATTTTATACAAATACAATTATTCATTCCTTTCAGCAAGAAAATTAGCTCAATGTAATCATATGATTTTAACTGCCCTACTTATCAGGGCCTTGACGACATCTGACCGCCCCCCTTTTCAAGATCTAAATGGAAATTCACCGCCACCGCTTTTCAGAGTACTGCAGCGCCATTACCTAATTCTTTTTGTATGTGAAAAAAAACCAAAAAAAACAGCACTGATAAGGGGTTTAATTAGACAGATATTGGTTTCTACACTATCAAAAAAATAAAACCCTCAGCGCTTTAATGCTAAAGGTGGCAATAGTGCTTTAATGCGCTACGCCCTTTGTCGATATGCCAGTGTATGCATGCATGCAGCCCTGGTGAGGAACTCTGAGTGCCGCATTCATGACTTATGACGACAACGGGCACTGCACATTAAAGCGCTATGCGACTATTAAAGGGTTAGATCCAGTCTTGCTACAGGCATCCAGAATGCTATACCCAGAGTTAGTGGTCTGGTCCAGACTGCTGTACACAGATTGTAGACGGGATGGCGGGTTGCTGCCAGACTATCCCTCTGGTACGATATGCGGCTGGCGCGGCCGAGCCTGTCTTATATGATGCTGAGTCTAACTATGTATTAGATACCCTACGAGTAACTGAGAGTATGTCAAAATAATCACGGCAAACTGACTGGCGTCTTCATAGGATCATAGGGTGGTTATTATTACATAACTCAGTAACCTTTGGTTATGTGTTAGATAGAGTACACTTGGACACGGTTATTCCATATACCCGCTGCCCCACAGGGTCAAGACGAGGTGATTTAAATAATAAGACCCAGACGGGTAAAATAGCCAAAGTCAACAATGACCTGTTGTTTTTTTTTGGTTTTTTTTTAGCCAATATGGACAAAGAGACACGGGGTGCTGTACACAGGTTGTGGACGGGCTGGTGGGTCACTGCCAGACTATCTCCCTGGTCCGATATGCAGCCGGCGTGGCCGAGCCTGTCTTATATGATGCTGAGTCTAACTATGTATTAGATACCCTACGAGTAACTGAGAGTATGTCAAAATAATCACGGCAAACTGACTGGCGCCTTCATAGGATCATAGGGTGGTTATTATTACATAACTCAGTAACCTTTGGTTATGTGTTAGATAGAGTACACTTGGACACGGTTATTCCATATACCCACTGCCCCACAGGGTCAAGACGAGGTGATTTAAATAATAAGACCCAGACGGGTAAAATAGCCAAAGTCAACAATGACCTGTTTTGTTTTTTTTTTGTTTTTTTTTAGCCAATATGGACAAAGAGACACGAGGTGCTGTACACAGGTTGTGGACGGGCTGGTGGGTCACTGCCAGACTATCTCCCTGGTCCGATATGCAGCCTGCGTGGCCGAGACTGTCTTATATGATGCTGAGTCTAATTATGTATTAGATGTGCTACGAGTAACTGAGAGTGTGTCAAAATAATCACGGCAAACTGACTGGCGACCTCATAGGTCAGTTATTATTACATAACTATTATCACATAACTCAGTAACCTTCGGTTATGTGTTAGATAGAGTGCACTTGGACACGTTTATTCCATGTACCCGCTGCCCCACAGGGTCAACACGAGGTGTTTAAATAATAAGACCCAGACGGGTAAAATAGCCAAGTCAACAATGTCCTGTTTTTTTAGCCAATATGGACAAAGAGAAACGGGGTGCTGTACACAGCTTGTGAACGGGGTGGCGGGTCGCTGCCAGACTATCCCCCTGGTCCGATATGCAGCCGCGGCGTGGCCGAGACTGCCTTATATGATGCTGAGTCTAATTATGTATTAGATGTGCTACGAGTAACTGAGAGTGTGTCAAAATAATCACGGCAAACTGACTGGCGACCTCATAGGTCAGTTATTATTACATAACTCAGTAACCTTCGGTTATGTGTCAGATAGAGTACACCTGGACATGGTTATTCCATATACCCACTACCCCACAGGGTCAAGACGAGGTGATTAAGTAATAAGATCCCAGACGGGGGGTAAAATAGCCAAGGCAACAATGTCCTGTTTTTAGCCAATATGGACAAAGAGACACAGGGGGTGCTGGGAGTTGGCGACAAGGGGCAAGACGGGCAAGACTACTTCTCAAAATAGTCAATGACAATGGCCAAGACCTAGTTCTTAAATTCGACAAGACCCATTGGTATCTCTTATATTCGACAAGTGTCACATGTGCCCCGTCTGTGGTCCTAATATAGATTTTCTGCACCGTGTGACAACGACCGATCAGCTACCAACCTATTTTTGGTTATTTTTCTATTCAGTTTTTGATCAGCGCACCTTATTATCGTGGGTTTTTTTTTAAATTTTTTAATCATAAATAATATGTAGACTTGGAAAAAAAAAGAGAGCTGACATGTCGCTGTTTTGTCACTAAACCCAAAGACCCACCCACCCCGTAGGAAGGGTAGACGTTTGTGAACGTTCCCTTAGGTCTCTATTCTTTATTTATTGTGTGGCCCCTAAAGAGGGGCCAACCAACTGACACTGTCAGTTGGTTAGTAGATGCTACTCAACATGGGCATAATTAATTACACCTAGTGTTGAGAAACAACATGACTGAGCTCAATAGGCCCCCGTTGGATGGGGGCCCTTGTGGCACAACGAGTTGATTCGTTTTTCAGATTACCGACTCGGCGAGAGTTTCTGCCTATGTATCTTTTATAAAGCCTTAGATATGGTGTGGTATTTTTCATCTCGCTATAGTTTAGTTGGTATTCAAAGAAACTGCCTCATTTCTATCAGAAATACACAATATTGAATTGTTTTTATATTTTAATATATTCAGAAGCACACTTTGTTGCCTATATAACTCATTATGCGTTGAAATGTTCGCGAGCATCGTAGGAATGTACAAATCCCCTATTGTGGCGCCATCTGACGAAAGAGCAAGGAACTATACGTGACCTGAACCCCGTCCTCAGCGCGTTCGTTATTCGCATCTTTGACAGCGACTAAGAGACGCTCAAACTGTCTCTTATTTAGTTTGAACTTATCACAAATTTGTCTTTGATAGGTCGTAGATCGACTTCTGACTTTTTAGTTAGAATAAAAAAACAAGTGACGCCGCCACAGACCCGCGCATTAACGCGCTCCGCCGTCTTCAGAGGGCTGAGTCTATAGTACAGTAGATTCTACTGTGTACTTACACTAACAGTGCTACATATACATACCTGAGTCATAAGTGGTTTTTTTTTGTTGTTTTTTAGGGGAAAAAAAGTGATCTACTCACCCAAACCGCTATTAGTAGGTAACCTGTATGACCCATGCCGCAAACATCTGCCTCGTGACTGATAGTGTACCGGTGGTGAAGTGCTGTTGCAAGAACAATTGAGGCTCTTTATATAGCTGAGAGAGCGAATGGACTAATCTTGTTTTCACCTTGAGCCCCACCCTATTCCAGAGAGGGTATCAAAAATCGCATGTACACGTATATGGGCTTATAGCTGGTGAATAGATAAGGCGGGGCACCTGTGTATACTAAGACTCAAAGTTGAAAATCAATCTCAATATAATATACGCATCAGAAAAACCCCTAATACGCTATACACTGAAACCCTGTTGAGTAGGTAGATCGAGTTGGGCATTTTTTTTTAGGAAGGGTAATCAGGTCATCGTGTGGAGATCATCAGGTGTCTTGTGTGTGTGTGTGTGTGTGTGTGTGTGTGTGTGTGTGTGTGTGTGTGTGTGTGTGTGTGTGTGTGTGTGTGTGTGTGTGTGTGTGAATTTTATACAAATACAATTATTCATTCCTTTCAGCAAGAAAATTAGCTCAATGTAATCATATGATTTTAACTGCCCTACTTATCAGGGCCTTGACGACATCTGACCGCCCCCCTTTTCAAGATCTAAATGGAAATTCACCGCCACCGCTTTTCAGAGTACTGCAGCGCCATTACCTAATTCTTTTTGTATGTGAAAAAAAACCAAAAAAAACAGCACTGATAAGGGGTTTAATTAGACAGATATTGGTTTCTACACTATCAAAAAAATAAAACCCTCAGCGCTTTAATGCTAAAGGTGGCAATAGTGCTTTAATGCGCTACGCCCTTTGTCGATATGCCAGTGTATGCATGCATGCAGCCCTGGTGAGGAACTCTGAGTGCCGCATTCATGACTTATGACGACAACGGGCACTGCACATTAAAGCGCTATGCGACTATTAAAGGGTTAGATCCAGTCTTGCTACAGGCATCCAGAATGCTATACCCAGAGTTAGTGGTCTGGTCCAGACTGCTGTACACAGATTGTAGACGGGATGGCGGGTTGCTGCCAGACTATCCCTCTGGTACGATATGCGGCTGGCGCGGCCGAGCCTGTCTTATATGATGCTGAGTCTAACTATGTATTAGATACCCTACGAGTAACTGAGAGTATGTCAAAATAATCACGGCAAACTGACTGGCGTCTTCATAGGATCATAGGGTGGTTATTATTACATAACTCAGTAACCTTTGGTTATGTGTTAGATAGAGTACACTTGGACACGGTTATTCCATATACCCGCTGCCCCACAGGGTCAAGACGAGGTGATTTAAATAATAAGACCCAGACGGGTAAAATAGCCAAAGTCAACAATGACCTGTTGTTTTTTTTTGGTTTTTTTTTAGCCAATATGGACAAAGAGACACGGGGTGCTGTACACAGGTTGTGGACGGGCTGGTGGGTCACTGCCAGACTATCTCCCTGGTCCGATATGCAGCCGGCGTGGCCGAGCCTGTCTTATATGATGCTGAGTCTAACTATGTATTAGATACCCTACGAGTAACTGAGAGTATGTCAAAATAATCACGGCAAACTGACTGGCGCCTTCATAGGATCATAGGGTGGTTATTATTACATAACTCAGTAACCTTTGGTTATGTGTTAGATAGAGTACACTTGGACACGGTTATTCCATATACCCACTGCCCCACAGGGTCAAGACGAGGTGATTTAAATAATAAGACCCAGACGGGTAAAATAGCCAAAGTCAACAATGACCTGTTTTGTTTTTTTTTAGTTTTTTTTTAGCCAATATGGACAAAGAGACACGAGGTGCTGTACACAGGTTGTGGACGGGCTGGTGGGTCACTGCCAGACTATCTCCCTGGTCCGATATGCAGCCTGCGTGGCCGAGACTGTCTTATATGATGCTGAGTCTAATTATGTATTAGATGTGCTACGAGTAACTGAGAGTGTGTCAAAATAATCACGGCAAACTGACTGGCGACCTCATAGGTCAGTTATTATTACATAACTATTATCACATAACTCAGTAACCTTCGGTTATGTGTTAGATAGAGTGCACTTGGACACGTTTATTCCATGTACCCGCTGCCCCACAGGGTCAACACGAGGTGTTTAAATAATAAGACCCAGACGGGTAAAATAGCCAAGTCAACAATGTCCTGTTTTTTTAGCCAATATGGACAAAGAGAAACGGGGTGCTGTACACAGCTTGTGAACGGGGTGGCGGGTCGCTGCCAGACTATCCCCCTGGTCCGATATGCAGCCGCGGCGTGGCCGAGACTGCCTTATATGATGCTGAGTCTAATTATGTATTAGATGTGCTACGAGTAACTGAGAGTGTGTCAAAATAATCACGGCAAACTGACTGGCGACCTCATAGGTCAGTTATTATTACATAACTCAGTAACCTTCGGTTATGTGTCAGATAGAGTACACCTGGACATGGTTATTCCATATACCCACTACCCCACAGGGTCAAGACGAGGTGATTAAGTAATAAGATCCCAGACGGGGGGTAAAATAGCCAAGGCAACAATGTCCTGTTTTTAGCCAATATGGACAAAGAGACACAGGGGGTGCTGGGAGTTGGCGACAAGGGGCAAGACGGGCAAGACTACTTCTCAAAATAGTCAATGACAATGGCCAAGACCTAGTTCTTAAATTCGACAAGACCCATTGGTATCTCTTATATTCGACAAGTGTCACATGTGCCCCGTCTGTGGTCCTAATATAGATTTTCTGCACCGTGTGACAACGACCGATCAGCTACCAACCTATTTTTGGTTATTTTTCTATTCAGTTTTTGATCAGCGCACTTTATTATCGTGGGTTTTTTTTTAAATTTTTTAATCATAAATAATATGTAGACTTGGAAAAAAAAAGAGAGCTGACATGTCGCTGTTTTGTCACTAAACCCAAAGACCCACCCACCCCGTAGGAAGGGTAGACGTTTGTGAACGTTCCCTTAGGTCTCTATTCTTTATTTATTGTGTGGCCCCTAAAGAGGGGCCAACCAACTGACACTGTCAGTTGGTTAGTAGATGCTACTCAACATGGGCATAATTAATTACACCTAGTGTTGAGAAACAACATGACTGAGCTCAATAGGCCCCCGTTGGATGGGGGCCCTTGTGGCACAACGAGTTGATTCGTTTTTCAGATTACCGACTCGGCGAGAGTTTCTGCCTATGTATCTTTTATAAAGCCTTAGATATGGTGTGGTATTTTTCATCTCGCTATAGTTTAGTTGGTATTCAAAGAAACTGCCTCATTTCTATCAGAAATACACAATATTGAATTGTTTTTATATTTTAATATATTCAGAAGCACACTTTGTTGCCTATATAACTCATTATGCGTTGAAATGTTCGCGAGCATCGTAGGAATGTACAAATCCCCTATTGTGGCGCCATCTGACGAAAGAGCAAGGAACTATACGTGACCTGAACCCCGTCCTCAGCGCGTTCGTTATTCGCATCTTTGACAGCGACTAAGAGACGCTCAAACTGTCTCTTATTTAGTTTGAACTTATCACAAATTTGTCTTTGATAGGTCGTAGATCGACTTCTGACTTTTTAGTTAGAATAAAAAAACAAGTGACGCCGCCACAGACCCGCGCATTAACGCGCTCCGCCGTCTTCAGAGGGCTGAGTCTATAGTACAGTAGATTCTACTGTGTACTTACACTAACAGTGCTACATATACATACCTGAGTCATAAGTGGTTTTTTTTTTTTGTTTTTTAGGGGAAAAAAAGTGATCTACTCACCCAAACCGCTATTAGTAGGTAACCTGTATGACCCATGCCGCAAACATCTGCCTCGTGACTGATAGTGTACCGGTGGTGAAGTGCTGTTGCAAGAACAATTGAGGCTCTTTATATAGCTGAGAGAGCGAATGGACTAATCTTGTTTTCACCTTGAGCCCCACCCTATTCCAGAGAGGGTATCAAAAATCGCATGTACACGTATATGGGCTTATAGCTGGTGAATAGATAAGGCGGGGCACCTGTGTATACTAAGACTCCAGGGGGCGTTTTAACGACAGGTGTGACGCGCCAGCCCGTGGAGGGAGCTTTTTTGTTTTTCACTTAGAGAGCGTATACAAAGCCTACAGGGGGTGATTAACGCCAGGTGTGACACGCCAGCCAGTAGCCGGATCACCTCATCTTCTAAGCTTTTGTTTTCACCTAGAGAGGGGATCGAGAGTGTATACAAAAAAACTACAGGGATGTTTAACGCGGCCAGCTGCCTACATGCTATAGCCTAAGCCTGTTTTCAGCTAGAGAGGGATCTACATCACCTAAGCCCTTTCCACCCTTAAATCGATCTGATAATTACCATAAAGAAGAGTAATGCGCGTTACATGTATATGGGCTTATAGCTGAGTAAGAGCTTAAGATGCTAGTCAACTGTGTATGCAAAAAAAAAACTACAGGGGGTGTCTAAAGTCGATTGTCATGCGCCAGCGGGCGGACAGAAGTCTGCCACTCTAGCTGTGACTACAAGCGCGTGCGTGTGGTAGACAGCTTAAATCAAACACGAGTTAAGCTCCTTATAGCTTCCTACTGTCTGCGGATTCGAGTCTTTTGTTTTTTTCATGTATTTCCTCGGAGGGTCGAACAGGATTAAAGATGTAACGAACCCGCGCCTACACAGGTAGACAGCCGGTCGCCTTCCTAGTGAGAGTTTTCCTCCTGAGTTAAGAAGCTTATCTCGGAGCCTAGTACATAAGCGAGAGTGAAACATGAGTCCCACACACTTCTTCAACCACCTTCAGCATGGCGTCATCAGGAATCACTCTACGTTCTACCGAATGTGAGCAATCCCAACACTACTACAGAGCCGCGACAACACCACATGAGGAGACGGCCATGTTTACTGATGAGTCAACAAGTAGCAAGGTGGAGGTTGGTTTTTATCAAGATTCGTACGGGTGGCTGGAAAGTGTGAGGGCTACTTCTGCAGCTAATGCTGCTGCTCGTGCAAAACGTGAAGCTACAAGTAGCAAGGTGGAGGTTGGTTTTTATCAAGATTCGTACGGGTGGCTGGAAAGTGTGAGGGCTACTTCTGCAGCTAATGCTGCTGCTCGTGCAAAACGTGAAGCTCGTATCGCTGTTCGTGCTACACATGCTGCATACGAAGTTGCCAATGCTGCTAACAACGTTGCTGTTACTCTCGCCGCTGCTGCTCGTGCTGCTAATCTTTTTGCTACTGTTTCCGCTCTTGCTACCGATGCTGCTGCTACTGATGCTGCAACGTCTGCTAAAAGTGTCGCTGTTGCGGCTGCTGCTAGGGCTAATGCTATTAATGCTTGTACAGCTGCTAAAAAAATAGCCTGTTTTGCTTATGCTAGTCGCAGTGTCGCTGTTACGGCTATGACTGATGCCCATGATGCTAAGTTACGGGCTTTTGCTTTTGCTGAAGATGCTGTTGATGCTCAAGATGTTGCTGCTGCTGCTGCTACTGCTGCTGATGAGGCTGCTGCTGCCGCTGCTGCTGCTGCTGAAGATGCTGCTGCTGCTGCGGCTGATGCTCTAGACACCTATGACGCTGCTGCTCTAGACACCTATGACGCTGCTGCTGCTGAAGATACTGCTGCCGCTGCTGCTACTGCTGCTGCTGAAGATGCTGCTGCCGCTGCTCTAGACGCCTATGACGCGGCTGCTGCTGCTTTTGCTGAAGATACTGTTGATGCTGCTGCTGCTACTGCTGCTGCCGCTGCTGCTACTGCTGCTGCCACTGCTCTAGACACCTATGACGCTCCTGCTACTCCTGCTCTAGACACCTATGATGCTGCTGCTGCTGCTGCTGCCACTGCTCTAGACACCTATGACGCTCCTGCTACTCCTGCTCTAGACACCTATGATGCTGCTGCTGCTGCTGCTGCTGCTGAAGATGCTGCTGCTGCTGCTGCACTAGTCATCTATGACGTGGCTACTGCTCTAGACACTTATGACGCGGCTGCTGCTGCTGCTGCTGCTGAAGATGCTGCTGCTGCTGCTGCTCTAGACACCTATGACTGAAAACATAGTAGGCGTTATTTACAAACACTGCTGTTACCTATGCCTAAACTTAGTAGGTCTTATTTACAAACAAGAGAGCCACGTAGTGTTGTTTACAAACAAAGAGAGCCACGTGGTGTTGTTTACAAACAAAGATAGTCACGTGATGTTGTTGGGGTCTATCATGTCAATGAAGGGGTCACGTGATCAAGGGGGCGCGGCCTATTATGCAAATGAGGGGGTCACGTGACCAAATGGCGACCTCTGATTGGCTGGTGATCAAGAGGGCGTGGCTTATTATGCAAATGAAAGGGTCACGTGATCAAGGGGGCGTGGCCTATTATGCAAATGAGGGGGTCACGTGACCAAATGGTGGCCTCTGATTGGCTGGTGATCAAGGGGGTGTAGCCTATTACGTAATTATGCAAATGAGGGGGCGTGGCCTATTACGTAATTATGCAAATGAGGGGGTCACGTGACCAAATGGAGGCCTCTGATTGGCTGCAGGTCGATTGAGTAATAAACAGTACTTAACTATAGTCCCGTTCCGATACATACTATACTACTGACGCGCGCGGTGATGAGAAACCAGGTTTTCTTTTTCAGTGGCCTGAAATAGATTGGACCGACTATATGTCATAGCCCTATCAGATTTACAATAATGAGATTTTGAAATCATGGACAAAATGCAGACTACTTACTTCAGCATTGTACTTGGGGTACTCGTTTGGTTTCACCTTAACACATGGGGTGAAGGGTTCACCAGCCCAGGTAGTCTCAGACTTTATGACGGTCAGATGCAAGTGTGCATATAGGAACATAAGAATGAGAACAAACGGGTCCATGGCAATATCAAAACATGAAGCATAGTTATAAGTCTCAATGGGGTACTGGTCAGTCTTGTAATCTCGATATATAACGTTCGGTGTATGTGTTGAATGTTGAAGCTCTCTCTTGTTATTGTGCTCCGTCTTTAGGCCGGACTCCACTACAGCGACACTGATAGCTTCAAAGCGTGGCGTTCTTTCCATCCTTTGTTCTAAAAAACATCGCTTCATTTCACATCAGTGTCGCCCTGAATGTCGTAAGTAACAGGGCGACACTCAGGGCGACACTCAGGTGAAGTGAAGCAAAATGAAGCGATGTGCAAAACAAAACATAGAAAAAGATCGCAACGTTTCGGAGACACCAATGTCACCCTAGTAGAGCCAAGCCTTTAGGGCCAATCTGGTTATAAACTAAGCCCTGACGTCTGACATATCCTCCCATATATACATTATGAAAAGGGCAATAAAGGCTTACCATAGCCAGGCTGACATAGGTTGACTGTCCTGGTGGAAAGGAGAGTCCCCTTTCTTTGGGGAAGGCCCTTGTGCCTTTAGGATGAATGTCCACTTTTATACCAAATCCATCAGTTAGAAGGTCCAGGTACTCATCCTTCTCAATGAACAAAAGCAGCTCTAGCCCTGGAAGGAGATTATATGAATTATTGCATGTGTAGAAATCATTTTACCCGGAAAAGGAGACTTTTATATATATATATGTGTGTGTATATATATATATATATATATATATATATATATATATATATATATATATAGATAAGTCGTGATATGATATGATTGTTTTACGTGAGGAAAGCCCATTGGTTTTATCGAGGCAAATGGGTGCATCACATTAGCTGATCAATATTCTTTAAAAACACATTTTTCGAATATTGCATGAAGACACAATAGGCCTATATCATATGAAAAGCCCAGTGACCATGATTAAATTAATTTTCTGTTTTACACATGAATTATCTAAATCAGCCATATAATCAGCCAAAGTATAATGTTATTATGACATACCATGGTTGGAGCCTGTTTTAGTAACCAACAGTTTACCAGTATTGTTGCTGTTGTAGGCATTGAACGAGAAGCACTTCCCATAGTGGGGAACCCACACATCCTCCATGTACCTGTATCACATTATCAAGGAATAATACAGCAAAATAACTCACATCGTACTTACATTTAGAATAAATCCTGCACTCTTCTGGAGGAGTACACTTGTAGTATTGATGGGAGAGCAAATGAGTTGTATAGCTTTGGGCAATACCGTCTTGATTTCATGCCTTTCGGTTCCTAGAATTTGCTGAATATTATAGGCTTGTCATCCCCCCCCCCCCCGTCAGGTTGAATCAGACAAGACGTCGTGAGTAATTCTGGCGAGCTTTATCTCTCAATAAACCAGCAATATGAATAATACGTAAGAAAGAATCTTTTACAAATGCTTACATTTCAGGGCACATATGTTCCTCATATACACAGTTAAGGATAGTATGGCCTCTCTGGTGTCCAATTCTATCTCGTGCTTCTCTGCAATATAGATAATATGATGTTCTATTTAGCCTATTGTGAAAACGTGCATTGAAAGATAGAATGCCACTATTCGCCGTGTTAATTTACTATCATATTTCAAGTGTAGACTAAGCATTATTGATTGCTTTATCACTTATCTACCACCGCACTACCAGGTATTCTATCTTAATATCATGGGGAGAGTCGCGGAGAAGATCACAGCTGGGCCGATGTTCAGCTTTATGTTCACCCCAGGTACACTCCGCCATCTCATTAGTAGTCTACCTCAGGTGAACAAGGAATTGGCCAATCACAGAACAGCCTCCTGTCCCCACAAGCAGATGGTGTTATCCAGCAGCTGCACATCCACACCCTACTGTACCCCAGGTACACAGCAACACTGTACTGTACCCCAGGTACACAGCTACTCCCCAGGGCCTACTACATGTGTTTTTTCCCCATCTAGAGAACTGATGCAATTAGTCCCAGAGCCCAGGCACTTTTAATTTTGTTTTTGTGACCAAAAGGCTTGAGGGAAGGTTCTTATGTAGAATTTTCTGCCGAATTCAAAAATCCATTTCTTACAAAAATCCGGTGGTGCGTTTATCCAATATGGCCGCCCAAAGTGACGCCCATCATCTTTTTCAGAAATGACGTTTTTCACCCTTTTGACTTTATGTTTCTGCCTACTGAAGCTATCTATACCTATTTTCTTACTGGTCAGTAACCTGATTCACTTATTTCTACATTCATCAGACCAATACATTCAAGATTTTCAAGATGGCGGCCATTAAAACAGCAATTTTTGATGGTTTAGACTGATTTACAGGAGGCGGAATTCTGAAATTTTACCATATGAGGTATGGAATGTTTCAGGGTAACACACATACCAAAATTGGCATATGAGCTATACTGATCATGATTGGGGTGAATGGGATGTACACAATAGCGTTTCTCAGAAATGGGGCTGATCAAAGGCGGCCATTACACACATTCACAACTTTGGTCATATCTAAATAAATAATGATGATATACTGTCATCTAAGGTGCCTAAACCCCCATTTTCAGGGTCTAGTGACACTATGGGAGCATCAAATTTCCTTTCCCATACACATTTTTTAACCTGATGGTGGCTAAGATAATGGTGGCTTTATTTATGTCCTCTTTGTCATATTTTCAATGTAGCAAGACTTTCAATGAAAAGTTATCAGATTTTGTAAGGCACATATATGACAACTGGCCATGGTGAATGCAGCATTAAACTCTGGTTAGCTTTTTCCTGTATCTCTTTCTATATATTACATTCCACCTGTGTGTTTGGCCTATTGTTCCTACTGTAGTGAGTTGCAGTACTGCTTCCTATAGAACCCGGATAAGTTCAGCAAGCTATTTCTGTCACTGTAGCTGAGCTACACTCCTACCTGACCAGCCGGTATTTATCAACATAATTTGGGTTCAGTCTGCAGGCTGTGGAGTGCGACCCGTCATACTTCTCATCCAGCTGTGACTGACACCGGCTTCCCAAGATTCTTCAGGTCTCAAGTGTTTACGAGTTAGGTAGCAGAGTTGCATAACCTTCGGTATATAAACCCTTGTGCCCCTTGACTCCGGGAAGCAGTCTTGCTGTGCCTTCCTGCCCACTTGGTTGTTCTGCAGCAGAGATTCCTAGAACTCTGCTGCACCTTTAGGCCATTTCCATTTGCTGCTAAAATCCTGGTTGCCCCTGGGTCCCTCTCCCTTCTTCCCTCCGGGATTCAGTGGAGATTGACACACGGGTACTGAACCACTAGCTATACTTCCTCTGAATCCCAATAAATCTCACTAGAAGTGGGATTTTGAATGGGAAAAATGATCATAACCTCCTCATATACTTGACCTAGTTCATATAACCTCCTCCCATACTAGTTAGTTCTCTTAACTTCCTCCCAAACTAGTATCCTAAGCCTCCTTCTTGACTAGTCCCATTACCTCCTCTTGCAAAAGTCCCCATAACCCTCCTCCTCCTCGGGGTAGAGGGAGTAGAATATGGGATAAAACCTAAAGTAGTGTAGCTGCCGGCTATTGAGGATATCTGTCAGCTATAGAAAACTCCAGATTAGAAAAATAAGTTGTATGATAATACACTTTTATTACTGTTGCCACATAAAATAGCTCGTGAATCATACAGGAATAAATGAATGGAATATGCTTCAACTCAAATGATGTCTAATGTTACAGGAGTGATACGCTCACGGTCTTATCTCAAATCTCTATTCCCCGCATTTCTCGTACACTGGTAGAACCCCCGCACAGCTAGACTCCTCAGAGGGAGTATAGCTAGTGGTTCGGTACCCGTGTGTCAATCTCCACTGAATCCTGGAGGGAAAAAGGGAGAGGGACCCAGGGGCAACCAGGATTCAAGCAGCAAATGGAAATGGCCTAAAGGTGCAGCAGAGTTCTAGGAATCTCTGCTGCAGAACAACCAAGCTGGCAGGAAGGCACAGCAAGACTGCTTCCCGGAGTCAAGGGGCACAAGGGTTTATATACCGAAGGTTATGCAACTCTGCTACCTAACTCGTAAACACTTGAGACCCGAAGAATCTTGGGAAGCCGGTGTCAGTCACAGCTGGACGAGAAGTATGACGGGTCATACTCCACAGCCTGCAGACTGAACCCAAATTATGTTGTTACATATTGGTTGGTCAGGTAGGAGTGTAGCCCAGCTACAGTGACAGAAATAGCCAGCTGAACTTATCCGGGTTCTATAGGAAGCAGTACTGCAACTCACCACAGTAGGAACAATAGGCCAAACACACAGGTGGAATGTAATATATAGAAAGAGATACAGGAAAAAGCTAACCAGAGTTTAATGCTGCATTCACACTGGCCTAGGTGGCCAGTTGTCATATATGTGCCTTACAAAATCTGATAATGTTTCATTGAAAGTCTTGCTACATTGAGATCATAACCACTATGAGTGGATAGATAAGTAGACCATTGAACACCTATAGGCCATGGTAAATGCCAACGTGCCATTGCTCTATCCTTCTTAGGCTAGTGAAAAAGTCCTATTTGATACACATAATCTGTGATAAAGGTGGCTATTACAGATGAGGCACCTCTCTAATAGGAGGAATCTCTCTAATAGGAAACAATCTGATAAATTGAAGTCATCAATAGGCATATAAGTACTGATTAGAGGCATAGGAAGCAAATCTCCATTGGGTGGCACAGGGGGGCCCGCTCAAACAAGCGTTAAAGGGGCATTCTCACCACGCGCACTTAACCACATAGTAAACTAGAACAGTACTAGAATCTTGAATGGGATACGCTCGGTGATTATGGGCATTCTCACCACACGCACTTAACCACATAGTAAACTAGAACAGTACTAGAATCTTGAATGGGATACGCTCGGTGATTATGCCACTTTAAGCATCAGATATCATGTTTGTTTGGCAAACATACACTTGTACTAGAATTGAATCAAAAGGTAGTTATGAGCCCCTTTTAGTTCTGATTAGGACCCGAAACCCCTCTACCCCTATATTTCCCCAATGGAATAGGTAAGAAATTTGAGTGTTAATTCTAGCACACAAAACCCAATGAGTAGCTAAGTTTTGGTAATTGTGTGTATCATATGATAGGGTCTTGGCAAATCTTTTTGGGGGGCCCAAATGGATTCAGGCCCTCCTTCTGTGATTGGGCACCCTGACCTCCTGACCCCCCTGCCCCCCCTTTGCTGATAGTAGGCAAAATATGACAAAGAGGACATAAATAAAGCCACCATTATCTTCCAATACCCTGGAAATATGGATGTAGGCACTTCAAACTACTGTTTATTGTCATTATTTGTATAGATATAGCAAGAATTGTGATTTTCAGTAATGGCTACCCTGAAAAGGTTAAAAAATGTGTATGGGAAAGGAAATTTGATGCTCCCATAGTGTTACTAGACCCTGAAAATGGGGGTTTAGGCACCTTAGATGACAGTATATCATCATTATTTATTAAGATATGACCAAAGTTGTGAATGTGTGTAATGGCCGCCTTTGATCAGCCCCATTTCTGAGAAAAGCTATTGTGTACATGCCATTCACCCCAATCATGATCAGTATAGCTCATATGCCAATTTTGGTATGTGTGTTACCCTGAAACATTCCATACCTCATATGGTAAAATTTCAGAATTCCACCTCCTGTAAATCAGTCTAAACCATCAAAAATTGCTGTTTTAATGGCCGCCATCTTGAAAATCTTGAATGTATTGGTCTGATGAATGTAGAAATAAGTGAATTAGGTTACTGACCAGTAAGAAAATAGGTATAGATAGCTTCAGTAGGCAGAAACATGAAGTCAAAAGGGTGAAAAACGTCATTTCTGAAAAAGATGATGGGCGTCACTTTGGGAGGCCATATTGGATAAACGCACCACCGGATTTTTGTAAGAAATGGATTTTTGAATTGGGCAGAAAATTCTACATAAGAACCTGCCCTCAAACCTTTTGGTCACAAAAACAAAATTAAAAGTGCCTGGGCTCTGGGACTATAAATTGGAGGGGATGCTAGTGTGACATGTGCTACCACTGTGTACCTGAGGTACAGTATCTAGACAACCACACTGTACCTGGGGTACAGTAGCTGGGCAACCACCGTGTACCTGGGGTACAGTAGGAGACCACTGTGTACCTGAGGTACAGTAGCTAGGATGCCCTGCGTGTTGCAGCTGGGCTGATGTTCAGCTTTATTTTCACCCCAGGTACACTCTGCCATCTCATTAGTTGTCTACCTCAGGTGAACAAGGAATTGACCAATCACAGGATAGCCTCCTGCCCCGCACCAACAGACAGTGTTAACCAGCAGCTGCACATCCACACCCTATACTGTACCCCAGATACACAGCCACACTGTAGGCCTACTGTACCACAGGTACACAGGCACCCCCCTGGGCCTACTACATGTTTTTTTTCTCCATCTAGAGATGCAATTGGAGGAAATGCTAGTATGACATGTGCAACCACTGTGTACCTGAGGTGCAGTATCTAGGCAACCACACAACCTGGGGTACAGTAGCTAGGCAACCACTGTGTACCTAGGGTACAGTAGATGACCACTGTGAACCTGGGGTACAGAATGGATACTTGAGTTGTGGTCTCTCTAACTTAGTGTAATCACTCAATGAGGCCCACTAGTAGTCTACTCTACCTCAGGTACACAGTGATCATCCTATATGTTTACCTGAGGTACACTTTCTCACCCTACTGTACCTTAGGTACACATCCCTACTGTACCCCAGGTACACATCCACACCCCTAGGGCTCATACTACACATGTGTTTTCTCTTCTAGAAATCTAATTGCAAGGAATGCTCTAGTATGATAATTATGCTGTATACCTGGGGTACAGAAGGACGTGTACCTGGGGCACAGAAGGATGGTCAATGTGTACCTGGGGTACAGAAGCCTACTGTGGCAGCAGCAGGCCGCCTGCTTATAAGCTGGCGGCTGTGATTGGCCGATTCCTTGTGTACCTGAGGTGGACTACTAATGAGCAGGGCAGAGTGTACCTGGGATGAACATAAAGCTGAACATCGGCCCAGCTGTGAGAAGATCGCATGACATCCAATAAGTTCTTTACTTAAATTACGGCCACATGTAGTTTCTCCTACAATATTCATTTTTGACGAATGGACTGGTACTTACAAAGAGTATTTTGCCAATTGCTTTTGGAAATTATTATCATTGCTGCTTTTGGTAGAAAATGATGTGGTAGGTTTGTAGACGCTCCCACATTTTGGTCCTTTAGTATAATAAGGTGCGGCCGTAGACGCAAAATCGTGTGCAGGGCCTGGGGAGGTAGAAAGAACCTCGATGGGATTCCTTCCTGGAGGCGATGTCAGCCCAGTGAACAGGTTGTTATAGAACCCAGGTGTCGTCGGAGCCTGGTCAATGGAATTGAGTAGGAAAATCTTGTAAATCTCATGTGATTTGCTTGTGTGCCATTAAATTGGGACTTGATTGAAAAGGTGAAAAAGATTACTAAAACAATTTTTGTTACATCTAGCCTAATTAGTACATGTAATTAGAAAATGTATCTATGCTATTATTGTGACTCACCATTTATAATACAAGACAACCATGCACAAGTTGACCAAATAAAGTCTAGAAATTTCAGAAACATAATGTCTGTAATCATACCATATACGGTCCTGATGTGACATTGTTTCCATTAATATATCTAGGTGGTGATACCCCTGCAGATGATGTTGTTGATGTTGTTGATGTTGTTGATGTTGCTGATGATGTTGCACCTGCTTCTGTTGCTACTACTCCCGCTGTTGTTGTCCCTCCTGTGTCTTTTTTCGCCGTTGTTGATGCTGCTACCGCTGCTGCTGTTGTTACCGATTCCTGAAGATCTCTCTTTTGTCTCTTTCTGCCTTTCCTGTTATCTATTTCACCCTGGGCTGTGTCATGAAGGTTTGAGTAAAGGTACTCCTCGAAGGCTCCTTCAGACACCTTTATAACAAAATGCAATCTTTAGCTAGGTAAAGCTCTCTGATACAGGGGCGGGGGATAGATGATTGATCTTAAGGTGGGTCGCGGCCATTGCAGAATGGACTACTGTGCATCTTTCTGTCAGAATAATGCCATTTTTGGTGAGCATATGCTCGGGACAATTTTATATAGTCAAGAAAAAATGTGGATGATTTTGAGCAAAATTTAGCATTTTAGAGCACTTTATATATTTTTTCGTCCGTTTTTCCATTACTTTTTTTTTATTTCAAAGGGCCAAAATCCTTAAATTATGCATGGCCCCCATATCAAAATTATTTTTATTCGTAGGCAATTGATCTGAGCAATTTATTGAGAAAGTTTAAGAAAAATCTGAACATCTTTACTACTATTTTTCTTTGCTTATGTAAAGAAATAATGAAAATGTATTCCTACTTTTCTCCGAAAGAAATCTTTACCCAGAATGCAAAGTGATAAAACCCCTAAACTATTTTAAGAATAAAGGTATATATCTTTTTGTTTATTGTGTGATGTTTCAGATCTCTGTGGTTATCGGTTGATAGAAAATAGAATCGTAGGAATTTTTTTACATTATTTTCGTTTTTTTTATGTAAAATTTAAAAAGAAAAATTCTTCAAAATTCCATATTTTAAAAAGTAGCTTGGGACCCCCTATTTTTTTTTTCATTTTCCGTTTTCAAATGATTTAGGGTACCCACAGACAAAAGAATGTGAACTTCTAAACACTTTGATTCAATGGGATCGACCCACCTTAATATCACTATAATAATCTTTATTATATGTTTACTAAATGTGTACATCTAAACAAATGCTAAAGGGTGTAGTAAATTAGACATTACCTTACCTATTACAGGTAGGCGGATCTTAACCTCTCTAAATATTCCCCAAACCCAGCAACACTGACTTCATGGTAAGATGTATTTCGTGACAATGACTCAATATTGATTGTAGGGTTGTAACACTAGAAAGTGATGAAATAGATTAAGTAATATTATCTTCATCAAAAATAGTGCATGCTACATACATAATTCGTACAATATCAGTATTCAAGATAACAAAACGGAGATACCTGCATCTCATCCATCCCATGGAAAAATTCGGCCCTTCTTTTGACTTCCTCCTGACTGTCTGCAGACCTTTTCCTCCTGAGCCTTCCCCCGGAGTAGTAGTATATTAACTGAGTAAACCACCAATCTCCCGAATTGTCAGCCTGAGACTTCCTCACCTGTTTGTATGGTATGGTCTCGTCACAACAATATGTCTGACACACACTAGGACATCTCAGACTTGCCATCTGCAAAGCAATGCCAAACACCGAGCAGAATTTGCTAATGGGCCTGCAGGAAGCAATGCACGGAATGGTCACCAATTGCCCTTGGTTCCCGCAGGAAACAATGCCAAATACCGAAAAAAGGCAATTGTAATGGGGACTGTAGCAACTAATACCAACATCTGAGCAGCAATAGTCATGGGCCTGCTGGAAGCAATGCCAAAAACTGCAATCATCACACAACTGCAGCATGCAATGCATAGTATTGCGCATCCGCCAGCCAGCAGGACACAATGCATAATATTGAGCAGCAATCATCACGGGGTATGCAGCAAGCAAAGCCAAATACTGAGCAGCAATTCTCACATGGCCGCCAGGAAGCAATGCCAAATCCCATGAATTTTAGCAACCGCCATGGGTTGGGTCTGCATAGTTCTGTCCCATATACCTCAGCATCCACGTTGTTTTCATGCGAATCCACAGTACGAGTGAACATAGGGAGCTGACTGAGGTGGATTAGACATGCAGGAAGCAATGCAAAATGCTCAGCAGCAATTATCACGGGGGCTGCAGGAAGCAATCACAAATACTGAGAAGCAATTGTGATGGGGAAGCAATTAAAACTGAGTAGCAATCATCACACAGTCTGCAGAAGGCAATGCCAAATACTGATAAGCCATCATCATGGGGCCTGCAGGAAGCACTACCAAATACTAATAAGCCATCATCATGGGCCTGCAGGAAGCAATGCCAGATACTAATAAGCCATCATCATGGGGCCTGCAGGAAGCAATGCCAGATACTAATAACTTAAATAAGCCATCATCATGGGGCCTGCAAGAAGCAATGCTAGATACTAAACAGCAATCTTGACGGAGCCTGCAGGAAGCAATGCCAAAAGCATTGCAGCAATAATTACAGGGTTTGCAGGAACTGGTGCGAAAATCAGAGCAACTGACCTATTACATAATTATATGTGACAGGCTATATGCAACAGGTCACCTGTGTAAAATAAAATTGAATATCATTTGGTAAACCCATTTGCTAAGTGGTAATGAAATGGCCAAACAGTAAATCAATACCAAGTTGTACCTGATTGATGTTGCAGATGGTGATGGTTGGGAACTCTGGGTTGGTCCTGTGTGTCCTCAGTCTGGTGGTGCTCTCATTCTTTAGGTACCTCTGTGTCAGACTCACTATCTGCGAGATACCATACGCAGAGGCCAACAGCATGGTGAACAGGAAAACTACTCTCCACACCTTGCACTTGGACCTGCAAAGTCATTATATGCATAGCATGGGCATGAGGGGTGCTCTCTCCATTGCTTGCTTGGTTTTAGATACGCACGGGCATATTAAAGGGAGAAGTCCATGCATTGCTAGAAAATGGTTGATTATATGGGTTGATTGCAATCGAAAATGTGTGCTTGTGGAGGGAGGAGTGCAAAACCTGCAAAAATTAAGGTGTCAAGATAAACGTTTCAGTTTGTCATTTTGTGGTGGTAGGCCATCTCACAATGTCAATCCCTGCTAGCAGAAAACACGTCTATAAAACGCATCACATCTTTGGAGCGTTGCATTACGAATTGATTCCGAACAATCTGCATATATAAAATGGTCTCTTCATGTAACTTTGGATATATTCAAGCAATCTATTCTATGCTCTTTCAAATGCCATTTATTACTTCATGAATAAAACATCCTAAAGAATGTCAGAAAATGCCTAAAATGAGAACAATTATTATATCAAATTAAAAAGTGGCATAACAGGCTCAATTTTGAACGGGGAATGCAACCAACCAATATGGGCTTAAGCGGACATGTTTAAGCTGCATGCGCAGTGGTCAATTATGCAATACCCGCGACGCACGTAGGGATGAACCTGCACCTGTCACTAGACGCCACTCATTTTACCTGTAATCTTAAAAAGCCCACTTTTCCGGGAATCTTAATCAGTTTCCAGGCCTATCCTCTAGATGGCACCACTGTAAGTTGGTAACATTGCTGTATACATGTATATCGGGGGCTCTGCCCTCGCTACCCCCCCCCCTTTCTTCCTTCCTTTTTTTTTTGAAACTGTAACAGAACTATAACCGAACCCATATACCTTCAGACTTACAGTGTTGCCATCTAGGGAAGAGGGGGGAATCATGTTAAGATTACCAGGTAAATGGTTTTTTTAAAGATTACAGGTAAAATGGGTGGCGTCTAGTGACTTGGCAGGTTCGTCCCTTGTTGGAACCGCGACCCACCTTTGCTATTTAGTACTTCCTTGAAGATTTAAGATACAAACGATTCGATTTCATCCATACCTTGATGAAACGTGATGAAACATTAGACAAACGTTGTTAGCTGGCATCTCCTTAAATAAAGATCCAGTCAATTGTTCAAACAATTAACTTATAATTTGCAAAGACGTTCTTACCTCCGTATGACTGGTATGCCCAGGAATGATGTGTTATCAGCAAACAGTGTAAGAGGTCTTTTTATGTCCGTCTCGGTAGGATCCTGTGGCTCCGTCATTGTAGGTGAATTTCTTTTCCAGTATCCTTGATGTATTACAACTGGCACTGATCTGTACGTTATCCAATAAATCTGAAATTCCCAAATCACAAGAGGATCCAGTAAAATCCAGAAGTTACCATACTCAGGCTCTGGCCAATGGTTACACCTGTGTACCAGAAGTACTAACAGAGATCACACCTCATTGTGCATCCTACTTACAGGTGGATGGACACTATTAGCCTGATGGATTCATCCCATTTGCTATAGAATATTTAACCACTTTGTACACATAAATCAATGCCTGCGTGGTCTGGTAAATATCTTCGTTTAGCTGTCATAATAAAATGTCCATTACTTCTGCAAAGTCACGATATCAGTAGTATATAGGAGCATATTCAGCGCGTAAGAAACGGTAGCAAGTAGGTCAGTTGACACTTGCAGAACGGAAGTGACCTTTAAGAGCCAATCAGAAGCTTCTATATGACAGGAAGTGACATCACTGACCTAGATTAGAGGTCATGACATACTTTACAAGCTTCTGATTGGTTAATATATGTCAATATGACCTACTAACTTTGTAAACACATACACGTGCTATACACCACGTGCTATACACCACGTGGCTTTCAAATGTCAACAATGACATTTCAGTAATACCGTCACATGCAGATGGAATACTAACTTTAGTATTCGATAAATACCGTTGGTATATACACA
This sequence comes from Harmothoe impar, assembly GCA_947462335.1. Taxonomy (NCBI): domain Eukaryota; kingdom Metazoa; phylum Annelida; class Polychaeta; order Phyllodocida; family Polynoidae; genus Harmothoe; species Harmothoe impar. The sequence goes on from OX381705.1 coordinate 80,412,632, forward strand.
GATACACGACACAATTTGTTTTTTTCATTCTTTTTTTATTTCACACAAAGCAAAAAGCAAAGCAGTTACAAAGTGAATGAGTTATTGGCACAGTTCAACCCACACCCTCCTCCAGTTTTAGTTTTCTCCATTTCTGCCTTGTCTTGAACTTCTTCTAGTTGCCTCACTCTGTACATGAGCTGACTGATCATATCAATTATTTTATCCATGACATCAGCGTTACTCTTCAACCCGTCGATCACGTCTAATTCTCTCTGAGTGCTGTCTGCAAGTAAGTTGTGTTTAGTACTTGCAGCTTCTTGCTCTAGAGACTCATGTATGGCTGGACCATTCGATCGGTCAGGTTGGTTGGCAGTTGGAGAAGGTTGTGTAGAGTGTGTTGAGGGTCTTGGGTTCGACATGTTTCTATCAAGAAGTTGATGCAATGAGCTCCACAAGTCTTAGTGTATAAACTTTGTAGTTGTTGCTTGTTGAACGTCCCACGCTTGTCTGACGATTTCTTCAAGAACGCTCTGTGATATACACTCATAGGGGGTAAACCATAAGGATCGAAATAGTACACTACTCCATCACTCTGAACATAGAAAGCTATCCAATGTTGTCCAGGTTGTGTGTGAGGGTGTGTGTTACTGACAAAGCAAGTCAGAGGTGTTGCTTCAGCAGGGCACTCATCACTAGGGAAAGTACCTAGGAAGTATCGTCGAGTGTGAGGGTGTTGGCTAAGAACAGTGTTCAGTTGTGAAGTCTTCATCTTCTCAGGCCATGTGGTAGTCTGTGACTGGTAGTCTGTCAGCTGTGAGTTGGATGTTGTTGTCGTAGAAAGCACAGATGACAGCTGAGATGGCGTGATTTGTAGGGGCGTTGAACCTCAGAGACACAGTCAACTTCCCTTGCTTCACTAAGTTGATGCGTGGGCATTCAGGAGTCCTGTCTGGAGTCAGGTCGAAAGCGAAGACTGTGTACCCTGATTGGAACTGTTCTAAACTGAGACCACAATCTTGACCTACAGCTAGTAGACCTGTCTCTCTGAACAAGTTCCTGTAAGCTTTCACACAGTTCCCTGCAGCAAAGTCAGTCTTCACTTCATATTTATGGTCATCATACTTCAGACCTACTTCTCTCACTGAGTAGTTCTGGAAGTTGAACGGGTTCTCGCTTTTAGTGCCTGACGCTGCAGTCTCTTTGACTAAAGCTAGTAGGACACGGGTCGGGATCTGGCTTGTGTCGGGTTGAGTCCAACTGTACTCTTGTGACCCTCCGTCTAGAGTGTGTTTAGTGACTCGACACCTCGTCAGAGTGTAGTTGAATGGCCCGAACTGAGGGTTCATCACTGTTTTATTGTGGACTTCAGCTACTTCGTCTCTCACAGTCACTTGGCGCACGCTCATCTCAGCTTTAGTGATCTTCACTTTGAAGTCCAAGTCTGCAGCTTGCATCATGTAGAAAGCTGGAGAGCTACGTTCATATATGAACTTGAACTCACAATGTGAAGGGAAGAGCTTGCACTGCTTGAGGAGGTCGATGTGGGGTCTGATGATGACTCCGTGAGTCCGTCTTGCACTGAACTCTTTCCGGCGAGCAACGAAACCTGTGTTAGCAGCAACTCGTCCTTCCATGTGGCCAGCTGTGTCCATCATCCACTTCTGTAGACCCTTCAACCGAGTAGTCTTGTCGTTCACTTCAGTTCCTACTAAGTCTAACAATGTCGATTTCAGTGCATAGTCTTCATTGTTCCCTGTCACTTTCTCTCCGTTGATCAACAGTTGAACAGAAGAGAAGAGGGAGTGGCCTATGTTGTTCACAGGTGCAGCTTCGTCACCTACTGCTAGACGTGTCCCAGCAGCATCTACAACTTCTATTTCCAAGTACAACTCTGCTTCACTCAAATCTGTGTACAGAGTAGTTGGCTCAAAAGTAAAGTCGAAAGAGTCAGTGTGGTCAGTCAAAGCATTGTTAGTTGTCTTAGTGACTGTCTGACTTTTCAGAATGTCTTTTTGAGTCACTCCTACTGCATGGAGATCTAACTCTCCTACAGCACATGTCTGGCCATGAGGATGTAACAGACTCATGATTAGAACAGTAGTGCTTTATTGCTAGCACGACTCTGCTTCTTCTTCTTGCGCCCTTTGCCTGTCTGCTGCTTAGTACGTCCTGCACGTCGGACTGTCGCACGGCGTTTGGCTGGAGTCGGTTGAGACACTCTGTTTATGTAGTTCTGAGCTGAAGAATGAGCTCTCTTCAATAGAGCTTGGCTTTGACCTCTGACATGTTTGTTTACACTCTTCTTGAGTGGTTTTCCAGCCATGACATCTGAAAGTACTCCTGCACCTGTAGAGAGTAGTGCTGTGCCAGCTGTCTTAGCAACTTTACGACCAATAGTGCTCAAAAGGGGGACAGCTCCTCGCAGTAATCCTGATATGATAGATCCAATACCATGACCACGTTGCCTAGCTACTCCACCGAAAGCTGGTAGAACACCGTTACCAAACTGAGATTTAGCATAGTAAGCACCATACTCCCCTCTAGGGGCTAAGTATGGAGGTGGGCCAAAGCGCTGAAGCATACTGTTACTATATGTGGTTGCTTATAGGCTTAAAAGCTAGTACTACAGTCACTGCTCCACGTTCAAATGGTATAGGACGACCTGTGCTGTCTCTTAAGTAGATCGCGATCTGTCTGAAGCTGCTCTTACTCACAGGTTGGTACATCAAAGGTTGGAAAGTGACAGTCTGTGTGTCACCTAGCAGTGGATTAATGTTTACAACTCTCAAGAGAGGTGCTCTCTTGTCTCCAACAATGTTATGTTTCACTATATCAGAGTATACATACACAGTCTGAGCTCTGAACTTCAAGTCTACTACAGCTTGACCTTCAGTTTTATTCATCAAGAAGACTCCACCTCCGAATCCTAACTGCACACCTAAGTTAACTGGTAGTTGTATCACAACATCAGGGGGTAGAGCTACAATACACTTCATTGTATACCTGTTGTATGTGAACACGTTAGATTTATTGTTCTTGTGGTGTGTCCTCAGTTTCTTGATGATACTAGGGTGTTTCCTGTTTATACACTTGTTCAGATAATTTATGAAGTCACTGTTGTCTTGTAGATATACACCTTGCAGAGAGAAAGCTGTATATGTCCGGACTGCTGGGAATTGAAAAGTGTTGACTAGTTTATCTAAATACTTCAACTTTAATTCTATTTTCACTACTCTGAGTTCTTCCTCAGTCAAAACTTCTGACTCTCTAGTAGTAAGCCCGTTTATGAATGCTGCTTTTTCTGTGTAATTTAAGTTGAGTGAATCTCTCACAGCTGAGACTGCTGCACTCGCACGGTTCTCAGGGTTCAAACCGCATACTATTCTGTAAGTGATACTGTCTGCACCAGATGGCGGCACTTCTGCTAAAGGGTCTGGTTCAGTTTCGGTTTCGCTGTCCGATTCGACACTAGGTGGCGGCGCAGGTCGCGCTACTTCTCCAGAGCTTGGGTCTGATTCTACACTAAGTCTCGCTGTAGGTTGTCGTACTGGTACTTGTTTAGAGCGTTTGATCTCTACACCTCGCTGTAGACACTTCTTAGCTACGCTGTCGTGTATACTTGAACTTTTCCTATTCAACACAGGATCGTTCGCTGTGTAAGGAAAAAAGTCTGAGCTTCGCTTATGTAGTGCTTCTTGTAGTCTTTTAGCACTCATGACGCTCTTGGGTATAGTTGAGTCTGTTTCACCTTCTATGAACAACAATGTCTCACATTCTACGTTGTACCAACTAGTAGGACACGTTATTTCTTGCAGAGCACACTCCATTGGAGTACTAGAAGATACATACTCAGGTAACAATGTGTTGTAAGTTGTCAGAGTGTTGTCTGGGAAAACTTTCATAGACGAGTTGCTAGGTAGTGTCATTGTGAACGCCATTTTTTCACGTTCTTAGCAGGTTCCCACGTGTTGAACTTATCCCCGTAACCTTTCCACTTGACGTATGCTTGACGCTTACGACCTGAGCCTCTGTACTTCACTACTTCCTCTATGTCGTACCTCTTCCCTTGACGGACATGGACCTTTTGAACTTCAGGCTGGTAGAAAGTTCCTTTTATCTCTTCTCCTAGTTCATCTTTCAGTTGGTATCCTTTAGGTTTGACAGAATCTATAGTGTATACTTCTTCAGTCCAGTTAGGTTCGTAACCTCTGTTGAAAGCGCGCTTCTTAGCAAGCATGCGCACTTTAGAACCTTTCTTCAAAAGTAACTTGGGCACAGTCCTCTTGTCTGGTGGTTGTTCATATAGCCTGTAGAACAGAGCATCAGAGTTCTTGTCTGTGATGTCGACTGGAGCTGCACCTAGTGTCTTATGCACAGTACTATTGTAAGAGTGGACTAGATCTTGAAGTATGCCTGTCCACTTGTAGTTGTTGAAGTAAGCAAAGCAACGCCACAGCTTACCTTGCAGTGTGGCGTTAAATCGTTCAGCTATAGCACATTTCACGTCATCGTTCTCTCCAGTGAACAATTCCACACCCCTTTCTTCTAGATGACTTCTGAAAGTTTGGTTCAAAAATTCTTTTCCTTTGTCAGTCTGGATTTTAACAGGTTGTCTACTCTCAGTCATTTTCTTGTAAGCTTCTAATACATCTACAGCTTTCTTACTCTTGACAGGTTGAGCAAAGCCATATCTTGAGAAGACATCTATACCAGCTAAAATATACTGGTACCCTTTGTTCTCACGTGAAGACTCTCTCATGTCAATAAGATCTAACTGCCATTGTCTATCTATACCCCAAGTCTGAGTCTTGTGTCTTGTGAACCGTCTCTTGTAAGGTTTGTGTCTAGTGTAAGCATCCACATCTTCTAAAGCTTCAGCAATGTTTTTTAAGTCAGTCTTCTTAAAGTGATGGTGTCGCAATTTACTCACGCTAGTGAAACTTCCAGGTTCTCTGACTGAAGTATAGCGATCTACTACAGCTTTCTTCAAAGCTTTGTCCGCCATAACTTTGCTAGTTGACGAGATGTTATACCAGTACCACTCTGTGCAGTATTAGCTTTACGTTTACGCTTTGGTGTTACACTATATGAACGTCTTCTGAAGGGGGAGCCAGTCATAGAACTAACACTCTTGAAAGATTCTTTGTTTCTGACGAACTTGAGGTCTGGGTTCAACCTTTTAACAGCTGCGATGAAGTACTTTTGTCCTATGGGAGGTTGCTTCTTAGTTAGACTATTTTTCCGAGCTGCATCACCTAGTAGATCAATGATGTTACTCCCTTGTATACGCCGCCCGTGCACTACTAGTTCACCACTAGGAGTCCAGTTGATAGTACCTCTACCTTTGTCAGAGTCTGCTAAGTGTCTATACAGATTCATAGCAGTCTTCTGATAAGTAGTAGGTACACGCCTTTGAATTAAAGCATCCATCACCATGACACCTTGTCTACCTATAGGTCCTGTGTCTTCTTCTTCTCTTTCTTCTTCTTCTTGAGACTCATATTCATCGTCTCCACTAGCACCAGGTAAACTTGGAGTTGGAGTTTGATGACTAGTAGTAGAAAACATATCGTCATCATCGCCTGAAGTAGCTTCATCGTCTGCTTCTTCCCCTCTCCTACCTCTTTTGTGACGTTGTCGAGTAATATTTCTAGGGTTCATAGAAGAAGCAGCTCGACTCACAATTTTAGCTTTTTTGTATAGTATAGAAGATTTAGTCATGAGCTGGTTGTATCTACTGAGTCTCTCACTAGTGTTCAACTGAGAGTCATTCAATACTCTAGTTGCTTCTTTCTGTAAGTGACTCAATATCTCCACTAGACTACTGTGTGGGGATAGTTTTTCTCTGACTAGTTGACTCTCATAGAACTGAGTTTGAGGGTCTGGTAGCACAGCTGGAGCAGAAGACGCGAGTGTTGCACTAGGTAGCGGGTCAGTGTTAGTAGTAGAAGAAATGGGGGTGTCGCTTCTACCCACTAAATCAGGTCTCACTAAAGCCATACGTGTGTAAGACATGACTACCGTTTGACAGCTGATCCTATGAGACTAGTAATAAGTGGTAGTGCTACACCCAGTAGTGCACCTATGAAGCCACCTTTCTGCTGTAGTATTCGTCTCTTAGCTATGACAGTAATCTTAGGTTTTGTTATAGCTCTCAGCTGTTTCTTGTACGGCGATAACTTCTTGACTGCGTGAATTGAGTTCGGTGTCAAGGTTTTGTTCATTACATTGACACATATGACACTCATTAGTCTGATCACTTCTTCACTGAGACCTCTCACTAAATGTTGACAGTCTGTAGTACTACATTTAGCTATATGTTTCAACAGAGAGTAATGACGACGTAAAGAAACTAACTTTTGGTAGTAAGCACTTCTCTGACGGCGCTTAAGACTCTCAGCACGCTTACTCTTAGTACTGCCCTTCATTTCTTCTGCTTTTTCCCAGTAGGAATGAATACTACGCTGTTCCAAGGTGTTGTTATACTGTTCCTCACTCGCAAGTTGTCAGGTGTGCTCTGCTTACAGTCCAACACTATGTATGAGTGTTTAGCTGTAGTCTCTTTGTTATATACCTGAGTCAAGAAAGATGGTTGCGCTGGGAAAGCTTGTCTAGATATATAACTTATCTGACTCATATCTCGAGGGTTTTTAAAAATAACTAGATAATGACTGTTCAAACTGAGAGTCCTGAAGTCTTTGTTAGCAAAGAATAAGTTCTGAGTAATGAATATTACATTCATGTTCATATGATGAGAACCTTTGATGAAGAGGTCTTTAGCTATAGGTGCATATTCTGGGTCTAACAAGTCGTCTATGATGAGCATCGAGTGTTTACTAGTATCTCGACTAGAGTTGAAAAGTTCATCTCTTGTAAGAAGACCTTCGTTGAATTTCACACCTGCACTTTTCAACTTTTCAAACTCTGCTTGCCACTGGCTGTAGCAGTAAGTTATATCGTGTACTTCAGGTGTGACGAGAGTCTTCACGTTATTTATCACTTCGAATACTAGACGACTCTTACCACACGATGTAGGTCCAGCTATTAGCATAGTGAAAGGTGACTGTAGTCTAGGATCGAATTCAACAGATTCCACAGTGCTAGAGACGTCCATCTTAGTGCAGTGATCAGACGAGAGTGGTCAACACTGGAGTGACACAGCTCACTTTTATGTCTTTGGGTACAGCTGCATACAACCCTTGAACATACATTGCGACGTCGCTGCGACCCATGTCGTCTTGCAACACTTTCATCAGAGCCATAGGCTCAGATGTCTCGTTGTACTTCCAAGCTCTCAGCACTTCATAGACAGGGTTCTTGACAGTTCTGTCAGAAGGCACAGGTTGAGAGATGAAAGCTAGTTCATGAGAAGTCAACCCTAAGTAGATCCCTATAGTCTTCCAGTCTCTAGGGCAGAGCTCAGCTAAAAGAGAGAAATATTTCTGCACTTTCCACTCCATGTCTCCACTCTCTAAGCCATCCCACATGTCATGCTTGTCCATGTACTCACGTGAGAATTGGATGAGGTCCATACGGTAAGATTCTTCCAAAGCGTCTGCTAGTTCCTTCCACCTAGTAGTACAACTTTTCTGGTACCAAGTAGTGAACATTTCTCTAGCTTGAGTTATGACACTTCTCTCACAACTGAGATATCCCATGTCCTTCAAGTTCACTTTGAGGTATGAACCTAACCGTATGTAATCTGATGTCGGCAACTTACTACTTATTTTCAGTAGCATAGCGTGTGGTAAGTATCCTAACGGCTCTCCTTTGAAGAATGATGATACAGGTACTACTAAATTGAAATCTGCCATGATGAGTGAGTGTGTGAAGGAGTAGACAGGCAGGTAGGTAGGTAGAGCGTTGTATGGGGTGTTGTAGGTTAGGGAGAGCTTTTATATAGCTCTTTAGACTAGAATACGTAGGGAAATCGTGTAAAGAGTATGCAAAACGTTCTGAGTTCGAACTCCTCGCCCCCCTATCCATTTCACACTAGAGGGGTGCCCCCACCCCATACACCCTATGCTAATACTATACACACCCCCCACCCCACCCAACTCTATACGATGCACTAACGTTTCACTTTTTTATCAGAGTGTTTACAATAACATTCTGAGCGCTAAACCACTACGATGAGGGGACGTTGTAATATCACGCTCCCACTGACTTAAATAAGTTTTAACTCTGTGTCTGTCTGCTTCAGTGTAACGTTCTAGATACGTATCTGGGATTTTGAAAATGTCTTCTACTTTCAAATCTGAACGACCTGCTAAGTTCCTTTGAAGCCGACAACCTAGCATGTCTATGATACTCTCTAACAAGTAATGTGTCGGCATGTCTTGATTAGAGTGGTACTGAGGATGATGAGGGTTGTTTGCGTAGTGATGTTTCAGCGCTGATTCCCACATTGCAAGGTGGTCAGAGTTCTTGAGAGGTTTTGAACTCTTAAGGCGGCCAAACTTCCACCCGTATCCAACAGCTTCTACAGCTGAAAACTTAGACAAGTCGTGCTTCATTATCAACTTGTCTATACATTTAGCTTCACTCTCATTGAAGCTATCACTTAGCAGAACCCAAGTGTAATACAACCATTTCCTATGCTCTAAAGTCTGTTTGAAATGATTGAAAATGTACTGTAAAGTTTTTACAGTGCATGTGACAGACTCTTTTCTTTCACACACATACTGTAATACTAACTCGTCTTCAGGGTATCTAGCTTTAACTAGCGTGTAGAGGTCGTGAGCTGTCTTCATGATGACGTTGAAAGGTCGTTTGAATGAGTGAGTGCACTTACACGACCCTATATACTCTGAGTGATTTATGACTTGACAACTAACCGTTTAAAACACAGTGTGCATGTAAAATTTTTAAGAAGTAGAGTGACAGTTTGAAGGGGGGTCTCTCAATATATGAGAGACCAGAGTTAGTTTGTTAGTACACCTATACCTTTTTTTTCACTTTTTTTATTTTTTTGTGAAGCATCTAATAGACTATTGGTCAAGGTTTTTTTTTCATCAGTTAGGGGAGAAGGATTGAGTTGGAAAGGCTGTCACCAGTTCATACAAGACTCCTTGGCACAGTAGAGTAGGGTTTTGACAACGTTGTACAACTACTCTTACAACGTGACAACACCCGTTTGCATTGTGTCCAATCTCAGTCTTGTATGCTCTTTCATACAAAAACCGATCTGAAGAGTATTTAGCACGTGTTATCTTGTCAGGAGCTGATACTGTGTGCTTGATTAAGCCATGTACCATACTCGTAGAGATGAACACGGAATTTCCCAGCTGGTGTGATTCGAGCTGATTAATTTTGAAGTAGGGTTTCGTCCTACATTTTTGAAAGTTGATAGTTGAAGCTACTACACTATGAGAAGTTACACTGTGTTGTAACTTAGAAACTAGCAGTAACACGTTACTCACTACTTCAGATTGAGTAGCTTTCCCAGTAGAACTAGTTATGAACTTCTTGAGAGAAGGACTACTAGCATTTATGGGAGTCGTGTTGTTATGCAGAAAACAATTTGAAAAATCTAAATTTGGAGGTATGTAACTATCTCTGATGTATTCTTCAGGACAATATCTGAACAACTGCTTTTCCTCACCAGTCTCTACTCCACTCTTGACGTCTGAAATGAACTCCCAAACTGACCGCCTGTGTTTAGTGCTGAGTGAAATCGGTAGAGGTGTACAAGCTGCACTGGACATGTTGTCTCAGAGCTGCTCAGTTTGAATCTGATCACAGCCGGTTGTTTTCAACGTACACTAATCGTTTCCCCCACCCTCTCTAGAAAAGTAGTGTTCACAAATTAACTCACTTGAACGAAAATCTTTCAAATAAACGTCAAGAAGAAAATGTAAACTTCACCTTCAAACTTGTCAATCATATAATAAGTTTAAAAAAAAATTTAGACTGTATTTATATTTTTTCATCTTGAAAAGTGTAGTATAAGATACAGCATTCATGAACGTTCCTTTTATGTTGCAACGCCCCATCCAGCTGACAGCCACTGTGCTATCTGAATAGAGTTCACATTTCCAACTGTTGTTTTTCAACTTTTTGTTTTGCTCTCCGCAGAAGCACCAGTCTGTTATGGGTTATCCCGTGCTTATTTATGTAGTGTGGTTGATAAAGATACATTGTATCTAAACTCAGCCTAGTGCTTTACTATAGTGACATGTGCGTATAATTGTCGTACAATAACAATTAGAGATGAAATATGAAAAAAATGTCAGACGTCAAATGTTCGTCTATTGTCGTTCAACAAACGTGTGACAACGTTTGACAATCGTTCTCAGTAAAATTAGTATATATACCCTTGATTTGCTCAGTTGAAATCAAACCGCTCCTGAGCTGCTCAACTGTGACGACTACTCTACTCTACACCTGCCACTCTACACGCTGCCTCTACTTTTCAACTTCTACAAAACTAACTGTTTTAGTTTAGGATGCGGTCTGCTGGCAACAAGAGCTCTAAGAAGAGTTCTAAAGTAGCTAAGAGCAAGAACTTAGTTCTGGACGTTTCTGTGGAGATACCTCCTACAGTGAGCAATGAAGTACAGTGGATTCATCGTCCAAGTACACCTGAAGAGCAGCTATCTTGGGGTTACATCACGATCTGGACTGCATGCTGGCTCCTTCCACTGGCGTACTGGACCGTGATGTATCTACGTCAGCACCAGCTTTGAGCTCTACAAGCTTCAGCAACCCTGAACCACCCCAAGATGTCCTCACTTACCAGACCCTGTCACACGTCATGCCCGTGGGCCGAGGCAATGGAGCTCTTCCCACTGCCGCTACTCCTCCAGTCATCATCGACTTGACTGGTGATGAGATACTTCGACCTAGTACGCCAATCGTCATCGACTTGACAGAGGACGAAGTAGAAGAAGGTGAAATCATCGGGCACGACTTGAATGAAGTACTAGATGAGTGGTTCCAGAAAGCTGAAGCTGAAGGACGCTGTGCGCCACCTTCCTCACCTGTCACTACAGCTGTACCAGCCGACATTGTAGTGAGGGATAGTGCCGGGGCCGTCATCACTCCTGGCTTGACCGACACTGTCGTCGTCATCAACGGGGAAGCTACAGTAGTCACGGATGAGTACTACTCAAGAGTAGTAGGTGACACAAGTGGTGAAGTGAATCCTCCCAAGGGCGTGACGACTGCTACTAAAAGAGGTCCATCTCCACAGATTCAGCCAGAAGCAGTTGTTGAAAAAAAAAAGAAGCGAAAGTACACCAAGAGTGTGGCTACTGTAGCTGCAGCTGCTGCACGTGCTGCAAAGGCTGGTGTGGGAAGTGTTACTTCCCAATCTACGGTTGCTACTGCTGTTGTGACACCGCTTCCGCCGAGGAATGGATCCAAGAAAGTTGAGTCTAAGCTGGCTAACTTCCGCATAGTCCCTTTGACTGGTGAGAAGTGGCCTAGTCGGTTTGGTTTCCCATCTCAACAAGCCGAAGGTAGCATTGTTCCTGACCAACTCTTCTACCCACCTGGGGATACATGCACGCTGCTTGAAGTATACAAGCTCCCCTTCATCAGTGGCGTCTCAATAAGGCAATATTTGAACAAGCCTTACGAGAGGCGCGTCAACTTACGGGCAAACGACTTCAGAGGGCTCTTCTACCAGAGCAAATCTATCATAGAGAACTATGACAGGATTAAAGAAGAAGCCAAGAAAGGAGCGCCAGCAGTCCAGAACTATCTGAACTACTTAGACAACCCTGTCAAACACACAGGTGTGTTAGTCAACCTCTACAGGGGACAACCTAAGATCCACATCGGAACGTCGTCGTACGTGGAAGAAATGGATAAAGCGCTGCCGGCAGGTCGAGCAACAACAAGCCCAATACACTGTGGGTACACGGTGACTGTCAACACGATCAAAGACATACTGGAACGTGTTGGGCCGATGCTGGAGAGTGACAAGAACTTTTACAGAGGTGTTACCACTTGCGATGAGACTGATTAGGTGAGTGCTCAACAATTAAATTACATCAGTTGTAAGGTTCCTCAACACTGTATTGATAGGGCTGTAAATTCTTTGCATTATCTGTCTGTCTGTCTGTCTGTCTGTCTGCTTGTTTGTTAGTCAGTATGTTTTAGTGGAAAAAAGGAAAGAAAAAAAAAAGAAGGAGAGAGTGTATATCTGAAGAGTTTTTAAAATGCATAGACACGTGAATACTATCAGTTGTATTCGGTGTAATGCACCTAGAATTCCTAGACAAGTTACTATACATAACAGTAGTAAGAACTTGTGTACTTCAGAGACTTGCTTGAGAGAAGTCTTCTCTAGTGAAACAGTTTTACCTGAAGAGATTGAGAAAAACTCTCTTTTCTTAGAATATTACAAATCAAATTTCAGATCGATAGGTCAAGGTTTAGTTGTGTTAGGTTGTGTACAAGCTATATATAACGTCAGATTAACTACTTTTGAATCTGATCAAGGAGTGAGTGAGATAGTGACAGCTCTCAGAGCTATACATGAGAACCAGTTATATAGTTATAGAGTAGCTGTGTCTTTTGGTCGAATTTTGACTTGCACTGAAGACGCTGAGCAAAGAGTCATGTATTTTCATGCTTCAGCTAACAACTCTTCAGTTTTTTATGACAGTGAAGACCATCAAGACCCTTACTTCTTAGTTAAGAACTCTGAGAGCTTTGAAAGTTGCATAGATCTATTGAAAAGTAAAGTGAAAGTTGACACAAGTAGACCTGACACAAAGTGGACAGTAGTAGGTAATGTGAATGTGAATCTGACTTATATTAGACCTACAAATGTGTTCTTAGGTAAGTTAGAGAGTGTCCCTCCTAGTTTCAGGAAAAGAGGTATGTTACACTTCCACCGAGACTCTTACAGTAAGAGAGTGTACAGAGACAACTTGTGTTTCTTTAGATGCTTGTCACACCACTTGTATAAAACATTAGATAGAACTGTAGAGCTTTTCAAAGAAGCTTATCCAGACACTTGTCAGAAAAAGTTCAAAGGTATTCTCTTAAGTGATTTAGATAGATTAGAGAAAGTATTCAAAATAGACATACGAGTGTTCAAGCTGTCTAGTACTAATAAAGTGACTGTAGTGCGTAGCAAGCTTTGTAGTAGCAAGAAAGTCTTGAATCTCAACATGTACCGCAACCACTTGAGTCTGATAGTAGACATGTGTAAATATGGGCGCGTGTACAGTTGTGAAAAATGTTACAAAGCATTCTCTTCTAATTACAACTTGAAGAGACACACTGCTGTAACAAAAGACTGTACTAAAGTATGATTTATATACAAAGGGGGTGTGTACAAACCTAGTAGAACTATATTTCAGAAGTTGAGTGAGCTAGGTGTACATACACCTGCTCACTTAAAGATATACCCATATAAGATTGCTTTCGACTTTGAAAGTTATTTTGTAAAGAACGGTGAGAAAAGTTGTAACACAACTTTTGAGTTAGATCATGTACCACTGTCTGCTAGTGTAGCTAGTGACTTTCCAGGGTATACAGAACCAGTGTGTTTTGTCAGAGAGAGTAACAGGGAAAATGATGACTTAGTCAGTCGTGTATTAGGGTACATAGATATGTTAGCTTGTGAAATAGGTGAATGTGTCAGAGAGCGTTTTAAAGTAGTGACAGATCAGCTAGATGCTCTGCAAGCTGAAGAGGAAAGGTTAGAGAGTGCAGCTTTGAAAGCTGCTAAGTTAGAGAAAAGTAAGTATAATTTATCACCTGTCGTCAGAGCTAAACAAGCTCTGACAGCTTATATGAACAGAGTACCTGTAGTAGGTTTTAACTCAGGTCGATATGACTTAAATCTAATAAAGAGAAGCTTCCACACTTTCTTCTCAGAAAGAGAAAAGAAACTTATGACGACTATAAAAAGGTGCAACCAGTACATTGCTGTATACACTGAGCACTTAGTCTTCTTAGACATGGTGAACTATCTAGCTCCAGGTTATAATTACGCTAGTTATTTGAAAGCTTTTTTGAAAGACACAGAGAAAGGTTTTTTTCCTTATGAGTGGATGGACAATGTCCGAAAATTAGATAACACAACTCTCCCACCTAGGAGAAGTTTCTATAGCTCTCTGACTGGGAAAGGTATAACTCAAGCTGAGTATAGAAGCTGTAAAGAAGTGTGGGTGAAAGAAAAAATGAAAACAATGAAAGACTACTTAGTGTACTATAACAATTTAGATGTAGCTCCATTTGTCAGAGCTATAAATGAACATAGCAAGTTCTTCATAGAAAGGAGTGTCGACATGTTCAAAGATGGTTTGACACTTCCAGGTTTGACTTTGAAGTTCCTCTTTCAGAACACTGAGTTGAATGCGACACCTTATGTTCTCTTTTCACATCATGAAAAAGAAGTCCACAACTTACTGAGAAAGAATTTAGTTGGTGGACCTGCTATAATATTCCACAGACACCATCGTAGTGGTATAACTAGAATAAGAGAGCGTAAGTATGGAGTTGAGAGTAAAAAGTGTGATCACATTTTAGGAGTAGATGCAAATAGTTTGTACTTGAAATGTATGGGTGAAGCTCATTGTACAGGTTTCTATGTAGTGAGACGTCACGAAGATGATTTCAAGCCTGTTCTCAGTCAGCAAATCAGTTACTCAGCTGTAGAATGGCTCCGTTACAGAGCTATAGTAGACAAAGTACCTATTTTACATCAATACAACTATGGTGAAGTCAGTGTAGGTAGTCAGCGTATAAGAGTAGATGGGATAGTCCCTGATCGTAAATTGATATATCAGTTCCACGGTTGCTATTGGCATGGTCATACATGTCAGATCAACAAGACATTGATGACTAGTACGAAGGGTCGGGAATGGATAGAAGAGCGTTCTACTAAAACAGCTGCTGTAACTCTGTATCTGAAAAGTTTAGGTTACACAGTAGTAGAACAATATGAATGTCAGTGGAACAAATTACGAAAAAACACTCAGTGTTTGAAACTGAAACCTGAATGGAGTGTTAATAGACCGTCTTCAGCTGGTAAGATGAGTCAAGCTGAGATAATAGAAGGTGTGAAAAGTGGTTCAGTGTTTGGGTTGATTCAAGTAGATATTCACACACCTGAACATCTCAAACCATATTTTGCTGAAATGACACCCGTTTTCAAGAACATTCTTGTCAGCAAAGAAGATGTAGGTGACCATATGAAAAGTTATCTAGAAAGTGTAGGGAAACTGCGCCAACCTCAGAGACAGTTGATAGGTAGTTTCCATGGATCAGGTCTTCTACTAGGTACTCCGTTACTTAAGTGGTATCTAGAGAAAGGTTTAGTAGTTAGCAAAGTGCACTTGTTAGTTCAATACACACCTGAAGAAACTTTCAGACCTTTTGTGCAAGAAGTGACAGCAGCTAGACGGAAAGGAGATGAGAATGTTGACTGCAAGATCTTGTCTGACTTGTATAAACTGTTAGGTAACAGTTCATATGGTAAGACTATATGTAACAAGCAGAATTTCTTGAATACTAAATATGTAAGTCCAGATTTTGCTAGTCGACATTGTCTGCACTGGTCAGTACAACAAGTGCATGACATCAGTGAGAACACTGTAGAAATGTCATCTCTCCCGACTAGTATCACATACGACTTACCTGTTCAGATTGGGTTCATGGTATACCAGTATGCTAAACTGAAAATGTTAGCGTTCTACTACGACTTCTTGTTGAAGTTCATTGACTCAAAAGACTTTGAAATGTGTGAAATGGACACTGACAGTTTTTATTTTGCATTGTCTAAAAAGAATTTAGACGAAGCTGTCAAACCTGATATGCGTGAGCAATACTTCAGAGAGCGCCACAAGTGGTTACCTTCTGAATCTTGTGATAATCCCGAACATAGAGAGACGTACATTCAATGCAGAACACACAACTACCCATGGGTACAACCACCGTGTTGCTATCGCCGCCTGGTGTTTGACAAGCGAACTCCAGGTCTGTTCAAGATAGAGTGGGAAGGAGACGCTATGACATCTTTGAACCCTAAATGTTACATGTGTGTCAGTGAGACAGGGAATAAGACTAGTTGCAAAGGAGTTATCCAGAGGCAGAATAATCTTACTGAGACAAATTATCAGAACGTTTTGAAAACAGAAAAGACTCATGTAGTGACAAACAGAGGTTTCAGAGTTATAGACCATCACGTCACTACATACTCTCAGAACAAGCAAGGTCTAAATTACCAGTACATTAAGAGAATAGTATGTGAAGATGGTGTCAGCACTGAACCTTTAGATATATGACTCTCTCTTTCTTTGTGTGTTTGTGTGTGTGTGTGTGTGTGTGTGTGTGTGTTTGTGTTTGTGTGTGATAAAGACAAGTGAGTTGTATCACTCAAAAAAAGTAAAAAAACTAACAGTATTTTCCTACAGTAAAAAAAGAAAAGAGAAAATAGTTAAAGAGAAAAAGGAAAATTTTCTGTGAAGAAAAGAAAATTTCCACAAATGGAAATTAAGTAGTACTAACTATATAGTAAAAAAAAGAAGGAGTAAAGGAAAATTTTCTGTGAAGAAAAAGAAAAAATTTCCATAATTGGAAATTAAGTAGTACTAACTATATAGTAAAAAAAAAGAAGAAAAGAGAAAAATTTTCATGAAAAATTTTCATAAAAATGTAAATAATACAGCTTCTATAAAGAGAAAGAGAGAGAAATTATAGTTGAACATTCGAGGAAATTATCCAATTTCTCTCCGAATGTTTCACCTCAATTTCTCTCCTAGTGAACTATATCGCTAAAAAAAAGCTCGTAAAATAACAAAAAAAAGTGAACTGTATCACACCAAAAAATAAAAAGCAGGCGTGAAAAGAGAGTTGTTACAAAGACGCCACTGACTGATTTCAGACTACTTTACTAAACTCTCTTTGTCCGTCAAATTCATCAGAGAAAATTATTTTTTTCTGATTAGTGTCAAGAAATATATACAATGGCTGACAGCAAGTTGACGTAAAAAATAGACGATATCCTTGACTCTGTCAGTATGTACAGTTCTATATATGGTAGTTGTAGTTCTAGACTTGATGCTTCAGCACCAACTCTCTCACCACGTGAAAGTGAGAAAAATGTTCATACACCCCCACGCATTACAACTCATGTAAAACTAGTGTCACCTCGTAACTTCGACACAGCTTTGACTTGTGGTTGTAGAGGTCATTTCTTCTGGGAGTTCATACCTGTAAATAATATTAGCTATTTTAGAGGAACCTTACCTGATGTTGTTGAGCGCTGTTTTTCCAGTATACATGTGTACAGAGATTTCCATGAAGCTTTCTGGGATGCATACACTCAGTGTATAGAGCAATCCACATTGAATCTGCCTATATTCGTTGCAGATTTCACCATTGCTGTGTATCAAATGCATAACTCTCTGACTTGCCCCAGACACTATGCTAGATACACTCTAGGGAGTTTCAAGAGCTTCATGGAGTTCAACGAAGTGTTACGTGAATCACCTATTATAGGCGCATTCTGTAGGTGTAATGTTCCGATGAACCCTTCAGATATCGCTTACAATGTGTGTTTCACGTGTCTGCAAGCTACTCTAGAGTTGAAAGCTTTGTCTCTCACAGCCGTGTTACAGCATTTCTCGTATGAAGTCAGTTTCAAAACTGATTACTTGAATGCCCTGACTCCAGGTGTGAGAAACAATCGCGAATACTTTCTAGCTCAGTCATTGTTTGATGTGAAACTATCTAAAATTGTGAAGATGGGGACTGGTTGGGTGAGTACTTGGAATACTCGAGGTGTTTCTTGGAAAGGCCAGAAAGGTTTCACAACCAATCGTTCTTTCTGCATCATGTGTAACATTGCAGGGAATGGTCATGACTTGTTTGTGTGCAAGAACTGTACAAAGTATAAAATGTGAATAAAGTAACCAAAATAATATTTCTTGCCTTGTGTTTGTCTTTAGCATGTGACGGCATTACTCAATGTCATTGTTGACATTTATTTCAACCACGTGGTCTTAAACACGTGTCATTGTTGACATTTATTATAAGCACGTGGTCTTCAACACGTGTACAAGTGAAGTAGGTCATGTTGACATTGTACTAGCCAATCAGAAGCTTGTAAAGTATGTCATGACCTCTGATGACGTCACTTCCTGTCATTTAGAAGCTTCTGATTGGTTGACAGAGGTCACTTCCGTTCTGCAAGTGTCAACTGACCTAGATGCACCCGTTTACTACGCGCTGAATATGCTCCTATATACTACTGTTTGTCCCATTATTGATTATTGCTAAATTATTTAGATAACTGTAACAGCTTATTTCAATGCGTTATGCACACTGGTCGTGTTTTTATTACATCTTCCTCTAAACCGTTCATATCAGATGCAGAAATACATTAACCCAAGTGGGCTTCATTGAGGACTGTGCTGGGGGCACTGCTATTAAATTCATGGGGTTAAAGGGCCCTAAAGTAATCCTAAAGATAGTAACCACCCTATTAATTCCCCTAGAATAGAATCATCGCATACAAAACAAAGTCCAACCTTTTAAGGGTGTCAACCATGCAGATTTCGCCTCAGAAAAATAGGAAAATAGGAGTTTTGAAATCGGAAAAATAGAAACAATCGGCACAATATATGGGAAGAAATTGGAGTTATCACAGGAGAAAATTAGGCCTAACACATACAAGTATTTCATTGAATAACATAAAAATGACTTACTGTGAAAGTACTTATATTCACGGGTGTAAATTTTCGCTGAGGTGGCAAAAAAGACTTTTTCGCGGGTATTTATTCCATACTGTAGCATACAAGAATTTCGCGGATTTTTCATTTCCGTGAATATAGCGAAAATATATACCCAGCGAAATAAAGTACGACCACAGTAGATGATATTTTTATAGAGTGCCAGTGGTAACTTCAGGGGCTTATATGATCAGGAAAAAGTCAAGGTGTGGCTTATATATATGCGGGTTCTTGCTATCATGGTACAGTACTACAGTCACCATAATCAGATCATCAATGCAGCTTATAGGATCGACCCAAAGGTGGGGTGCAGCTTATACGCGAGTTAGGCTTATACGTGAGGTGTTATGGTAATGTAGAAAACTTGCTTTTTGTCTGAATAGTTATCGTTAGATTAGCTATGAGATGAAAGAACAAGGTCGACACAGTTCGAGTTCAGTGTACAGTGTATTATCTAGCATTTATGATTAGGGTTGGAACTTTTTTTGGTGGGAAAGTTTTTCAGAATTTCTTTTAAAATCTGACGTTAAACAGTGCATTCTGGCCGAAAATGATATTATCTGTATTATCCAGACTCAATGATTCGGGATGGAATCCTTTTGGAAGGAGATGTTTTTGAGAAATTTTTGAAATGCCAGACTTGAACTGGTGCAATCTGCTGGTTCTTTGGCAAAATATATATCAAAGCTCTGGTCCGTTACTGTTCTCAATGTTGAAAAATTATTTTTTGGAGACACAGGTTTTGGGAAAATTTTGAAATTTTAGACATGATTGTTGTAATCTGCTGTTTTTTGGCAAATAAAATACTATGTAAAAACATAACTCGTGAGCATACTGGGTCAATACGCACAGCCAAGTGACCTCTAACTTTTTAAGACAAAAGAACATCAGTGGCTCCCCCTGGAAATTAAAATACTAAGGTGGGTTGGTCAGTACTGACCAACCTGACAATACTATCTTACCTAGGTTGGTCGTATAGGGAGCCAAAAAATGGTTAGGTACTAGTAGACTAGTGACTGACAGATTGGTCGTATTAGGGGAGCAGCAAGGGGGGCCCTCAGGAGTGACGGAAATACTGATGGGTAAAAACCTTTTTTTTGTGTTTGGGAATGTCTATGGAGACAGGAAAGTGAACTTGTGCTATCAAATTCATGTGCCGTTTTTGAGGAATTAACATTTTTTTGCGACTACCTTTTCAAATCCAGGCTCTTTTTCTGGGGCCTTAGAAAGTAGGTGAATTGACTTCTCCTGACATGAATATTGACTGTATGAAGATTTCAATTATACCTACCCCTCTAAACCAGACTCAAGGAATCCATTGGTGCTGTAATCTTATTGCTGGGACAGGTTGTTGCCTAGCAACCACTGTTTTACCTAGCAACCATCCCCATCGGAGATTAGATTATAGGCCAATTATAATCCTAGAGGAATTCCGTGATCATTTTAGTTTCACCACTGGAATCCATGCTTTGAATAGTTCTGAATAAGGCAGTATAACTTCTCTAATGTAAATTTCAGTTCTGGTCATTTCTATGGTAAATGAATGCTCTAGCAAATAGTAAATGGGCTCTAGCCTCGCAGGAAACACAGATATCAAAATCCTAATGACACCTATCCCCCATAAATTGGGTCCAAGGAATCCTGTAGTGACAACAGTTTTTCTGTGTGTCAAATGGCTGCCTAGCAATAATCCTCAGTTTGCTACTGTTTTATAGCAACCATACTTATTTTGCATAGCAACCATAGTAAATATGTGTGGCTGTGTATTGGATGATACAAAGACATCTAATTTATATCCAAGAAGCTGTTTCAGGATATTCTACAGCCATAATACTCTAATTTTGCAGATATAGTTGCCTAGCAACAGATATTCTCTTTCTCTAGAAACCTTATGTTTATTGGACAATAACCAGGTCCTTGGCTCTGAGTGGCCAAGTGTGTGGTATAATATAATTTGCCTACATTAGTGCTTGTCATATATCCATGTTATTCGTACCCCAATATATCCCCCGCTGAACACCAGTATCATGACAAATAGTGAATATATCGGAAACCTGGAGAACCATGCCAGAGGTCCTTCTACTCTGCTTCTTATGCCCCCATTTTATTGTTCATATGGTTCACCTTCAGATACCTCTCATACCCGGCTTCTCAGCCCTCCTACCTTGTTCTTTAAATAATTACTTTCAAACTCAAGCCCCATCATATTACTTACTCCTACTGCTCCTACACCTTGTACAATTTCTAAGAGACATAATCATACACTCTTACTCACCTCTACTGCCTGCCTGCTGTGAACAACCTCCCAGAGCCATGTTCAATGCTCTGAACTGCCCCTATTGCCTCCCCTTCTGTAGGGTGGGTAGGAGATTCTACTCACCTTATTGCCTGCTCTCCATCTACTACCTCCCAACATGGCCTCCCACAGACACAGCATGCTCCAACAAGGCAATATATTGTTGTATAATTCTCCAGCAGTTGTATTTAATTCTCCAGCAGTATTTTCTTCCCTGGCATCATATATCAAGAGGGAATGGTGTGTTTATGGGAGGTTGTAAATCTACATGGAGGCACTACAGGTGAATAGAAGAGTAGAAGTCTGTGAGGTTATACACATATCTGGAGACAGCAGATGTGGGAGGTTGCATATAGAGTGAGAGGCAGTAGGGGTGAGAAGAAGGGTATCTAACCGTCTGGTGTCCAGTAAAGCATCAACACTGTCATTGGGTTATCTATCTGTAGACTATCAAAACCTAACAAGAACACCAGTACAGTGTAGTTACAGAAAAGGGGTCATGTTATTGAGAAAGCAACTATTGGTAATGGTTGCATGCTGCTGTGATAAACATTTTTTTCACAGAAAAGAATATGAAAGGAAGCATCATTATGTCCCCATATTTCTACAGTTTGTATATGTTGATAAATTGTGGTGGGAGACAAAAGCTGTTATTACAAGCAAGAATCTGCACCCCTATCAGAAGGACCTGAGTGTTATTAGATTCAAAATTTCAATCTCTACAGGGGATATTGCCTTTCCCAAAAGCTGAGGCCAGCTTTGAGCAGCATGTCAGAGGTATTCTTAGTATATTTCATGGGCCAATGCAGGGTCTGGATTGCGAGTGTAGTGACAGACAGGAGTGCCAACAAAAATTGTACTTGCAACCAAACTGGGATCTCCTGCAATGTAATAGATCTATGTCCCTGCTGTTCCATCACAGAACAAATCAACAAATGTACTGAATCTGTCCATGATACTCCCTAATGATATAAAAGGAGGAAGCATACACAATATAAGCATAATCTTTGTGCTGTACTGTATATTGTATTCATCTGTTATTAAGGAGCATAACTCTCTCCATAGTTTACAGATACGGTCAACTCCCTCCTAGCAGCCACCCCTCTAGCTAATTCAGACACCTCATCATTGCGGCCTTTTTTGCAAAGTCCCTATTATTTCCCCCTTTGTTTTAATGTAATAAACTCCCACTAATGCGGCCGCCCTGCCCTGCAGTCACTCATTTTCCAGTCTCGATGGGTTTTTAAAATTTCAAGAACTGTCATAGGTGGGTTTGCCCTAACTGAAAATCACCCCAAAATCCAATCAATTTCCTTTCTCTAAACCTCCCCCAAATACTTCATCTTATACTCCAAAATATAATATACCCTGGTGCGGCCTCATAACTGTTGTATCGTTATGGCGATGTATTCCAATCTGTGTTTTTATTTGACGATAAGCAATACATGTAGCACTGGAAAAATGCAGGTAGAGTTGAGTTGGAACCTACATAATATACAAGAGGGTACAGATTGTCAGGCAGGCTCAGGCTGGGGTATATCCCAGGGGTGTATCCTGGGTATACCCCTAAGTGTAGCTTTAACACCTCACCTAAAGCCATAACCCCCCCACCCCCCGTGTGCCATCTTCTCCACACACACATGGGCAAAACTACGACCATCAGATGTCACACATTGCCTGATGAAACAATGGGGGTGGATGACTAAATTCGGCATGCTCCCTCCCATCCGGCTACCCAAGATTCCGAGAGGTTGCCTGGGATGGCAGTGGTACATACAGGAAACTGGTGGTTGGAGGGTTGGTGGGGGGCTATGCAACCCTACACATAAAATGAACATGTCTTAAATATCAGGTCATTGTTCTAATAATTACTTTACATGCAATACAACAAGAACATTTATTGCAGGTTAGCTTGCTAATTACCACGATGAATGGTACTTTTAAATCAGCAACCATTGCGCTATAGTTAACTTCATATATTTCTAGGGGTCTATAGATTTAACATTAACTCCCTCTAATACAGCCACCTTGCTAATGCAGCCAAGTCCCAAGGGTAACTGTGCACATGATTTAAGTTATATAGGATCTTGTACCAATCTTTGTTGGGGGTGCAGAGGGGTCCCCCCATGAGGTCGGAAAATTGCCGAAATTAAGGGGTCCTGGTCACAAAGTCGCTTTTTTTGGACCCCCTTAAGTATTGTAAATTTTGTCTAAAAGTCGCCAGGTCACTTTAATTACTGCATTAGGTCGAAAGTCGTCTCCAAAACGGCCCAGGTCGCTTTTGACCCCTCTGGAGCCACTTTGTTACTATGTAGCATGGGCTTATCACTTGATATTCCTATCATAGACTCTGTCATCGTTGCTTTCATACTCTTGTAGCAGAGTTTGATGTTAAACACATGAAATGGTATACATGTAGTTTGCTAGATATACATTTGATGTCTTTGTTACATCCGTAACACTACTGCGCATATTTGCTTTGGTTGCTATGCAAAAGTTATGGTTGCTATGCAAAATAAACACATTGCTATACAATTATTGGCCAAAGGGAAAACCTATTGGTAACCCCTGCATTCCTTAGACTCAATTCAGGTGGTGGGTAGGTATTGACATTTTGATACCTCTATTTCCTGTGAAGCTAGAGTTCCATTAACCCTTTAGGGGCCGGGGCATTTTTACAGGAACTTTCCCTGGGCCGAGCCTTTGCTGAATCCCATAGAGTTAAGATGACTATAGTCGATGCTCGGCCCCCCATGGCATCGACTATAGTCAATGCTCGGCCCCCCATGGCATCAACTATAGTTGATGCTCGGCCCTAAAAGGTTAACTGTTTGCTATAATAATCGTTTTTATTTGCCTAGAAATAATCTAAAATGTGTAATTGTAATTAGAGAAGTTTGACCTTCTTATTCAGAGGCCTTCAAAGTATGGATTCCAGTAGTGAAACTAAAATGATCAGGAATTCCTCTAGGACTATAGTTGGCCTATTATCTGTTCTCTGATGGGGTCGGTTGCTATGCAAAACTAATGGATTCCTTGGGTCTGATTTTGGGGGCTAGGTATCATTGAAATCTTTCTACAGTTAGTATTCATGTCAGGAGAAGTTGATTTACCTACTTTCTAAGGCCCCAGATAAAGAGCCTGGACTTGAAAAGGTAGCCGTAAAAAAGCCTCAATTCCTCAAAAACAGCACATGAATTTGATAGCACAAGTTCACTTTCCTGTCTCCATAGACATTCCCAAACAAAAAATAGTTTTTTTAGCCATCAGTATTTCCATGCATTAAACTCCTAAAATATGGCTCTTTTGGCGGGTCTGCTGCTGCCCTATATAGGGAGCTCAGGAATATCAATGTGGGCGTATTGGCGCAATGCGCCCCTGGGGTGGGCGTATTGGTTAAGGTTTCAGTGGTTAAGAGATAGGACTATCATATGCGAGGTACGTGTATAATAAATCAAAACACAGGTCTTTATTTGTTCTTTATGATTGGGGCTGAAACCTTGTGTTTGAAGGAAAGTTTTAGAAAATTTAGAAATGCTAGACTTAAATGTTGCATTCTGGCCAAAAATGTATCAAATCTCAGGTCTCTTGTTACGCAGCATCTATGATTGGGGATGGAACCAAGTTATTGGAAGGACAGGTTTCGGCACAATTTTGAAATTCTAGACTTGAAATGAAGTAATTTTGGCACAAGACTTTAACGATTAGGTCTGCATCTGTTCTTTATGAATGGAGCTTAAATCCAACTTTTTCAAAGGGAAAGATTTTGGAATGACTAAAGATTTTAAATGTTCTTTATATAAACGGAGTAGGGTACTTCCTCACACTAGCCAGAGCTACCTTAACAATTTCAAATGGCGCATCTAGTACATTTTGGCACAAATATATTCATATCTGTATTTGTACAGCCCCAAATGCTTTACTTATGCACTCCCCCCTCATCCCCAATATAAATATTTAGGGCATGCCTGTCCCCCACCTTAAAGGTGAAAATCTCGCTACCCCTCCAGCAATAGTGGGGACAGGTTCTTGGCCCTATAAATAGGGGCAGTGGCAGATTAATCCACCACTGAAAGAGTAGTGTGCATTTCCAAATTACATGTCAAAATGGTACTATGGGGGTTTGGGGCATGCCCCTCAAGAACTCCCAAAAAGGTCATCTGGAGCCAGGAGTATAATTATGGGCACCACCTTCTTTCTTATGCAGGAGCCCAACCTGTTATCTCCAGAATAAATATTACTTTAAAAGAAACAAAAACATTTTGAAAATCGAGGCAAATGGCGCAATTTGATCTTCTGGTCGGATGAAATTGTCAAGCCCCCCCTACATAAAGGTGAGCTAATTTCTCATTGAATCTGGCCAAAAGTATCACAATTTTCAGCTTTTTTCCCTTACTCTTTTACAAATCTTTAAAAAATAGGAGAATATAAGGAGTGTTTAACCAAATATAGGAAAAAATAGGAAAATGTGAACAGCCTGCACTTACTTCTGAATTATTGATAGGCAAATTTGGGGAAAATTGTTAATACCGCAAGAGAACCCTATAATCCGAACCAGGTCTGAAAATTATGATTTTTGTTCTGTACTGTACTAAATTAGCCAATATCAGTCCCACGCACTGGTCCTCATTTTTTAAGTTTAAATTCATTGCCTTTCTATGGGAATGTACTTTAATATGCGAGGTTTCACAGTAGTTCCATGTACACGGGCTTCTTTATATCGTTGAAGTAGGCTTCTCAAGAAAAAACAACACAAAACAACTTTCCCCCTTTCTTAAAAAAATCCTCCGCTTTATTTCTTCTCTTTTTTTTTCTTTTTTCGTGTTTTTTTTTTGTAAATAATATATATCTTTCATATTTACAGGTAATCTACTGGAATAGTCTCATCCCAGTGAGCACCACTGTATCAGCTAACTACATGTATACTTACAACACTGTCTATACAGGCGGCAGTCTCTATGGTAACTGTCTCTGGTAAACAGGAGAGTATTCTTCTGTGTCCATTACCAACTCAATAACCAGACTAGGGTAATATAGTAACAAATAGGATATACTAGAAGTGGATATTATAACAACAAGCACATCAGGGTTTTCTACTGACACTAAAATTGGACGACCTTTGGACTCGCTCCACTACAGAAGAATACTTTCCCCTCACCAAGCATGTTGCATCTGCCCTATTTACAATATCTATGATACATTTTCTTCTTTGTTCGAGATATTTTTGCGAACAGATCCAAATTTTGTCCATAAAAAGCTCACTGGCAGTAGTATATTATGGGTTAATCAAATGGAATGTTGCAACTTTAATGTTGCCCAAGCACGCGAGTGTACCCTTTAATCCTGTAAAAGACTGTCATTTTGAGACGTAGTACGCACAACATCAACTCTTACAAACTCCCGGAAACGCAGCCAAATTCACTTCTCATACCAACAAGGCCATTCTCCACATTAATTCAAGATGATTAAATCTGAACGATAAGTACATTCATGCTGCGGAACGGACTGCCAATTTTAGTCGGCCGCAATCTCTTAACACACATGGGGTACGAGGTTATGCTGCCTAGATACAAGACCAACTATAACACGGTCATATACGGGTTAACATACATACTAGAGTCCTACCCCTACTGCATCTGCGTGCCAGTCAAGGTTGATTAGTAGTATTTAATGTTTTTAGTCGGAAAAGGATTTTCAATTTTTTGAAATAGATAAGGTAGGGTTATGTGAGATTTAAAAGGTGAAAAATGTTAACAGAAATAAATATATCTGCAAGGTGGTACAAGTCCCCGTGACATAGATTTTGTGAATACATGTATTACATTGCTACACAATAATTTTGTAAAACTTCAACCAGAAAGATTTATACAATGGCTTTTAACATTGTTTTTCAGATAATTCATATTGAATCTAAAAATGGTGACAATTTCGAACAAGTTAATACTTTTAGAATGTTGTATGAATGTTATTGTATTCGATACTATAATACCTTTATATGTTTAAATATACTGTAAACCTGGTAGGTAATTGAGTAATGCTTTTTGTATACAATTGTATAGGACCATTAAATATCGATAATAAACCATTCAACATTATCTTAACAGCACTTAAGATATTTGCTATCATCACGAATGCCCGGTTTACTTCTAAAAATCAATATGATCTTTTCACATCATAATTTTTGCTGTCACTGTGTACAAAATGAGATCGCGAGAAGGGGCGTGGTGACCTTAAAACTCCCCATCGCTGGGGGCGGGGTGAGCGGATCAGGCGCTATCGCGTGAATAGTCTCTGTACCGACGGCGCCATGGTGGGATGGTGCTGTTGGGGCTGCTGCTGGTGGTGGTCCTGTTGGGTGGCGTGCCGCCCCCGTGCGGACTGCTGCTGGGCGACCCGGTAGTACTTGTCCTGCTGCTGTGACGGTTCTGCCGCATACCCCCGCTGGTAGTGCTCGTTGGGTATGCTAACTTCTGTAACAAAGTAAGCCGACTTGTGAGAAGATATTCACTACAATCTACTTTAACATGTCTTTAATCAGGGGAATATGTATCATTAAATAGATACTCACTCTTTCCAAAATGTCACTGAGACACGACTATATTGATAGTTTCTAATTGACATGCAACAAGTTTAACTCTGCATTTATGAATTACTCAAATATGGTTGCGTTTTACTGGAGTAACTACCGGCCAAACATTACGTAGGATGAAAACAAGGAATTAGTGCTAGAGAAAAAAGATTGAAACATAAGTAACATTAGTGAACCAATTAGTGCACGAGGGATAACAAGGAATTAATTAGATTAAAAGAAGGCCACACCCAAACAAATCTGTTGGTCTATGAATTTATATTTTATCATTCTACAAGCATTATGAAGAACAATTATGGAAGTGAATGGTTTGTTCCATGGCCATGTAATTTGGTTAAAGCTTCTTTTTTTTTTACTCACACAGAGCCATGTAAACAGTATATCCATTTGCCAGCAATACTTTTACGTGTGGCCTACCATTCTTCTTAAATGTAGCTTATAATAGAATATCATAGAAAAACAACTTAGTCAGTGATGAAATAACGCCTTAAAGGGTCGGCATGATGCATGAATCTATCACTAGCGAGTTACTCACCAGGGTTTCATTCAATGCATCATGACGACAAAGGGCAAAGCGCAACACGGTGCCCGCAACGGGTTAGGAAAATCTAATGCTCAGTAAAATTGGGCCCGGGTAAATTTCTATTTCACTTTTGTTGCGGAAAGACAGAGGAACATTTTATCGAAAGTGTTGTGATTTGTTATGAACAAACTTTCAGGTTTAGCATTGGAACTACCGTAAATTCCCGCATATAACCCGCACCCCAAACTCAGGAAAATACTATAACCCAATCTGGGGAGATTTTATACTGTAGTATACATATTATATCTCCCATATAACGCACCCTCTATATTGCATGTTTGATATCAAATTAAAACTGAGTTTGGTTCACATATAACCCGTGGGTAGTACGCTGGAATTTACGGTAGGAGTCATGCAGTTAGGGTATCGGTGGGAACGTCTCGTCTAGGTAATAAACTCTTGTTACAGCATCTAACCTTTCTGTGTAAAAACCTGCAAATATTGGCATTCTCTTTATTTATCAAAACTCTATACAGAATGATGGAAATAAGTTGGGAAAACGCGATTAAAAAACATCACACATCAACTTTCCCTGCACGTTTTCAGATTTGATAGAACTAACTTTTGATACATATCTCTTTAAATGATGCTATAAAATGTGTTTAACTTTGATTTTATACAGAATAGCCGAATTCGAAAACCAGTCTAATTGAGCAAAGAATCACGGAGAATACAGTAACGTGAGGCAACCCTTGGTAATGTGGCACCAAGTGTTCAGGATTCGTGTCAACTGGTGTGCAGACTGGAAGGACGCTGCATCTGTGTGGTTCAGACCCTCCACAGCTCTCTTCTTCAGCCGCCATGGTTTGTTGATGCAGAAACTACGTATGGCACCCTTCCTACAAGCTATGCGTGCCAGTGATAGTTTGGCAGTTGATGAACTTGAGTCACATTTGAATGAATGCAGGTCTCATTAGACTAGCGCACTGACCACACTCATGCAGCACCCTTGCCACTCTGCAGACTGGTTGACATCCTATATGTATGTTAGGCATGTAGTATCTACACGAGCCTTACCCAGGGTACGACTATCGGCTGATGTGACGATGCGGTGTTCTCCGTAGCCAACGGGGGCGCCACCGTGTTGGTCCCACGGGGAGCCGCCACCTGCGCTGTGCCCAGGGCCCCACCGACCACCGCCACCGCCCACACCCTGAGACAGCTGCTGTGCCTGTTTCTGTTGTTGCCAGTTTAATTGCTGCCCCTGTTGTTGGTAATGTTGTTGCTGCTGTTGTTGTGAGTGGTGGCCCCCACGTTGGGGGTGTGATTGCTGGTACTGGTGCTGCTGGGGGGTGTACTGCTGCTGCTGGTGCAGCTGGTGCTGCTGCTGGATCACCCACTGCTCCGTCCACTCCTGCTGGTAGGGCTGTGGGGTCTGGAACTGAGGCCCCGCACCCACATACTGCTGCTGCTGTTGTTGGCCCGAGGCCGCCTTGCCACCCGCCCCGTACCCATACACCGGTGCAGCGGATGGCCGACCCGCCGGGGACGACCCAAGAAACTGCTTTTGCTGCCACGTGAAAGACTCGGCTGACACGTCACCGTGGTAGTCCTGACGGCCCAGCAGCAGAACACATAAAGTTTAATAAAAACCTCATATATTTGCATCAAAAAGATCTTCATGAAAAAAAAATTGAAACCACTCAGTTTTGGGGGCAAGCAGGATACCCTTGTCATATGCTTAGTTTGGCTAGTATGGTCGAAATTACCTAGAGTCACCCTTCCCGACTGGGAAAATCACCGTCGGATTTTGTGTGTGCAGTTTCTTTTTACCGAATTAATCATTTTGAATTAGGTGTTTTGTTTAACATTATTAGAGGGGTAAGTTTTTAAAGCATTTTGGGTAGGCTCTAATACATTTTAGTTTGAAAGGTGCAGTAACAAAAGTGTCAGCCGGACCGAGAATCTCATCCAAGAGAAAAGGTTGCTCATTATTTCCTTGTCTGAAGATGGGTGCAGCGTGAAACATAGACATGGGTTAGGTTTCTCCATGATTCTCCATTTGTGCATTCAGTGGACACGAATACCATCTATGGAACCCATAAACAGAAACGTCCTGTCATATATGATGGACTGAGAGAATGGTTTTGTTCGTCTAAATCTTTCATTCAACATAATGACATTTAGAATAAACAGCTGTATTTTCATTTTTGGTGCTACAATCATGTCTACGTCCACAAATGGAGAATATCAAGTCCTAGAGTGGGGATTTAGATTGTCAAGGTGCAGCTAGTTCTACCTAAAGAGAACATCAGAAATATCTACGGGCATGGTACCGGCATGGAACCCAAGCTATTTCAAACAGGATTTCTTAATCACAAAGTAAAATACCCCTTACAATTAATATATACATTTCCCATCATCCTTCCTTAACTAACACCCTAAAACTACCAGTGTGGCCTTTTTCTCTTT
This sequence comes from Harmothoe impar, assembly GCA_947462335.1. Lineage (NCBI taxonomy): Eukaryota > Metazoa > Annelida > Polychaeta > Phyllodocida > Polynoidae > Harmothoe > Harmothoe impar. The sequence goes on from OX381705.1 coordinate 80,443,192, forward strand.
TACCAAGAATATCCCTGAGATAGAGTAGTGAGTGTTGTTACCTGTGGCCGCCCGCCGTATGGACTGGCCATGTGGCCGCCGTCCCGCATGGTACTGTTGTAGAACACCTGGGAGCCCATGTTCCCCCCACCACCGCCCTGCTGCATGCGGGGGGACGAGCCGTAGGGCGAGTTGCCATAGCCGTGCCCGCTGTAGGGGGAGTGCGTCAGGTCGGCGTGCGGACTGGCGTGGTGCCCGCCCCCACCCTGGTACGATCTGCCTGAGGGAATAGGTCTTGGTGAGGACCCTGAAAACACAACAGATACTGGGATCATTGAGTCTCATAATAGAAATGGAATATAGAAAGCATTTCTTTTTTTTTCTTTTTTAAAAATAATTTAATGTACACAAACACAAGGATTCATATTACATGTAAATACGCACAGTAAGACTATGCTCCGTTATGGCGCAATGAGTATATGACGTAAGTTATAATAGAGTGGCAGTACTGACCTTGGTAGCTGCCCTTGTGTTGGTTGTGATGCCTGTTGTCCTGATCTCGGTGCCGCCGGTTGTCATGTCTGTTGTCGTGACCTCGGTTGTCATGACGATTGTCGTTCCTGTTGTCCAGATCTTGGCGTTGTGGTCGGTTACGGCCTGGGTCGTCGTCACCCTGTTCCCGCTCCTCCTTCCGCCGCTCACGCTCCCTCTCATTCCTAGGGTGATAAATCATAGTTTTTAAAGATATGCGTTTGATAAAAATGGGGTTTCTTTCAACTAAAAATGTCTAAAATCTTTGTGTTTTTACCTTCAAAATGTAATTGATTCTTGTCAGTTTTATAGGGTTTATTTTCTGGAAAAAAATGTATACCATGTCCAGGTGGGTATGCGTTTTATTTTAGCCATATCAAACTTTATTATTTGCATTATGACTTGGTCTAGTTTTCTTACCTCTCTTTCCTCGCTACGACTATAGGACACTCCTTGGCGAAGTGGCCGATCTTGCCACACGCCCGACACCCTCGATCATTGGGAGGCTCTCCTTCCGTCAATAGTTGAGGGTCAAACAGGTAATCCTGGAAATACAATTTATATTAACGATCCTCCTGTGTTGGAGAATGGTAGACACTCGACTTTTTTTGGCCTTGAGGCATTCAAAACCCATACTTAGTGAAATTGCTGTTATTTACAAATCGTTATCTCCAAGGCCAGCGGCAGTGTGTACCTCTGAGTGGTGTACATTGTCCTATTTTGTGTGAATAACTAGTCACAAAAAAAGACAGCCATATTTGCAATGTGAAAACTTTTTTACTTACAGACAAAGAGTTGTAGCCAATCGGGGTTTGCTCCACAGGAGTTCCGAAGACTTTACGTCCATTCCGGAACGCCTTCATTATGTACATATTCACTGAAACAAGGTATAGTTGAGTATTGTAAAATCCCTGGCACAAAAGAAAAATCGTCATCTTATCTTTGAGTATTTATCTTTATAAAACTGCTTTGGACACATGTTATACTCAGTGACAGTCGGCAATTTTCCCTTAGAGTATTATAGTTCATGTATATAAATGGAACTTACTTTTTCTTGAGACTCCTGCACCCAAATTGTGACTCATGTCAAACGGATCTGGAAATAAAAAAAGAAAGTTAATTGTAGATTGTGGAAAGGTGGAATGATACACAAAATACCTTACACCATTCTTCGTAAAGGATTATGTTGATGACGACGATCCAATCTAGGTAAACGGGAAAACTTTCGGCACCATTTTAAAGTTCTTGAAAATTGGAATTGTTTGAAAAGTGAGGCCTTTACATTTATATTTCCCAGAATCATGACTAAATGCAGGACAATTTACGAAATAATATTGCCCTTGAATTTATAAGAACTTTGAGAACCTCTCTCTTCTATGCTTACCTTCTATTGCTACACATTTTCCGTTCCAGAGTTTCTCGAACCTCGTGAGCGGTTTGTGTTGTCGGACGGAGATGACGTAGTCACGGAAGTTGAACTCCTCTGTGTAGAACCGTAACATGCCGAGCCATAGCTCACCCACCGTCTCTGTGTTCTTTCCCAAGCCAGGCCAGTCTCGCCGCTGTGTGGGAATAGAAATGTTGATGACAAAGGCTAACATGATATTAAAGACTATTAAAATAGCCGCAATATCTTGGAATCAGTTAACTGCTGCGGTATGACGCCAGTAAAAAGTAAAAGAGGGGAAAAAACCCAATCAATCTGAAACCTGGAGGATCATATGGGATAAAAGTTGTCACAGAGACATTCTTTTCAGAACAGGTCAGTACTGAAAGGTCTGGTTTTGGCCCTAGGTATAAATAGTTAATCACTCGAGGAACGCTTGTACATACCAGGTTCTTCAGACTGTTGTAGTACCAGGCATTCCAACCCTCAACGATCAACTCAGGTTTCTCTCCTTTGTAGACCTGCAAGTACAATGGGGATAAATGTTCATGTTTCTATCTAATATCCAATGAAGAAAGGGAAGGAAAATGCTTATTTTGTAAAAGCTGAGGGTTATTTCATGAGCTGGACCACCTAAGTGCACCTACCTCCTGTAGGACGGGGATGATGAGTGGTTACTAAGTGCACCTACCTCCTGTAGGACGGGGATGATGGGTGGTTACTAAGTGCACCTACCTCCTGTAGGACGGGGATGATGGGTGGTTACTAAGTGCACCTACCTCCTGTAGGACGGGGATGATGGGTGGTTACTAAGTGCACCTCCCTCTTGTAGGACGGGGATGATGGGTGGTTACTAAGTGCACCTACCTCCTGTAGGACGGGGATGATGGGTGGTTACTAAGTGCACCTACCTCCTGTAGGACGGGGATGATGGGTGGTTACTAAGTGCACCTACCTCCTGTAGGACGGGGATGATAGGTGGTTAATAAGTGCACCTACCTCCTGTAGGACGGGGATGATGGGTGATTACTAAGTGCCCTAACCTCCTGTAGGACGGGGATGATGGGTGGTTACTAAGTGCACCTACCTCCTGTAGGACGGGGATGATGGGTGGTTACTAAGTGCACCTACCTCCTGTAGGACGGGGATGATGGGTGGTTACTAAGTGCCCTAACCTCCTGTAGGACGGGGATGATGGGTGGTTACTAAGTGCACCTACCTCCTGTTGGACAGGGATGATGAGTGGTTACTAAGTGCACCTACCTCCTGTTGGACGGGGATGATGGGTGGTTACTAAGTGCCCTAACCTCCTGTAGGACGGGGATGATGGGTGGTTACTAAGTGCACCTACCTCCTGTAGGACGGGGATGATGGGTGATTACTAAGTGCCCTAACCTCCTGTAGGACGGGGATGATGGGTGGTTACTAAGTGCACCTACCTCCTGTAGGAGGGGGATGATGGGTGGTTAATAAGTGCACCTACCTCCTGTAGGACGGGGATGATGGGTGATTACTAAGTGCCCTAACCTCCTGTAGGACGGGGATGATGGGTGGTTACTAAGTGCACCTACCTCCTGTAGGACGGGGATGATGGGTGATTACTAAGTGCCCTAACCTCCTGTAGGACGGGGATGATAGGTGGTTACTAAGTGCACCTACCTCCTGTAGGACGGGGATGATGGGTGGTTACTAAGTGCCCTAACCTCCTGTAGGACGGGATGATGGGTGGTTACTAAGTGCCCTAACCTCCTGCAGGACGGGGATGATGGGTGGTTACTAAGTGCACCTACCTCCTGTAGGACGGGGATGATGGGTGGTTACTAAGTGCACCTACCTCCTGTAGGACGGGGATGATGGGTGGTTTCCGCTGCTGCAGGAAGTAGAGCACCATGATGATGTAGGCGTAGGATGACAGGCTGCCCCGCGAGGCGTCACAGATGTTACACAGCTTGCCAAACACCTTCATTGTGTAGCCGAGCGCCTTGACCCTGTGGTCGGCTTCTGAGTATAACATCAGCATCTGTGTGTTGTGTTGCGCCTGTAGAAAAAGCAAAATTCTTCATGTAGCACACTCAGGTATAAAATATATTATCTATGATCGCAGTTTGTATTCAATGTAGAAAAGGCCAAGCTTTATGTCTTGTATCTAAAAGAACCTTTTTACTCTAAAAAAAATAGAAGAGGGAAAAGACTTACGAGTGTGTTGTAAAGACTGATGTCACCTTCCAGCTGTGAGCGGCGATGCCGGAACTTGACGATGGGCACTTTGGCTGTGGTTATAGCGAGCACGTTGTAGAGACCCCGGTGCTTCCTGAGTCTACTCGCCAACGTCTCAATTATCTCCACACAATCTAGGCCCTGTGCACAAAAATTGAGATGTTTTCAGCGCTTGGTTTGAGTTTATAGTTTGACTGATGCCCCAGCTCACAGCTAATGTCTTATAAAGAGTGGTGGTTGTGATTGTATGTATTTAAAGCTTACTATTTTTTTCAATAAGTACACAGGGATGCACCTGAGAGTATTGAACAGTCTATTAAATTATCTCACCTCAGAGGTCTCTTGTTCCAATGTCATACAGATGTCCAGGTCACTGTGCCCAAAGCCAAAGCCGTTACACGAGGAGCCAAATAGTTTCAACTGGGCACCTGTTAAAAAAATAGTTACCGTCAAGGAAATGACTATTTCTAGTTGTATTTGTCCATTGAATGTCAAGGTAAGTATAGGAGACGGAATTTTCTAATAGTCACTTTGTTGATAAATGTACATGCTAGTAATATCATCAATTTTGTTTTACATAGCCTCCAGAAACTTCTAAATGAAGCATACATTCTTGAATGAATTCAACATCCACTTACTTGGATAGGTCTGTCGGATAAATGACTCAATTTCGTGCAGGACATCATTTCGCATTGCGAGTTCTTGAGGCTTGGGCTCAAAATCACCTGCAATTAGATTTTTTTTATTTAAAAGAAGAAGAAGTTCATTTGACGTCCACATGGCGATTTACGTTTCATAAAATATCTCCTCAAACCAGATACGAAAATAAAGAATTCCTATCCCCCTCCTGCCTTGTGGCAGAGCAACATGCACTGAAACAGGCCTTCCGGAACCTCATGGAATGAACCTTTATTTATTTTATGTGTTCATAATGTAGGATTATCAACGTAAACATTAATAAATGTGATCAAGTAGAAACTCATTTTATAATTTTTTTAACGTTGTGGTCGGCTAAATATGTCCCAAAGCAGGGGGTCAGCTTAAAGGTAGGGTTTTACTCATATGCATGGGTGTAATAAAAGGTCTATCGGGTGGAAGTGAACATGTAAACATACGTGGGACCTGCATGATGATCTGGTCGAGTAGGGCGCGGTACCCCGGAGTCATTGGGGGCAGCGGCTCCAGGTCGGGCAGGCGCTCCTCCGGGCAGTTCTGTTTGAGATGCCCCTCCTGCTGACAGATGCTGCACATGATAGCCGGGCCCTGATGGACAATGACAAGTGAGACAAGTCAGGAATCTTGCATATCAATGTTAGCGTCACCATGTCATTAAACTATGTCTGGAAACTATCTGATAATCTGTTATAGTTCTTATGCTATCAATCTATCATATGTTATTGCATTAGATGTCATTTTCTCATTTGATATTGGGGAGAAAATATTAATATCGCTTCTCTCCAAATTCCCTGACTATCAAAATAAATAGCATTTCATACTGGTCATGATTTTCCTTTGGTAAATATCTTCTACCCATCATAGCTTTAAGACTTTTTGGATCGATATAGATATAATGGTCTCGAAGTTGTCGTTTCTTACCTTGCCATCACTAAGCGTTGATTCATCGAAGCGGAATATCAGGTCATCTATGTTTAGCTTCCCTAGAACGTCCTGGTCGTACTGTATATGGCTACTTTTTAATGCATCCACAGGTTCCTTATTGGCTTTATCCGCATCCTCCTTCCTCTTTTCTTCATCCTCCACATCTTCCTTCGCATCCTCATAAGTGTCAGAATCCTCTTCCGACCCCTCTTCCTCTTCACTGTCCTCCCGGGTATCTTTGGCGTCTTTGCTGACTTCTAGTTCTTCATCCTCTATGTCTTCTTCCTCCAGGGTGCCGGCTGTGGCTGGTTCGTCTAAGCCTTCCTCGTCACTACTCACCACCACACCCTCATCCGGCTCTGACTCGGACAGTTCTACCACCACGCCACACTCCTCCTCTGTAGCTTCTGCATCGTCTCCCTCCGAATTCTGGTTCCGACCAGACGCAGCACAACCATTTAGAGCCAGTTCTGCTAGGGCGTCCGTCAAAACATCCTCGACAAAAGAATTTGCAAAAGCCATAGTGACTGACTGTTTGTTTGTGACATTTTCAGGCGGGGTTTTGACCGAGTCGGTGACAATGGATTCCTCAACCTCTGGTTTGCTTTCTTCCTGTAGCATTTCTTTCTCCAGTTCATCTAGCGAGCGTACCTTTGGATGTGTCTTAAGCTCTTTACCCTCATCGAGTTGCTCTGAGACCAGTGCGTTCACACCGTCACCCACCGGGCTCTTAAGGAGATTCTCCACATTCTCGCTGCGTGATGCCTTCTCCACATTGCGGCTGGCTGCACCCGGGGGCTGCTTGGCCCCGGGGAGGCTGCGTACCGGGGTGGTGGGGCTCTCATTAAGTTTCTGTAGGTTCTCCTGTAGCTGAAGCTCTAGTTTACTTGTGTCTACCTTGTCTAGGAGGGGTCCCTCCAGGGTCTGGGGCACCCCATAGTACAGGTAGGCCACCCGCAGACGGTCGTAAATGTACTCAAACACATGACTGTGACTCACTGAGCGAGCGATGTTACGCTTCCTCGCAAATGGGTCTATAAAAACGAATATAGAAAAAGAGCCAATCAATGGTACCTGCTTCCTTACACTCTTTACATGTTGTGATACAATTGTGATCAGAATATATATGATAACTTTGTCCCTGCACGATAATAACTATAGTATTTATACATCAATTTACACTGCCACTGGGTCACTATTCTAAGCCTAGAAAACACTTCATACTTTCCATGAAGATTTGATGCTACACTTTTTGTTATAATACTAACACCATATTAACCGGCATAATAAAATCACATCTGGGCACAATAAAATGACCTCACCTTCGATAGCGAGTTTCTTGCTTGCCCACTTTTTCTCGTCCCTGGTGAGGGGACGCTGTTGGCGGATACAGATCACCATGCAAGAGATATCCAGCGACACGGCATAGAACTTGAGTAGACCGACCCACAGCTGCCCCAGAGACCATGTGTTCTTGGTCTTCCATGCCTTACCCTGCAACCACAAATGGATATCTATTGTCACACAAAATTATTGATGTAGTCAATAAATATTAAGTCTTTCATGCTTTACCCTACAACCACAAATGGATATCTATTGTCACACAAAATTGTCGATGTAGTCAATAAACATTGAGTCTTCCCTGCTTTACTCTAAAACCACAAATGGATATCTATTGTCACACAAAATACTAATAGTTGATGAAATAATTGTTTTGTTTTGTATTTTTTTCCAGATTAAACATGATTGAGTGGGAGAATTTTATTTACCAGGTTTTCCAGGTTCTCAAAAAATGTGCTCTCCGGTGACTTAGCTTCAGTGTTGGACAACTGCAAAACAAAGTGAATGAGGTTTTTATGTGAACAAAACTGATTACTTAATAAGATATACCATACAGATAGGCTACTTTTTTTCAAGTACGGTACATTTCAATTTACAACCTAAATAGGTTTGAATATCTCTTGTACTATACCCAGTGATTGAATCAAAGTGCTCTGATAATTCTAAGTAGGATAGAATAATTTTCTCCAGTTGGTCATTCTCAGAGAAAATGTCCGCTTTGAAGGGTGACAGCCTGGTCGGTGACCCAAAGGGGACAGTTTTTCTTTGCCACTTGAAATTTTTATATCACAATCGTTCAAAGAGAGTTTGAAAGCCTTAATCTTGTTCTTTGGAACCGAAAGGGTTTCTAGTTGATATCAGATAGGAAACAATTGGAATTTCAGTGATATTCCAAAATTTTGGGGCCCTATTCCCAAACCACCCCCTTTCAATATTGTAATAAAACATTGTCAGTTAAAAACTACACATCAAGGGCTTTCTAGCACATTTTGAATCAAAGTATTATGATAATTCTAAGTAGGACAGTTAGAATGCAATGCTATGGCGATTCTCATCTATTATTGTACTATACCCCATGATACATGACAATGATTTTATTTTGAGACATCATTCTGGATATACCAATCACAATCTATTTATAGTTTACACATAGATCTAAATGCACTTTTGTTTTAAATCAGCTGCTACTAAAACATGACATCCAATTTAAGATCAAATGAAATATTGCAGAATACGCTACCTCCTCAAAGACGGGCAGTACGGGTGGGCTGCACTGTTGGAGGAAGTAAACTGCCATGATGGCAAAGGCGTACGGCGGAAGCGTCCCCGCGTCCTGACAATCCACCTTACACAGCTACAACAGAAAACCATACTCATTATAATGTACAAGCATTTTGTCTGATCAGGCCTATAATAATTTCAATTGGGTTTTTATCATGTAGTGTCTTGAGTGATATTTCAGGATCCACTGGGCTGGGACCTGTACTGTCCCTGTAGCCTGTAGTCATACCTTTTATCCACTAGTACATGTATCACAATACGTGCGAGGATCTCATTACCAGAAATAACTTCAGTAATATCTCTGTATACAAGGAAAAGGTGACTTACTCTGGCCCAGTAGCGGAACACTACGGCTAGTTTCTTGACTCTGGGGTCGATGTTGGAGTATGCTGTCAGGAGTCGCGTGGTCTGGCTGGCCGACCCACTATTGACACCCAGCTGACACTTCAGACCTGACTCAGTAATCTTGAAGAGCACCGAGGGAACCTTAGCTCCAAAGTCACTCTTCACTTCCTTGAAATAACCTGAAATATTGAGATATTCAGTCGGTTAACGAGAGAAGAGTGTCTAGGTAATCTGGTATGGTATATTGAGGCATCATCTTATTAACAAAGCTTGAAGTTTTTCTTTCGATATACAATTGAGTTGGGGGTTTGAGACTTTAGCTACAGACTGAGTGTAACACAGACCTGACTGGTCGTCTTTGAGGACCAGGTGGAGGTTGGCGAGGACCTTGGCCGAGTCCTCTGCGGTCAGATCCAGGTTGAGATCACTGTCTTTCAGGGCAAACTGTGTGGCCGTTGTACCGTACACCGACAGCTTCACGTTGGCCTCTGTATGTAGAATAGCAATATATCGAGTATTGGCAGAAGTATTTTGTACTTTTATATGGGCAAGGAAATGGAAATGCATTTTGTAGAAGTTTTTCTTCCAGCCGTCGCTGTTGATATACATCATGTGTAGTCTCGTACACCAGAAAGCGTACACACTGCTAATTATTTTGTGAAAAGTTTTTCTTAAAAAAAAAGCTCTATTCTTGAATCAATCAGACCATTCCTACCTTGGGTTGGTGGATAGAGCTTTCCAAATTTTTTTTTTTTTCAAAATTGACAGAAAATACAATTAAACAACTGACCTGGGAACTGCTCCTTAACCAGCTCGGCTACCCTGTCTGCCACCTGCTGCCGCATGGTGAGCTCCTTATCTGATAAGGCGTGCTGCTCGTAGATACCCTCCACTAACTTGTCCAGGGCCGCGTGGTGCATGGCGTTAGGGGGCGGCAAACTCCGCAGTAGGATGTCTGTCGTTTTGATCTGCAGAAAATAAAGGACAGGCATACATTGTATTAGTTTGTTATTTCAAGCATTTTTATATATAGGTGTCAAGTCGGAGGTAGCATTATCATTCATGATCCTAGTGAATAGATTTGTATATTCACCGATTGGGACTGCTCCATTATTTCACTTTTAGACACTTTTAAATACACATAATTCTTTCAGTGGAGAAAGAAGTCATACTCTTTGAGATGTTACGAGGATTTTTATAGACGGTTATTCAGCAAGACTGTTGGTGTGACCCCGGTCTAACGAGGACCAACTCACCATCCTGAGTCGTGCATGTCGCGAGTCCTTCATGTGCTTCCTGCAGACTGTCTCCGTGTCACAGTGGTACTCGCACAGCCGACAGAAGAACTTGGCTGACGGGAACTTGAGCGACCGCTGCCACGGAATATAATATTCATATTATAAATGGTCTTCATGTTTTATTGATTGCTTATATTTATGTAATTCTGTCTCCATATTAAATAGGTCTTTCCGGTATGATTTGGGGGTGGATGATACTTGTGCATAGTACACTTGCATCAATGTTATCAGTAAGATAAGATAATGAGATTGGCTCAAGCCCTTGACTTGGTTAATGTCAGCTAATTAGAAACATGTTATAGGGTACCGGCAGGTCAACTCACGAACACCGACACTGACCACAAGCTGCCACCCACCCTCTGAGGAAGTCGGGGTTAATGAGGGTTGATCGTGTATGATGAAATACATGTATGAATACAAATGATTAAATCGGGAAATTACCTTCCTTAATGGGTAGAGGTATTCTGCTGATAATTCCTTCAGTACTTCAGGTGATGTATGGAATAGCGGACTCGGCAGTTCCTGGCCGACTGAAAACCCAATACAATACAGCAAAGTGAGTCATTATGCGTATTATTTAGAGCCAATACATTATTGAATGTACACTATTAAAGCAATGCGTTGATTGATTGAAGAGTAGTTTAACGATGGGGTCTTTCTAGGCAAGCCAGACTTCTATAAAAGTTAAAGCTTTTTAGCTTGTTCTGGACAGCTATCTAAAAACTACTTGACCAATACAGCAGTGATCAGATCTATCGATGATTGCATGTGCGATGAATAATTAACGGAGAAAACCGCTAGCAGGGCAAGTCTCCTACTCTTTTTAAAGGAAAACAAGTGTTCATTTATATGCCTGGTCCTACATACATGGACAAGTGCCATTGTAGGCAGGGCCAAACAAATCACGGCCTTTGATATCACCGACTGCCAACTCAGCAGCCAGCCACAAGACCCCTCACATTTTGTTACCTTCTACGATTTCAGTGAGCCCATTGGTTTCTATGGAAGGCTCCTGATGAAGATATTCTATTCATTCATGCCCCTATCATGAAGGTCCCCACTACATAGGGGGGCAATTAGATCTTACTTAACATAAATGTTATATTGTCTTACGTAAAGTTTAAATAGCATATCATATCTTTATAAAGAACATGATTAGGGATACCTTCTTGAATTCCTTTTGAAATTCTCAGAGCCTATAGCGGAAGTTCTCTAGAGAATTAACAATCACTCATCGACTTACCAGTGGGTTTCTTCTCTGTGTAGTTAGATGTATTATCTACATTTGATCCCGATGTAGTTGTTTTTGGTCTAGACTCCTTTTCCTCATCTGCTTTTCCAGCTTTTTTCTTCTTTTTCCGTTTTTTCTTCTTTGCAGCGGATGATGCTCCTGCACTGCCATCGTCCTTTACATCTGCCTCGGGATTATTCTTTTTACCACCGCTTCCTTGACGATCATATTTCTGTCCATCTGCCCCTTCCTCTGTACGTGATTTTGGACGACGTGCCCTCTTCTTGGGATCCCTAGCTTTGGCATCCTCACCATCAACAAGACTATTTCCTTCTGGTTTCTTCTGTTGGTATGATCTGTTTTTGTTTGGGGGGTACTTTTGTTCTGTTCCCCTAGGGCTAGTTTCTGGCTGATCATTCTGTTTCGACTGCTTTGGTCGGCTTTGCTTGCCACCTTGTCGGTCAGACTCATACTTACCCTCCCTTGAGTCGACAGACTTGCTGTCGGGTGGTGTTCGGTCTACATTCCTCTGTCGCCTCTGGCCACTATTTGGTCGTTGTTTTCGGTTCTTTTCCTGACCTTTGGGTGGACCTGCATCTGCATTGGCAGTTTCTTTTCCGTGCTGCCATAGTATCTCCTTAATACCTGCTTCTATTTCTGCATTACTAGCCATCCTGTAGGAGGAGAGAGTAAAAGAAGAGGGACACTGTATCATTGTGGTTTTTTTCAAAAAAATAAATTTCAATCAACTTTCATCAACTTGTAAGGGAGATGTTCTTCATTAGATCTGCAAATGCCGATATTCTGCATACCGGTATTGTGTATGAGAGCCAGAATATGATGAATACCCCGATCTGCTACCAAGAACCGGGTTTGTCATTTGGTGCATTCGAACGAGCATGATTAAGCCCTTACCGGTAATGGCCACATAATCAAAGAGGAAGAGTGACTAACATCCCAGGGTGACTCAGGGTTCATGGGGCAAGAGGGACTGATTGGCACAGTGTCCTTAGTCCCAAAACTAGTCCCAACCCCCAGTGCTTGGGCAGACAAATACTATACGGACAAAGGATGAAGGGCTTCATCGCAGCACCCCGGCCTGATCTTGCAGTTTCATGCAGATGTGCGAGGTACAGGCTTGACAAAAGTCTTCTAAAGGCGCACTGAACCCACGACGTCATATGCGTACAAAACTCGGCAGGGTTAGCTCCTGGGTTCAGTGCGCCTTTAAAAAAAGTGTCTCACCTGACCGCTTGATAGACTTAACATTGCGCTGTATACAACCATGTGGTCAACAAAGCCTAGTAGGCTTCACTGCAGACAATTTCAGAAAATTTTGTGACACTTTTCATATTGTATTTTTCAATATGATATTGATGTCCGATTTGTTCCATTGTGCCATCAATCACTTTGCATTTATGCCATCTTTATTTCATGGTGAATACGGCACTCCCATTGACTTAACCAAGGAAGGCCGTATTTAACACCCCCCGTGAAATAACCCTCGCTCGTATTTCACGGCCTTTAAAATCATTAAAATTGATGATTTCAACACTATAAAATTGCTTTTTCAGACCAATTAAGTGGAATTTTGACATAATAGTTAATTATGACATGAAATAAACACAAAGGAGCACTCGTATAGTTCCCCACTGAGGATTATTTCACTCGGCTTCGCCTTGTGAAATAACCCTCAGTGGGGAACTATACTCGTGAACCTTTGTCTATATCTTCTCTGTTATGTTCGTGAAGTAGTTTATTACGTATGACAAACGTTGTAGTAGACTGGTGAACGGATAGCATGTTGGAGCCACCATAGCTAGACAGAGGTGCTGCCGTTCATAGGATTACAGTAGTAAACATGGTCGTAGTCAATACACGTGAGTACACAACACTCCTCCACACTTAATATATATGCTGGAATGAACATATGATTAAACATCACCTTATTGGTGTCAATGAACTTAAAGTCTTTGAGTCTGTATCTCTTTGAGGATATGTAGTATACTATAAGGAGTCTTTTATCTCTTTGAGATTACTGATAACGATAACTCTTATCTTTATGTAATGTTACTTTAACATGAACAGTAGTGTCAGAAACACAAATATATCAGTCTCTGAAATAGAACAGTTATTTAGGCACATAGTCATTGAACTTCGCTGGAGCCCTTCTAGGTCTCACAGATACACGTCTTGGAGACGGCACTCTCGGTGGAGTAGCAACCACCTGGGGTGGAATAGCTCTAGGTGGTTCCTCATAGGTAACCACATCTTCATGTGGCATGTCCGTAGCTGGCGTTTCAACAACTACAGGGTCATTTCCACCTTTAGGTATATCACTTATGATATCCGTGATTGGCCTTTGCATAGGCCTGAGCTGTTCGTCATCAATGTCATCTTCGATGGCTTCGCCGGACTTTCGAAGATGGTCGACATGGACGTAACGGATGTTACGGCCGATTCGTACCAAGTACTGTACGGGACCCTTCCTAGACACTATGGATCCTGGTACATACTTTACGTCGGTGCCTCGACAGTTCTTTACTCTTACTCTCTCTCCTGGCTCGAACTCTCTTAGCTGTGGCACTCGCTGGTCTCGATACTCTATCATTTTGTCCTGTTTTCCCTCCACCGTCACATGAAGGTCGGGCTTTATCATCGACAACCGTGTGTTAAGCTGTCTCTTGAGAAACAACTCGGATGGGGACACCCCTGTCACCGAGTGAGGCGTCGAATTATACGACAGGAGGAAACTACACAGCTTTCTGTGAGTAGTCATGCCGGGTTTCTCGTCCAATGTATGCCGCTTTAAGGCATTTTTCAGGGTCTGCACCGCTCGCTCTGCAAGTCCGTTGGACGCTGGATGGTAGGGAGCGGTCAAGGTATGTTTTATACCCTTGTTATGCAGGAACTCGCGAAACACTTCCGCGATGAATTGTGGGCCGTTGTCGCTCACAACCTCTCTTGGGAACCCGTTATGGGCGAACATCCGCTCCAGTACCTCTATGGTCTTTTCTGCGGTCGTAGATTTCATGAGCACTACATCTAACCACTTTGAGTGTGCGTCTACTACCACTAGGAACATTTCAGATTTGTACTCTGCAAAGTCTATGTGCAGTCGGTCCCATGGCCTTTGAGGATATCGCCATGGATACATCGGAGATGCTGGTGGATCGTTCTTGAGACTCAGACATGTTTTGCATGCTTTGATTAATGCTTCTATAGCATTGTCGATGCCGGGAAACCACAGGTAGCTACGAGCTAGTGCTTTCATGCGCACTATACCGACGTGTTCGATGTGTAGCTCTTCTAGCATTCGCTCCTGCAGTTTCTGTGGAATGATGACTCGCATTCCCCACAGAAGACATCCTTGGTCACACGATAGCTCGTGTCGTCTGATATAGAATGCTGACAGTTCATCATCATCAACATGGTTCGGCCAACCATTCATGGTGAACTCATACACTTTGGTGAGGATCCGATCTTTTCGGGTCGCTTCTTTGATGTCTCGTGCGTTGATCGGTAGCTTGTCAGTGTGGCTAAAATAGTTCACTTCAGCTTCCATATTTTCTTTGGCTATGTCCACTGGTGCCCGACTCAGATAGTCGGCATTGGCATGATCCTCTGATCGCTTATATTTGACCTCATAGTTGTAGGTCATCAGAATGAGAGACCATCTCTGCAGTCTTAGTGCTGCCAACGTTGGCACATCCGTTTTCGGACCCAATATTTTGGTCAATGGCTTATGGTCGGTCAACAGTGTAAATGACCTACCATACAGGTACTTGTGGAATTTCTTAACTCCGAAGATAATGCCTAACGCTTCGCGTTCTATTTGGGCGTAGTTCCTCTCAGCTTTCGTTAGAGTCACTGACGCGTAGGCAATTGGTCTCTCCTCTCCGTTCTCGTCAACGTGTGACAGAACCGCACCAACTCCGTAAGGAGATGCGTCTGTCGCGAGGAGAAGCTCTTTGTTCACATCGTAATATGTTAACACTGTTTCACTGGTAAGGGCGTCTTTGACTTTCCCGAATGCCCCTTCGCACTCCTTTGACCACTTCCAGGGGACGTCATCTCGCAGGAGATTATTTAACGGAGCGAGAATTGTGGACAAATTCTTAACGAACCCACCATAGTAGTTGACCATCCCGAGGAATGTGCGAAGTTCTGAGACATCTTCTGGTGCTTTGGCGTCTTTTACTGCGCTCACTTTTTCTGGTACGGGCCTACGACCCTCCTTGCTGATCACATGTCCGAGATATTGAACTTCGGGAGCCAAGAAGGAACACTTCTCCCGTTTCACTCTGATGTCATGCTTGTCTAGTCTTTGAAGTACCAGTTGGAGGCGCTTTAGGTGCTCGTCCTTTGTGGGAGCGGTTATCAGGATATCGTCTATATAGCAGCAAACACCAGGAATTCCTTGTAAGACCTGGTCCATGATCCTTTGGAAGATGTGTGGTGCTGTCTTTACCCCATAGGGAAGCCTAGTAACTTCGTAAAGTCCTTGCAAAGTGTTGATGGTCAGGTACTTTCTTGACTTTTCCTCCACCACCACTTGCATGTAGGCACTAGACAGGTCCAGTTTCGTAAACTGGCTACCACCCGCCAGCGTAGCGAATATATCCTCAGCTGTGGGTAGCGTATATGGTTGATCGACAACCGCACTGTTTATAGTCACTTTGTAGTCACCACACAACCTCATCTGTCCATTATCTTTTGGAACCACTACTATTGGAGATGCCCAATCACTTCTCTCGATGCGGCGATAAACTCCACTTTCCTCAAGCCTATCTAGCTCCTTCTTTACACCGTCTGTGAGGTTATAGACAATGGAACGCGCCTTTTTGAACTTTGGCGTGGCATCTGGTTTTAACTCAATTGTCGCCTCAAAGCCCTTTATCTCTCCTATCTCTCCTTTGAACACGGACTGATACTCATGCAGGAGCTGTTCCAGGGGCGTTGCATGTATCGCGAAGACATTTTCCCAGTCTATACGTATGGCTTTTAGCCAGGTCCGTCCGAATAACGGTGTACGGACGCCTTTCGCGATCACCAGCGGCAACTGTCTCTTTTGACCCTCGTACTCCACACGGACGTCGATTTCACCGAGTAGCTCAACTTTGTGTCCGGTGTACGATTTTAAGTTGATAGAAGCTTCGCGTAACTCAAAATCGGGGAAGAATTCTTTGTAGTCGTCCTCACCGACAATCGAAACTGCCGATGCCGTGTCTAAAGCAAAGGTCATTTCGTTGTTTTCGACACGGGCATTCACTGTTATTTCTCCGTATTTTCCGCTTTTAACTTCAAACAGTGATGCGTAACTGACCTCTTCCTCTTGTTTTTCGTCGTCATCGACGTAATGTGCACGGCCTTGGCCTCGCCCGCGACCTCTTCCGCGGCCACGGTATGGACGTGAGCTACCTCTCGACTGACATTGACCTTGAGCAGACTTCGTTTTGCAAGCCTTGGCAATGTGTCCAATTTTATCACAGTTGAAACACTTTTCCGTTTCGAATGGGCACCGGCCCTCGTGGTCGCCATCACAACGATAACACTTATTTTTAGTGCGGGCTTTTCCTTTGTTCTTGTAGCTACCACGTTGAACCCGGTTGACCTCATGGGTAGGCCCCATGAGCTGATTACCATGGCTAGCCGTGTCCATGGACGTGCCTATGTCTACGGCTTTCTCCCATGTCAACCCTGCACCCAAACCTAAAAGTCTGTTCTTAATTGCAGCGGATCTCAACCCGGTAACCAGGCGGTTTCTGAGCCTCTTTTTGATTTGGTCTTCATCCCCAAACCCGCAGTGTATGCTGATTTTTTTTAAGGCCACTATATAGTCTGCCACAGACTCATTATCACCCTGTTTCCGCTCGTCAAACTTGAAGCTCTCGATTAGCTCGTTGGACCCTGAGGTGTAATGGTTACTAATCAATGTTGTTAGCTGGGCATATGTTTTGGTCTCAATTTCAGCAGGGGCACACAATGCAACCAAAAGATCCACAACCTCAGGTCCCACCATAGATATGAAGGCATCAATTTTTTCATCATCCTGGATTTTGTTTATTCTCATCCAAGCATTAAACCTTCTTTGATAATTAGCCCATTTTTCTTTATTGGGACTAAACTCTCCTATGGCACTCACAACATTCCTAGCTTCAGCCATAGTTTCTAGATGTAGACTCCCAGCCTCAGATTCAAGATCACTTATTTCAGAGTCACTCATTTGTAGATCAACACTTGTAGATATAGGGCCTAGCCTACACAAATGCACAGTCACTTTTAGTTTCAGAGATCTACTTTCACTTTCATGGAGTTCACTTTCACTTTTGGGATCTGGAGTCTACTTTCAGTTTCAGGGACTTCACTTTTCACAACCAAGTTTTCACAGTGTATCAATGGGAGTTCATCCAATTTTGGTAGGAATGGCTTCTTGGCCTTTTTACTTAGCTTATAGTCGATTTCTGCAGGAGAATCACTTTTAGTGACAGCAAGAAAATCGAGTTTTATGCGTGAGTTCTTTGGATCCCGTCCTCGTTCGCCATTGTTATGTTCGTGAAGTAGTTTATTACGTATGACAAACGTTGTAGTAGACTGGTGAACGGATAGCATGTTGGAGCCACCATAGCTAGACAGAGGTGCTGCCGTTCATAGGATTACAGTAGTAAACATGGTCGTAGTCAATACACGTGAGTACACAACACTCTCCACCCATTAGCTCCCACCCACCAGCCTTTATGGCTTCCCTGGCTGCTGAATGAGGCCTTGAGGGGAAAAAATGGTTCCTGGGCGTCTACCTTTTCCACAAAATCCGAAATATGACCCATGAAATGAAAAAAAAAAAGATTACAAAATACAATAGGCTACTAGGCATTAGTCTAAGGCTTGGACTCTTAAGTTAGAGGGTACTTTTCTAAGATCTTCAACGACTAAGAGGGTACTCTTCGCTCCAGTCTAGGGCCCAGAGCTAAAAACAACATTCAATACATTGCAATCCATTGCACCATTTCCCTTGGCTTTGCATTTGGAAGCACCCACTTCATAAGGCCACATGCATGCAGTGAAAACAAATCTAGTGAAACAAGGTGGAATTCTCATAGTGGCTAGATTTAAATGAACCATGCTTCATAGGTTAACTGTCGTGCATTTTCTGCTTCGCTGTTTCATTCACCATACCTGTGTAAACTGGATAAGTCAGCCCCTGCCTCTGCCAGAGGCTCTGGGGACCGGGGCGGGGGATGTGGAGCTTGACTTCAGAATGAGAGGAGTGCAGTGGGCAAACTCATTTCGGCACACAATTACTAAACTAGATTGCCGATTATAAGCCTAATCAATGGAATAGGGTCACGATATTTGCAGACTTACTTGGTAGGCTAGTTTTGCATGAACTGCTCTTTAAAACGTGACACGTTGATATCAGTGGAAGTTAGGCAATTTCTTTTGAGTGTTTCGTTCTGGCTTTACTCTATCGATCAACATCCGCCATCTTCGAATCATCCTAACGTGACGGATGACGGGAATAAAATTGGGTAAAAGTTTGAAAATGCGTTTTTAATACCGAATAACAATATCGATACTCCCAGAGTAAACTTGTGCTAGCCTCACTTTTCTGATCGATATAGAAACTGTGAGAGAAATCCACGTCAAAATTCAAAAGTACGAAAATAACTAACGAAAATATCTATCGCAGAGAAAACAAAATGGTGGACCAAGGCGCTGAGATCTAATTTTGCATGTACATTTTCTGCGAATTCTCGTAGCGTATGAATGTATCAGGCTTGAAAATAGTACGTTTATTAAGGCATACACTTATGCCACTATATTGATTTAATTTCCCCTATAAAATGTACACTGCGTGACCACATCTTTGGAAAAATTGGACCGACTTACTGCTGACTCCGGCGACTGTGTTCTTCTCCCAGCTTCCCATCCCAGCCGCGACAGCAGCTGTCACTACAATACACACCTGAAAAACCACTGTCTGACATTGTGAAGCATGGATATTTGGGCAGGATGTCTCTTTTGTATACTTCTTACAGTGGATCTGATCAGATCTGACATAACTAAAGAGACAATGGGTCATCATCATGGACATCACCACCCAATAGAGGACGCCCATTTTGATGAAGGAGGGGAGCACAACATGGAGTTTGATCATGATGCTATTCTTGGTGCGTATGCCATATAGTAATCATATTATAATGGATCTTGAGACTGATGACCCCACGGACAGTTGGCCCCACTTGGGACTGATGGCCCTACATTTTGGGACTGATGGCCCCACTTGGGACTGGTGGCCCCACTTCTAATATCATAGCTTATGTGGTCTAAAAGCATACCGGTAGTTAAACATATTTTGAAGCAAGTAGAGCATTATGATAGCCATTCCCTATGTCATATTATATTTAAAAAAAGTGCCTGTTGACATTTTAAGACATCAATTCTTATGATAAAATGCAGGCCTTTTCAGGCCTATTCTTATGTCACAGCAGTATATTTTTGGGTTGGAAAGGATGAAACACTAACTAGATCATTATCAGTGTATAGACCTTGTCATTACAAGAAAAACGGTATCTAAATTTGTTTCCTAATGCAAAAATAAAGTTTTTTGGGGGAAATAAGGGAAAACTTTAAAATGTCATAGGAAGAAGATAAAAATATCCCTGTGGTGCTATTTTAGATAAAGAGCACAATCCTTATATGTATAAATACTTATTCATGAAAAAGTACAGTTGTAAAAATGAGACGAAGCTTTCACCAGGTGAGTTGTGAAAAGTCACAGTTCAACTGTTGGTAACTGTCACACTTATGCAGTGTGGATGCCACATCGCCACACCTACTCTAACACATGTCCAAACCTATTCTGACACCTACCCAGAAAACCAAAAAATATAATCAAATTGATAGAAACATGTTTTATTATCATTACCAATGTATAGATATTGTAATTGCAAGAAAAACAGTATTTAATTTTTTTTTCTAATGCAAAAATTTTTTGGGGGAAAAAATTAGGAAAACTTTAAAATGCTGTAGGCAGAAAATAAAAACACCCCTGTGGTGCTATTTAGACAAAGAACACAATGCTGATATTTATTAATACTTATTGGTACTTACCGTATTCGATGTAATAAGCGCACAGTGCGCTTAAAAAATGATCACGAACACATTTTAGTAGTTAAGAGTTTAGTAACTTCTCTATTTTTTAAATGCCCCCCACCTTCCACCTCACACCTGGCTTGCCCAATGGAAGAGCCAAGTGTGAAGGCTTATCCCCCTGCCCAGGTTGGCTGCTATAACGCCTGTAATTTGGCCTAAAACACCTCCAGTAGACCACTACAAATAGTATGTTTATATATGTGTATGTAATAGATAGACTATGGTTATGAAAAGGTATATAGAATTAACCACAGCTTACTAGTGGGGCCAGACGAGGGCGAAGCCCAATTCGCCCTACCAGAAAGCTGTGGTTAATCCTCTTACCTTTTCATAACCATTGTCTATCTATTTTAAACCACGGTATGCAATATTACCAAGGTGCGAACCCTTTGTCTTTGCCCTCCACCGTGGTTTAAGTATGAATATAAGACAGTAATAAGTGATTAAATATGTTGGGGCCATCAGTCCCACTGGTGGGGCCATCAGTCTCAGAAAGTGGGGCCATCAGTCCTACAATCTTTTAAAGACTACTGGGGGTGGGGGGGGGGGGGGGTAATAGGTGTACTAATACGAGTTCTTATAGGTCCAGTTTGAAAGCGAAGCTGTAAATATCAAAAGGATTGTTTTTTTCGGGCAACCCTCTTTGCACTACAGACATAGTAACGCGCAGGCTTTTTTCGCCAAAAAGGGCTGAAATTTGTTGCCCTCCCTCTGAAGGGATCGAGTTTTTTTGCCCCCCGCATGGATAAATAATGACCACTCCCTAAGGGCCGAGTCATTTATTACTATCGGGTAGCTGAGGAGGGGGGGGGGGGTTCCCAACATGGATTTTTTTCCGACGAGTCCATAAATTAAAATAGGTAAATAGCCAAATGTATTTGTGATACGGTACGCTGGTTGAATTATAATGCGTGGTCGCGAGTAGTTAAACGAACCATATTTAGTTTTGACCCCCCCCCCCCCAGCATGATCAGTGAGCATGGAGGCTTATCTTGTTTTGACCCCGCTCCTACCCAGCCAGGGCCGCTTTTTCATTATGAACCCACCCCCTATAGCCGCCGCCCCCCACACCACCAGCTGGTAATACGTGACTCGACCTAAAGTAGTATGGATGCATTGTCATGTCAGTTGATGGCACTCAGGTGATCAGTGATTTTTTTTGACAACTTTAGGCTATTTGGCTTCAGGGAGTGGTCACTTTTTAACAACTGTGAGACTTGTTGATTTTCATATGATCATGCCAAAGAATGCCCATATCCTCCACGAGCGGGTTCAATTTATTCCAGCTGACCCAACTCGTGGCTAGTTACACGCAGGCCTTTCCGCTGTAAAAAAGGCGTGAAACTTATCCCCCTCGCCCCCCCCCCCCCAAATCCCATCCCCACCGCATGCTGGGAAAAAAAATTAAATTATTTTAATACCGGTACGTAAAAATTACTGGAGGGGGCGAGGACAGAAATAGTGAAAAAAAAAGTGAAAAAAGCATGACGTTATTTATGAACGGCCCCTTGGCCAGGGACAGTGACCTACCGGTAATTTTTTTTTTGAAGTTCTATCAGAATTAACGGATATTAAGTTTTCTTGTGATACAACATGTTCTTCCAAATTTTCAAAGTAGAGCTAAATTCCCGGCTCTAGTATGCAGCAACTGTCTAGTAAAAGTAAGAACATTACTTTAAATATATGCACAGTTCAATGGACGAATATGTATCAAGACACGCAACACTTGAGGCCATCAGTCCCATAAGGCCTAGCAAAAGAAATTATTGGTTTCCGTTAACCCGACCCTACCTAGCAAAACAAGGCCGACCCTAATTCTTTTTTGATTAAAAAAAAAAAGGGTTTTCGTGAGTTTTTTTCTTGTTTTTTTTTACCATTTTATTTCAATTTTGAAATTTCACTGAAAATAGTAGCTGCTGCATGCAGTCGTACATTTCATTAAAGCATCATTGATAATATAATTTGTCGCAAATCTTTACCATGTCTCAATACATCATATTTCTGGATCAAAACTTTATCTATACATGTAGATTCTAGTGACCTACCTACTCCTTTTTAGCATGTACCCGAAACACAGAATTTATTTTGCTAGGCCTTGACGACCATCGTTCCCGAAAAGTGTGTAGAATTAATGGTCCTTTATGGATTAATGAGAGGCTTAAATCCCACCTCCAACAATGGAGGAATCATGTCCATCCAGCAACCCGCCCGCTGCTAGATATTATCACCCTATGAATGCTGAAACAAACAGGATGCGGAATCACCATAGCAACTGCTGTGTGCGTGTGCAAGACATGTCCTCACTTTAAAAGTCCTTAGCCCTTCCGTGCCCCAACCCCTCACCATGGCCCACGCCAACTGCCCATGCCAGACGCTGTACTGCTGTAAAATACATGAAAAAAAATGTGCATATTTGGGAGTTGGTTGAATGGCGCATTCTATAAGGGCCAGCGCTTGCCATCTCCATCTAGATGAGTTTCTAGTGTGCAGTTAGTGATGCGCGATAAAGCGGTTCGCGTCCCAAAATGTTGCTTTTATGTTGCTGTATTCTCTCCATTTAAACCCAATGAGAGCAGATGGTTTTAGAGAAAAGTTGGCGGCTATAGGTGAGAATATTGAATTGAATGCAGGTCTTCTTTTCCATTCATTCATTCATTCATCCATTCACCATTCTAACTATAGAGGTTTAACAATACCACCTCTATGTTATGCTAGGTAGGCCTACTCTCCAGAACAATAGATATATGGATTAGAGGGAACTCAAGATATATAGGTATACTTACATGTAGTTAATACCTACATTTTTGCCTAAAAACCTAATTAGATGTTGCAAATCAAATAGTTCAATTTCTATAGTTTCTCCCTTTTCAGTGTTATTGCAATTTTTTGTCACTTTTAGAATTTAGTTTTTGGTATATATACGGAAATGTAAGAATTACTTGATATTTCTATTTCCCTTCGATATCCCCTCCGTGACCAACAAAGTCCCAGATTTTGATATTTTCTTGGGGACTTGACAGAGACCAGAGCAATTTTGTGATTCCTTTGGATGGGGCATACCTTTTATATGTGCTCACTTAAATTATGCAGGGCCAGGTCTTGGTCCTTTCAGGTGGAATTTTATGGGGCTAACCACAGAGGTCTATTGTGTAGTAGCAAGTGGCGGCCCCTTTTGACTTTGGGACTTATCTTTGAGCGTCCAGGGGCCACTTGAGTCTTGAATTACCATGTATTGTTGTCCTGTTTCATTGTTGGTAACTTGGAGATGTCACGCCTTGGTACAATGTACGCGGTTAGGCACATTGATTGAACAATCTCTTTCTGTTTGTTCAATAAGCTCTGTTAATTAAATTCAATGTGGGCACGACTGTTGCATGAACAATATTTATTTACAATTGTACTTGAAAATATACAAGGAACATATAAGGTATATGTACTAATTGGACACTTTATCAAATTAAGCAGAGAACACTATGAATATGCTATTGGTATAATATCTGATGTTGTATTTCTCTTACGATTTTTCTTTTCAATAGAACCGGTACTTCTTAAATAAAAGCATCATAGATAGTTTTTTTTACAATGCACTTAGAAATCCATCTTTTTGATAGTAGAACGAGACATAAAGTGATTGCATGCTCAAATAGGTCGAGCAAAAAAGTAGGCATGTTTCTGGGAGCGGAGCAAAAATACAAACTTTGGTCCTTTAAGTATTTTTCTCAATATTGTGCAAATATGAATTTTAAATTATGAACATTACTGGACTATTGCTAAGGATAAATATAAAATGTTTAAGTTGGGTTCCCAGAAACACCATTTTTTCGGCCTCATTAAATGTATTTTGCACCGTTTTAATATTTATGCGGAATATTTTCGCTTGTATCTACCAATACCTTGTACATAACCTTTTGCTGTGGGCTTATATGAACCCATAAATGGCTCAAACTATAGTCTAGACGAACGGATTTATTCACATGTATACTCCCTATTCCTCTTTGGTATTCGTTCATGACATCATTTGATCTGGGGTGGACATTATTTATTCCAGATAACTTAAATCTGAGAGATTTATTTGTAGGTAAATTATGTCGCCTTCCCTGATTAGTCAGTGTACATAATGCTGCTTTCCTTGATACGACTCTATAAGTAAAAAAGTTATAAATGAGATGACCTATCACATGACCATTCTCATTCAGGCTCACGTAAAACCCACAAGGAGTTTGAGACGATGGATCCGGCCGAGGCCACGGTACGCTTCTCAGAACTGATAACGGACATGGATAAAGACAAGGACGGCTTCGTGTCACGAGAGGAACTCACCAGCTGGGTCTATGCATCATTCATGTGAGTCAACCATTCTTGACTATTTAAACTGAGGCATTTTTATACGCGGCAACAACCGCAATTCTTGCATTCGAAGAAACATAATGTCTTCATGGTTGGTATGTTTGAAGGGAACCCATTCAAGACACCAAATAAGCAGGGCCAGGAAGGGGTTATCAGGGGGAAGGATGATATTACTTCAAATATGGAATTTCCTATGAATTCCTTGGGTCCATGTTAGGGGGTAAGGAAATGTGTGTTGCTAGGCAGATAAACAATTAGGATAGATGATGCTAGGCAACCAGCTGTATTAGCAACAAACTAATAGAACCATTGAATTCCTTGGGTCCATATTAGGGGGAGGGGGGTAGGTATGATTATAATCAACCTCAGGACCATGGAAATGTGTGTTGCTAGGCAGATAAACAATAAATATAGCTGTTGCTAGGCAACCAGCTGTATTAGCAACAAACCAATACAACCATTGAATTCCTTGGGTCCATATTAGTGGGGGTAGGTATGATTATAATCAACCTCAAGACCATGGAAATGTGCGTTGCTAGGCAGATAAACAATAAGAATAGCTGTTGCTAGGCAACCAGCTGTCTTAGCAACAAACCAATAGAACCATTGAATTCCTTGGGTCAATATTAGGGGGGTAGGTATGATTATAATCAACCTCAGGACCATGGAAATGTGCGCTGCTAGGCAGATAAACAATAAGAATAGCCGTTGCTAGGCAACCAGCTGTATTAGCAACAAACCGATAGAACCATTGAATTCCTTGGGTCAATATTAGGGGGGTAGGTATGATTATAATCAACCTTAGGACCAAGGAAATGTGTGTTGCTAGGCAGATAAACAATTAGAATAGCTGTTGCTAGGGAACCAGCTGTATAAGCAACAAACCAATAGAATCATTGAATTCCTTGGGTCAATATTAGGGGGTAGGTATGATTATAATCAACCTTAGGACCATGGAAATGTGCGTTGCTAGGCAGATAAACAATAAGAATAGCTGTTGCTAGGCAACCAGCTGTCTTAGCAACAAACCAATAGAACCATTGAATTCCTTGGGTCAATATTAGGGAGGTAGGTATGATTATAATCAACCTCAGGACCATGGAAATGTGCGCTGCTAGGCAGAAACACAATAAGAATAGCCGTTGCTAGGCAACCAGCTGTATTAGCAACAAACCGATAGAACCATTGAATTCCTTGGGTCAATATTAGGGGGGTAGGTATGATTATAATCAACCTTAGGACCGAGGAAATGTGTGTTGCTAGGCAGATAAACAATAAGAATAGCTGTTGCTAGGCAACCAGCTGTATAAGCAACAAACCAATAGAATCATTGAATTCCTTGGGTCAATATTAGGGGGTAGGTATGATTATAATCAACCTTAGGACCATGGAAATGTGTGTTGCTAGGCAGATAAACAATTAGAATAGCCGTTGCTAGGCAACCAGCTGTATTAGCAAGAAACCAATAAAACCATTGAATTCCTTGGGTCCATATTAGGGGGGGCAGGTATGATTATAATCAACCTCAGGACCATGGAAATGTGCGCTGCTAGGCAGATAAACAATAAGAATAGCCGTTGCTAGGCAACCAGCTGTATTAGCAACAAACCGATAGAACCATTGAATTCCTTGGGTCCATATTAGGGGGGATATGTATGATTATAATCAACCTTAGGACCATGGAAATGTGTGTTGCTAGGCAGATAAACAATTAGAACAGCCGTTGCTAGGCAACCAGCTGTCTTAGCAACAAACCGATAGAACCATTGAATTCCTTGGGTCCTTATTAGGGGGGGTAGGTATAATTATAATCAACCTCAGGAACTATCAAAGGTTGATTTATATTATTGTTATCACATAGCATAAATTTGTGTTGTGACTCCTAAATCCAAGGTGGCGGCACAATCCAAGATGGCGGCGCCCGTTCCGACTTCTGGTGAAGTGCAAACATCATATACATCGTTCTGGTGGTGCCTAGCGGCACCACCAGGTGGCTACGCCACCACTTCGGCATATATAGCCGACACTAAAACTTTAACAGCCGCATCCTTTTCTTGCATAGTAACGCGTTGGCCTTTTCATTGAAGACCAGTGAACTTTTCCCCAGCCCCATTAAAAAAAAAAAATTCACTCCCTAACTTTAATAAAACTATGATGAATTCAAAATGATTTCGACAAAATCGATGGAGGATTACTGTCAATACCGTTTTTGTATTCAGGAATCTAAATAAGGAGGAGAGCTATGAGAAAATGCAGGGCCACGATACCGATCACGACGGGAAAGTAACAATCAGCGAGTATTTACATAAAGTCTACGGTTACACCATAGAGGAAATCTACGAGTTTGAACAAGATAAAAACCCTGATATGCGGGAACTAGCCATGGTAGGTCTTATACTTCAAACCATATTATAGTATTTGATATTTGTGCATAACTCATTGAATGCCATTCTCATTTGCTGACAATTTCCTGTTTGTATAGTAATGTTTGAGCAGCTAGACAGAACGGGCGAGCCCTTAAAAATATCCTTTCTGCGTGGCTGCTCACATTTCAATTTTCTGAGAGTGTCACATACTTTAATTTCGTCATTATTTTAATGAAGAAGGTGTATGGAAAATATCAGCGAAAGAAACTGTGGAGCTATAAAATTATATCTCAATGGTTCTCTATAAATAGTATAGGTGACCCAAAATTAGATGGAAAATATAGATATCAAAATCATAATTGATAATCGTTACTGCGAAATAAGTTCCTTCCTGAGATATTTGAGATATGAAATGAATGTCTGGTAAAACGTCTTCTCCAGATGATGTTTGGTGATGCTGAGAAGTTCAAGAAGGCAGACCGTGACAGTAATGGGGTGTTAGACAGGGACGAGTACCCGGCCTTCATCCATCCCTATGACTACGACTTCATGCACGAGGTGGAACTCAAGCTGCTGCTGCGGCAATACGACAAGAACGCTGATGGCGCCATCGACTTCCGTGAATTCATGACGCAGCCTGGGCAAAGTGAGTTTTGTTTCTTTTTTTAGAAATCTTATTGGAGACGAGAGAAGAGGTCTGTCCCCATCGTGATGCAACCTTGACCTTGGGGGAAAAAAATTGCTCCTTTTTTAGAGGGGGGGGCATGATTTTAATTTAATGGTTCATTCATCTAATCAGCGTACGTTGCGCTTGAGAGAACAGGTGTACTAGTCTAGGATTGGTAAATGTGCTATTTATGGCTATAGGTTATGGCCCACAGCCTTCTCTTATTCCAAAAATGGGGAAATCTCATTGGAGTCGAAAGTTAAAATAAAATAGATAAAAAGATAAAACATATTTTTGCGTGACTAAAGCCAGGATGTGTTATTTATGTGCACGGGATTGCTTCTGTATTTAAGATGGATCAATCCTGACAGAATAGCCACATTCAACATTTTTACTTCATTTACCTATATTACATAACATTTAAGTCTTTTTAAAACACGATTTATTGCATGCTTTCTAGCTGAGCCGGGAATGATGGAGGAGCAGATGCTGGTGGACCAGGAGAACTTCAACATGTACGACAACAATGAGAATGGTCTGCTTGATCTGGAGGAGATCCGCGGCTGGGCCATGCCCGATTACTCTGACGCCTCCGAGGACGAAGCCGAGCATCTCATATCTCTCACCGACAAGGATGATGACAACAGACTCAGTCGCGAAGAAATACTTCAACAACAGGAATTGTGGGTGGGGAGTTCAGCAACACATTATGGAGAAAAACTACATGATCCTTCAGAGTTGTGAAAACAGGGGGACATTTTGAGAAATCACTGCCCATACTTAAGGGTCAGGGGCTTATATTGTTTGAGTGGGAGATTGATGGTGACTTTACAAGTATGAACTGATCATGAGCAATGAGATTGGGAGGCTGAATATAAGGGGCTTGGGAGTATAGTGTCCTTATTAAATTAATGTCATGTTAATTAGCTGGAGAAGCTTCTTCATACCGCCGACACTAGTGAATGTTATGTGAAATGAAATTTGTGTGTGTGTGCGGGGGGGGGGGGCTGTCAAGTACATTTTTGTATATACATGTACAGTATACGTGTTTGTGTCTTTGTATGTGTCGGTGCTAGAATGTAATGGTTTATGTCAATGGCTATGCAGAATTTGGCCCTAAGGTTGTAATAATGATCTTTATAAACATAGACATTTTTGTGTCGATAAGCCTAACATTATGTGTTGAATTTTAAAAGAAAAGTTTCCTTGTTGCGGAGGCACTCTACTATACAATTCTGAACTTACATATCCATACCGAATTTATCGTGTAATATCCACCGAATAAAAAACAAAGATGACTTAGAATCTCACAAAGTTTGAATATTTATATTTACGCCAACATTGTGTATTGTAGCAATGTCTTTGACTTATGGAGTGTGTGTTTAGTATTGTGTGCCACTGCTGAATCGAAGGGTTGAAATTAAATCAAATGTCACTGATCCCAAACGTCTGTCTTTTAAACAGTATTCATCATTTATCCAGTATACTTTTTTTCCATTTATATCTGACATGAAATGACCAATGATTTACTTTTGTTGTACAAATCAGTTTATATTATATAGATATTCATCTTACTCATTCTACAAGTTTTTTTTATCCACTTTAGTCAAACACAAAGAAATAAAGCCAGCGTTCAAGTCTGGATCATTTTAAAGGCTTTAAGGAACAAAATATATTAATCTGAGTCTGTCTCGACATAGCGATTGTTGGGAATATGGACAGGCATTAGTATAAAGGTGAATGTTCTTAACTCAGTCGAGTTAGTTTCCAGGATATAGTTGAGTTGCTATATAGATGTCCGGTATAGACAGCTGTGATAATTGAGACGGAGACTGTTAGACATACCGTAATAATAGAGAGAGAGAGAAGCCATCAAAGGAATTTTATCCAGTTGAAGTAATATCACAATAGATAATTTAACATATGTATAATATTAGAAAGCTTTAAGAGGGCACGTATCTGTGCATCGTCAACGTGGGGAGAACCTTACAATTTCTTCCCTTTTTGTTAGATGATGATGAATCAAGTTTTTCGGTATATTGGTTTTGTGTCTATTGGAAAGTGATCCCTAAAGGTGTGGTAATCTTCAGCTATCTGAGCTCAAATAAAATACATTAAAACACGATTTTGTTCTTTATTTTTCCGGGATGGTTAATAATGTATTTAGGCCACACTTTTTTTTATTATTTGGGTTACGGGTCCGCCGCACTAGGAAAGGCCAAAATCGAGGGATCATGTCCATTCAGCCATCCTTTGATTCAAGCCACACTTAACTTCTTTCCCATATCCATGTAAGTGTATATCCTATTTTATCTTGATTTACTAGTCATGAAGAACAAACCCCTTTATGTTAAAATTAAAAACGTTTTATTTTTATAACGACAATCTACGCATATACACGCCGAATATATGGCTGCATCCATTCTGTCTCCATAGCATAATCATGGATGTCTAGAATACGCCAGAGACTGGCTGACCAGAAGTTAAAAAGAAAATTAAGAGACATCAATATATTCACAGCTTACTTCGTCGGACAAATTACACGTGCTACACAAGTTATAACATAATTATGGCAATAAGAAATCCAGAGATTAATCCAAAATTGTACACTTCTCTATATAATACTAGAAAGCCAGTAGTAAAAACATTTCGTCTGAGTTCAGTCATGTTGCATACTATTTTTTACACAGCGGCAACTAAAGTATTTGTGTGGTGTATCAAAATAAAAAGTTCGTCTTTCAACTTTCATTGCTCCACCTTAAATTAATTACATGTGCACTCGATCCTACATTTAGGACAATAGTCAATCCCTGCGACAAAGCAAATACAAATTCCTCTGATCACATTGATACCATTTGAAGGTGGTCTCTTTGATGTGTCATTGAGAATGAGATACTTCAGTGCAGTCTTGGATTACAGACATCCACACTTCCTCACCGACATTCACGCAGACGACGACATCTCCCATGCCAGGGGTTTCACGCCCGCATGCTTTTAATCACCGACTGAAAGAGTTGAAATAAATGTAACAGTTTCTGACAAATCTTAAAGGAAGAGTAAAGGCGTTTTATTAGCTTTTTGATATTAGGTAGTGATAGGGACCAAGGTCCAAGTAAGCTCAAAATTAACCGCAAAAAGATCTACTCAGCAGTGGATCGGGATACCAGTAGGATCATTGGCTTAACAATGTACAACACTCTCGTTATTTAAGTGCGTTGTCAAACCATGCGTGAAGGGGATGGGTGGTCAAAAGCTAGAGAGTAGTTCTTAGTATTTATGAAATGTTGACATAAGATAAGGGTATGTATCAGATACCTTTCTGACTGCCTTGATATTGGAGGCATCGATGCCATTCTCTTTGTTGTCTTTCGCATTTTTCTCAGCTTCTTTTGCCAGTCTTCTGAGGAACATCATGTAGTCAAGGTACAACTGGAAGAGAGGATATTAACCGTTAGAGTAGGAATTATAAACACTGTATTGGTTGGATGCAGGAATATTAGCTAACCACACCTATGTAAGTTGGGTCAATCTGAAGAGTTTGGTATGCAAGGAAATGGACATGTCACCTTCGTGCCTCTACACCTTCACTTCTCAATGTCCCATGTCGCCTAACCTGTGGCTTGGTTTACTTTTAATTGACCATACTATTGATTCTATGATAAAATGCTAAGGGTGACCGTACAGCGTGGGGAGGGAACCTCACTATCAATAAACCGTTATGAGGCACATAACAAAAAAAAACAACCAAAAAAAAACCAACTGCACCCCCTTTATTGTACTAGCTCCTGTAACCACCTCAGTACCGGTGTCCTGGAGAGGAGGCATGATAATGATTGCCAGATTGGGATAGAGAGGACACAGTACAGTGTCACTAGAGAGGCGGGCGGACTCTCCCAGGCGCTTCACTGGGGAGAGGCTACCTCGTATTGCCAGTTCTGACGGTAGTGCGCGGGCACCCCCCGCGCACTTCTCCTGCCTTTATTTCTCAATGAATCCTCTCAAAACTAATTTTAATGGCAAGCCTAACCCTCTTTCTTTCTACCCTGTGAGTTTTAGTGCGCTGCTAATTGTTTGAGGGTGGTAAATTTAGGATTTAGAAAAGTATACCATCTCGCTCATGAGCGGGCATGAACCAAAAACAACATGGCGGACAGCACCACAGGTAGCTCAGTAAAACAGCTGCCGATCATTCATTTTATTAAATTTAGTTCTGATTCTTTGTAAACTGCTAGAGATGGTTATAAGGAAGACTCGTTAAATGTAATTTTGTGTACACTCAGTCTACAAATAGTCACATCAAGCACATGTTTACATATTACCGACAACTTCCGGTTTGTGCGCACGGGTGTGATTGTCAGTCCCTCAGTCTGCTATTGCTAAGAAGCCTGTCCCTACACGGGACAGCCTGTCTAAGTGTCACAGGGATTGATTCATTGAGGGGCCGGCATGGAGAAGTGCCATGGGCATGGGGGGGGGGGGGGGGGGGGGGGCACCTGAGCCTGACTGCCCTGGTATTGCCTATAGCCTCTATAGGGTCTAGTCGGGACTGGAGCTGGTTGTGGCGGGCAGCACTGATAAGAGCTGATAAGACTGTTACTAGCCTGTCCCCTGTTTGTCCCCTAATTGTACCCATAGTGGGATGTCTTATCAGTGGGTTTTACCGCAACCAGCGAAATATAAAATGGCGGACACACAGGGTATAGCTCCAGATTCCTATAAGCAGCTCTGTGTACTCGTCCGGTTCTCTCCCGAACGGCAGCCAGTGTGAGCGCAGCCCGTGAGAGATGATACTTAATCTAGGTATTGCCCTGAGAGGAGGACACAATCATGACAATGTCAATCAATGGATACTACAATGGAGGGAAAGAGTAGAGGAATTGCCTCCCTCTTTCTTTTTTAAAAACGTCATAGATCTATATAAATAAAAGGTCCCTTTGTCCCTAGGCTACAGGTAAGGCCATGCGAGACAAGCGTTCTTAAATTGCTAGAGGCGGGCAGGTCAGTTGGCTCTACACTCTACAGTAGTCACTCATTCATTTTGCTAGGACACGGTGGGCAACTGCACATATTATCGCCCTTCTCGTTTCAAATTTGCCCGCAGATTCTGTAATTGAATAGATATACAAATCATCTGAATCTCTCACCAACAAATCCACCTTCTTCGTTATTTTGACTGGATCGTCATGGTTCTTGACGATCTTCTTTATCCTCGCGCGGGGACACTTGACTTTCATTCTGAAAACGTTTGTATCTCCCTCTGTTTTCGTTGCTGCAATCTCCTTCTGATGTTTAGAGGAGACAGATCCTTGGAACCTTAACAGAGATGTGGTTGGAGACCACCGCAGCTTGTGCTGCCATCTAGCGAGTAAAATAGCTTTTTAGTGTACGACCTGCACACTAGATATCGCCACCAGTTCGATAATAACAAAATCCGTCGAGCTGACGTTTTAACAAGTGCTTTTAGGTTCTCTCCTTTGTTAATTCATCATTTTGTAGATGACCCTAGCACCATTCCATTGGAGATGTACCGCAGTATATCTAGCATCATACAGCAGCCCGGTAAATATATGTTTCTTTGCAATTGTAGGTACTTTCTCGGACCTTGCCTGAACGATAATAGACACAGAATGACACCAAACACACAGAGTGTGAGAGATGGTAACCAGTTGTTTCAGGACCGTGGCTGTTTCAGCCCCGGTCGTTTCAGACCCATGGTCGTTTCAGACCTAGTCGTTTCAGACCCAGTCGTTTCAGCCCCAGGCCATGGTATATCTTGGAAATGAAAAAGTAATACATGTATTTCAGAAGCAGTGCATTTCGGAAGCAGACAAATTGTAGTTATGATAGATCTTGAAGAATACAATAATTTTGGTTCTAAGGGAGTGATCATTTTTTATCAACAGGGGGGGGGGGTTGGTTTGGGGGGGGGGGCAAAAAAATTTGGACCCCTTGACCGGGGGGGGTGTAAAAAATTTGGACCCCTCTTGGGGGGGGGTCAAAAAAATTTAACCTGTTTTGGGCCAAAAAGCCCGCGCGTTACTATGCTTCAAAGGGCCTGCGCGCGCGCCGATTTCCGACCCGTAGGGGGGGGGGGTAAAAAATTTTGACCCGTTGACCGGGGGGGGTGAAAAAAATTTCGCGCGCTCCGCGCGGAAAACCACCCCCCCCCCCTGTTGTTAAAAAATGATCACTCCCTAACCTTTCACATTGAGTTATTATAGACATAGTGACAGTCTAACCAGAAAGAAAGTAAAGAAAATCTTGAAGAATACAATAATTTTGGTTCTAACCTTTCACATTGAGTTATTATAGACAAGGTCTAACCAGAAAGAAAGAAAAGAAACCAAGGGGGGTTCGGGGGCACAGCCCCCGATTTTTAAAAAAAACCAACAACTGCAAAGGAAAGAAAGAAAATATTTTTAAAAAAGGGAGAAGAGCTAGGGGGTTGGGGGGGGGGCACAGCCCCCCATATTTGTCAGTAGTGGTACTGTCACTGCAGAAACTATATTGAATCGTTTTGGTATTTTTTGGGGTCTGAAATGACCTGGCCATGGGGCTGAAACGACCATGGGTCTGAAACGGATGTAAGGCTGAAATGACTGGGGCTGAAACGACCATGGGGCTGAAACAACCGGGGCTGAAACAGCCACGGTCCTGAAACAACTGGTATTCTGAGAGATGACTGAGTCTGAGATGTCATTATGTCCCATTGATCCCAAGGATTGGGCGATCTTTAAAATAGACGAGTAATAGCTATGGAGAGATGTAACACTAACACCTTAACGGCTAACAATATCATCAATTATATCTAACAGATCTGAGTACAAAAACAAATCATGACTCCATTGTATATAGGTATATAATATAGGTTTGTATAGGAGTGTACACTGAAAATCCATAGGTTGAAAGGGTTAGTCAGTACAGACTAACCTAAGTTGGTCATATGAGTGTTAGTCACAATGGCAAAGTTATATTCAAAAATGACCAAGGGGTCAGTCAGTAGTGGCTAACCTAGGTCCATCATTGCTGTGTTGTATTTGTATACCACTAGATGGGGCCACCTGTGATGACCACTCAGTGGCTCCCCCTGGAACTAAAAAGACTACCGTAAAACCTCGCGTAGAAGCCGCGGCTTGTACGCGAATCAGAACCAGCTTTCATTTGATACCAAACATGCCTATATAGGGTGCGGCTTATACGAGAGTTTTTGCAAGTATACTACAGTACTAAATTGACTGTAATCAGATCGTCAATCAGGCTTATAGAATCGGCCCAAAGTCGGGGTGCGGCTTATACGCGAGTTAGGCTTATACGCGAGGTTTTACGGTAAGGTGGGTTGGTCAGTAGTGACCAACCTGACAATAATAACTAATCTAGGTTGGGCGTAAAGGGAGCCAAAAAATGACTAACTAGGTTAGGCACTAGTGACTGAGGGGTTGGGCGTATAGGGAGCCTAGGAATATCAGTGTAGGTATGATAAAGAATATGTAATTTATGGAAGGCCGGTGCGACATTGTGCCATTTGCTAATTGTCATTTGCCATTTGCCATTTGCTAATTGCCATTTGCTGAATGTAGATATTTGCTAATTGCCATTTGCTGAATCTAAATATTTGCTAATTGTCATTTGCCATTTGCTGTTTGCCAGTTGCCATTTGTAAGCTAGTAATCAGTTGCTATTTGCTAGTCTCAGCTTACAGTTAGGTCTAGGCCCAGACTATGTCTAGGCCTACAGTAGGTCTACATACCTTGTAAGGAATTTATCCAAAATAAAGCATATTTATTAAATTCAAGCTAGCCTTTCTAGCCTAAAATATACTACATAAAGGGTATTTAATTGATAGGTACTATGTGCCTCCTATAGGTCAGATGGACAGCCTAGACTTAGGCTAGACTGCTGACCTCAGAATAGGCAACTGGCAATTTCGCTATAGTATAGACTAGCAAATGGCAATTCTAACTGTGAAGTAGCAATATGGCAACATGAAAACTGTCAATTGACAAAATTTTCATTGACAAATGGCAAATATGGCAATTGACAAAATGGCAATCAGCAAATGGCAATTAACAAATGGCAATATTGCTGATTGATGGCCACATTGAGCATTTGGCAACCTTTTCTGGCAATTGGCACCCTCAAACCAGCAAATGGCACCCTCAAACCAGCAAATGGCAATTGGCAACCAGCAAATGGCAATTGGCAATCAGCAAATGGCACAATGTCGCACCGGCCTTCCATAGTAATTGTATAATTATCTTAATAAA
This sequence comes from Harmothoe impar, assembly GCA_947462335.1. Taxonomy (NCBI): domain Eukaryota; kingdom Metazoa; phylum Annelida; class Polychaeta; order Phyllodocida; family Polynoidae; genus Harmothoe; species Harmothoe impar. The sequence goes on from OX381705.1 coordinate 80,479,201, forward strand.
TTTTGTCCATGTAGCTGTTAGAATGGGTACCTGTCTTAGTGTCTATGTAGCTGTAGGCCTAGCCGCCTAGACCACCTCCCTGCCTAGAGGCTAGACCTACCAGCTACGTGTACTCAAGCTTCTACTAGGCTAGCTAGACTATCAGTATCAAGTCACAAAAAAATCAGGGATAAAGGCTTTATTTCCCTGATTGGTCACTTCTAAGTTTCATCCCAGGAGAACATTTTATGATAATGTAATGTATGGAACCTTAAACGTGTAAAAGTAATGTACCAGTATTACTACCGGTACTGGTACCCGTTATCTTGAGTTGACAACTCCAAAATATTGCTGTATTGATGGGTGTTTGCGTTTCTCTTTTCAGAATGATGCCAGGCTAATTAACCTCCCGAAGTAGAAATCGAAAACCAAAACACTTGAAAAGTTGAAGATGACAACCTTTGGATGGAAGAGGAAGGCTGGAGAAAAGGTGTCAAAGAGTGTGTCTACAGCTTTTGGGGAGAATGCCAAAGATGATGAGGATGAGGCTATAACGAGTGGAGAGATTGACTGGCTGCATCTGGTCCCAAAGCGGCGAGCAGTCCAACTCGAAGATGGTATCAGCAAAGCGAAAAGACTTCGCGATGAGGGAGGGACACTGGCAGAAGAGGAGAGGTAAGTTATATGGGTTGACCTATCAGTATCACTGGAATAGAAAACACGGGATGTTTAAAGTCTTGACATCTAGGATGAACTTTCACATTACTGGGTACCGGTACCAGTACCGTAAAACCGCACGTATAGGCCTCATCCACCTAGGGACCACAGCTAATAGTTCTACGAAAGTCAGATCGCCAGTCCTCAGATTCAGACCGCCTGTGAGGCTTATAAGGATATTCCCAAAGTCAAGGTGCAGCTAATATGCGAGTAAGGCTTATATGCAAGGTAGAGTCTAGGTATGTAATCTTCTATATGTTTCCATATAAAGAACTCACCTACTTTGAGTATGTACGTCGATATTTATTTTTGACTCTCCTTCAGGTACTGGGAGGCCCTACAGAAGTGGGACGAGGCTATTGTCTACAACCCAGCTGACGAAGCCGTCTACGAGATGAAGGCGCAGGTAAATGTTATAACATTTCTTTGCATTTATTCAAACACATTGTTGAGCCTGTATAGAAATTGGGGGAAGGCAGCTGGAGAGCCCTTCCTCCTGCAAAATAATATAAGCTAAATTGAAAAACATTAAAGTCAAGCCACTGTCTGTTCTGCTACAATAACGACATCTGCATAACACTGTTCGCATAGTGTTCTATATCCGCCTGGACAATGTCCAGGATGATAGATAAAATTTTCCAAGTGAGTTACTAATTGTCTATTTTCTGTTGGCAGGCCTACATGCAGGTAGGGGAGGTGCTTCCAGCCATCCAGGCCGCCAAAAAGTCCGTCTCTCTCAAACCAAGATGGTGGGTCAGTCACCAGACGCTTGGACGCGCTTTTCTCGGAGTCGGAGAAGTTCGAAATGTAAGTATAAATTGTCTTATAAATAGGTGTCACGTCTTTATTCTACCAATAATTCAAACATGATCACTCCCTCGCCTTTTCATACAATCACTTTACAATACTTTCTTTTAGGATATACAGTCAACTCCCTCTATTGCGACCACCCTTGGGACTATCTAAAAGTGGTCGCAATGGCGAGGTGGTCGCAGTAGGGGGAGTTTGGGTTAAGTATATGGGGCTATTAGGAAATTAATGTACGATGAGTGAGTGGTGGCGGAAGGGGGGGGGGGTCTGGCCTTTCCTGTGCGACCACTAGTCAGGTGAGTGAGTGGTGGCGGAGGGGGGCCTCTGATGTGCGACCACCAGGCATGAGAGTTTTTTGTTGAGAATATTGCAAGAACACCCCATGCTCAAAAAGTCATAGAACCAGGTAAGAAGTTAGTTACCGGTATGTGTGGTCTGCTGTGTCTGTTAGAAAGGGGAACACCTGAATTCTCCAATCTAGTTCACATGATAGGTATTGTATACAGGTATTGCCAAACAAACAAAGAGTTAAATTCATCGCTTAGAAATACCAGTAGTAAACATTTTTCAGATATCCCATTCTATTTATGATATCATCATGGCAATTATAACTTTTTTTTCCATATGGCGGTGAATTAATACTGTTTTTGATGTCTTTGTAAACTGCAGGCTCTGCGTAGTTTCTGTAAGTCGGTTCACCTCCACCCGGTGTGTGAGGACCTCTGGGAGGAGGATCTGCGCTGGACGCACGCTCTCTGTAAACAGAGCGACGCCGCAAAGGAGGAGAAACGGCGTGTCGAACAGGAGAAAAAAGCTGCTAAAATAGTGGAGCTAGACGAAGAAGGATTTTGTAAGACTGTGGCCACTGTTAGTGGTACTGAAGGTGACACTGCTACAGGTAGTAGTTCGGACTCTAACCCCAGACCTGCCCTAGGAACAGGGCATGTTACACACACGGGGAGAGGCCGCGGGAGGAAGAAACCCCCACGACAGGGAGCCACATTACCGCCTAATTATGTGTGCTTGAGGGAACCAGCATACTGCGGGGACTCAAACTGAGATAATCACTTGTGTGCGTGTGAAAGTTGTGCAAATGGTGTGTGGATGGATGTGGTTGATTCTGGATTTACTGCCATATATATCATTTTAAAAACACCAACGCTATGAAATATTGGATGTAGCGCTATATCAATATTGCACATGTGCTGACTAACATAGTGACAAGAACAAAGGAGGAGCTTTGGTTTAACGTATACAACCTTATTCTCCATACTTGTACCTATTTCCGAATCTAGCTTTTCATAAAATCAGCGTTTGACATACAAATATTCACCTATGAATATACTTATCTCGTGTCATTCTTGAATCTTTAAAACGATATTTCACTGCTTTGTTTCGGTCCAGAGACCAGACCATTCATTTGAAAAGTACAGAAACAAAAGCAACATTTCGGCATACTCATGTGTTTATTACAACAAATAACACTAAAACAGTTACATAACGGTATGGTTTATTTTCCCATACTGATAACAATACAACGGTTAATTATCCTTATACCCAAATGTTACGAGTAACTCTGGAAAATATTCTAATACTCTTCCTTTCTTTCACTAACAATGAACACACTAACGGGAATCTAGTTTTCAATACCTAAACGGAACCAAATGGAATATTGATATGCACTATTCCAACCTGTTAAATCATGAACAACTAGAGACAACAAAACGTGCTGTGCACTGATTGTTCAATTCATTTTCTTACTCTAAAATGGAATAATGGAAGTCCAATCCATGCGTGGTCGATTTATATAGAATGCACCGTACTAATAATTTATTTTTAAAAGTATAGTATATCACATAATACTAGGTGATATAATGCAATAAACTAATAGAAATGAAGTGTTTTGTCCTTCATATATCACATGGCCAGTAGTCGTCCTTTAGGTATGCATTTTCTAGAGACGTCTCTGAGAAGGTCCGGTGTCGTGGCCGCCAGGATCTAGGGTTGTTTATTTGTGTTAATTCCGCTTCCCACTGGACCCGGACCAACTTGAACAAGTCCAGAGTCGCAATGGCATCTTCAAGAGATGAATGGGGTCCATTTTGTATGCTGCGGCCTGCGAGGAAATCAAATTGTATTCAGCTGCATGGGGAGGATATAATTCATCTACGATAGAGCAAACATATTCAAGAAACCATTGGCATTGTACGATTTTACACACAAAAAATACCAGTTGGGACAGTTGATATGATAATGCCTTTATCTAAATGTAGTGTCTTCAGTCAGTAAATGTCTAGCTGTGACTCGCATGATTCATGAATGGAGCTCCGGCGAGTGACTCGTCTCGGCTTAATTCATGCAGTATCATGACAAAACCTCCTTTAAAGTGCATTACGGCATGCACTTTAAAGGTTATGTTATGCTTGCTGCCACTAGTCACATACTAACCTAGGAGTGCAGCAGAGAGTTTTTTCAGCGAGCGTCCCTGGTTGCCGGTTTCACGTACTGCCATCTGATGAAGCGGCGAGTACTTTCCTGTGTCCCGGATCAGCTCGTGCGGATGGTGGATCCCTAACACATGGAAATCATTCCATACTGAGTGTCCAATGACGATCTTGTCCTGCGTGCACAAAATAGCCATATTTGTAACATTGTTTCAATCTGTGTTTCCCTGGGGTAGCACACAACATGCTGGTATTCATGGGCTGCATCATTTAAACGTAATGAACGTAATTCAGTTTGTTAATGCACAATTCTGTTACATAACTACATTGATATTACATTCATACACCTTTAATATATTTTGGTTCCCCACATACCTTCAGTATTTTCTTCACCATTCTCCGGGCACTCTCTAGAGGTATAGCCTTCTTCATGTGTTTAGGTCGGATGCCACTCCAGCGGGTTCTGTAGTCGGTGATGGGCTCCTCCGGGCGGGCGTGGATGTCACACAATGTGTTACCATGGAAGTCAACAACTGTACACCGACCTGAAGTTGGATTTTAATGTATATAAGTTACTGAACTAACTGTACAGGGATGCCAAGTTATTCACCCCCAAAATCGTACTTGTTACGATTTTTAGGCCCCAAAAGCGTAACCATTTTTGCTTGAAAAATCGTAACAATAGTATGTCCTTTTGAATGATCTTACACATATATGATTTCTTTATGCTCCATATACAATAACTACTCATACTCATTAAAACAGCCCAGTTTGTTGACAGGGATGTGGTGAGCAGTTTCAAAAGAAGGGGGTCAACGGGCTTTCTTCCCAGATCTCTTTTTTCCTACCCCTTTTCCTACCCTTTGGTCCAATTCGGAGGGATATTCCCAAATTACTAAAAATCGTAATTTGATAGCAGAAATCGTAATGGTAGTAATTGGGGCCAAAAGTCGTAAAATTACGAAAAAATCGTAACACTTGGCACCCCTGACTGTACACCGACCTGATGTTGAATTTATGTATTTAGAGCTATTAGACTGTACACCCACATGAAGTTGTATTTAGGTATTACAGTTACGGAGCTAACTGTACACCGTTCTAAAGTTGGATTTAGGTATTGAAGTTACTGAGCTAACTGTGCACCGACATGAAGTTGGACTTAGGCATTAAAGTTACTGAGCTCTAGCTTTCAAAGTAGAGTCAGAATTAATCTGTCATGTGCACACTACCGAAATGAAAAGATGTTTAGCAGAGTAGGGATCGAGTTTTTTACCAATTACTGGGTTAGAGTTGAGCTATTTTAAACCTGAAAAAAGACTTACCAAGTGCACTCCTGCATCCTTTTGGTCCGACACCAACAAATTCACAATCCAGGGCCACATACATATCCTCCTCGATACCACTATTCTCCTCCGATAGCTCCTCATCTGTTTCTCGTTGAGACTGTGACTCAATGCTAGATACCCCTGGACTATTCAGACCATTTTCCCAAAGAGTACAACTAGAAGACGAAGAGGCCATAGGCCATGTTGTAGATAGGCCTGAACTTGAATCAGGTTCAACATTTGTCTCTCCATTTCCCATTCCCATACAGTCATCATTTTCGATTAAAAGTGTTGTGTCTACTTGTATCCCGGAGTCGCTACTTGTTGTGCTACATTCATCTGAATTTAATTCTAGATGGATCTTCCCCTTATGTTTAGATTTCATGAGGCGACGGAGTCGTGAATCCAATTTCCGCTCTTTCTTCTGACTATTTCTGTTTGAGATGGATGATATTTTCCTGACTTTGACGGTTGGCACGGCACACGTATCTGTCGGGCGGTGTACAACCTGTGGTTCCTCTTCTATCGGAGCCAGTGATTTTGTTTCCAAATACTTCTTTCTTGCACTCATTTTCTTCCGCTTTCTTGGATTGGTTTCTGTCGTTGGTGTGTTGGCATCAGTCGTGTCTTCTCTATCACGCTTTCTTGTTTGTAATTTCTTGAATTTCTGCTTCAGACTTTTCATCATGACCTGCATCTCATCTTGACTCGGGTCGCCATCAAAGAAAAGCAGCATCCCTTTCTCAGTCTCCATGACACTTTCCTAAAATAGAAAAGCATGTACCTTACAAGGGGTGCAGATTAAAAGGTGATTTGAAAGAAATATATAAAGCGTTAGGGATACTCATTTTTTAATAACTGGGGGCAGGGGTGGTAAGAAACGTTGACCTCTTGACCGGAGGGTGAAACAAATTGGAACCCTCTTAGGGAGTCCTCATTTTGTAACAACAGGGGGAAGGGGCAGCCCCGGGCGAAATTTGTACACCCCCGTGCAAAAATGAAGCTTCAACTTGTGAAGTATGATGTACATGTATGTCAATGGCATGGAGTTTTGTCTACCCCACCCCTCCACTGTTAAAAAATGATCATTGCTTTATGGGTGGGGGCCAAAAGGGGAAAAGAAATGCCACCTGGCACCTAAAAAAGCCTGTACATTACTTTAGTCTATATTTAGAGATAAGAGGGTGCACGCGAAAACGAATTCTGTGCGCCACTGTGAACTTTCATCCCTCCTTGTTGTTCAAATGTAGGCCTATCAATCCCTTAATTATGACACTAAATGTTAACACATTCTTGGGAGCAGCACCTACGTCACACATAGGAGTGTAGCCCTTATCTGGCTGATCTCACACCTGATAAGGGTACTGGAAAAGGGTTAAATCAAACAGGCAATGTATGGGGAAAAGGTGTTAAAATCCTTATCGCAAGAAATCTAGATAACCTTCATGTTCTAATACCATTATCCGAAGAGAAAATAGCAAAAAGGTGACTTTTCCTAGTACATAACCTACGTAGCTAGACCCTTTGTGACTTCCTTAGTTTAACCAGACAACCGCTCCCGAGAATCAAATATGTAATCCATACGCTCAAATTGAACGCCTCCTACTCAAGACACATCTACCGGTAGATCTACATGTACATTATCATTACCTTATGTGTATTGTGACTGTCACAGTGTCATTGACATTGAGACTGGGTACATCTTGCCTATGTAGATCTATACATGTATCTTGATTATGTATGTAGCATGATGGTACATGATGGGCCATGGCATGATCATCATGGGATGGCAATGAACGTAGCTACATCAGTCCCCAAATAATTGACCGTGTCGATTTTTAGCAAAAGGGCTGTGTTGCGATGTCGATTTTTATCTGATACATTCTTCTCCATTTCCCCCTGTCCAAGTCGAATTTTAAAAGGGTCGTGTCGCCCGTGTTGATTTTTGAAAGGGCTGTGTCACCATGTCAAACGTGTCGATTTTTAGTTTTACCCATGTATAGTCATGTGACGGTATGTGAATGTCTGCCCCTCCTATGGCTGCAGGGGCGTCGTGCTAATCTGTGCCAGTTTCGGAGCACTGTGCAGGGGTAGCTCTCTGTAATTAGCTTTTAAATAGGGGTACCGTGGTATTAAAGGAACATTGCCCCTTATAATTTATATATCATTTCCTTCATCCCAGGATTTTAAAATTAGCTAAATGCTAATTGGTTAATTAATTACACGCTTAATTAGGCTAAGTCAACATCTAATTAATCCCTCAGTTTTTACATGAAGACACTTTTGGTCTCAAATAAAAACATATAGGGTGTTGTCGAAATCCAGCGTGCCGGCGTAGCATTTTGATGGCCGGCGTAGGGCCTCAGGAAGCAGGCCATAATGGCCACCTTGGCCTGCGTTGAGAAAAAGTTTTCGGCAACACTGCTAGGATATAGTCTGGTTCTAGATGGCAGAATCTCTCCAAACAAACCGCAATATGTCCACAATGTTGCTGCCTTTCAGGTAATATATACATTAAAGGGGTATTTCTAAGGTTTAATTTGAGCCTAAATTCATGAAAAGGTTACAGGCCATCCTTATTTGTAGAGTTTAAAATATGCCGAACCATTGGCCCAACCATGGCCCATTGAAAGTGCTCTTAGATTTCCCTGAAAATTATGATAACTGAGAAATTCCAAAAGGATATGATTTCTAACATCTACTCCAAATGACTGCCATTAAAGGAAGAACTCATCTTGCTTTTTAATTATTTTTTTTTGTCACATACCCAATACTATGGCTTTGCCTAGGGCTAGGCTATGGCATGGGGTGGGGGTGTGGAGAGAGTAGCCTGATTCCTCTAATTATTTGGTCATGATACCGGTACGGATCTTGTCAACTTCTTGTCAGCATTGGGTAGATATCTAAATCTAGTTCCTACACACAAGACTAGTCTACTAGGCTGTAGTGGGGCACGTTATTACACAACTGTCACTGGTAGAGTAGAAAAGTATGGAAAAGTGAAGACACTTGCAGTGTCACTAGAGTCAGTGAATGAGTAACCGAAAACAAACGCGAAACCGATTCCCAAATTGAGCTCTAAATCGACCGATGTAACTCAGTTACACTTTTTCGCCTTTGGATGTATGATCTTACCAGTTATTTTCACAAGAATCAGGAGTTTTTCTGTAGTAACTGTCCTGATGGACTTCTGACGTCCACGCGATTTCGCATTCTCCCCGCAGAGTCTCCGTCGCGTTCCTTACGTATATAAACCTAGATCTCTGCCGGGAGAGTAGATCTCTGCCGGGAGAGTGGCGATTTCGCTGGCGACCTCTTCGGAAACCAGCTCCTACGAAACTAAACTATTATCACACTGCATCGCGCACACTCTTCATGGTTATTCTTTGACCCTTTGAGTTTACCGACTGGTTGCAGAAGATATGTTCGGAGATCACTTGCGTTTAAAATAGAGTGGTGCAGTGTTCGCACTACGTCACTGCGAAAATGGCTGAGAAACACTCAATTGTGGACGTGGAACAAGTAAGAAAGCTCAAATTTCTCTCTCTTGACATGTGTTAAAGGTCTCTTAACACAGAGTGCATGTTCTGTGTGATCCTGATATTACTGACAATACTGTTCTGCCTTAGGTAAAGTTTAGTGCCAATACTAGTAGGTTTTAACTGAACGAAAAAGTAAAACTCCCCCTCAGTAGGCTCAGACTCACAAGTCACATCACACTCACACTACCGGGTAGGCCTACTGTAGTTACACTGACACAGACAGACTCACAGACAGAGTCATATAGTACTTTATATCCCTGGCTTAACTCATATTCAATTCAATTCTTTATTTCAGACTCATTTGAAGTACAAAGGTATATATGGATGGGTACAAAGCATAACAATTATAAAAGTCAGTAATATGATAATCATATAATTTATAAATGATAATGTTATATAAATCTATTCATGGGCAGTGGCATATTATCCCGGCATATTATTCACCAGACATCAAACATGAAAGCAGAGACAGGCCCTAATGAAAGTGTACATAGAGTGCTTCGTGCCAGTGTTTCCAGATGTTGGATGTAAACTGGGTGTCGCTTGACTTGTCATAGTGTCAACCAAGTTGCGTAAAAGCACATTTACTGAGCTCAATAGATGACACATAAAACTGTACACTTGTCTTCTAATTGTGGCAGCAAAAGTAGGCAAGCCACATACTACAAAAGCTTCACTTCACTCGCAATAGTGTATCGTGGCACTCCGAGAAGCATTCAGAGTACACCATTGTACGCTACAGTTATTTTCAGCAAGGCTGCAGTGTTGTAATTCCACCATAACTGAGCAGTGTAAAGAGGTGTGCAATAGTTCCTAAACACCTGGATTTTGACCTCTATACTACACATAGACTATAGAATTTCCTAACCAGCATATTCCCTTGTGCATATACTGATATAGCATACTCATAGGTCTACTCATACCCTCATAAGATAAGGGCCGAGTCATTTTTATTACCGGCCAGCTGGGGGGTATGTGTTGGGGGGGGGGCTTGGTGGGTTTTTTATTACGACCCCCCTCTCCCCCACCAATTAGCCGAAAGTTTGAAAGTAATCTCGTGTAGGCTAGGCCTATGTTTAGAGACTACCCCACACCCCCCTTAGACTCTGAATGAATGAATAAATGAACACTCCAAGTTCAGGTACATGTTATATAATATGACTAGAACTCAGGCCCCGGTATAGACTCATACCACCAGCCTCGAACTTGATACATCGGTTGGGCCCTACATTTCTCTGGTAACCGGGTCGGCCTGTGGACATCAGCTGCCTGAGGCAGGCTCATATGCCGTATGCTGAATAACATGGTCTGTTAGGGAAGTATAGCGATTTCCAGTAATCAAACTGTTTTCTAATAGTACTGCTGCACTCTCTCAAACAATCCAACCACTGAAATGTACTATTTTGATTCATCAACAGGAAAGTCCATCGTTGGACAGTCTTTCCTTCCAAGACATCCCGCACAGCGGGGGTCTGGGAGAGAAGGATGACGGGGCAGTGCCGAGTCACACTCACACATTCACCAACTTCCCCAACCATGCCGAGTCAGATGAGGACGAAGAGGATAAGGCAGATGTAAGTCCATCTGATTCTAACTACCAGTTACTTGATATGACATCTATGATCTAATATATTAAATACTGCAACAGTGGCCCAGTCTATACGAAAACTTTTACACCATACAGGACATTCGGTCCTGCAGAAATATCTTTTTGCAGGCCCAGCTTCATTATTGCAGGCCCAGGTATTGGCGTGCGATCTTGTTATTTAAAAATTAAGTATAAAGCAAGTGTTTATACTGATAGTATTACATGAATAGGGTTCCTCAGTATGTTACAATAATATCAACCATTTTAATATATAAATTACTGAAGAACATTACAGAAAATATTCAAGCTTTCAGTCAGGGCTGGCCATGTTGTGATATGCTGGAGCAAACCTAGAAATTTTTGGAGCAAAATATTTCATATGGTCACACATTAAAGGGGCATTCTCACCACTCGCACTTACCACATAGCAGACTGGAACAGTACTAGAATTTTGAGTGGGAAATTTCTGTCTTTACTTTGGTGTGCTCTGAGGGGTTTAGGAATTCTCTCAATTCTACCTTTAGATAGATCTCTATGTGCATTCTGTTTTGGTCACATTGGTCTCGGACATAACTTTAGAATGGTGCATTTCTGAGAATTTGGTGGCACATTGCTCAAGGACAATTTTGAAATTTTACTTTTAGATTGGTGTTTTCTATGAACTTTTGGTGGCATATTGCTCCAGGAAAACTTTTGATTTCTATTTTTAGAATGGTATATTCTGAGGGTTTGTGAGATGTATTTTGATCATTTTAGAAGCATATTGCTCCAGGAAAAGTTTGAAAATCTACCTTTAGATTGGTGCATTTTGTGGTGTTTTGGGGGCATATTGTTCCAGGAGGAATTTGTAGTTCTATCTGTAGATTGGTATATTTTGAGGGGATCATGAGACAGTGTTCCAAAAATATTGAGGAAATTTACTTTTAGATTGGTGTATAGTTTCTGGGCATGTTGCTACAAAGGATATGGGCATTTACTTTCAGATTCGTGCATTCTGTCGGCATATTGCTCCAGGAAAAAATTGGAATTCCACTATACGATTGGTGGATTCTGAGTGTTTTGCTGGTGTAAAGATTCATGGAAAAAATGGAAAAAAACTATTGTTATATGAGTGTATGTTTAGGGGTTATGGGGAATATTGCACTGGGAACACTGCAAAATCTACTGAAATGGTCCTAACTTTGGTTCTAATTGGAATATTTACGAAATTCTTTCAGCCTTAGAAAGCCCAGACTTTCCCTAATGTCCCTGTCGCATTTTCCAAGACTCCTGTCGCACATTTTTTGCGACATTGCGACAGCTGCCCAGCCCTGAATTTCTGTTTTACACTGTAGAAACCTTAATAATGGTCCGATTTACAAGCCGTGAAAAATGGCATGTAGGCAAGGATCTCTGGATTGCAGGCTGACATTCGGGCCGGCAGTAGCAGCCTTTCTGCCGGACCGGCAGGCTTTTTGCCGGCTATAGCCGGTGTCCGGCAGGATTTCGTATAGACTGGTGGCCACGTGGAAATTAAGCATTATCCCCCATGCAGTAGGTTGGTGGTTCAAACGCAGCAATCTTGAGCAAGTTGCAAAAGTGAACTTTTCATAACTGTACCAGATGGAGAAATGGCCGGCAGCATAGGTAGATCAAAATTCATTAATATTATCCATGACAACCATACCAGAATCGGAGGAACACATTAAAAAAATCTGGAACTCACAGTTGTAAATATAATTACATTTCTGATGTTCTGTCACAGCTGCTGAAAGGGGAAAAGAAGACGCCATCTTTCTGGACCTTTGAATATTACCAGATGTTCTTCGATGTCGATTCACATCAAGTCCTGAAGAGGATCCTTGGATCCATGCTGCCCAACCCCAAAGCTAACTACCTCCACTCCTCTATCAGACCCAACCCTGACATGTATGGTAAGATGGCATCTTTTTATCCTAAGCTGATCTATCTCAGTTATAACTTATGTACTATAGCTATAGCACAGAACGTAGATAGGACATCCAGGGTACTTCTTCTTCGTTCAATAAGGGTGTCTTACCTCTAAATTTAAACACCATAGACAGGATTGAATTGTAATTTATTTACAAAAGACTTAGATTCATTCATGAGAGCACCAAGTTTGTAAAGCAGGGATAGAAATTGGTTGGGTTACTGATAAGTAGAAAAAAGATGACATTTAATGCAAAGTGTTTAATCGGCCTCAAACTGTTTAATAGAGAAAAAGGTGTGCATGTGCCCTTTCCCCCTCGATAAGCATATAGCTTTGAAGGGTTCGCAGCCACAATCTCTGTTAAAGGCAATATGCCTTTGTTTTAGGTCCCTTCTGGATTTGTACCACACTGGTGTTCACAACAGCTATCGCCGGGAATCTCGCCAACTATATCCAACATTCTGGGAAGGATTACGAATGGACATACAGCTTTCACAAAGGTATTCAACTCCTTAAATCTCATTTTGAGAAAACAAACATTTTCCAGGGGAAACGAACCAGTAACAAGTGTATCCATAATCACTGATAATTTAATAAGTAAAAAATATGAGAAAGTGATCCGCAGAGTTGGGTTTTATGAATGCCAGTCAAGCATTCTACCTGAATGTCTGATTTCCCTTTTCAGTGACGTTCGCGGCAGCGGCCATCTTCAGTTACTGGTGGGTGATACCGACCATGCTGTGGGGACTGCTGTGGTGGCGCGGCAGTCAGGCTGGTTACACCTTCCTAGAGATCATCTGTGTCTATGGGTACTCATTGGCAATCTACATTCCCATTTCAGTAAGTTCCTATTTTCAGCCAAGATATACGTTTCTCAATCAGGGTTTGTGATATTACTTAAAGCTGCTGTACTACCTCAGATACATAGATAGTTCAATTTCTGCATAGTTGTTCAGAGTCTGCTTGTTGGAGTATACTGGTAGCATCCCAATACATTTTGTGTCTTTTAACCATGCTAAATTTAAGGAAATATATGAGGAAAAATAAAATGCTTCCAGCATTCTATTCAGCACTTAATTATATCAACAAGGGAGTGTCATCTACAGGGATACACCTGTACTAGTAGACTGTGTTTGTAAGTTGAGCAAGGGAAAACCTCCATGCTCCCCTCCACTCACTACTGCCACCTGATGGCTTTGGTCAACACTAAATATCCAAGCCCCTCCAGAATATAAATAGTAGTTGAGATTGGAGTCCTGTCTAACATAATATTAAGACTTTCTTGTCAGAATAAATGACAAATTATAAGAGGGAAAGGATTATACATTCATCTGAGAATCAAATGAGGAAAATGTAGGTTTGAGAGTGGGAGGACGTATAGCAGCTTTAAGGTAATGGGGAATTACTCTGATTGTATACCAGACTTCTTCCAGCTGAGCTATGAGCTCTAAGATTAGGTTGATGGTGTATCCAACATTCTCAAAGCCAATATTTTAATCATGCATTATTACAGCTAAAGAAAATAGACTACGAATAGGCTTCTGTAAGCGATAAGGACTTTTTCATGACACTACCAATATCTCATCCGTTTGGCATATCCAAGACAGTATATATATGCAGACTACTTTGAACATGTTTTGCCTTCGAACCAACGTTTTATGAAACTTGTTTTAATTGGTTTGTACAGATTCTGTGGGTGGTGCAGTATAACTGGTTCCAGTGGTTGCTGGTCATGTTGGGGATGGTTCTCTCCGGCTCCGTGCTCGTGCTCGTATTCTGGCCCGCTGTCCGGGACGATGACAAAAAGGTAAGTATCTTGAAATTGATTTCATCGGTCTCGTGTAGATACGCTTTAAACTCAATGCATGATACATAAGCATGATAATTTGTACTTGTTCCACATACATGTGCCTCCCGATATTTTTGTCAAAAAAAATCACATGTGATAATTATGCCCAGTGTCCCAAAATAATCGGTGTGGATTATACCGATGAAGAAAACACAAAACACATGTCAAAATGGGACGTCTGTTTCAGATTGCCTACGGGACCATGGGCCTCATCGTACTATTCCACGGGTTGCTTGCTGTTGGCTTTGTGGTAAGTGTCCTGTATAAGGAAACCAGTTTATAACACCTACCTCGAGAGAAGTGTATAGAGTTCCTCTCTACTGATAATATAAGAAATCTGATTGGTAAGTAATTGACTTCTTGCAATTAACAGTGTAGGAAAGTGAGTCAGTTATGTACTTTGGCCAGTTTTTTGTTGACCTTTGGTCACTATATAGGTCACAACAAAGTGTGACTAACCGCTGGATGTAATCGCAGTAATCATGAAGGGTGAAACACACAATAGAGTGTGTTTAAGTATTTATTTATTTTTAAAGTATATTTATTTTGATGACTACAAAACTCAAATTTTGTGTAACCTTCTTTCAGCTCTACTTTTTCCACGTCCCAGAGGTCACGCCGCCTACACCATCGGGCACCACACCACACCCCCTTGTAAACGTCACACAAGCCGCCGTTCAAAAAGTCGTAAAACAAGTTGTACAAAGTACGGTTCAAACCGTCAACAAACAGGTCCCATCTTAGAAGCTGTGTTAATATATATTTAAAACATTGTACATATTGTAAATATCAATATTAAGGTATCAGGGGATTTTGGAATAATTGGGATGTTGTTGGCGTGAGTGGTGAATGTCGATAGAGGGTGCGATACTGTGAGTATCAATCATGTCGGGTTTGTAATCGTTGTTGAACATTTTTTTGCAAGAGACAAAAGAGCACAAATGGAAATATTGTCCAGGTAGGACCTGGTTTGGCATACTTGTATAGCGGGAGGTTTAACAGATACAATGGTGTGAAATATATTGCTGAGGATTCATAAGCAGGTAACAACGATTAAAGGAAATTGCCGCTGCACAGAACATATTGATGGTTTATATTAATTTAGGACATGTCTATCAATTAAAGTTTCAGATAACCAAATGAAAATAGCATTTTGATGTATTGCTAAATTCACATCCAACTTGCTTTCACGGACTATCTTTGATGTATTGCAAAATTCACATCCAACTTGCTTTCACAGACTAGCTATCTTTGATGTATTGCTAAATTCACATCCAACTTGCTGTCACAGACTATCTTTGATGTACATATTGTTAAGTTCACATCCAACTTGCTTTCACAGACTATCTTTGATGTATTGCTAAATTTACATCCAACTTGCTTTCAGACTGAATATCTTCCTACAGATACTGTTTTGTACACGTTTTCTCCTACATATTAAACACTTCATTTTTTATTATGTCCCTTAAAAATGTTGTCATCTAGTTCCTTTTTGAATATGCTAGTGATGAGAATCATTGAACGAAATATTACCAGAAATGTACTTTTAAGATTATGATGCCTTTTCTTACCTTCCGTGGTCTGTGACCAAAGATATCCGAAGCATTCCATGACTGGTGTCCATACGACATGTATAAGAGCACTATAATTATATTCTTACCGGTGATCACTGCTAGATTTCTAACAAACACGAGAATTTTCTCGTCTTATTTATTTGTATGTCATAATTAAAGGTAAGAATTCGGTGTACATTTCTTTATGGGGTAATCGGTCTCCAGGGACATTCTACACTAAAATGCTGTCACACTACCATGAGATGTAACAAACCTGTGCTCCAATGGGCATTATCATGTCTAATAAAGTCAGTCATACTATGAAAACGTCTTTTCCATGTTGTTCATTTGAAGGACCACATTTTACAAGGTTCCCACGTGCCATGGAATGTCATGAAATAAAAAGCTGTCCTGTAATTTTGCCGTTAGTTGCATTAATTTAAATCTTCTAGAATCTACCATTTGCTTCCTTGATTTAAATTTTTTTCTTAGGACCCCCATGAAAATATAACTGAAAAGTCTGTACCATGCCATCATTTGATCGAAGGAGCTGAGAGCACATAATTCTATGCAAAGACCCTTAGATTTCCCAGTTTTCTTTTTCTATTTTCAAATTGGTCATTCTTATTCGTCCAGATCCAAAGCGAAATGTGTTTCTCTATATGTTAGGAGGGAGTTGGGACTTCATCAGACAAAAATACAACCTTGATCCAACAAAGTGTCACTAGCGTGCAATCCAAGGCTCTGAATCTTGTCCCCACCCCCTCCCTCGTCTCGACACGTAATGTTATTGGTATACCCCTAAAATCGATCAAAACCTGCTTATATCCGAAAATATCTAAGTTAACAGTTGTGAATTTAATTGTCCTCCTAACCCCTCCCACTGAGTGCATGTTTCTGTATTTTGTTACCCATCCCCTCCCGTACACACCACATCACCCCATACCTGGCGGTAAATGTGCCTCTACATGGGTACCCACAGTTTTGAGCGTGTCGCCGTGTCGATTTTTAGGCATAAGGGTGTGTCGCCGTGTCGATTTTTATGTGTATAGCATAGACTGGGGCCTTATAAAGTTGCCTGTGTCCGTCGATTTTTAAAAGGGGCGTGTCGCCCGTGTCGATTTTTAAACCCCCCGTGTCGCCGTGTCGCACGTGTCGAATTTTACCCATGTAGAGGCACGTAAATGGCTTGTCCCTAAACTACCGGTACTCAACGGCCTGGCTTCAGCAGCAGGTGCACAGGCATCTCTGGGGGAGTGTAGAAGGGTACATTGTGAGTATCATTGGTGTTGATTGACATATACCAGGATTTTCTGCCTGCCGGGGGGGGGGGTTAAAAAATTTCGACACCTCATGGGGGGGGGGTTAAAAATCTCTATGTTGTTAAAAAATGAGCACTCCCTAGGTGCCAACCTGTAAATTGTTAATCAAAATGAAAAGCGCTCCACCTATATTGCAGCGTGCGGTAAATAATAACCTTCATCCACAGAAAGAACTGCCAAGGTTTAGTGACTTTCAAAAGAGGGGGGAAGCTGGAGATGCAATGTTACTAATACCACATATATATATATATATATATATCACCCCTTCCTAATCAGTGTGAGGGGCTGGAGGGCTGCCAACAGCACTATAGATAAGTCTCCAAGCACCATCACAGTGTATTCTATATCAGATATATTTGTTGTAGAATTAAAGTATGTGATGCAGGGATGAAAGTCGACTACGTTAAAAAAACTTGAAGATATATATACCTCATAACTACATTATAGAACACTGAATGTTTATGCATCTATAGACTCATATCTAGTGCTGTGCAGCAAGATTTGTCATGTCTATATTCTCCTGGACATCATCTCCTGCTGAAGAGAAGCATTTGTCATGTCCATGTGGTCATGGACGTTATCTCCTGCTGAGGAGAATGAGAAATCTGTCCATACACTCGCCATGCATAGCACCTTAGTTTCAGTGGCTAAGCCTCATGTGAAGAGTGTATATCAGGGTTCCCACACAAATTTCATTTTCAAATTCCATGTGTTTTCCCTGTTTTTCCCTGAGCTACGGCAGAATTTCCCTGTGCTGTTTGCTTTGGAACTGTTGTTAATATTCATACTTGGGTAGTCTGTCAGGAGGGAGTGAGTGACACATGAAGAACCAGGTAAACATCATGATACTAAATGGCCCCACCAAAGCAAGGTACCATGGCTTCTCGTGATTGACCACCAGGGTGCTCAAATTTTGAAACTCTAGATGTCAAATCATACATATAACGTCTGAAGAGAAATACTCTGAGCCTTAAATCTGCCTATGAAAGACAGTGGCAGCTGTAGAAATTTATGAAACCGAATGAAGCGCAAGCTGCAAGAGTTAAACTAGGGGAGTTCGGTGGCACGCTCCTCCCCCAGAAAATTTGGAAATCCTGGCATTGAAATGGTGCATTCTAGTGCATTTTGACACAAAATAAATCAAAGGTTATATTGGTATTATCCTCTATAATTGGGAGTGAAGCCTTGCTTTATTGAAGGAAAGGCGAGAGAAAATTTTGAATTTCTAGACGGGAAATAGTGCATTTTGGTACAAATATGGTAGGGCTCATAAGTTTGTAAAGTTTAGTGTATTTCAAGTTGCACAAGTACCCACATAGACAATTGTAGAGGAAGGGGTTTGGGCACCCTCTGAGAAAAATATGAAAATCTAGAAGCACAATACGGCATTGCAATGTCTTTTCAGGTTTAAGAACTGCTGGTTACTAGAGTACCGTGGGGCATTACTAGCAGGTGGGGGGGGGGGGGTACTACTGACACCCTGGCAGTGTTGTGTGGATTTCTTGCTAGGCAAATCGGCTCAGGGTAGCCAATAATAATTCAAGACATTTTGGGGACCTATCCGCTTACCCTAAAAGACAAAAAATTTGGAAATAAAAATTTGTGATTAGGATAATTCCCTTGAAAATTATGATCATTGAGTCATTAAGCTCTAGATTGGTACAGTTATAGGTTTTGCCAAGATGTAAGAGGAATTGAATTCAGATTCATAGCTTCACCTATATGACTTTTCATAAACCTTAAGCAGAATTCCATGTGGGTATTACTGGCACCCGTCTTGGCGTCATCCTTTCTAGTTAAGATGAACATGATAATAATCAATTATTGATTCTTTCTTAGACACTGAATTGTAGATTTATATGCTTGGTTTAAGAGCAAAGCCGTTTCCTTAGTAATTTGGATTCTTTGGGTATCCAAAACAACATTCACAAATAATTTCACTGCAATTGTGTGAAGTCCAGGTCTGTGTTTGGGTGTATATCAATGACACATACGTGTGGCCTGTCAGAATGTCTCTGACTTTAATTCCTTCATGGATGACACATAATTTTTTTTATATATTTTTTTTATGACACATAATTGTGTGCCCCCAATATTTCACAGAAATCATACTAGGGGGAAAACTCCTTAGGGTGCCAGTAATATCCCACGGTGCTCTATGACAATTTGAATTTGACAAGTCGCTCTCTCAAGAAGAGCACAGCAACCATTATAGGTGGGGATGCGAGGGATTTTTATTTTCAAACCTAGAAGCCAAATGCTGCGTTATAAATACACTCTCCAATTTGGGAACTACTGCATAGTCTCACAAGAAAGGCAAAAAGACAAATCTAGGGTAAAATTGCAAATCTAGAAGCCAAATGCTGCCCTCTTTATACTTGGGATTGTACTCATCCCGAAGTAGGAGAAATCAATCTCATGGGAGGCCTAATAACACCAGCAAGGGGTCTGGAGGCATGCCCCCCAGAACATTTTTGAAAATCTAGAAGCCAAGTAGTGCTTTTCGCGTGCTTTTTGAGAATGGATCATACCACCACCACCATTATGGTTTGAAAATGTTTTTCCCTGTGTGCAAAATATTTTTCCATGTGTTTTCCCTGTGTTTTGGAAACATTCTCAAATTCCATGTGTTTCCCTGACAGGGAATCGATTTTTCCATTTTCCCTGTGATTCCATGTTTTCCCTGTTTGTGGGTACCCTGGTATATGCATAGGACTATAGAGGAGAGAGAGGGCTTCAAGCTTTCTCAAGAATAACTTGAAATTGGCTGAGAAAAACTTGACACTGAGATCAGTGTGGTGTAGCCTGTGTGTGTGTGTGTGTAGGACCACTGAGGATGAACCAGTGATGATTCTGCTGTCTTATCATAGGATGACACACACAAAATAAGTTTGTTTGAATTTATATTGAGAAATTATCAAATATATCCTAAGAGAGCCTACAGCTAAATATCCTGATTATATTTTTTGGATTAAAAAAAACAACTTGATTTCAGGGAAAAACTTTCATCCCTGCTGATGCCAACAAATCTGATATAGAACACAGTGTGATAGTGCTTGGAGATTCCTACTTTAGAGACTTAGTGTTGTGGGCAGCCCTCCAGCCCCTCACACCAGGAGGGGTAATAGATGTGTGGTATTTTGTAACATAATTACATTGCATGTCCAGCTTCCCTCCTCCTCTAAAAGTCTGTACACCTCGGTACCGCCTCGGCAGCTCTTTCTGTGGCTGAAGGTATCCCTATAATTGAGATTTCATACCGTATTGATTCGAATCAACAAATGAAAAAAACTTTAGGAACACAATTTAATTTCTTTACAATTTCATTTAATGTTCACTTTTACTACACATTCACAATTTCTTTCGCCAAAGGGCTTACTTACCAGCTAACTGGTCATAGCAAACCCACACTTGCAATTGTCATTAAAGCATATCAACTCCTTAATCGTGCAGGGTATGGAAGTACACTTCTAGTATTTATCGGCGTTTTACCACAAAGCATTAATTTCTCCATATCGTGAAAATCATTAAAGATGAATATGTAATTATTCATGTTTATGCTTCTACCTATAACCCCCGAATACCTGAGTTGCCATAGGGGTAACATGATGACATTTACAAAAATAGTACAGAATGACACACTTTAATATCGACAATTCGAAGTATGTAGTATCATGTCTAACGTGAATATCGTCGTTAGTCTCAAAAGTGAAAATCACTCAGTAAGACTCACATGTGTGTCACATAGATTTCAAATTTAAAACAGTTTAGCGATGGTATCCTTATCACTTTGGTTCTGGCTGCTATCAGTGGCCCCTTTTAATCGATTCGTCAGCTTCTCTCGCATCTGCTTTTCAAGCTCATTAAGGTCCACATTTCTGTCGGCACAGTTCAGGGAAATGTCCACTGCGGCACCTGATTGGCTAGGACTCGATGTTTCACCAGAAGCACTAGATTGCGACTGATTTGTTTTGTCTTTAGGAACCGCAGATTTCTGGGAGTCTGAGGAGTGGCTACTTTTAGAACTAGAGGATGAAGACTTATTTTTTCCTCCATTTAGATTTTCACGTTTTTCTCCATTAGAAGAAGAGCTGCGTTTTTCTTTAGAAGTATAGCAATGGTTATTATCAGTAGCAGCACTAGAAGTAGACTGCTCCACTGACTGACCGTGGTTTAGTTTGTTAGTATTAGGAGTGCTTGGACCATTGCTCAGCCCTGTATTGGACCCATCATCAGTTACAACTGATTGTGGGGTACTGTGTGAGATCGAGTGAAGTTCGACAATAGACGTATCGCGGCTAGTACTATCAACAGAGAGATGTGTGTCATTACCGGTAGGCCTCCTTTTCTTTGATACAGAGCCCAACCTTTCAGGACTAGCTACTGTCCACGATGCAGGCTCAAGCTTGATTTTAATTTCCGGCATCTTGACCTCACCATTTTCACTCTTCTTGTGGCCCGAGGTACTCTTTTTACAGTCTGATCTCCCGTCTTTAGAACGGGATCTTCGCGACTGGGACCGCCGTCTCGGTGAACGAGACCGTCCACCACGGGAGCGTGACCTTCTATCTCTCCCTTGGGATCGCCGTGCTTGTGATCTTCTGTCTCGAGAACGGGACCTCCTTGTTCGGGACCGAGACCTCCTGGTGCGTGACCGTGATCGTCTGTCCCAAGAGCGGGATCTGCGATCTCTGGACCTCCTATTTCCCCTGCTGTCCAGTCCACCGCGCTGTGCATTATTCAAGCGCCTTACAACTGCTTCTATACTTTCACTTCTTGGCCTTCTCTCTCTATGGTCATCATTTCTCCTGTTCTGCCTACTACGTCCCGCCTGCTTATCTCTACTTCTGGATCTCCGTCCATCTCTTCTGGAATTAGCCTCGCCCCTGCTTCGAGATCTTGATTTTCTTCTATTTCTTACAGGTGACCTTGATTTGGATCTACGATTATTTCTTCTGGAAGCCCCAGAACGCTCACTTCCTCTACTTCGGCTCCTAGAGCGCCTGCGTCTGTCAGTCCGGTCCCGTGACCTTGAGCGCTGGTTCCGGCGATCTACTGACCTTGAGCGTCGGCGTCTGTCCCTATTGTTACTGGTATTACTATTATAGCCTGCCCTCGACCGGGAACCTGATCTTTGCCGTGATCTTGATCCTTGGCGTGTTCTTGAGGTGGATCTTCTCCTTTTGGCAGGGGGGGATTTGCTTTTGGATTTTGATTGGACTCTATACTGCAGAGGCGTTCTGCTTCTACGTTGATCCCTTTTCCTTCGCCTGTCTGATTCTTTCTTGGCCCGCTTGCCTCGTGACTTTGCCATTAGAGTTTCTAGATCGTCTTCAGAGGAGAGAAGCATGGGTGATCTCTCCTCAAAGGGCTTTTCGAATGCAGTTATCAGGCATTCATCGTCTGAATCTGAATCCCCAGGGTTTGAAGGCCCGGGTTGCTGAGGGATTTCAGTTATACTCTCCATGTCGGTGACAACTTGGATACTGTCAGGTGTTGTGTCTGTTCCATTCATGGTGGGACTACCAGGGTGGGGTGGGGACCAGTACAGGGATGAGGGGCCTGGTATGGGCGATTCCCAACCAGAGTGTGCTGTGTCGGCAGTATCTACGCTTGACAGGAAACCACGCACTTGCCCAATTAGGGGATTTGGTGTTGGTGCAGTGATGTCACTAAAATACCCTCTTCGCTCGGCTGGAGGCTCTGGGTTTAAGCCTCGTGAAAAGTAGCTGTGGTCACGACTATTTCCGGAGGGGTCTGTGGGTGATAATATGACAATATCTGGTTCTTCGTCGTTATTGTCGTCAGAGTCGCTGGAGGAGTCTACTGTTAATACAGAGAGAGGGTCTACTTCCCGCGGATTTACATGATACACTGCAGTCGAGTCATATCTGCACATATCATAGGGAGAGCGGGCAAAGTGTATGAACTCATGAACAAAGTGATCGGTCCTGTGACCGAGAATCGAGTCCAGGTGTGTTCTGAACACCTCACCACCAATCTCGTAGCTTTTTATTAAGTCTACTATCAGCTCGAGAAGAAACTGTACGTGGTCTTCGTGGTTGTGAAGCAGAACATTGAGTTCCCGGTTTAACCAAGGAACAAGGCGATGAGTACAGGCGGGGTTCCTCTGAAAGAACTCGGGGGTAATGTTCCTCTCGCGTCTTGGTCTGCCTGGTTCCTGCTCGGCCTCTTGTACTCTAAGCCCTTCTGCATACACGCGTCTACGGAAATCTGAAGTAGCTGTCTGTCGAATACGTTGCCAGTGAGATCTAGTAGTTAAAACGCTTGGTCGTTCAAGGAGACGTAACTGGCGAGCTTGGTCTCTTTGTTGTCTGGATAACCAACGGTCTTGTGTTAGAGTCGTTCTGTATTGGAAGCTACGGGCATTTTCTTCAGCAGCAGCATTGTTGGCATGGCGTAGTTCATACTGGTCGTAATCTTGAATTGACCGCACATTGTGTATGATGCTGTTAAAAGTCTGCTTGCACAATGGACAAACTGGTTTAACTTTTGACCATTCCAGCAGACAAGTGAAGCAGAATGTATGAAAACAGGTATCGGTGAATGACTTGTTCTGTAATTCTCCAAGGCAAATCGAACAGTTTGCTTCAGGAGATTTAGGGCGTGCAGGAGATGTCGGGTCTTCCTCACGTGGACTACCTACTGCGTCTGTAGTGGAAGGTCGAGTGTCGTCCGACTTTTTCTGTGATCTGGTTTTGGTATCTGTTTTACGTCGTCCTTTTTTCACAGATTTCTCACTCATCTTGAAGAACCTGGCAGGACTGAAAACAATAAAACGAAACCCATTAGGGAATGATTTGTTGAGTTGGCTAGTTAGCCTATTTGTCTTAAAAGTAGTCTAGTAGCCTTATTCCTAATCTATATTTATTTTCAACCCTAAATTTATATCAGGGGCTAGATCCCTGATTATATGTTTAAACCCCTGATAGAAATGTCTGTATTACACAGTGTTTATGGGAGGGGGGCTTAGCATATTTATTGTAGAAAAGTAGAATGTGGTGTAGTGTAGGTTATAGCCTATTATACGTATAGTAATCGTATTGTGGCCAACATCTGTGCCCTGGCCTTGGGCTTGGTCGGGCTGGGGTGTGGCTGGGCAGTGAGTGTGGGCTCAATACACTGTACAGTGTATATGAATCCACCCTGATTATTTTCATCATGCCACTGACCATAAGGCACTAGTGCCACTTCTAAGTGAGGCGTCTCTTTATAGTATACTATACAGCATAAACAAAACAGCTACCGGTAGAAAGTTCTGGAGGAGTAGCGAACAGACCCGGGCGAACAGAGCTCAACAGCAGTGGTGGAATACTCATCCTGACATGCGGTCCAACGGGTCTTCATTTTAATGATATCTATGTTTATTGGACATTTAAACACACCAAAAATAGGTAAACATCAAAGCCAATGGCAGGCATTTACCTTAACTTTAAAGGTTGTCAATCTCTGGGGGACAGTAACAAGTCACAAGGGCAGTGTGGACGGTGCCAGCCCAATGTTTTCCGCGGCCAGAGCTTGGCGAAGGAGTGGTTTCTCGAGTGGATTTTGGTCATTCATTTACTTGACCTATATGTTTATACACGTTATAAATATGATTCAAACAGATAGAATATAGCTTCATCATGTCGGTAAATAGAAAATTGAAGTTAGAATACATACCTGCCGTTCTTTTGGCCAAGTTTTCATGATTGTTGCGATCAGTTAAACTTTTTCAGAGTCGGCCATATTGTGGAGCTGTCACTGCGACACTCGATCCCCACGTTCTATTTATAGCACATAAGGGAAAATAGGTCAAGCGATGCAGTATGAAATAGGGCAGTGCCCGTGAGAGAGCGTCTGGTATTGGCTGATTGAGAATCTCTATAGCCAATTGAAATGCGTGTCTCAAAAATTGACCTAGGCTAATAAATAGGTCAAGATGTCGTCACTATATAGGTCACAACAAAGTGTGTGCAGTGCCAAATCTGCACAAGACAACTGAAATAACATGGATTTCTCCCAAATATGTGAGTATCACGATTATTCACTGTTATGTAAGCTGTGTAAGACATCCTGCCTGTAGTAGGCTTTGGAACTGACTGAAAATTTGGTTGGATTCAACTTCAACTTCAAGTTGCAATCTAATAAAGGGAGTGATTTTCTAACAACATGAGGTGGTTAGGGAGTGCTCATTTTTTAACAACAGGGGGGGGGGGTGGTGAGATTTTGCGCGGAGCCCGCGAAATTTTTTCACCCCCCCCCTCTAGAGGGGTCGACATTTTTTACCCCCCCCCCCGGCAGGCCTAAAATCGCGCGCGTTCGTACCCTTTGTAGCATAGTTACGCGCGGGCTTTTTCCCTCAAAACAGGTTGAATTCTTTTGACCCCCCCCAAGAGGGGTCTTAATTTTTTACCCCCCCCGCCGGTCAAGGGGTCCAAATTTTTTACCCCCCCCCAAATCCACCACCCCCCCCCCCTGTTGTTAAAAAATGAGCACTCCCTTAGGGAGCTTTCATTATTTATGGCAGGGGGGAGGGATGAGCTATTCATAGGGGGGGGGGCGGTTCATTTTAGAGTATTTCCAAGCCGGGGCAGTTCATTTTAGGGTATTTCCGAGGGGGGGGGGCAGTTCATTTTGGAGTAGGCCCAATCATGTGGGGGGGGGGGGGCACTTCATTTTTAGACATTTGTTTGGTTGAGTGCACTTCATTTTGATACACCAATATGTCTTAAAATGCAGCAAATGACCTCTAGATTTTCAACATTTTCTTGAGAGACTCCAGTACAAACCCCAACCCCCTTTAGGGAGTGATCATTTTTTAACAACAGGGGGGGGGGGTGGTTTTTCCGCGCGGAGCGCGCGAAATTTTTTTCACCCCCCCCGGTCAACGGGTCAAAATTTTTTACCCCCCCCCCCCCCTACGGGTCGGAAATCGGCGCGCGCGCAGGCCCTTTGAAGCATAGTAACGCGCGGGCTTTTTGGCCCAAAACAGGTTAAATTTTTTTGACCCCCCCCCAAGAGGGGTCCAAATTTTTTACACCCCCCCGGTCAAGGGGTCCAAATTTTTTTGCCCCCCCCCCCCAAACCAACCCCCCCCCCCTGTTGATAAAAAATGATCACTCCCTTAGTACTGTAAATTCCCGCGTATTACCCACATCCCGCGTATAACCCGCGCACCCAACTCAGGAGAATCATCTAACCCGTTTTTGGATCTGAAAATCTCAATTTTAGTACTGTTCAATAGTAATAAAAACCCTCATATAACCCACACCCTATATAGGCATGTTTGGTGTCAAATGAAAGTGGAGTTTGATTCGCATACAACTCCCCGGTAGTAGGCCCTATGCGGGAATTTATGAAATTGTGGTGCTGCGCTGATGACAGTGGCATGTCGCCTGGGCTAAACCTCACTCCTAGGCTTCATCAAAATCAAAATTATATAAAATTTCAACTCCAAAATACTAGAGTGTGTCACTACCTCTATCGTCTAGATGTGTATTGTAGCTGTGAAAGGCAATTGTATGAGGGTCACAATTCAGCCTGCTGTTTTAGTGAAATAGCATCTCCCTTAGTAGACCTATGAGAAGGTGTGCGCTAAAGGGCGCATCGTGAAAGATTTCCAAACAATTGGGGGTGGGGGATATGAACAATGTTTGTAGCAGGTAATGACCATTTGTTTAAGTTTACCTTGTTACACAATTGTTTATGCTTTCCTTTAGGTGGGGGGGGGGGGGCAGTTTATTTTAGCATATTTCCGAGAATTTGGACTCCCACTCAGTCTTCAGCTTCCTGGGAAATGGCCTTAGTCACCCAAATTGAACGAACCAAAAAATACCCTCTTGCCAAGGGATCTAAAAACTCATTTTTACTTCGCAATCCACTACACATATTAGAGCATAGTGCAGGTGCACTGTTTGTTGTACACTGCCCAATCCGAGGTAGCCTGAGAAGTTCACACATTCTTGCCCCCCTTCCCACCCTGACTTTTGTTAAAGAATGACCACTTTCTTAACTAATCTTCATATTTCCCTGAGCACAGAGACGAGGGCTTACGATTAGTTTCCACCATGTCTGACGGAGAGTCTGACCTACATGAAGAAACCACAAACACAAAAAGTAAGTAGTCCCCTATTATTTAGACATATAGGGGCATAGCCCTACAGTCTCTGAAGCGCAACATAGTGTTACAGTATTGAGGGATCGCTTATCTCTAAGAAAAGAAGACGAAAAGAGGAGTAATTGTGATATACAGAAGTTCTCTAATAACCAGCGTACAGGAATGTCTTTATGGCTTATGTATGTAATAATCAGCTATCACCTGAGTACAGCTGAGGAGTCAATCTCTTTGACGAGGAGTCACTAGGAGAGCGCAGTACGTCCAGCCCGAATGACTGCCACATAAAGACTGATGCTCCGCCTCCTTGTAGTCCCTTATGCACATGGGCCGCAACTGACACAGGGCCTGACCTACTTACTATTAATAGAAGAAGGGTGCGTCACTCTGTGCCCTACACTGGCCACCTGTGATTGGTTCCCAGCACTGTTTTGCTCCCCTACTGTGCTGTGGCTATGGAGGCAAGTCCCGCAGCAAGGCTGGTGCAAGGCAGAGTGGGGACTTTGCTTAAATGGACTGTATCATTAGTTATAAATTTATTTGCAGATTCTAAATACTGGGAATATTCTTGATTATACCTAATAACAAATATGGGACCTTTCAATAAATTTAAATGCATGTATTCTCTCAAGAATACAATGCTCAAAGGAGAGGGGGGACTTCTAGTGACGGACCCTTCTTCTACTAACCACCCAACCACCAGGACTGTGCTTGGAGATGTAGGTTCACGCCCTTGCTTATGCAGGGGCGGTTAACTCTATCCGTAATCTGGCTAAATGGATGTGGGGGCGATCATTTACTGTGACAGTTACTATGGAAAATGGCTAGAGCGAACCCTAACCCTAACCCTAACCCCAACCCTAACCCTATCCCTAACCCTAATCCGCCTAACCTAACCCTAACCCTAAGAAAAATAAAAATTCCTAGTAACTGTCGCAGTAAATATTCACCCCCACAACCATTTAGGTGTCACCACCCTAAATCGGGTCACTTCCGGGTTTACTGGCCAAAGAGTCCCTTATGAACTTTGTTATTTTGCGGAATTTAGCCTATAGGGAAGGGAAAGAAGGGTTAAATACATGGTTATTTGTTATTAGGGTGATCAGAAAGTGTTTATTCATAGTCCTAAAAGAAGGATTTATCTACTCCATATAAACAGTGTAGGTTTATGGGGGTGAAACGGCCCTATAGTGTATCTATACGCTGCGTAGGCCTCACTGTACAAAACCACTACCCGGTTACCATGGCGATTGATGCAAAATCTAGCCTGACTTTTTGGGGTCACACCCGTTATATATTTTTCTGCATGTCATAAGCTAAAATATGGTATAGGTGGCTAAACACTGTGAGAGTTTTAAGTGTTTCAAATGGCAGGTCGATGGTGGTCAATATTGAAATTTCCGAACACGGCCTAGTGCTTTAGGGTGGTGACACCTTAAAGGGAGGGCCTTGCATTGGTGGAAATAGTAGGCAGGGACTCTTTTTTTTCATTGATTTTCTTTATTTTTTTGGAATATTATGCAGTAGGAGTGAAGTGTATTCACTGTGCTTGCTTATTATGGCCTTAGGTTGCACATTCCATTGGTTGCTATGGGTTGCTATGGTAAATAAACAACAATGATAGGCCCCCGGGGCCTAATTTGTGGCCAAAACTGGTGATTTTGACATGAAAATCATCCACATACTTGCCCTCTGGCTCGCTCTAGCCATGTCTGTAACTCTCACAGGGCTTAGGGGGGTATACCTCCTGAAACCTCATGTCTTAAGCTTCATTTGGAGTGGTATTTGTATAAACTAAGTCAGGCTAGATTTTTCGGTAGGTTCGTCGAGAAAGGACTCGCTTAAACGGCCGCAATTTTTGTCGATTTTGGCTAGTTGCAGGACCCCCGGGGATATTTTTTTGGCCAAAATAAAGCTAAAATCTGTTAGTTAGACCTTATATAGTGTTTTTTTATTGTTCAGGAAGCTCTAATATGTCATTTAAAAAAATGTTTACTCGTAACCATGGCAACCCGTCTTCGTTTAAGGTGTCACCACCCTAAATCGGGTCACTTCCGGGTTTACTGGCCAAAGAGTCCCTTATGAACTTTGTTATTTTGCGGAATTTAGCCTATAGGGGAGGGAAAGAAGGGTTAAATACATGGTTATTTGTTATTAGGGTGATCAGAAAGTGTTTATTTATAGTCCTAAAAGAAGGATTTATCTACTCCATATAAACAGTGTAGGTTTATGGGGGTGAAACGGCCCTATAGTGTATCTATACGCTGCGTAGGCCTCACTGTACAAAACCACTACCCGGTTACCATGGCGATTGATGCAAAATCTAGCCTGACTTTTTGGGGTCACACCCGTTATATATTTTTCTGCATGTCATAAGCTAAAATATGGTATAGGTGGCTAAACACTGTGAGAGTTTTAAGTGTTTCAAATGGCAGGTCGATGGTGGTCAATATTGAAATTTCCGAACACGGCCTAGTGCTTTAGGGTGGTGACACCTTTAGCCAGATTACGGATAGCATCTCGCTGCAGGGGCTCGGAGACGGGGTGCCCCCTAGTGGGCTGACGCACTATGCTCCTGCCAGTGACTCCCCGCGACTCCTTGCAGTGACCCGTCACCGCTACAATAGTATCATAGGCCATGCATGTAGTGTAATTCAAAGACTCTGTCAATGTCAAAAGTAGCCTACTTACTACAACTAGCCTCCTGTATTCGACCTTACTCAATTGGTGTGTTACACTTGCAAAATTTGTCTCATAGTCAGTTGGATGCATACACCCCCAGACTCCTGTAACAAGTTGTTTC
The DNA here is from genome assembly GCA_947462335.1 of Harmothoe impar. Classification (NCBI taxonomy): domain Eukaryota; kingdom Metazoa; phylum Annelida; class Polychaeta; order Phyllodocida; family Polynoidae; genus Harmothoe; species Harmothoe impar. The sequence continues at coordinate 80,509,180 of OX381705.1, forward strand.
ACATAGCCTTTAATCACTTTAACTGTAATATAGTAAGGTTGACAGTAAGATAATAATGCCAGTCATGGCATTGGTTCATTAGCGCATGATCCACTGCAGCAAATTTGCTCCGTGTTTGATACAAATTGAGTAAGCACGGACAGAACATTCCAGCAGTGGATCTACTACTGCGCGTGCTTGCGACAATATCTTCACGAGCGACGTGCAGCGTGCAACTAGATTCACAGAAATCTAAAAGTTTTGGATTTTGAATGTCAAGTAGTCAAGTGCACTTGCAAGCAGTTGTTGTACTACAACATTCGCAGGAACCTTGCGGCAGTGGATCACCGGCTATTTAACATATTATGATTATTTCCAGGTGTGTGGTCTCGGGGTGACCAGTGCAGGGTGCGCTGGTCCGGTGATGGGCTGGTTTACCCGGCATCAATTCGGAAAATCCTGAAAGGCACCAAAGGGCGGCCGAGAGCACTTGTTAGGTTTGATGAATTTGGAAGTGAGGACGACGAGGAAGTCAATATCGATAAGTTGTTGGTGATTCGACCCAAGAGTAGAGAGCCAAAGACACCAAGGAACACTAGAGGAAGAGGTAGAAGTGAAACTTTTTTTTCTCTTCAAATAACTCTTTGTATAGCTTTTTGTGTCGTAATGAAATAAAATTCAGATTTAAATTTAAATAGATATTAGTAAAAAAAAAATTTACTTGCATGATTATTGGTATGTCAGTTTGCCCTCAATAATCACCTCACTGTCCAATTCATTTTAAAGATCTTTTTCTTCCCCTGTAGATGACGACAATAATCACTCGATATTCAGTCCCAATCGCGATGATGAAAATGAGCGACTTCGGTATGAACAGATATATAATAAACCTTGATAATAAAATAGATTAACCTATTGTACACAATGTAATCAACTGCTATCCTCAACTGAGACAATTTTAGTAAAGAACCACTCGTTTAAATACATACACTCATGAGAGAGATTATATGGATTAAAAGAAAGATTTTACCTCGGACACCACGCTAGTGTATACTCTGCACCACTCGTGGTGCCCTCGGCAAAATTATAATCAAATATCGCCTTACCCTGGTAAGTCTCATTTAATTTCACAATTATATGTATTGAGGGAATTATCAATTAATCATAATATACATGTAGTTTATTTAGATATAGACATCTAGACGTAACTGGTATCTACGTTTTATGTCCATATGATAGGATATACGTTCATTTTCTTAAGGAAAAAGTTTGAGATGAGGGAGAGGGAAGAAGAATTGGAACGTTCCAATTCCCCTCCTCCGCGCCAATCATGGAAGACAACCTCTAAACGCCTGGTCGAGGAGCCAAGTCCAGTGACACGTCCAAAATCTGCCCCAAAGAAAAATCCTGTAGTACGGAAACAGCCAGTAAAGAAGGAGATTGAAACACAAAGGACATCAAATACAAGGTAGGATTGAGATCTTTATGTGAATGGGTATCCCATTATTCTCATCGACACATGTGTATTGTATGATTTGGAGATTGTGAAAAGAAGTTTCTGATAAGAATATTTGATACATTTGAGCACTGTTTTATGACGTTTTTTTATGAAATTAGAATAGGAATCGTCCAGTATAGTCAACTTTACTGAAATTTGAACCTGCACCATTTTTCTTGATATGATAGTGCTTCAAAAAGGGAACCCGAGAGTATACCACCGAGGGCTATTTCACCAAGATTTCAATTTACTGACTCCGAAAGTGAAGATGAAAAGACCACAACGAAAAGAAAAATGAGTCACACAGGTAAATGTAGATTGGAGTAAAAAGTAATATAGTATCATATTTCCCATTACAAAAAACGATGTAATACTGCTCTCTTTTCTTGAGTAGATGTTGCAAATAGCAAGACAAGGTTCATTATACGTTGTATTAGGGGGCAAGTGCCCACGAATGAACCTATCAATACACATAAGCCATAACTGTGTTAAGTCCTGATAAACGATCTTAAAGCTGAATACATGTAGTCTGCAACAATGTTATGTATCAAATATCTTACTACCCAGGAACTGAAGGATCAAAAAGAAAGACTTACATGGTCATTATTTTGGAATCCTGCGCCAAGGAAGTACATCCGGGGCCAGTAAATCGAGCAGTTCCCGTGAATAAAGAAGAAAACTTTATTAATGAAGAACTCCCCCTATAATGGCGATGAATATTTATAAAATAATAATAATAATATTTAAAGATAAAAGAGCAATGGACACCATCGAAGGAGATCTGCTTCTATACAATATCCAATAACAGTTTAGTAAATCTTCCATGTTTTCATTTTCCTTACCAGTTCAGTTCAATTTGCCTTAGTATTTCAAATCTTTTTTTTTAAATGATACTGCCAAAAGGTTTTGATGATGCTGATCTGGAGAAGCCTCGGTTCAGCCACCCGGGACACAGTGCTAAGGTGCCGCTGGTCCTGTCGGGTGAGGGTGAGGAGCCGGCGGTGTGCGTGCCGGCCACCATCAACCAGTACCTGTGGGACTACCAGCGGGACGGGGTGCACTTCTTGTACAAACACCACCACCAGGGGGCAGGAGCAATACTCGGGGACGACATGGGGCTTGGTAAGACCGTACAGGTAGGTAGTTCTTTGTAAACTCTTTATGTATATACCAGATGTTATACCAGATGTCGCTATAATGCAATTCACAAGAGATTTAGTCAGTGGCATCAGAGTGTATGGACAGAATAATTCTGTCCAAGCCAATGCCACAACTCCCACTCCTGCCCTCTGCTCAGGGCCCGTCAGACTCTGGCCTCATATCTCCTTGACCTCCAGCCACCAGGCCTCCTCCTGCCCACTCCAACCCTCTGGTCCCGTCGCTGACTCCGTCCCTCCTAGTCTCTGGCCGTGTGATCGAAGTCTCAGTGACTACTCCTCCCGTGATGCCTTGTGCACCACATATAAGTACCTATTTCTCCAGGGCTGGAGGGAGCGCCTGAGCTGGTGGCCGTTACCACATTCACCAAAATGGCCATACTCCCTTCCGAGTGGTCCAAACCGACATCACGTCACATGCATTCTCCAATCACATACAACCACCCCACATCGGACCACATCCACCCTCCCATACCGCTGTCTGGAACCAATTCCAAGAAGTTGGAAGGGAAGGAAGCAATCGACACAAACTATAGATTAAATACAACTACAATAATAAAATAATAATAATAATATGATTAACAGTGGCTATACATGGTTATATTACAAGGAGATAACTGTCCATGGACTCAGAAACATGATGAATCTTTCTTCTTCATGTGTTGAAGGGAAGAATTGTCTTCATAGATATATCAATAATTTCTTAAATCGATACCGGCATTCTTTTTTGATGGATTTGATGTATGTTATATTTTCCTGTTTTCATTTGCTGTAACTGAATGTCATCTTTAATTTCACAGGTCATCGCGTTCTTATCCGCCCTCCTCAGGAAGAAGGGAAATAAAGACGACGTAATGAAGCTGCGGCCGAAATTCATCCGAAGGGTAACTATCCAATGTCATTTGAAAATGTTAAATGTCCAAAACGATTGATTACAGACCCATTCAGATTCTTCATCAGCTGGTTCCAATGTAGATGTTTAACAATAAAGAATAAGGAGTACCGTAAAACCCCTCCTTTAAGACGACACCGCCTTTAAAACGACCCCTACTTTGAGATAAAAATCCGTCTTGTAGGAAAAAAGACTTTAAAATCCAAAAATAAATCCGTCTTAAAGGTACTCGCTGCAAAAGTCTGTGCTGGCACCTAGTGTATGTCAGAAAAACAACATTACATTACGTGGCTTGTGCTGCCCTCTCGTGGCATATGTCTATAAGACATGTATGGTACACTATCCCACCAGCTTCAGACTTTTTTTTTTTTTTTTTTTTTTTTCATCTATGTAACCTCATAGCAGTTTATTAACTTCTGTATGATGCTTCCGTTACAAGATTCGCGACCGACCAACACAGATACTTTAACAATAGAACAATTTGTGGAATTAAATGTGAGGATTGATAATTGATTCGAAGGTAATTTAACGTGAAGATTTAACAGGCAATTTGTTTATGTATATATTTTTTTTTGGACCTTAGACTCGTAGTACAGCCTATTTCGCTGCATAAGGCAGTCTGGTAACAAGTATGAGGTATGTACAATGCTGATGAAAAACCATAGATAACAGGGGTGAGGGAGGGAACTTGTGAATGGATTTACAGAGTGTAGTACAAGGGTATCACCTGGAGACAGGAGGTAACATCAAACAACATATATGCACCCGATAATATGGCCTTTCTCTTGCCTTTCAAATTTGTACCAAGAAACTTTTTTATACGACTTTTGAAGACTGCTTTGTTCTCCGATAGTTGGATATTTGTGGGGAGGTTATTCCATAGTACTTTACCAACATGGGGGGAGGACTTGCTGTAAGCAACCGTATTTGGTTTTCTTAGGGGGAAATTTCGTTTATGATCATTTCTAGTTCTGGGGTTTTCTATAACGGGGGGGGGGTCCTTTGAGAATTTTTTATACATTATGGAGCAAAGCAGTTCATCACGTCTAACAGCCTGAGTGGGTACCTCACATAGGCCATGCAATGTAGAAACATGTTCATCCCATACTTGAACTTGGAGTATACAGCGTAATATTCTGTTTTGAACCCTTTGTATTTTATCCAATAAATTCTTGTTACAAGCCGACAACACAAAGGAACAATAATCAAATTTGGGGAGTATAGATTGAAAAATTGACACAGGAGTTGGTAGTATAGTGGTTACCAAGTCTGCCTTCAAATCAGAAGGTTGAGTGTTCAATCCCAGGAGGTCCTTGAATGAAAGAAGTTGTTATGTTTTTCCAGAACACCTTGTCTACATGTATTTTGAATTGTTATATAGGCCTAGATTATAACAGAGGACTATGATATGCAAGTGCTAACTTAAATGGCATGGGTTAGATGTATAGAATCTATAGTGAAGTTTTTTTTCTTAAAATGAGTATTACAGAAAAATGAACACTGTGACATGTGATTTTTTTTCCATTTCCTATTTCATTATGTTTTTCCACTAATATAATCCAAAGTGATTTGCAGATGGCAATAGAGCAACATAGTCATCTGAACACCAAACAAAAGTTCTCCAATAACCATAGTTAAGAGTTAGTTTTCATGGTGCTTTCCCATAGAATTGAGCACTGTAACATGGTATTTTATTTACATTTGTTACTTCCTAGTATAATAAACTAGTTCTATGTGCAGTTATTTGCAGATATCAATAGAATATCTAGATCATCTAACAGGTAGAAATTCCCTTTAAAGGCGGGGTTTTACGGTAGGGACTGGAAGTTCAGCGACTATCACAACATGCATAACATAAGCCATATATTTGTCAGATGTCGGGTTCGTGTAGTGAGGAGGAGGATGGCCCCAAGAAGGTGTACCTCATCGTGGGACCGGCCAGCGTGCTCTACAACTGGGTGGATGAACTAGAGACCTGGGGATACTTTACCGTAGGGTACGTTTCTCCGCCACCATAAATGGCATAAATTCCCGCTTACTAACTGTATCTCGCGTATAATCTGTATATCCCGCACCCCAACTTTGGGAGAAACCTAAAACTCGCATTAGGGGTCTGAGTGTTCCTAGGAAAAACAAAAACCCTTGTATTACCCATACCGACACTTTGGGAAAATCCTATAACCTGCACTAGCAGTTTGGTTTGCGTTATACCCGCAGGTTGTATGCGGGAATTTACAATAGTATTTATATTATAGATTCAATTAGGCAATTTGTCAACTGTAATGGCGTTATGGGTCAAATATTTGTAATTGACCAAAATCGGGGGCTTCTTACTTTTAATTAACCAAGTTGTGACATCTCTAGATATCTATATGATTGATTTTAAGTACCGGTATGTCATGTTACCATAGGAAGTACCACAAGCAGCACAAGGAGCAGACTCTAGCCGACCTCAGGAAGGACAAGCTGGACGTGGTCGTCACCACCTTTGAGACATGCCGTGACAACGTGGTAAGTGACGTGTGTCGTATTTACAATGTTGTCTCCTTAAATATGATACTGTACTGGGGGTGCAGAGGGCCCCCCCCCCCAGGTCGGAAAGTCGCCGACATTAAGACACCTAGGTCACAAAGTCGCCTTTTAGACCATTTATATCATTGCCAATTTATTCAAAAAGTCGCCAGGTCGCTCTAATTATTGCACCAGGTCGCCTGGAAAACAGCCCAGATCGCCAGGTCGCCAGGTCGCCTTTGACCCCTCTGGGGCTACTGTTCTGATCACGACTCAATCTTTAAAGAAGGGCTTGATACCTCAGGGCACGATACCTCAGGCTTCATTTGCCATCATGGTGCACTAATGGAGTACTATTGAGTAACTCGCTGGCTGATTCTAGTCAAGTCGAGTTAGTCGCCAGGGCTGCCAGTCCAGTTAGTGTCCAGACAAGAAGACCTAGCTCTGCGGCCCTAAAATGTCATACTCTCTTCCCTATCATTGTGCAGGACATATTGAACCGGTTTGAGTGGGATGGAGTGATAGCCGACGAAGCACACAAGATCAAGGTAAAGACATTTCTGAATAATGTAATAAGATTGATATTTTCCCCTTAAACCTAAGGGAGTGCTCATTTTTTTACAACAGGGGGGGGGGGGGTGGTGGATTTGGGGGGGGGATAAAAAATTTGGACCCCTTGACCGGGGGGGGGTAAAAAATTTAGACCCCTCTTGGGGGGGGGGGTGAAAAAAATTCAACCTGTTTTGAGGGAAAAAGCCCGCGCGTTACTATGCTACAAAGGGGCGCGAATGCGCGCGATTTTCGGCCTGCTGGGGGGGGGTAAAAAATTTTGACCCCGCTAGCGGGGGGGGTGAAAAAATTTTGCGCGCTCCGCGCAAAATCTCACCACCCCCCCCCCCCTGTTGTTAAAAAATGAGCACTCCCTAATGTATTTTTGTATTGCTGCGTCCCATAAATATATGTTTCAGCGTGGGGGATAAATAGTGTTTAGATGTGAGTGTAGTAGCAGGGGTAACCGCATACTCATCTTCCTAACCTAAGTTTCTTAATATCCCCACTATTTTAGACATAGCACCTCTCCTTTTTTGTCATATTGCATATAAAAGCAGCTCTGATCAGTCTACTAGCCAAATCTACATTCAGGCATCATGGCGGCAAAGGTCACACCACACTAAAGTGGTATCTTAAGTATTTTGCTCATGATGTAACAAGATATCTGTGCTGGTAGGGGATGAAGGCGGAGATGACGCAGGCGCTGAAGGCCTTGAAGTGTAAGAAGCGGTTTGGACTGACGGGCACGGCGCTACAGAACGACATGAAGGAACTCTGGTGTATCCTCGACTGGTGAGCTCTTGTTTTGTGCTTCATTATTTGCCCTGTATAAACCTGTATCCATGGGCTGTAAAATGATATACCTGGTATGCAAAGTATTGAGATTTCTTTTCATGGAATAAGTTGCCTCCAGCGATTGAGAATATCATTGCTTTGAATGTCTGCCAGGGTATGTCGCACCCTCAATATTTTGACTTGGGACTGTCTATTTATCACACAGTATTGTCACAAGCGATCATCCTCACTTGCCCCTCTTTTCATACAGGGCTAACCCAGGATGTTTAGGTACAGTGTCTGACTTTGAGCAGACGTTTGCCAATGTTATTCTCGAGGGACAAAAGCAGGACGCCACCAAGAAGCAACTTGCCCACGCAAGAAAAGGTTGGTACTCACCACAAGTCTTTTTGACTCAGGGTTACCCTGAGTCTTGTGCGATGGGTTACAGTGGCTCTCTCAGCCTAAAATTTAAAACAGCTGTCATTCCTTCAAAATTGGATCTTTTTCTCTCAATTTTGTGTCATTAGATGCGTTACAATGTTGTCCTTCCTATGTAGTCGCGCTTTAATCCATTTTCAAACGCTCCCCCCTGAAAAGCATGATTTTAATTTTGTGTCTAAAATGGTGGTAATTTGCTTCAGCATAGAGCCCTATGGGAGCCCGTAGATAACCCTTAACATTGAACATTTACATATTGAACGGGCTCAGTGCTATCTCAATGGGAGAGGGTTATCTGCAGTGACACTACAGGGGTGAGACAGGTTTTTTTCAGACATTCTGACAGCTCTAACCTTAGGGTAATTGACTGGGGGTTACTTTGGGACTGGTTAATGCATGGTAATTTTGTATTGTGTGTGATATTGAACATGTCAGTTAGGGAGGGGGGCACTTGATGGGAGGGGGTCCTCATGCCCCCTGTTGATTAAAAAAAAAGAATTCATGTCACCATATCAAATTTCTTTTTTGCCATGTTAAGACCTTAATAAGCATATAGGATGCTTAGGCTAATATAAAAATGTGAATAAGGGCTCAAGTACCCCCCCCCCCCCAAAAAAAAAAAAGTCAATGCACACATTTTTTCTGAGTATACCCTTTTTTTGCGCTGCTAGCCTCACTCGGTGTGACTTTCTCAGGGCACCTGCGTCATGCGACCTATAGGTTGTGGGGTGCAGGCCTGGAGGTAGTGTGTTGTCAGCTCCTGATATGTTATACTTGTGACGCACAATTCGGGTATGCTATCTGAAACGGTGCAGCCAGGATACAAGAGAAGTGTGTGAGTGAGACCAGGTTGAGACCGGGTATCCATGGCAAAGGGGAAATGTAAAACAACATTCTGCCACAGCTTTAGCTACAGCGTCTGCCACAGCTATCACCACAGCTTCTGCCACAGCTTTTACCACAGATTTTAGCTGGGTGAGACGTTTTTCATCAGACCAAAATGGCTTAGGAACAGATATGTGGACAAAGCTTGTGTATAGTAGGGTCTGTGTGTGGTGGTGTACAGGGGTAGGGGCAGGGGTAGGGGTATGCATGCACACTACACAATGCACACTACACATGAATCCTACACCTATACACTACACATGCACACTACACATGTACACTACACATGCACACTATGCATGCACACTACACCTGTACACTACGCATACACACTATACATGTACACTACACGTGCACATTCCACATGCACACTATGCCCACACACTTCTCATGCACACTACAGGCAACCACCCTGAGTCTTTTGTGATTAGGATCACACACTCGATTTTTTCCACCATTCATCTCTACCGGTACTCAAGAAATATGAACATGCACTAAGAACGTGCATTTTTCTGTTATCTATATATAGATTGAGACTAAATTGTCTCTTATTAACTCCGCCCATCGGAAACGCTGGTGTTGTAATAACACAGTCTACCAGGCCATACATCCTGCCAGGATAAATAAATGAAATACAAACAAACAATTGTAATTTTATACTTTGGCAGCAAAAGAAAAGTTCTCAGAATTGAGGAACAAGTGGTTCATCAGAAGAACAAAGGCCCTCATTGCTGACCAGCTACCTAAGAAAGGTAAGTTTCACCATTTATGCCACATGATACACTAGGGTAACTCAAAACTTACAACTTTCAATTGTCATCATGATGCACCAATGGACACAGGTGCATAACGCACCGGTACTGCATTGTTGCCAATGCACGTCCTCCTTATTTCATGTACTAATGTGTGCACCCTATGTTATACAGAGGAGCAGGTGGTCTACTGCCGCCCCACGTCCTTCCAGGTAGACGTGTACAAGGCTATCCTGGGACACCCGCATATCAAAGTCATCCTGACCCGTAACGACCCCTGTCCCTGTCAGAGCGGCAAAACCCGCGGCAAGTGCTGCTACAGGGTAAGTGAAAAAGCCAGACTGTTATTATGATATAGTACATTCCACCACTCCACTGTTGTAAAAAGAATTAGCTCTTCCCGAAACTAGGATATTAAAAAGAAAGATTCACCTTTAATAACATAGAAATCTATGGAGGCCACATGAATTCATTAGTTCCAACACAAAACCACAGCTTGATATATTGAAAATGCATCTACAACAATATTAGACTGGGTCCCTCATGGAGAGAGAGAGAAAATGTAATCGGGATGTAGGGGTAATGAGGTCCATGCCATAAAATTTAAGATTCTCAGTTTGGTTATAAAGAATTGAAATTTGCTTGACTTGTATCCTTTTCATATTTGATATAAACAGAAAGCAGATGATGGCCGCACAGTGAACCAGCTTCTATTCAGCTACCTTCAGATGTTAGTGAAAACAGCCAATCACATCGCGCTTCTCATGCCCGAGTACACCACCAATGAGAACCAGCGTAAGCAGGCCGAGGTCATCTGTGAGGTAGCCTTCGCGCAGCATCCACAGTTCCGCGAGCAGACGCGGATAGCCGCCTTCAGAACGCTGTCAGACCCCAAGTACTGCGGGAAAATGAAGGTATGCACTAAACCTGGCACTACAAGTCATAATAACTGAATATTTGTTGGAGAATTTGCATGATGGGGGAAGTTGTTGACTTGTTATTCTTGAACAAATTTAGTAGCTAGTGATAAGACTTTACTGGCCTCCAAGCTTTACTGACCAAAGGAAGGGCACTCCTAGTATAATATACTTGTCTATTGATATAGATATGTGTATTTGACTTCTGAATATATTTTTCCTTTTCAAGGTGATGGCAGGCCTTCTGAAAGTCTTCAAAAAAGAGAAATGCAAAGTTCTCCTGTTCTCCCTCTCAACCCAGGTAAAAATGCAATTTTGGCCGAATTCATACTAGTACTATATAGAACCTCAAATATAATTGCTCTCGCCACAAATAATGATCAGTATCACTGTAAATTCCTGCGTACTACCCCCCCATCTCCCGTATAACCCGCACCCCGACCTTGGAAGAATCCTATAACCCGCACCAGGGGTCTGAGTGGCCCTAAGGAAAAACCCTCGTATTACCCGCACCTAGACTTTTGGAAAATTGATATTACCCCACCCCTTTTCCAGTAGCCAATTGTGTACCTGCGTTGGTAAAGTGGGGGGAAGGGGAGGTGTGATTGCCAAAGACGCTACCTGAGGGGCTGTTTCTCATGGTTGGGGGGGGGGGGAGAAAGGTGTTATGTCATTTTAAGGTCATTTATAAAAGCCTAAAAAATAAAAACCCTTGTATTACCCGCACCTAGACTTTGGGAGAATCCTATAACCAGCACTGGCAGTTTGGTTCACGTAGCAGGAATATAGGGTAAATGTAGTTCTGTATGTGTTGTACTCGGTGTTGTTGCAGTTATTAGACATCATTGAGCACTACGTAGTAACCACGGGTTACGAGTTCCGCCGTCTGGACGGCAAGACGCCTGACGTCAAACGTGTGCAGCTGGTCAGGGAGTTTAACCGAGACCCCGGCATCTTCTTATTCCTCACCTCCACCAAGTATGCAAACCTATTTTTCAACATATTTATTCACGCCACAACTGTATTTTATAGATATCATACTCTCAAACACAGAAAATAAATTTCAGGAACAGCCTGAGACTAAAAAAGTGAAAAGTCGAAATCATTCGCTGGAAATCTTTTGCATATCTATGAATTTTCTCATGGGTTTTTAATGTTTTTCACGTGTCCAATTTTTCTCAAGTGCAATTATTTTCCTAGTGTCATTACTATATGGATTCTCGCTACAACAATTTGCATAGTATACTCAGTTGTCTACCAGGGACATTAGACAAAGTTGAATACTTGTATACAAAATGTAACATAATCATGTAGTTAATGAATGACACTTTACCAATGTTGTCAGAGCTGGCGGTGTGGGCCTAAACTTGACGGGAGCTAATGTGGTCATCATCTACGACCCTAACTGGAACCCGACCCACGACCTACAGGCCCAGGACAGGTAGGCACCAACTGTTGTTATTATTGTTGTTGGTGAAATGTTGTTGATGTAGGTGCCCAAATCCTTATTTAAGGCCACTCAAAAAAAAAAATCAGCTGTACAGACACCGCCCGCATCAGTTAAAAGGGGCCGCATCAGTGCTTTTTATTCAATATTTCCTAAAAAATATGTAAAAAAAAATTCCGCCTCAAATGAAAAATAACTCAAAAACCTATAATTGCCATATCTCAACTATTATTTTGTGTAGAATCACAATTCAAATAGCATATTACTCGTTATTCTTATATCAACAACCTGAACCCCATTACTTACAGGTTAATAATGTATTCATCTTTGAAAATTCATAGAAATATTGTCTCTCAAATATTTTTGAGCCAAAAAAAAAAAAAAGGCCCTCCCTCATCACCCAAAAAGCAAATAAAAATAAAATAAAAAGCTGCCCTCCCGCACCTCTTTTTTTCAGGAAAGTATCCGTAAGGCTGAGAAAAGTTTTTTAAAGTGGCCTTACGACTCAACGGTTCATATTCGTCTATCGTCATGATGAACGAATGTGACACTGGCAAATACCTGGTAACTATATTCAGAGAGATGCCACTTATCCTACTTTTGCAGGAATTTATACTTTTTTGCTAGAATTTTTGTATTGAATTAAGCTTATTTCCTACAGAAAATTGACCAAACGCTTTCCTACTTTTTCCTACGACAAGGGAGTGGCATCTCTGATTGGTGCATCATGCCGACCCTTCCGGAGGGATGTGATAGACTAACACTAATAGTTTTCTGTTACAGGGCGTACCGTATAGGACAGGGCCGGGATGTCCGGGTGTACCGCCTCATCACTATGGGAACCATAGAGGAGAACATCTACCTCAGACAAGTCTATAAACAGGTAAACTGATCAGTAATTTAATCGAATATTTGTACTCAAAACTATAGGCTCCGATCCTCAAGTAACTGTTTGCCTTTTCCAAGGCTGGGAGCCTGTGTTGTAGCCAGATGCATGTATTGCATTCTAAAAATCATTAAAACTATATTAGAATATTAGTCAGGGAATATGCTATTTTCCAGATGAAATGTTGCATACCTAACCACTGATAATGCACCCTTTGTTTTCCGGCAGCAATTAGACCGTGTGGCAGTCAGTGAGGAGAATGCCAAGCGACTGTTTCACCGTGACGAGATCTTCGGCCTCGAGAACATGTTCAAGTTCCGCACCTCGGAGAGCTGCCTCACCACAGACATCCTAGAGGTAGCTGCTATAAATACCGTACCCCTTAAGTACATGCCCGCTAACAAGCCCAGGTCTCATATAAGCGCCAGGGTTAAGGGGTCTTGAAATATCACTTTTTATATGTACTAAGATATGGTCTCGTATAAGCGCCTTGGCTAATATTAATAAGGCGGTTAAATCTATGAGTGCAAAGATGCGTTTGGGCATTTATGGTATTATGGTATTTATGGAGATTATGGTAACTTGCAGTACTATCATATTGTAACCAGTGAATTGAGAAAATCGACCAAAACAAGCAAAAAGGAAAGATAGGTTGTTGTGTATTATGTGTGGATATTCATGAATTTGTATTATTTCAGAGGAACGCAAAGATAGAGACAAGCCTGCGAGGGTTCCACATCCAAAAGTATGTTCCACCAGCGATGGATGAGGCTGATGACACGAAGAAACCAAAGCCTTCAGAGAGTGAGTTCAAAATACCTCTGAATATCAAAATTTATAAAATGTGCTGTACATGTACCGGTAAATATCTAATATGTAATGCTAGCTCTTTATATTCCTGCTAAGAACAGAGTGATGTTACCATCATTATGCTTTATAAAAAATATAATTATTCTTGGCTCCTCTCTTTTACATTTAGAGCGCCGTCGGAAGAATCATGACCTTGACTTCTTACGTGAGATTGCTTCAGAGGAGGGCGACACTTCTGAAGAGGATGACGATGAGTATGGGGAGGAAGGTATCGAGAGTTCCGAGAACGATGAAGGCTCCACCACCGACGACAGTATTACCCCAACAAAAGTAAAGCCACTGAAAAGAAAAGTGAGCCGTCATCTGATCTCTGACTCAGAAGATGACCTCGTGTGTGGCCAGCAGGGCCAGGGTAGTGCGGGAAGAGACTCACGGGAACAGCCGGACACCCCATGTGCAGAATGCCAAAAACCCTCACCAGGAACCTCGAAAACAAACAATGCGCATACTTGTGGCAGGATAGGAAAGTCTATCATGGACCACGCGAAGGGTTTGTCTGACGAAGGAGAGGGTAATGTGGATGGGAGGCGGAACCATGCCGCTGCATTGAGGCAATCCTCTACAGTGAGCGAACCAACAGCTACCCTAGCCTGCGTCTCTGATGTGTTTGGTGAGAGATCAGTCCTTCTAATTCTTAATTAACGAAATTAGATTAAAAGCATAATCTGTAAGAGGGAGGCCATTTTCTTCATCACCATATATATACTGGTAGATTAAAAGAATGCAACAAGAGATCTATCACTCGAGTTAATATTTCTAGACAAAAAAAAATCCAGAACTATTATCTGTTTTTTCGGTGCTACACTATGAGACAGTCACATAATTTATCCTCTCCATTTTGTACATTCCACATGATATCTCGTCTGCCCGTATGCTTGTTCACTGCGACCTTTCACTAAACAATTCAACATTCGAAAGCCAACATTAAACTTTTGCTCCTTGAACAGATCAGTATAGGGTGGCACACAGACACGAGAACCAAAAGTTAGTGGGAGCGAGTCGTGCAGAGGACCACATGACGCGCTGTGCCATAGAGGATGTGTATGAATTACACCAGTACTCGCAGGCACCAGCAGCCTACTGCCAACCACTCACTGAGGTAAGGGACCTACTGCCAATCACTCACTGAGGTAAGGTATAGGGCCCTACTGTCAACCACTCACAGAGGTAAGGGATAGGGACCTGCTGCCAACCACTCACTGAGGTAAGGGATAGGGACCTGCTGCCAACCACTGACTGAGGTAAGGGATAGGGACCTACTGTCAACCACTCACTGAGGTAAGGGATAGGGACCTGCTGCCAACCACTGACTGAGGTAAGGGATAGGGACCTACTGCCAACCACTCACTGAGGTAGGGGATAGGAACCTACTGTCAGCCACTCACTGAGGTAGGGGATAGGAACCTACTGTCAGCCACTCACTGAGATAAGGGATAGGGACCTACTGTCAGCCACTGACTGAGGTAAGGGATAGGGACCTACTGCCAACCACTGACTGAGGTAAGGGATAGGGAGCTACTGTCAACCACTCACTGAGGTAAGCGATAGGGACCTGCTGCCAACCATTCACTGAGGTAAGGGATAAGGACCTGCTGCCAACCACTTACTGAGGTAAGGGATAGGGACCTGCTGCCAACCATTCACTAAGGGAACTGGGAAGGTATAGGGACCTACTACCAACCACTCACTGGGGTAAGGGACCTACTGCCAATCACTCACTGAGGTAAGGGATAGGGACCTACTGTCAACCACTCACTGAGATAAGGGATAGGGACCTACTGTCAATCACTCACTGAGGTAAGGGATAGGGACCTACTGGCAGCCACTCACTGAGGTAAGGGATAGGGACCTACTGCCAATCACTCACTGAGGGAAGGGATAGGGACCAACTACCTACCACTCACTGAGGTAATATTAGGGCCCTACTGTCTACCACTCACTGAGGTAAGGTATAGGGCCCTACTGCCTACCACTCAATGTATTAGTCTTTGACAATATATTACACCTACGTTGTGTTTGATGAATTCAATAGTTCTGTCATACAGTGATGAATTATTTCTCCAAGACATGTATCGCAATGATTGGTAATGCCTAGATGTATGTGCTCCATTATTTAATTTTAACTGTTTACAGTCGAGTGAGGAAAGCGATGATCTTGGGACAAAACAAACAACACCTGAGAAGGAGAAAATCGCAACGTCAGAGAAGAAGAAAAAGAAAAGTGACGAGAAGAAGGCGGCCAACCTCAACCTTCCACGTGCTATGGTCATCGGTAGCACAAAGGTTCTTATTGGACAAACACCACTCGCCATCAGAAAGTAAGTTCAGAAGCTGTAATGACTCACCACTAAATCCCACGTACAGGTGACATCATTTCCAAGTTCACAACATGTATTTCTGAACCTCACCAATTATCATCACCTTAAAACTACTGCGGGTAGAGAATTCAAGACATATTACAATATAAATTATCCATTCCCTGTCCTTCCCTCTAGAGTATCTCCTAATAATCCCTCCAATAATGGTTTCCTATGTTACTACAGGCAGCAGTTTAAGGAAATGGCAGCCAAGTTCGGAGAGAAGGACATATTGGACATGGCGAAAAGAATCATGAGATGGTCACCAGGTCGGATCCAGGGACATCTCCGAGATTTCTACACTGAGAAAGATCCTAAACTAGATGAGGTATTTGTAGATGAGGAAGAAGAGAAGGACACAACCGAAAAGGGATCTCATACCCCAAAAAAGAGGAAACCCAGTGGTTAGTTTAAGATAAATTCTATGAAATATCAGATATATCAAACTACCGGGAGCTCTTTAACTATGATGTGGTACGAGGGCCGGGGGTGATAGGTCAGAATTTGAATGATCGCCTTTGTCGTTTATTTCTCTCTCTAGATGAGGTGTAGAGCTTTCTTCTATAATCAACAAAGAAATTAATTCATGACATTCAATCTAAACGTATCTTACACCGCCTAATACTTGTAGATAATGATTTGTTATTTATATGTCGCAATATTATTTATAAAAGAAACATTTTTGCGTCTTGCAGCAGACGGTTCAAGAAGCGCTCTACGTCAGCGTCAGCAGAAAAAGATGCCAAAATCTACAAAGAAGGGCTGTGAATACAGCAGCAGTGTTGAGGAGGAGACAGCGCCCAGAGAGAGACGGAAAGCGTCTACCAAGAGGCGGAGTAAACTTCAAGTGAGCAGTGAGTCAGACTCTGAGGAAGACGTGGCAGCAAGGCGATTAGCGCCACCTGATAAAGTACTGAAGGACGCTATGACGACAAATACCCAGAGTAGTATGACGGAGAAGCTGATGGATGAAATGTTTGATTCTGGGGGCGAGGAGAAAAGAAAGAGTGCTCCAAAGACCCCAAAGAAGACCCAGAGGAATTTCAGACATGATAGAGAGAAGGAAACCGACCGAGCAGATAGGAAGCCCCCAGATTCTAAAGACCTGCCCAATAAAAGTGTCATTGACGATCTGTTTGACAGCGATGAGGACGATCGGAGGAGAAAGGCACCGAGAACTCAACACATATCTCAAAGAACACAAATTGGGGCGAAAGCTATAGCAGAGGCTAAACCCATTGACCAAAAGGAAAAACCACCCCATTGCACAGCAGCAGCAAATCGAAGTGTCATCGATGATCTTTTTGACGACGACATTGTCGTCCGAAAAGCTCCCCCGAAACGCAGGTCCCGACTGCCCCCTCAAAAACATTTCCCCAAATCCGAGAGCGATGATGATTTCTTTGCTGGTGTTAGCCCAGTGAAACGATCCAAACCAAACGCTGTGGTCACAAAAGACGACTTGCCAAAACAAAGCACAGCTATATCTCGGAAGAATTTAGATAATGACAGTCAGGAGGATTTGTTCTCATGTGTAAGTCAAACAGAGAGGGACACACAAGGCCACATCGGGGAGAACTCTTTAGACGTATTTGCTCGTGAGTGTAAAGTAAGGGTTCCACTGCTGAATGCCACTGTGGATGACACCTTGTATGACTCAGATGAGGGATTACTCGGTGACACAGCGAGATGGAAAAAGAAGTCACCAAAGAAACAACGTCGTGGTTGGAAATCTAGCTCATAATATGTATCTGACTTCCTTTAATATGTTGATGTGTTATTAGTTCATATAAAGGTAACATTGTGGAGACCTGTCCTACAAAACCATAGAATCTCAGAAAGGATCTATGAACTTTTTGATTTTATTTCGAATTTTATTATCATATGTTTTAAGACTCCTAATAGGTTTTATAACACGTCTATGCAGGACGCTGAACTGCACGTTTATTGATCTAGGTCCATGACTTATTTTTCATTTAACTGTAGTTTTCCCACCAGCACTGGGGACTATCTGTTATAGAATCGTGGCATACTTATATAAAACTGTTTTTCTAGAACCTCCACAAACCAAAAAAAACTGTGATTTGCATGAAATGTTATGTATAACAAGATGAACTTCTAGCTACATGATATAAGGTAGAATATGTCTCTGTTATATCTTCAGTTTTTACCTGTAGGTTTTTGTTTGATTTTAACTCGCAGCATTAGGTCTCATTATTTCCATCGTGTGGTGCTAGCAATTATTCAGAAACACGTTGTTCTTTATGGCAATGGAAATATATACATGTATATAAATGACCCCGGTAAATGACCCATGTGGCCAGAAGAATGAGCCCTTACTCAAGTCTCCACATCACGTGTTTCTTAAATACCATGTTGAAAGCCCAGTGTACCGCTTTTTCTTTTTTGGTTTCTGGTATTAATTTTTAAATCACACAGGAATATTATATATGTGTGTTCACCATGTGTTTGAATAATATGTTTTCCAATTATGCTATTTAAATACACCATAACGCATTCAATCCACAGCTGTACCTAAAAGTACATGTACAAACTACTGGTGCATTGTGCCATAAATATGGTTCTCCAACAATATAATACATCCTTGATCTTTAATTAATACTTTTGGCGATACATGTGAGACAAACGGCTATTGTCCTCCGTCCTCCCAGTTGAATATCTCTAGAATAAATACACAAGTGAACGCTCACTTTTGGTCTGTGCAAATGACTTTAATCATACCGCATATTGATATACTATATTTAGGTACCCCTTCAAATAATAACGATTATAAGATATAAGTTATAAGCACCACAGCATCATATGCCCGAACTATCTATACTTTTGATGTGTAGTGCATCAAAATACATCCCACAGTCTTCCCACGGTACCAATATGGTTGTGACTATAGCTGTCTGTTGTTCCGAGTAGGTCCATAGTAAATGTGTAATCCAGCTCCTTTCTATCGGGATTTGTCAGCGTTTTCTAGATTCCTTAAATCCATTGCAGCCATTATAATCCACGTTTTTGACACAATAGTATGCCCTTTAGGGTGGCTAATCTGCAACGAAAATACAAAATGCATGAGATGATTGTGATTTTGTAAAGATGTATCCACTCAATTGGCTGCTATCCCTTTTTAAAGGGGCATTCTCACCACTTGCATTTAATCGAACCACATAGTAGACTAAAACAGTACTGTGCAGTACAGCATTGTGAGTGGGATACACTCGGTGATTATGTAATAGATAGACTATGGTTATGACAGGGTAATTAAGATTAACCACAGTAAATCAGTCAATGACGTTCACATTCATTGGCCAGATCTCGTGAGACACAGCCTTGTACTTCCGTAGACTTATTGATGGATGGGGCTCAGTCATGGGCCTCTGCTCCTCACTACTGCCCCCTGGGGAGCGGGAAACGAACCAGAGGGAGTGATTTATTTATACAAAACATCGATCAGCTCACCAATGTACAACGCTGAGATCTGCCTCAATCTCTTCTTTCTTCGGTGTTGACTATTCAAAGAAATCATGGGCCTGTAACCACAGGGAATAATGCTAGCAGACTCGAGAAATATAATGCAATTGACTAACTGCTATATTATAGAATTTACATGTATAACACACATTTGATTTATATAATTTTTATATTATAATGAATTTACCTCGTCAATGTAGGTCTAGAAATGCCCAAGTAAGAACTTTTCTCGTGAGGCATACATGTGTTCTCAGTGCCAAGTTGGGTCTATAGATAATGCCCACACGCCGGATTCTGATTATTCTTTTACTTGCATATCCTCTCAAATATGGCTGGTCCCGGCGTATCTCCTGGCACACTTTCTGACTCGTCTGGGATAAAGTTATTGTTGTAGTCATTCCATAGTGATTCTCTCAGATGCAGCAAGCCTTGGTTCCATCATTAAAGGTCCTCTATTTTGAGTAATCACATTAAAAAAAATCCTTTCAGATAGAGTTTAAGATTTAGAATATATCTGGGGAGAAATATCTCAGACAAAGTGACACTTTTAGATGCTCACATATATAAATAGAATATAGTCTTGCAGTCATTCCATAGATACGGGGTCTTCCCACTCTGGAGCCCTTGGTCCTGGAGATCCCTCTGTTTTCAAACCTTAGAAATCCTCTCAGATATAGTTAGCCTTTGAGTCTAAACATGGCTGCTTTGTAACAGCCTCCTCCTGGTCAGGACTTAATCTTAGTTCCTCCAGGGAGTTCTCCTTACTCTCCTCCTCTTCCTCCTCTCTACAGCAGGGAAAACAGCAGCACAGGTGTTCTACTGTACAGGCATTGAGCAACTGTGCTATGCCACAGCATAGGCACAGTATAGTACTGACGGACATAATCAGTCACACTAGATTACTGATGGGCATAGTCAGTAGAGGTACATACCACAGCACAGGCACAATGCCATGCGTATATATATATGTACTGTGTAGTCAGCTAAACATATATGCAACAGAACAGATCCAGTTTAGCACTGGCCGACTTAGTGAACTACAGTGCAGACAGTGAGGAGTAGAGGAAATCAAGATATTCCCAAAATTGGCTTTCAAGTTCAGAGAATAGAGATCGAATCACTATTCAGTCGGTAATTCGCAGCATATGATTCCAATAAGTAGTCCTTAGGATTCCGTGCTTCCTGCGGCTGCACTGTGGCTAGGTTGTATTTTGGGGAGGTGTGATAGCATTGGTCTGGTAAGGGTACTTCATTTGTTAAAGCGGTAATAGTTTGTGCTAGATTGGGAGTAACAGTGGTTGTTATGAAACCTATCAGCTTGTAATCCAAAAAGCTGTGAGCTATTTCCCCAAATTGGTACTCCTTATGTCTCGAGTGATAAATGCATACCCCCTCTGGTCACTCCACATAATATTGTAGGCCGATGTATGATCGCTGTGGCCTCTGGTGGATATGTACACCGTAGTCGGTGAATGGGCCAATTTTAGTTATCCCTATGTCCAGTCCAGTATGCCCAAAATTGATGAGTTTATCCAGTAGGACCGAGCTATCCCCCGTTGTAGACCAACCAGGTACCAAGTCCACCCTGGATCTCCAGGGCTGTGAGTGGAGGGGTTTGGTAGAGAAGACCTGGGAGAGAACTTCCTTCTGTAGCAGTGTGGGGTATCTGCCTTCAATAATGCACGATACTCACCAATCCCCTCCAACTCGGCCACTATATACTATAGCACCAACCAGCCCTAGTCCTGCCTGCAGTTATACCATAGGAGTGACCCTGTCTGGATATGTATGGGACGTCATAAGAACTGTGGTGGTCAAATGTTGCCCCAGTGGGGATTAGGGATTGCTGTTAGAGTTGTTTACAGTCCACACAGACATGTAGGTTCCTGTCCGCCTATTAAAAGGCAATGCTGCTAAAGCCAACACCGCAACAGCATTGTGAGCCATTGCCCGCCCCCTCCCCTGTGACTCATAGCCATGGCCCTATATGTATGCTCATTATAGGAACACTCCCAGATGCACAGTTTGATGTGGATCTAACAGTCCAATCCCATTTTAATATGTCTGGGAATATTATGATTTATGACCGGTGGCCAGCGTGTTGGCTCATGAGACATTTGTAGCAAGAACAAGAAGCTGTCTTTGTGGGTTCCTGAAAATGACCAGTCCACCGCCACCACATAATGCTTCTGGCTCAGTCACACGACTTTTTAACAATTGGATAGTCTTTGACCGGGTGACGTCTTTGACTGGGTGACGTCTCTGACCGGGAGGCATCATTATAGCATAACTTAGGCCTATATAGTGGCTCCAGAGGGGTCAAATGCGACCTGGGCTGTTTTCCTGGCGACCTGGTACCATAATTAAAGCGACCTGGCGATTTTCGGACAAATTTAGTTACAGTAAAAATGGTCTAAAAAAGCGAATTTGCTACCTTGGGCCCTTAATTTCGGCGACTTTCCCACCTTTAATAGGGGGGGGGGGACCCGTCTGCACCCCCTATACAGTAAGAAATGGGTGGGAAAAGTCAAAGGATATTTTCACACCATATGAAAGGAAATTTATTTAAAGTTTGTTTTATTTATATGTAGGCCCTATTACGTACATTATAACATTATGTTATATTTCTTCTGCCTGGTCAAAGATGTCACTTTCTATATCACGTGGGCCTTGAACAGCTGCTGTGTCCAAAGTATGTATTATGCAATAACCATCCCCACCAACTTTTTCAAATAGTAGAGACATGGAAAATGTTTTTTTTTTTAAATTACCCTTTCTAGCTGCCCGGTCAAAGACGTCACCCGGTCAAAGACGTCACCCGGTGCTCTCCAATTGTTACAAACTCATGAGACTGAGCCTTCTGTTTGCTGACCTTTGACCGTTGCGTTACTTCACAGTTTGGATCTGCTTGTTTGAACTTGTTTAATTCGTAAGCAGTTCGCCTAGTAAGTTGACCATATAGGGTAGACTGCCTATGAGATGACTAGCTGGACTGTTGGTACCTTGAGTAGACCGGTACACACATCAGGAGTCTTGTGGATAATGGGTCTTATGGCAGGTGGCCCTGAGGATGATTGGCCCCATGTCTATGATAGTCCTGCGGAAGATTGGCCCCATGATTAATGGCACCCTGATTGATATATACACACACATATATCCTTGGCACAACCAAAACGTATCAGAACGTTTTTATTTAAAAAAAAGATATCTTGATAGGAATACGTTCTAAAACGTTATGGCAGCTGGAAGTGTACTGTCATACACATGGAGGGATAGCAGAGGGGAAGGGGCGTGAGGAATTTATTTCTCAAACATGAGTTAACCAATAACATGTATAACCGACACGAGTAAACAAGCTATAAAATGAAAAGCATTGTATAAGCTACCACAACAAAATAATTTTTCGGATTCATTAGTAGATAATCTAAGAAAACCCTTTTGTATGATTGTGGTTCTAGGAAGAGTTCTCAACCTAGTATTTAAGTTACTCATGAAGCTTACTAGAGATTAGGAGCAATTACTGTCTCAGAATAATGGAGTGATCACATGCATGTGCCAATTTTCGGTAAAAGACAATGTTCTTTGTTTTCCAAATATAGATCTTTTTCAAAATGTTTATTGATCGCTCATAACAATACAGAAACATATTGATGCAATGATCTACCAGAATGACAGTAGCTACGATGGATTCTACATACAAGTGTGATCAGGTCTATATTAATTAATTGCCCACTATCACATCATAAACACCACAAAAAGGACGAAAGATAAGGACATAATCATATCAGTTTCTTATGCTGAAACAATGTTGAATCCATATCTAGAATTGTGACATCATTTCTTTACTTTGTAATCATTTGCAGGTTTCTCATGACAGTCCGTCTTCAATACGAATTTACCCACGTAAGGTGAAGCAGACAATTGTTCCTATCAACATCACGCACAAATGAATCCAGAAACACAATCTATCAATGACGCGACCAATTGCTTTCCACTCATGCTGTGCTGTTGCATCCACCTGTCCATCCTTAATAGACTGTGATATATAATTAAGCTTCATGAGAACCTGGGTTACCCTCTGAATCAGCTCTATCTGCCCTGAGTTTACCCCTTCTGATTTGCTTTCCCCTGCTTGTAAAGACGGCTGCTTGTAAATACTGTCAACGTCAGTGTTGACAATAACATCAGAACCATTGATCTTCTGCACCTCATCCTCACCCAGTTCCTCAGGCATTCCTCCTACACAGAGCACTCGTCCCAGGGTCTTGATGAAGATCAATCGGAGGGTGGTAGGTGGACGGGAGGGGAGATGGAGATGGCAGTGGAGTACTATAATTGTTATACCAGTGTTGAGGGAGGAGACTATGATGAGGATGAACATCCAGATACCTAAAGGATTCAGAGAACAAGCCAATTTGAGACAGAGTGTTCAACAAATGATTATATTGTTCAAATATAGTTTAGGTATTTTCTTCTTGGTGGGCAAGAGTCTGCTATACATTCATGTTATTCTTCATTGGTGAGTGTGGGTCTCACATTTACATGTCCCCAGGTATGTACTTACTACCTAGTGAATAGGAGTGTGCCACATAAACTATGCTTACTCAGTAGTGGGAAGGAGTCCGATGTTTGGGGAGTACTCTGGGATATAAGGAGAGAGAAAACACCAAATGCAAGAATGATGCTGATGCCCAGGCTGACCTTCTCTCCTGCATCAGGTGGTAGCCAAAACACCAGCAGCGCTGAAATCGAGACATGATGATGAAGTTATGCAGTGTCACATTGATACTCTCATCACTTCACACAGCCTGTTTGAGAAAGGTAGATAAGCTATTTAGAATGGATGGTGCTAGGCAACTGTTCATCCTAGCAACAAACCAATATCACCAGTGTGTTCCCAGGCATCAATCTAGTGGCGATAGGTATGGTTTGCATTCTTCTAGGGGCAATATTAATGCTGTGAGAAGTTCATTTTTGAGGTGGCCATTTTGGATTTTGGCCCGTTTCACCCCCTATGGTCAAAGTGAAAATTTGCAACATGAAAATTCGTAATCAGCACGATTTTTAGGTCTTATTTAAGTATGTTGCCATGTTGCTACCCAAAAAAAGGGATATCCCCTAATTTGTTACATAAGCAGGCATACTGATATATAGGAAAAACAAATAATGTTACCTGAAGGGCCCTCACAGTCCCCGAAGCAGATCATTATAATGTCATAATATTTAATATGTCAATTCATAATTACCTAGGCAAGCCAGGAAAAAGCAGGGCATCATGATATTGATCACATAGTAGCCAGGTTTACGCGCCAAGAAGAGCTCAAACTGGAGCATGGGGAAGGGTATCCCTGCAAGGGCATTGTGGTATCTGATGTAGGCCTTAGAGGATGTACCAGTCAATGTCCACATGCCATTTTCACTGTACTCAGATGTCGCCACCTCAGTTGTAGCATTAACCAATAGAACCTGAAAGGTTGATGAACCTGTGAGACATCTATGACTATGAGACATCTACAGACAATGAGGACTATGCTCTCCTTTTACATAGTAAGTTGTAATGACGGTTAGTGTTAATGCATTATCACTACATGAAACCTCTACTAATCATAAGTCATATTTGTTATGACCAATCCATGATAATTAATTACTCCTCTTCTCATTGAACAGCACTATTCTTATTGGACGACCCTGCTGCCTCCATATAGCGTGGAAACGTTGGACCAACGTCGGGTAGGTGTCACAAGAGCTGAACCAAGGGTGGTTTAAGGGGTGAAGAATATGACCAACTAGAAATAAAAACTCCACTTAGATACGTAGGCAGAAGTTGAATTCCCAAATCCTACTGATTAGAATCCAATGTTGCTTTGCCACCATAAGGGGTTAGGAATTTGAATCTGACTGCTGTTTACAACCTTAATGGTCAGATGAATTCTTTTGTTATAAAAGAGTGTCCAAAATGACTGGTTTTCTACCGTAAAATTGCTGTATAGGTTGTGACAATCGAATAAAGAACATTCCAATGGATAATGAGCATATACATGTAATTGATTAAGTTGTCAATGGGGTGGCTTAAATTGACCTCCATCAATAATTAGATGAAAGCCCTGAACATAATTAATCATATGTCTCTTTTGTAATAGATATATAATCCCTATTACCAGGAGTATCGAATGCTTCAATGCAAGGTGTGTAATAATAAACCAGTACCACGGCCTGGGCAACCTCCTGAGATATACTACCACCTGGACAGTATTTGATGCAATAATGAATGAAAATGAGCTATTAGGTCACGTTCGATCTCCAGTCTGATGTTCTGATATAGGAATTCATTTATCATTGAGATTTAATCACTTTTAGATATGTCTACCGCCTCCTATGTGTCAACAAATCTGCAGACCTGGAATCACATGCCTAATTTGCCTATGACCCTTGGATTGTTTTCAGCCACCTGGCAGCTTTGTGCACTCAACCCTGTAGCTCCCAGTTGCACATAACGTATATACCTGCTCTGACGTCCAATACCTAAGTACAAGCCATGGGCACCATCACCACAAAATTGAGTTTGGCTACTTGAGTGGTTGTGTTGATTACGTCTATACTGGTCCAAATCATGACACAACTGTAACACTATTTGTGGGGGTCCCAATAAGGGGCACCATGTTTCAAGTATTCTATTTATCTAAACACAACATCAAATGCTATGGTAATGGCAATAATATAATCAAAATGAAATATAGTGAAATTTAAGTCAAGTATACATTACATTGATAAACTATTAAACATGAGAATCCATGAGCTGAAACAGAAACCAGTTCATTTAGACATCCCACAGGGGGCAGTCCTAAAACAATGGTAGATATTGCAGAGTCCTACACTCTATCCTACTATAGGGAACCTCAGGGTTGAGAGTGTAATGCCCCAGTTAATGCACTTGATGAGAATTTAAGCCCGCTATGGTTCTTGTGGAATCTGTGATTGAAAATGTCAGAGTTTACGTGTACGCCGATGACTTTGCACTTTTGGTGCCAGCAGCCCAACATTGTATCTAATAGCAAAACTGGCTTATGCCAGGACCTTGCTTCTGCCAGAGATCAAACAACTTTGCTATGACAGGTATAAATCTCGTATTGGAAATACTGACCTCACTGATGTCATAATGCCAGTTCTCTATGTCCATGAAGCACTTCTGTTTATCAAAGGGGTAGTATGTGAGGTCCAGCTCACAGCTCACGATGAAGTTCCCGCCAAAGGACCATGTGATAAGACCAGCACTTGTTATCAGCACCCGATAATCATTCACAAATTCCTCACGGTAAAACGCATCGGCACTGTAATAGGGAAATTTAGAATTAGAATGAATTTTTATACAAATTATAGAATGTCTGTGTGCTTCCCGCCCTCGTACCAATCAGTTATTTATTTGACCTCTTCACCCTTCCCTTCCTCTATTCTTCAATAAACTGTATCTATTCCTTCATCACTCCCTAGATCCTCTGGTTTACCTGTCGACATTTATCTGTCTCTCTCTATCATTCCTTCCTGTCCCATTCCCTCCATCTCTTGTCATGCTGTCTTCACAGCCCACAAGTCATATTTTGCCTCCCTTCATTACTCCCTCCCTCCCTTTACTGTACACCCCACTCCCTCATCTGTCTGCATTCCCTCCCATCTTTGAATCCTTTCTCACTGCCTGCTACACCTCTGACCCCTCTGACCCCACATAGCCTACACCCTCAGAAAAGTGAGAGTCTTTGTCGCTAAAACTACCCTCACCTGAGAGTCAGGCAGTGCCTGACCCTCAGGCGGGCCCTCAGGTGAGGGTAGTTTTAGCGACAATGAGTCTCACTTTTCTGTGTGTGTACTTTTACACCACTTCTCACCTATTGATAATGGCGAAGTCAGGTAACCATACCCTTTTGGCGGGGACAACCAGTCTGTCAATATTGCCATAATCAGAGGCATTCCACACTAGATACTCGTCCTTCCATTCCTGTTACAATGCAAACATATTAGATAAATCAACAGGCTCCAAATAACAAATCACGTTTGACATTAAAGAGGCCTAATCAGGGAGGCTACAAGCTGATCTTGAAGTCTTAATAATAGGTTCTAATGTTACTAAAGAAGGGAAAAACAGAAAAGAAAAACTGGGGTTGCCCCCCCCCCTTCCATGAATAAGGAACCAGAGTAAGACTCATTATAAGATCAGGTTGTAAGACTGGGTTAAGACTCACTGTAAACGTTTTTTCCGTGCACTCACGTGAGCTAGATCGGTTATGCCAGGGTTACCTACATATAGTGCCCTCAGGTGGACTTTTCAGCAACTATATCATACATGTTAACCTTGTATTGCTCCCTGTGGTGCACACATTCACAGCACACACCAGCCTACATGCAGGTATAGACCATTCCAAAGTGCATTGATGCATATATGGAAGCAAGCAGTCTGTGGCAATACGTGAGGGGAATCATTTAGATTACAACATACAGGAGTTGACGACCATAGATTCATGTTTATCCAGTTTAGAGTAAGCACATAGAGGATGTGATAGTCAAAGTCAGTAGGGTCAAACACAAACATTAGCTGTTAAACATTTCTTCAAAGTAGAAGCTGTCAGACAAAGTTATTTCTTTGCCATTTTCACGTTGAGGTAGCAGTCACCAAGTAAACACCCTACGTAATTCCAACGTAGACCAGAGGTTTCTCTAGGTAGTCTTCCAACCAAAGGTTTGAGATTGGTAAATTTGGAAGGTTTGTAGACGTCAAAACATGAAGGTTTATTTACGTTCAACAGACGTAGAAGTCTGATTTACATTTATCTACCTCATTCAGATCTACGTAACAAATCTACGTAGATCTACATTAATCTACGTAATTTTTCAACTTGAATTGGGTATATAACTTCTCAGTTTCACACTAGGTGGCAGCACTTTCAACTGTGAAAAGAATATGACAGATCTTTAACGAATCTACCACATTCAAGCAGTAATTTCTCATTAATTATGAATTAAATGTTATGCAAATGAACCATATATATATACGATTTGATAAGTATATATTATGGACAGCAGGTTAAAGAATTATGCATTGATATGCACATTACAGTACTTTACTGGGCAGACACCACACTGGTGGTAATGGACGAAATACAAAGCCTCTCTGCAGCCAAAACTATGCAATAGACCCATACTGTCAGGCTGTTCAGTTAAACTACAAAGATGTACTATATATATAGAAAGAAATGTGATTAAGAATGATAGTAGTTAGTTTATATAGATATTGTCTGTTAATGTAAATTTGTCTCTGATATCTTTGTCTGAATCCCCCTAGGTAATATTATATTAATGTGTTTACAAAGTTGGACGTAGATTTACGTCTGAGCTACGTAAATCAGACCTGGAGGTTTGAGATTGGTAAATAAACCTTAACGTTCTAACGTTGAGAAACCTTCCAAAATTACGTAGTTCAGACCAAAAAACAACGTTAATTTACGTCTGACCAACGTAATTGTGTTTTCTGGGCACTAGCAGGGGTTGACTTAGCCTTGCATGCTTTCTCAGTGAAGTTGACCTTTAATTGAAGATTATTTTATGTCGGGAAATAAATCCTCTTTCACTTCAAAGTCAGCCATATTCAGCCCCTCAGCCATATTCAGTCCCCCATCTATACCCCCCATAAGCAAATCTTTGCAGCCAATTGGGAATTGCAATTTGTTAAACGATACATTTAAATCAAATCATACAACGGGCCATGACCATTCATGATAGAGAATACGTTGCATGCTTATTAGTTGTTAAGAAGGCACACCACTGAGGAAACTTTATACTCACAGCAACATAAAAGCCAACCATCTGCATCTGCTGGTTAAGTTCATCCTGCGAGGTACAAGTGCAGAATGACACATCATGGTAATCTATTGTCAGTCCTCATAACTGCAATCTATTTCGCTTATTACATGGCTAACTCAGGCCAGGTGAAGTTAGCCATCGCTATTTCATCATGAGGCCATTGATTAATGCTATCCTAGCCAATGCAAGTAGTCGTCATATCTTTCCTACATACTGCAATCTCAAATGAATTCAGAGAATGACACAGATGTAGTAGCATTAAACAAGTCATTGTAGATTTCGAGGATTTTAAAATCAAATACTTACAATCTTGTTAATTTTTGTCAATTCAAACATTACATGAACTCTGACAGAGTCAGAGGAGTTAATTAATGGGCGCAGCTCGGGGGAGTACCCATTGAAAATCTTGTTATAGATTTGACGCTCATTGCTCAACTGACCATCTGAAACCGAATTATATTTTTGCCAATATTCTAACATATTTAATTCGGTAGACAATGTACATCAAATAGCAATATTGTTTATATGTAATATTCTTTTAGATGTAGAAATCTGGTATTTATTACCTGATCATATTTTGCATTTAGCACTATTTCTTTTTAATAGTTTTATCGTTTATTCTAACTCATCTTGCATGAGTGAATCTTAAATATGTGTGTTACATAGTTCTTACTCGACAAGCTATATATCCTGGTGGTATCTTCGGTAAACATATCGACATTTTGTTTAAAAACAGACCATTACTTATCATATTTGACAGAAACAGTGCTCACTATTATAGAACCAATCAAAATAACCTCGGTTACCAAATTACTTTGAGTACATTCCTTCCAAGTATTATAGCAAAGAGACAGGATAGAACGAAGGGCTGTTTTTTAGCTTTGCGGCTTATCCAAACACAGCAGCCGTACCCTGTATAATAAATATCATGACCCCATAGCCCCAATGGCTCCCACTGTGACTTGTACTTTGAACACATGTCATGGATTTGCATAATAATTAATGCAACCTTTTCAATGTGAATTATGATTTTGAGACCCTTTCAATCACTGAAATATTGGTATAAATATAATATAATCATGAGGTGTGGTAATTATTATATTCTATACAATAATTGGATGGGGGAGGGAGAAACAAGTACCTGGCTGGGTTTTCTCTCATGGGTTTGTTTAAAACTAGGAATTTATAATTTCAGTTTTGAATTTGTCAGGGGTTTCAGTCTTTCTTCAGGATCCAAATCATTCCATACTTTTGCCAAAGTGTGTTCTAAACTGCTTGTATATGCACCGCCATGTGCTGTGTGATATTTCAAAAGAGGGCCATCCCATACCCTAGTCATTAAGTTTCTATTGTCCCTGTAATTGGCTTGCCTGCTACGCACATACGCCTCTTTCAGTTGGTAAATTCTATCTTCCAACATATTAAGTTTATGTACGTCATATGTTGGAGTCAAGTGATCTACTCTCTGAGCCACTTTCAAACCTCTGTTTTGTGCTTTCTACCGTTTTTTCAACAAGTCTTTTTTCACTCCAGCAAATAAAATATCACCATATTCAAGTATAGGCAAGACGTATGTCTTATACAGCAAAATGGCAGTCTGAACATCTATGAAAGCATTGAGCCTGGAAATTTGATAGGTTCTGTATGCTGCGGTTTTTAATTGGCTCACCAAAAAGTTCTCATAGGATAATGCACGATCCAAAATTACACCCAGGTATTTATACGGTTCAACCTCAAAGATTGTCTCATTATTTATATGTGATTTACAATTATTCCAAAAGGCCCGTCCAGAAAAACACCTGAACTTTTGTTTTTGTTTTTATGGTTAGCTTATTGGCATGACACCACTCATAATTAAGTGCTAAATCTTCCTGCATTTTCATATTGACCTCTCTTTGATTGTAACCACTGATGTAAAGTACAGTGTCATCAGCATACAACAAGACTTTGCTATATTTGCCAATAATGTTCAATTTCATTAACATACAGGAGAAACAATAACGGTCCCAGTATAGAACCCTGTGGGACTCCACAGACAACTTCCGATTTGGGTGAATTAGTACCATAGTCAATGTACTCTGCTTTCTCCCTCTCAGGTAATTTTCCCACCAGATTCCTGCCTTCCCAACTATGCCATATGTGTCACGTTTTCTCAACAAGATACTGTGGTCGACGGTATTAAAGGCCTTCTTGAGGTCAATAAACACAGCTAGGGTGTTAATCCCCACATTTCTTGCTCTTGAAATGTCATCCGTTAAAGTATGTATGGTTTGTATTGTAGAGTGATTATTTGCTATAACCCCCTTGAATTTCTGTTAATATGCTATTGGCTTCCAGATATTCCGAAATATTCCTATGTGTAATTTCTTCTAGTATTTCTGAGTGTTGGGGAAGCAACTCTCAGAGACATCAATTAACATCACAAAGGCAGTAAAAAGACAAGGTAAGAGTATTAAAGAGTTTGTAAGTAGTCGGGCTGTGCCGTAACCCAAGAGATAGTGATAATCCTGAGCATAATGCTGTTTAGATGATAGATGCTTCATTTTGGGAGTTTATTTAAAGTAAACCAGTACTAATGATGCACACACTACAATAATGCTACAGTATAGACATAATGGCATACATAATTACCTGGGTTGACCCTCAGGCACAGTGCTATGTTTTACCGCTAATTAAGCAACTCAGATAATATAGATATATGCATCTAATAGCATGTTAATCCTTGCTTATAATGTCTCTGTCTAATATGTCCGCAATGTCCTTGGTTATATGATATCCTTGGAGGTTAGGCTATACCCCTACTCTCCCCTAAGTAAAAGGACAGCTAATAGTTCAATGGCGCAGGTGGGGATGGTGGGTGGCAAGAGTTTCCTGTCGTATCCAGGGTGTCCGAGGCTATAGCTCACCACCTCCTCCCTATATGGGGCGTGATACTGTCCAGAGGGAGGCACCCTGCTTGGGTGATTGCACCTCTCACTTCATTTAAACTCCATCTATTTAATTACCGGTAGTGCTTAATGAAGTAAAATGCAACAGTAAGTAAGGCTGTGAAATACGCTTATTACATCTCATAATGGACATCTATATTTCCTAATGATAATAAGTAAGAAAATATCAGACAATCAACTCACAAATCATATCCATCTGCGCTTACAAATTAATATAAAAATAATATTATTCTCAGGAATCCCATACAATGAAATGCAGAAACTGTGAACTTACCAACGACACAAAAAGCTGCGCAGAAAAGCGCAATCAGAATGCTAAAGTGAGACATGGCATACATTATGCTCTTGAAGTTCACTCATGACCAGAACACACTAGAGAACGTTTCTGGTGGAGGCCATGCGCTGGTCTGTGATAGTGGTACTAGTTAAAATCTCACTCTGCACCGTGTGCATTGTTTCAGTGGCCATCTCTGCCCTACCTGCCTCCTGACACAAATATGCATGAAGACCTTTTCAAGAGATTTCCCCTCATGGGGAATCTGCTGAGCTTTCCAAATCTGAACGATTTTTGTCTATATCTTGTCATATGAAAAGTGGTAATTGCCGTTACCATGGCAACCAAAATCAACAGAAAATGCTATTTTGGAATGTTTTGTTGCATGGAAACAGAGATTTCCCCCAAAAAGCCTCAAAAACCTCCAAATAGGCTGATTCCATCATGTTCTGCATGAAAAATTACTCAAATCCATGTTTTGCCAAAAATTGCAACTTTCCTTAATATTTTTGGTGATTTTTGACCTTAATATTGTTTTAAAATATCTCTTAAATATTCTCAAAGTTGTCATATCCACAATTTCTAGGGAAATGTACATAAAGATACATTATCTAGATCACCCGAAATACTAGGTTTAATATATCAAACTTCAAAAAGAAAAAGACCTTTCATGAATTTTCCAGAAAATGGTGACAAATTGAAAATGACTGTGACCAGGTGAGGGAAAAGACCCCTCTAGGGGGGAAAATAGTAATTAAAATTGGTGTCATAATCTTTAAAATGAGATATCATGAGCTAAAAATATCTTAGTAGTTTTATGGGAATTGCTTTTCAAACATTAATTAGTACCTATCACTAATTGAAAATGGTAAATAAGCTCTAATTGCATTATATTCCATAGTAAATGATGATAATTATGAAAAATCGGTTTTATCTAAAAATAACCAAATAAAATTGGATTTATGAGTCTAAATTTGGTTCTAGAAGGAATTTCTGCATTCTGTTTTCAGTTTTAGGTAACTGATGGGATTTTTAAAGAAATCCGGATTAATACCTCCAATTTAGGTTTATGGGATAGTTTCCATGGCAAACAGAAACTATGATATGTGCTAATTCATCACAAAAACGTTCTTTTTGCATTCCAAATATTAAATGTTTGCATCAAAGATGGAATTATTTCATGAAGATCATTGCATTCTACGTAAAAAATGGTTTTAGAACTTTTTTCATGTATTTAACACTCTTTTCCATCTATGGTGCCTCCTGGTGGCCCAAACCAGAGCTGAAAATCCTGCCTGAAGGGGTTTTTTCCCTAGATGGGTCACATGTATGAAAATTTAACAAAAGCGTCCTTTGAAAAAAGGACGGTAGGCAAATCGAAGGCTTTTTATTGCTGTAAAAATAGCGTCATTTCAGGCACAACATTGGGCTAACGTTCTGCTGTGATGATGATAACATGTACATGAAATGGAATTACATTATAAATTACACATATCAGAAATTTCACAGCATCGCAAAAGGTTTAGATTATAAACATTGACTTATACCAGCGGTATTCCATATTTACTGTCAGTTATACATCGTTATTTGATAATCATTGCCTTCCTCCTACGAAGTAGAATTCAGTGCTCTCCTAATCATGTCATAATTGTAAAATAGGTCTGTTTACAAGCAGGAATTTCAATGATTCTCTTGGAGTGAATAGCGTGCTCTGACGGAGGAAACAAGGTGTATTGTGTTGGTGTGCTGTTGATTCGAGTCTTGAGGATATTTTTTACTTATCCAGGATTATTTCGCCTTCAAATACAGAGGAAATCAGATTGAGACAGAGGGCAAGACATTTAAAAAAAACATGTAGGGAGAACGCTTAAGTTAATTCATGTAGTCCATGGCTCCCACAGTATACACAGTATCACCTTCTTCTTTAATATTTGTAGTAGAAGCTTGACCTAAGAGTATAGTGAGTAAACGTTCTTAGTGAAGCACGTGTGGGTGAATTAGGAGACATGATTCTAAGGGCATAGCAAATTTGCAAGGTTCCAATAGTTTGGGCCAATACAATACTGTAACCCGGGACTGTAACCTATAATCCAATGTACAGAGGAGCTCTGGTTTATTTGATGTATGGATCCAACCAGGCTCAGTCTCACAACTTTGTAACAATTGGATCGTCTTTGACCGGGTGACGTCTTTGACCGGGTGAAATCTTTGATTGAGAAGCATTATTATAGCATAAATTAGGCATATATAGTAAGAAATGGGTGGGAAAAGTCAAAGGATATTTTAACACCATATGAAAGGAAATTTATTTCTCTTCCAGGTCAAATACATCAATTTCTATATTATGTGCATTGGAAGAGCTGCACTGTCCAAATATCATCCAATAACCATCGGCATGCACTTTTTCAAATAGTAGAGATATGGAAAAAAATAAAAATAAAGAAATTGTCTTTTCTAGCCTCCCGGTCAAAGACGTCACCCGGTCAAAGACGTCACCCGGTCAAAGACGTCACCCGGTCAACGACGATCCAATCGTTACAAAGTCGTGAGACTGAGCCACCAATATGTTATACAGGATTGGCTGGGGAATTGACGGAAGAACTCCACTCTCACCACCTACCTGGGCCACCTGGCCCCTTACCCAAGCCAGTGCCCTCATGTCCACTCTACTGGGTGCCAGGACAGAACTCAGTTTTATACCTAAACAAAAGGAACTTGTGAAGCGCCATGGAGCGTAATGTACAATTAACAGCAACGACCACATTACATTGGCATGCTGATTTGATTATGTAGTTTAACTCACTAGTGGACGCCCCCCCTCAGTCCGATTAGAATAGTATGATTATTGTCCAAGTTATCCTTTTACATTGCGTTAGATTTAGAGGTATGTATAATTACATAGTTACCCCGCAGATATTCAGCTTTATGGCATCATTGCTCATCCTGCAATAGTTGTATATGTACATTATAACCACATTATAAGGCTCCCTTCACTTATTTTGCGTACAGCATGGTACTCGTCCTATAACTTCTACATATATATATATATATATATATATATATATATATATATATATATATATATATATATATAATAAGGCCCACAGATGGCTCAGTCTCATGAGTTTGTAACATTTCAAACGTCTTTGACCGGTGCCGTCTTTGACCGGTGCCGTCTTTGACCGGTGCCGTCTTTGACCGGTGCCGTCTTTGACCGGGTATGTGATTAAAATGAAGAAAAAAGTAGTGTATAGTAAAGAAATGGGTAAATTTTTTGTATAATATGTTATAACACATCATTTCGAGGCATTATTTAAAATTGATATATTTCATATATTTATGTTACTGGCTCAGTCTCATGAGTTTGTAACAGTTGAAACGTCTTTGACCGGCGTCGTCTTTGACCGGTGACGTCTTTGACTGGCTGAAGAAGAAAAGCCCAAAAGGAACCCTTAATATGTGCATTAAAATTAAAAAAATTAGTTGGGTAAAACAACCATAGACTGTTTATTACATGAAGAAGTTGAAGCTTAAATTTCTTTACTATATACTACTTTTTTCTTCATTTTAATCACATACCCGGTCAAAGACGGCACCGGTCAAAGATGGCACCGGTCAAAGACGCCACCGGTCAAAGACGTTTGAAATGTTACAAACTCATGAGACTGAGCCAGATATATAACTTTTATACAACCAACGTAGGCATACCTATAGATTATGTATAATAGATATATAACTTTTGTACAACCAATATAGTTGTTTAGTTTGAACCCAGTCCTATTGTCTGGAATTCCTTCATGATAGATGGCGCATGATGGAAGTATCTGTCACTTCGCATTCATTACTTCCCACATTTCAGATGTTCACTCTATTTTTGTCCAGGCCCTGAGTGCTACTTCCATTTCTATTGCAAATGGGTTTTCTGGCTACTGCGACACTATATTTTCTCAGGTAATTTAAAACACTTCTATCGAATCATGTAATACATAACTACTTGCTTTACTGCTTTCTGATATCAGAAACATCAGAACACATTTAGCTAAGAGTGTGATATTTATAAGTCGAATTTTCTTCCATATGCTTGACTTCTGAGTTAGCTGGGTGACCATCTGGAGCTTAACTACTTGAGCTGAGGCTGATCACAGAAACCAGGATCAGATCTGAGATCCATAAACAAATTGGTCTAGGGGTAAATATGTAATGAGAGGTGAAAATTGATCACCATACCAGTATAATACAACTCAAAATAGACAATGATGTACCTAACAACACAGACATAGATAGCTAATGGGGCTTCCATAAAGTATGTACGCACATCTTCTCCAGAAATTGACCCCCCATCCCCTAAAGTCCTTGTACACATTAAAACAAAGGGTTTATGTATGCAAACACTATATAGTCAGCAAATGCAGTTAATTGCCCTAAAATATCAACTTATGCCTTATGCCTCAAATGCTATATAGGTTGACAATATAGCAAACTGCCATAAACTATCAACTTGCCCTTATGCCTCAAACACTATACAATCAGCTAATGCCATTTGAGGCATACTGTCCTGTTGATGGTCTAATGTCCAGACATATTACTGTTTGAGGCCTAATGCCTTTCGAGGCCTGGAATTATAGCAAAACACCATAAAATATCTCCTTGCCCTTATGCCTCTAACACTATAGCCTCAGCTAGTGTACTTAACTGCAGTAAACTATCAACTTGCCTTTACGCCTCAAATGTTATATAGGTTGACAACATAGCAAACTGCCATGAAAATATCAACTTGCCCTTATGCCTCAAACACTATAATGGGTGTGGACCACTAAATTCGACATGGCGACATGGCCGTTTTTGGGCCTAGTGACATGCGACATGAGGAATATTGGAGATAGCGACATGGGACATGCCTATTTCTTAAAATCGACATGGTGACATGTCTATTTCATAAAATCGACATGGTGACATGGCTATTTCTTAAAATTGACAGGGCGACATGGTCATTTCTTAAAATCGACATGGGAAATTGGGACCCCCCATCCAGACCCCCACTATAAAGTCAGCTAATGCCATTTGAGACATACTGTCCTGTTGGTTGTCTAATGTCCAGACATATCACATTAGGCCTCAAATGATATCTGTTTGAGGCCTAATGCCATTTGAGGCCTAATGCCATTTGTGCTTTAGTGTCACGTATCTATACATATGGCCTCAAATGATATCTGTTTGAGGCCTAATGTCATTTGAGGCCTAATGTCATATGAGGCCTAATGTCATTTGAGGCCTAATGCCATTTGTGCTTTAGTGTCCCGAGTGTGACATTAGGCCTCAAAAACCTCCCATTTGAGGCCTAATGTCACGTTTGTGGCCTAGTGTCCCCACAGGACCCCCTGTTTCTGTCAACTACCTCCTATGACCCCCCCCCCCCAGCATGCACCAATAGCCATCACACACCCCCCCTCCTTAGCCTCTACATTACACTGTATACAGATTGTCAGGATCTTTGAACATTTGAACATTAATAGGCATTTAAATACACCTTGGCCTGTCCTGAGGATGAGACAGAGGTGTGTTTAAAAGAGGGGTAGGGGGTATGAAGGGGGTCCACACACATCCCCCCCCCCCCCCCCCAAAAAAAAAGAGAAAACATTCAGAGAGGAGGGGTACCTCGGCACATCTAGGCACTCCAACCATCAGACCTCTCATAATTAATGTACTTAGAATGGCATGTTTTAGTCATAATGGGCCTCTTTTTTTAAAATTTGGAATGAAAATCATAATTCCATGGCAGCAGATATCCATAAGGACACCGATTTTTTTTTGCCATTTCAATAATTATAGAAGCTTTTCCCCAAAAATGCTATTTTTTTGTGACACTACTGTATTCTACAGAGAAAACAGCCTAGAGCAATGTTTTGCCTGTTCCTTCCATGTTATGCAATAGTGGCGCCCTTCTAGTTGCTAAAATTAGTACTAACCCCCCAGGGAGCATCCTCTCTGCTTTCCTGCTCACAAATACACCCTTATTTGTTACACTGTATGATGTAAATACATCAGATATACATACATGTACCTACAATGTGATGCTTTACTTTTGGTCGGCCATATTGAAGAAACAAGGGTGTTCCAGTCACACAATTTTTTGTAGCACTTGATAACATTATTCCCCACATTTTTCTCTGCACATGGGGAAAAAATGGTGCTTTTATCGAGAAAATAACGATTTCATGCTTTATTTACGCTAACACACCTAACTTTATTTCATGGTAGATACGGACTGTCAATGTTGAACCTATGGGAGTGCTGTATGCCAGTAAAGCGTGAAATAACCCTTGGCCATATTTCACGCTCTGGCCGTATTTCACGCTCCCAAGGGAGGTGGGGGGTCGCTATGGGGTCTCTACGGGGTCGCCATGGGGTGGCTACGCTACCGAGGGTCACGTGACCTTGCGGAATTCAAAATGGCGGCCGACGGACGTAAACAAACACCGCGGAAGTAAGCAAACATCGTGGAAGTAAGCAAACATGGACTGGTAATCTATTTTAGATTGAGATACCCTGAAATAAATACAGAGCTTCACTTAAAAGTGACCTCTTCACTGGTTATTGCACTCGAGGTACCTGTCCCGTATTGCACTAGGCCTTCGGCCAGCGTGCAATACAGGACAGGCACCTCTCGTGCAATAACCACTGACTCAGTCACTTTAGCGTGCAGCTCTGTCTATATATTGTCGGTGGTCTAATAATATAGATTAATAAGGACACGGGCTGGGATTTTGAAATGGCAGCCATAATTCTGACAGGGTCTCACCAAATTTGAAAGTCTATGACCGGGTGCAATCTATGACCGGGTGCAATCTATGACCACGTGCAATCTATGACCACGTGCAATCTATGACCACGTGCAATCTGTGACCTGGTGCACAGAAAACGGTTTATTTAGGGCAGATGTATAATAAAAATGAAATAGAATTAGTAATATTAAGTCATAAAATATCCATTAACCCTTTAAGGGTCGCTGCTGCCTCTGGGCAGCATCTAAAATACCCCTGAAAAACCGCTGCTGCCATAGGGCAGCAAAATTGATACCCTAGGGCATCAATACCACTAAATTACAGCTCCTGCTATGAAACAAAGAATAAGAATTTTTGAATCAATCCAAAAATATTTAACATCAATACTATGTCCCCTTGTCAAAAAGGTGTAAATGCTGTCGCCAATACAATTCATTTCACTCCTTAGCCACTATCCCAGGGAGCACATACTTGCAAAGTTGTATATTCCCATGACATAGGGCCAGTGGTTAAGTCCCAAATGACATGTTTCAAGGCCAGCAGGGAAAGGGTTAACCGTTCCGCCAATTTCTATCTATATCTGCCTTAATTGGTTATGTTATATATGGGAGAAATAGTAACCACTACAAATATACATTGAAATCCTTGAAATATGTGATAACTACTGGCGTTTTCAGGCCGTTTTTATACCCGCAACAGTACACTATGGTTGTGCTAAGGATATCTATACAACATACAGAAAATCACTGTCTTTCCAAATAATAACTCATAGTTTATCAACATTTTTACTTATCTTTTATTGACAACACAAAGCACTTTTATATTATAATGGACCTACACACAAGCTGTGTGATATGATCAAAGACATGATATGTATCCAGATCAAGATTCTCCATAATTGTGCAAACTCCTTTATATATATAGCCAATACAATACCATATAGGGCCTCCTCAACCAACACCCGTGGGCACCGCCAATAACAATATGCCTCTTCCTCCTCTGTATCTTCAGCATCAGGCCCCTCTGAACTCCCAACTCTACAAACTGTCCCACAATATTCACACAGCAGTGCTTTGTTCTTATAGTGAACCATAAGTAAATGTATTAAATACCCATATACAAAGTAGCATAGTGTTAACCCTGACTTCAGGCGGCTTACAAGTTTCCACGCTTACATGTGTGTTGACATGGAAATTCGAGTCTGCAATCATTCTCCACTCTTATTAATCCTTTAAGGATGGCATAATGCATTAAAACATCATGCCTTGGCTGTCAATACAGCCCTGGCGAGTAACTCGCCAGTACTGCATTCAAGCATCATGCGGACCCTACAGGGTCGAGACACTGCTGATGGGTCGGCATTATGCATCAATACAGCTCCGGCGAGTTACTTGCTGCGGCTGCATTGGTGCATCATGGAAACAAATGTCATCTTTGAGCGACATGTGTCCTTAAAGGATTAAATTTCACAATTTAGAGGGGAGGCAGAACCACT
Organism: Harmothoe impar; assembly: GCA_947462335.1. Taxonomy (NCBI): domain Eukaryota; kingdom Metazoa; phylum Annelida; class Polychaeta; order Phyllodocida; family Polynoidae; genus Harmothoe; species Harmothoe impar. Next base: position 80,549,929 of record OX381705.1, read on the forward strand.
ACAATAGTGTATACATACATACATCTAAGTTATGTTTATGGTAACTGTTTCCCGTCTTTGAAACACAGCACAACTCGCTCAGTACTTATCAATGTTCGTGGTACAGACAAATCTGCCAAACTGCCCTCTGATAGTCCGCCAGTCTCACCTAGTGCCAGGTGAACAAGGGGATAGTTTTCATACTATGCCATACAAATCTGACTCTACAAACCACCATCCAACCAATTTTAACCCAACAAGGAGGCATGCCCGATCATAGAGGTCTCTCTGTATCATGTAACATCCACACTACCAATTTACATAACATTCCATACATATTATAATGTTGGTTACTTACATATATATCATCCAGAAACACTATTACCAATCTACATCACAACCCATAACATCCTATACATATTATGTCAATGGTTACTGATAGAATCTAGAAACACTGTAATTAGCCATATAAAGAACATACTATGCATGATAATACCAAACGCTTACATTTAAAGTGAAATGGCGGAAAACAGGGTCAGCAACTCACTCCCTTACTTTGAAACTGCTTGCCATGCCCCGAAAATGGTTAGCAGATAATGATATGCTCATAACTAAAGAGGTAGTCATAGTTTGTATGATATCACTTTCTGTCACTCCTTTCTGCATCATCACACATATTGTATTAGGGAGTGATCATTTTTAACAACAGGGGGAGGTTGGTGAATTTGGGGGTGACCAAAAAACATTTGGACCCCTTAAAGAGGGGGGGGGGGGGAACCAAAAAAAGTTGGACCCCTCCTGAGTGGGGGGGGGGAACAAAAAATTGTACCCCTTTTTAGCGAAAAAGCCTCCGTTACTATAGCTCCACCGACCCCCCTCTGTTGTTAATAAATGACCATTATTATTGAGGAAAGAATCCTGCACTGTCTATGAAATGATTTGTACCAAGCTTATCTGCTTTAATCAATACCTGTTGTCCTATCCAGTTAACATATGACACCTATATTATTCAAGGGAGGCTTGAGTAATCATATTATTAAAAGTGTCAAATGCCATGAAATTCTGTAATATCGATTTTGCTGACAGTCACCTCGGTAAAAGTGACATGGTCTGATGATTATGGCTCAAAAATCAGTTTAGTTAAAAATGAACCAGAATGTTCCTTATGGCCATACTTCATGTGCCACCTAGTTCCTTTCATCCCATTTCCCATAGTTCAGCCTAGAAATGGAAGAATCATCAGATTATGGCTCAATTTACTAATTTCGTAGTGCACGTTATAATTCCCCCTTTGAAAATACACTGTAAAATGCTATACTAGGGCCACATCTGAACCTCTAAATGGGCTCTTTTTGCACATAGATGAAATTGTATTGTGCCCTATCCTCCAAATATGATATTCTATTATAACTAGTGGTCCTTCGGTCTAAGGTGGAAGATGAATATTGATATGAATATTGAGCTACAACACAGATGTGGGTGTGCGAGACGGGGTTTGCCTACCGTCTAATAATTTTATTTTAAACAACGATTGTAACAAAAGAAAAAAAAACAAAAAACAGTGCGTCCTGCGCTGCCTACTGCCGGTGTGACTGGTGAAGGCCGGTCACCACTCAGGCGGGGGGGTGTAGACTTGCCCCGGCCTGGTGAGTGCAGAGGTAGTCTTGCATAAGTCCCAGTTATAGAGCTCACACCAGTGTGCGCTACAAACATTTGAAAAAAATAAACAGAATTAAAAAATCGGACCATGTCATTTTAAGATTAATTCCTATTTCTCAGAATAATTTTGCCAGTAAGTCTTATTAGACTAACACCCAGTGGAATGGGCAGGATTCCAGCAACCATCCAAAGATGCAAGTTTGGGGGACTTGAGAAACCAGCTAGAATTGAAAGCCAGACCCCTCCAACAACTAGAGTCACAAGCACCCGTGGAAGGATGAGAAAGGCACCATCCCAGTAAAACATAATTTCCTGTGTACTAAATGATGTGCGACCACTTCTCTGGGCACTTATTCTTGTGAAATGGACCACACGAATAAAGGGTATCGTGGTACCCACGGCTGCTGACATCAAGACACACAGAAGACAGAGAAAAACCCACCACACATATTTGCATCTTCGGGCCATTTTTAGCATGAAGCAATCATGGCTTAAAGCATCATTTGTACACATAAGTTTCAGTATAAAGAGTGGTGCAATGTAGACAAGAGTAAGCCCAAAACAGACACTAAGGGTGCTGGCAATCCTGAATATCGTTATCTTTGAGCCGATTGTCTTGGACATGGATTGCTGAGCTAAAAGAAGGAATCGAGCAGCACAAATAAGTAGTGGAGCAAAAATACCCAACAGTAAACAAGATGCAGCCATGTTGCACAGAAAGCCAGTGCGCCATTTAACAAATGGCTCCCCTTGAATTGTTATAAATCTTACTTTTGTACTCAAGATATCAATGATTGCCAAGAGGAAGAGGTACAGTCCACAGAAACCATCAGCAACTGCAATAAACATGTCCATTACAATAATTGCTGCAGCCTTTTGGAACACCTTCTGCATAATAATGACAACTGTTATGCTCATACTGATTACTGAAAAGCCAGAGCACCTGAACAACCATATATCACGTGTAGTAATAAGGATCCTATCACATGTATTTGGGATTCTACCAATCGATGGTGACATGAGACATGGACCAATTAAAATCTCTGTGAGACAGCAGACTTTGGGATCACTAACATACACATGGAGATCTTGAAACAAGAGATGGAGAGATATGCGATAAATCTTTACTATAGGATTTAAAGTCAAATTTAAAATCATCAATTGTGGCAAAGTGGTAATTAATTCCTGAGATATTGAAGAAAGGTTATTGCAGCTGAGATCAAGGACTTCAAGAGTGGGAAGGTAGAAGGTGACACTTTTTCCTGAACTTTGACTAGTTGAAGATATCATAGATCTTAGGGAGATGGTTGAAATAGCACAAGACATCAGATGTAACTCTTTCAGCTTGTGAATCTGGTGGAACAACTACTATTTTGTTTCCTGCTAGGTTCAGAATTATTAAAGATGTTAACAGTTTGAAGGGGTTGTTATCTAAGGCAGTGATACCATTATAAGACAAATCCAGAATATCTGCATGGTCAAAATTAAGTTTCGCAATATTCAAAGCATTCTCTGAAAGAAGAACTACTTTTGCATACCTTGATATTGATTCAGGAATTACCAGTAAAGCAGTATCATGGCAGTCATATGCATACCCCATACAAGAGCAGCCCTGAGGACAACCTTCAAAGTGGCACAGGACTTCATCATCATTTGTTAGAGAGCAGTGCGAGACACCGTCACACAGTTGGTGAAATGGCACACATGTTGTCTGATAACGACAGAGCAACATACCAGGACATGTTAGATCACTACAAGATAGTTCATCTTCTCCTAGGGGGCAGTCCTTCGTTCCATCACATATTCACACTAAATCTATACAGTAAGTATGCAGACACTTGAACCTACCTGGACACGGTAGATGCTTACAGTAGGCAAGATCTGAACCATCAGAACAACCTATTGATCCTGGTGTGTATACACAATGTTTCTCTCTTGGGATATACTCGGGTGGTTGGGTCTTCTTACAATTGAAGAGAGTCATATTTGAATCACTTACTACGTCAGTCTGATTGTGTGATAGCAGTATTCCTTCTGGACTGTGTACTATAAGCTCATCTGAACAGTCTCTACAGTCGCAGTATCTATCATTTACAGTAGAATATGGCACACAGTTGAAGTTGTCACATTGGTAGAAGAGTACACCACACACACATCCACTATAGGCACAGTGTATGTTCCTTGTACTGTCACTGAGTGTGCAGCTCCGTTCATCTGAACCATCCGGACATTGTTCTGACCCATCACACTGATGATGATGTAAGATGCAGGTCCCATCACTACATTGATAATGATTCATTAAACATTCAGTGATAGTCTCAATTGAGGGTGCTTGGCAAACCACCCAATGTGCAGTGTCTGTGTCACAAGGGACAATTCTACTCAATCTTTCAGATCGAGGATAGCACCTGTTTCCAGAAATCATCCACACCCCATCTTCTAGCACACCATAAGATTCAAAAGCATTTGATACCCTGAAAACTCCCCAGTTTGACCATAGCGTTCCGCCTTGAACAGCACATAGCCTTGCAGCCTCTTCGGCACTTATCCAACCTGGTTCAAAGAGTATTCTGAAACATTCTGTACAAACTCCCCTGTTCATTGGATGAAAAGTTACCCAATTGGATGGACACTCCATCTTGTGTGTACTCAGAGCCCATGCTCTGTAATTCATCATGTTCTGTAAAAAGTTACTTTTCTGCGGGATTCCACAGAGTGAGTCAAAGTAGTCAGTGTGTTGTAGAGTTGATGGATGAAGGGACTGACACATTATTTTAGCGTATTTAAATTTTGCAGTGCAGCTTATTTTCTTCCACTCATAACCATAACCAATGTCAACAATACTATAGCACTGAACGTCATCATGTTTGATTTTGTTGAATTCTTCATCCAAATTTATTGTTACGTTAAACTCAGGATATCTCAATGTTACAGGCGTTTTCATCTCACGAGAGATATCAGGTTTGAATGTGACAGGAGAGCCATCCACCCAAATATCTTGACCCTCCTGTGAAACAGAGAAAATAACAGAGATGATAAAAATGCCAATATCAGACCTGAGAGTCTTTTCATAATGCAGGTTTATAACTCTAATTGCTGTTGTTATTAATTTTATTTTTAGCTTTCCTTTACCCTTTAGACCACTCGTTTTCTTTTAGAGCCTCATTTTCCAAGAATGGAAGCAAACAGCCGCAATTAAGCCTATCATTATCAATGATGGAACATTACCAAAACCTTTTTTCCATTTCATCTAGCATTGATCACTTGTCATATATTAGTAAAACTAATTGTATTTCAGGTCATAAACAATATTCAGGAAAGGTTTAATGTGGTGTGAGTAGGAATAGGTGTGCCTCAAGAAAGCTCATTTCCTTGGGGCACCCTATCTTGTGTCTCAACGGAAAATTCACAATAAAATGTACAGTCCTAGTATATGGTAATTACCACTCTACTCAGACATATCACCTTCATTGATGCAAGTTATATATCTTTTCAATGTGAAGCCGATGTTTAGCAATGGACAATTTGATTCACGTTTGAATATAGCTAAATTCACCGGATATCCTGGGGTAATGAGGCAATAAATTATGCAAATTTTTTGGGGTCTAAACAGCTGCTAAAGGGTAAAGCTCTCCTTAATTATGATCTCATTAATGTATTTGCTTTTGTTAAACAGCTAACTTGAGTGTTTTTCATGAGGAATTAAGATAGCAAACTGATATTCAATAATTTCAGTTTAAGAGAAAGTTTTTAGTCTTTCATGAACAATAGTTATCTAGACCATGACCCTGCTGATAAAGGAAACAATGTTTGATTTATCAGATATAGCTGATGGGACCATGTAATACTTTATTTTACTTATTTTCTTCTTATTATCGTAATTTTAGATTACTAAACATTGATTTTCCTGAATAAAATCTATTTGCTTATGATGTCAGGCTAAATACATTGATTCTATGTATCTGTCCAATATAGTACAAGAGCTATTCTTTATCAAATATTTGGATATCTTAAATTTACCCAAACCTATAATAAAGCCACATTACAGAAACATTTGGATTTAAAGATACTAAAATTGCTAAAGGTAAAGTGTGTTTCATAAGCTACTATCTTTAATAAGACATCTGCTTTTATTATTTCAATTATAAGAGAGCTCAAATACTTTTAGCTCGTGAAATACACTCACTTTCCTGATTTAGTGATATCATAAAACTGCTATCATTGTTTTTGACTTCTATCAGTAATCTCCTAAACCTTATAAAATGACTCTCTGTGATTCTTAGAAACATTTCAAAAGTCTATCAGTTTTGGTGAGGCTTGAGTATTTTTCGGTTATAGCATTAGTGGATTTTTCCATGATAACACCTAATCTTTTTCCAGGCCAGAAAGGTCCAGATTTTGTCCAACAAATCCCCTGCTGTTTAGGAAAAATGACTTAACACTTAATCTAAATGACCAAACAGAGAACACATGATGAATGCTCATATTCTTACCTGATTTGACCAAAGACCAATAAAGATGATATAGCTTTGATATAAACCTGGAAAGAATACTGCATTCTTCCTGTCAATGGAGTCAAAACTTGCAAGTGATTTGTTCACAGAGTGACAAAATTCCTTTGCTTCCATCCATGATATATCAAAAGCATCATGCATCGTGAAACACCATGGAAACAGCTGATATGTGTTCTTTATGTTTCTTAATGGATTCAAACAGTATTTATACATATCCCAGGAATTTCTTCCAAAGAATGCAAGCTGAGGATTGTCTGGAAATGGGGACTTTCTTTGTATATCTATGTGGACCAGAAAAACAGTTTTCTCAGTAGCAACCATTTGTATATTTTCAACCTCTATTTCTAGACTGCATATTAAGAGAAACTGAAGGTATATAGTGTCTTCCTTTGGACTAACAGTATATAGCATTTGCTAAAGCCTTTGATATACTGAACATGATTTCCAAGTTTGTTTTATCTTTAAGTGGATTCTATCAGTGCTTTCGAGACGCTCGTAACCGAAGAAGCGTATGGAAAGTTGATGTAATTCAACTTTCCTTCTTTTTTGAGATATCATAAACTTATGTGTCTTAAAAGAAGTGTTAATATGAAACATTTGGCAGAATGCAAGAAATCTAAAAATCTTCAAATTGAGATCTTCATAATTCTCCAATGACACAGGTTGACATTCATTGTCCACAGAAATCTCAATAACATAGATATACTCCATCCTCTGAAAACAGTATGACTGAAAAGACAAACCAGTGTATACACCACTGAGAGTTAGTGTTTGATTATGTTTGCCTGATAGGGTCAAGTTAACCTTCATATTTTTGTCAGTGATATCCAGTGATGGCAGACACCTCTCAGGTATCATTGTATCCATGAATGATATGAAATATGTTGATATGTTTATTGGTTTGACCGTCCACAAGTCAAGTACCAATCCAGAACCTTCATCACCAGGACCTCTTATCATCCTAAAGTTTCTGATGGGGTTTTCATGCCAGATAAATCTCCTGGTTTTAATGATATTCATTTCCATTAAACCATACGACTTATAGAAATATTGTATAATAGCATATGCATACATAAACGAGAAGTTATTTAAGGATAATATGCTATTTGTCTGTCCACAATTAGTGACAGCGGGATATTTCCTTGACAAGACAATGTAACCTCCATAACAGCAGGCCATATCAGCATAACGAGGATATCTATATGCAAATAAAGTGTACATGTCAGATTTTGGTCTCAGTATGAGAGTGCAGGAACTATTTGACCTACACACAGGGTTGGTCTCAGTTCTCTGAGACATGATATTATAAGATACATTGTATGGTAAGGGAAATGTGCCAGCTGCTGTGATGAACACTTGATGAGATGAGGAAATAACTTTCCTGTTTGCCACAACACAATCATTGGATATACACTGGGAGAAAAGCACAGGGCTATAGTCACCAGGTCCATCATACACAATCAGCAATGCCTTTGTGTTTTGTTTACAAACATCCACTATTCCAATCTCCAATGCCAAAGACTGAAATATCTGTTTGATATTCAAGTCAGGTGAAATCTTGATTTGAAAGATTAGTAACATAGGATACTGGATGACTGGGCGTGACCATGGCACAATGCCTGACGGTGACTGGACAGTGACTGGGGAATATATTGTTCTAACCAAAGCTGCATCCAGGAACTGGTAAAGGATCTGGAAATGGGGTTGTTGGATGGAGGGCTGCAGTCTTACAGCTAGAAGGATACAGTGAGTGTGGCTGTAGACAGATTGTGGTAGAGGACGGCAACAGGATGGCCCATGCAGGACCAGAAACCTTGCTGGGGGTCTTCCAGGTGAGTTGTCATATACAGTCAGGGACTGAGTGCTACATGTCCATGAACAGTCTAGCTGGAGATCATAGACGGTGAGATTTACTGTAAGTGGTGGTGGTGCCACGAGGACCCAAATAAACTCCCCTTGCAGCGCTGAATGTAAGATTCTGCCACAGGGTGCATACAGCAATTTCCAGGCATTTGTTAGACTTGTTGGTTTCCACTTAGTGTCAACTGCACTGCATGACTTGCTGACAGAGACGACTGTGGTAGTCAGTTTTATGACCAACTCAAGCAGGCAATTATGCTCACGTGTTAGTTCCTGTAGAGTGGATGCTAACAGACCAGTTGAATATATTTCTGTAGAAACATGGTTTCTCTACAGGTGAAACTGACATATTCCTGTTGGTTTTGGGAATGCATCAAAACCAAGGGTGTGGATCACACTGCCGTATAATGTACACAAGATGACAAGCGCACAGGTAATCGTCACTTTGCTCTCCATCATGTCTGCAGTTGATCTATTAAAATGTACAGAATAACATTACCTTGGATTGGTGATCTTCCTGAGGCATCCTGCTGCACCGCTAATGGGTAAGGGACTGGTAGATTTGTGAATGCGTGTTTCTGATGGCAGGTGGAATTAGCTGTCACACCCATATTACCAGAGTGCCTCAAACTGGCACGTTTGTCCTCTCCAAAACAGCCCACACCCTGACAAAGTAGCTGGTGATGTCCCAGTTATACCTCCTCACCTTGAACCCAATTGGCCCGATGTGATCGAGGATCGGACTGATGTGATATGCCAATGTAGTTTTAGCTGGAGGAATTCCGTTCCAGCCAATGTCCGCATGCCAATGTTGGCTGAATGTTTGCCCAATGTGCTGCCAACTGATGTCTGTTGACGTTGTACCAGCATCTTGTGCAGACATTGACAGAACATAGTTTAGGACAGAGGCATCCCATTTCTAAGTTTGTATCATGGTCATTAAGTATCAATGATCACTATTTACTTTGATCGATTCTGCTAAAGAAATGGCTGTTAAGAATTATTCTACAAAAAGGCCTATTTTTGTCTTTGCATTTTATCTTAATATCAGCTTTAGGGACCAAGAAATGATAGAAAGCCATACCAGCCATAAGCATTATGTTGTGTCACCAGGAGAGTTGGTAATCAAGCATGACTATAGTACATAGTACAATGGAATATCCCTGGCTTTAAAAGCTATGAAGAAAGATAAAGGATCTTTTTGGAAAAAACTCCTTTGACAACCTTCAATGCAAAATTTGCAGTATTAATTTTGACAGCTAAAGTACTGTATAGTTACAGCACATTTTGCTATTCACAAACAACTTTTTACAGTGTAAACACAAATCAAATGGCGTCCACCTATCTGAACAGAGTGACGACATACATGATGACCATGGCTAATGATACAAATTGAATTGGCTGGCACACCTATGTTATCTGGGTTTATTACCAGGGTGTCTCACATTGGCTTCGCCATCCTCTCGCTTAAGTCAAACGAAGTGGCTGGTTGTGTTTACTCATGGTCGTGTGATACGTGTCCCACCTGTAGCAGCCATTTTGTTTTTTACAAACATTAATGTTCATTTCTGAGTCATAGAGAATACAGTTGCATCAATATATTAACCACACTTTTGCTAAGGGTGTACTCCTATATGCTATAAAGTGAGGGTTATTCCTCCAATAACTTTTATCAAATAATAGGAATACATGTATTGGACAAATTATGGGAAAAAAGGTTTTTTAGTAAACACATGTCTCAATTAAGAAGAAATGTGACTCACAAGTCACATCTGCTATGCAGAATACGCCTCAACCTTGATGAAAAGGCAAGCATTAACACAAATAAGACAATGTCTATTCCCTATTTCGATTATGGAGACTGCATATATGATGGGGCCAATGCCAATCAGCTAGATCGTCTCCAATCAATTCAGAATAGGAGTCTACGAGTTACCCTAAAAAGGGATAGGTTTTCTCATGTAGATGAGCTACTTAAAGATACAGGGGTAATGTTTCTGGATGTTAGAAGGAAAGTCAATCTGGCCAAGATGGCTTATAAGAGAGCCCATATGTCTGTGTATATAGATAGTAGAATCATTCCCACCAGGGCACATGATGCAACTATGCTCAAGGTTAATAGACCCAGATGTGCCAGGTTTAGGCCACTCAAAAAAAAAAGTGGTTTCTCATCACCAAGGTCTGAGAAATCTGACGAGGAAGGTTTTTTTTTTTTTTTTTTTTTTTACTAGCAGGCCAAAATGTACAGGACAATTCACGGGTTTCTTTGGCCAAAATTCACATTTTATTGGTTAAGAATTAATTGATCTTTAGAAGTTTGGAAAATGTAAGTTATTTCTATTCGACTGCATTGCTGGCATTATTAGCTTTAATTTGATACCAAATATGATCAATTTTATCCATTTTGATGAGGTTTTTCATAAAAATTTGGCAAAAAAAAAAAAAAGTTTTCCCCAAAACCAGATTTTTATGATGCGCGCGGTGATGAGAAACCATTTTATTTTTTTAAGTGGCCTTACTAAAAGTGTTTTGTATAAAGCAGCGGTGCTGTGGAATGGGTTGAGCACAGATATAAGAAATATAGGCACTCTTCCAGCATTTATTGAGAAATTCAAAATGACAATCTAAGTTAATCCTGATGGCCTGACAACACAGCAATTCCAGAAGTCAACTCCCCCCACCCCCAGCTAGGCATAATTATATCAAATACTATTTTTAATTTCTTATTCTAATTTTCTTATTAATCTATCCAAGGGAAGTGAGGCGACACAGGAACTGTTTGGGATCCGCGCCGCTGGATAGACGGCCTATTTATTAACATAGTAACATGATTATTGAATAAAGTAGAAAAGAAAAAAGAAATTTTTAAATGTCCATGATTGACCGAGTGGCAGCCCGCAGTGACGTCACAGCGTCACTGGCGGGAGAGCTGGTACCACCCCCTGTTGATCAATAGTCGTACTAACTTGTTAGTCCATATCATTAATCTATCCAAGGGAAGTGAGGCGACACAGGAACTGTTTGTGATCCGCGCCGCTGGATAGACGGCCAAAGTCCAAATAATATAGTATGATTATATAGTATGAGCATAGAACAATAAACTTAAGTCACTCATGATAATATAACTTAGTCAATAGAGCGCACCCTTATGGTGCGTTGCAAACGACGACAAGACCTTGGAGACTAAGCAGTCTGTCGCCACTCGATTGGTGAAAGGCTTGGTGAGATACACCAATGCCGCCATGCTGGACCAATCCCCACATTGTCTTATATCCTCCAAGGAGAGGCCCAGATTGTACATGTACAAGGCGCCTGCGCGTCGTAAGGAGTGGCAACCCACCCTCTTAGACTCCAGACCCGAGCGGTCTAGCAGGGTCTTGAGAAAGGATAACAGCTTGCTGTAAGTCAAAGGCTTAGGGGTGCCAGATCCCACCAGCATGAAGGCTGGGCTGTTTGGATCTGAGCTTGGGAAATCCATGAAATGTTTCCGGACCCAGGTCACCGCGCACACTGGAGAACCAACAGCTACAGTGACAGGGACTCGGTGGACCTTTTGGCAGTACTGAATGGTTTTGGAGCTGGACACTTTTATCTCCAGCCCCCAGTCATTGAAGACCACGGCTCCTCTACGCAGGTAGTGACCCTGCAAGGCACTGGAGTCCGGGACAAGATTACTCTTCCTTAGGAGGCCTCTGAAGGCCAAGGTGATGCATGCCGACATAGTGATCTCGTTTGGATTTGAAAGGTCCAAGCTGTTAAACAACAAATGCAAGTCCTCCAGGAATAAAGTTGGGCGGTGAGGTTCTGGGTCGCCCAAGGCCCGGCGGATACCCGACATTGTCATAGCAAAAGTAATCTCAGACCTGAGGTATAGCACATCATGGCTAAAATAATTGTTAAGGCTGATCACAGCGCTGATGTAGTTCTGGATTGTAAAATATCTCAAGGATTTAGACAGGTACACCGCGTAACGGCACATGACGTCAAGCTTGGTGGATACCGGTGGCGCCGGCTAGGGCACAGAACCCGAGGAACCTCTTCCACTGGGAAGTTTTCGTTTTCCAGGTGGAGGCCGACCACGCCATCGACCTCAACTCCGCGGCCCTGATGTCCAGCTCCCTGACAAACTGGTTTGTTTCTACAACATAAATGGAAGGAATGTCATTAAAGCACTCGGCTCTGGACACTGCATCGGCAACAACATTCTTGTAACCCGGTAAGAAAACCCCCACTAGATGGCAATTAAAAATCACAGTGTCCCAGAAAATGAGGCGGAGGAGGTCCATAGACCTGCTATTGTCACTCTTGCCCGTATTCAAAGCGGCCACCACCTGGGTGTTGTCCGTCACGCATTCTACGCGTGTGTCGCGCCACTCGTCCCCCCATCTCCTCAACGCCATGAGGATAGGATATAACTCCTGTACGTTAATGTTAGAGGGAATGTGCATATCCAGTTTAGGAGTACAATGATTGTGAAGATCTCTCGGGTCCCTCCAACTCTTAGACCACGAGCCGGCGGCCCAGTCGTCGCCGTACACAGCCCCCCACCCGACCGTGGTCGCTGCATTGGTGTGAATGATTGCCGTGTTCATTGGGCCCGGTTTGCTGATCTTAGCCTCCCCGTTAAACCACGCTGCGAAGTCTGACCACCACAGGAGGTCCTGGCGGAATGACTTTGATAGCGAAACATATCGCTTGCCGGGGGTAAAATGCGAAAGCATTTCGATGACTCGATGACTGAAGGTCCTGCCGCCCCTAACTAGCGTGCTGCAGTGGGCTAGAACCCCACATAGGCGTTGCAGCTGCTTCCTCGTCGCCCGCAGGCGACCTGAGAAGAAGTCTATTTCCTCTTTTCCTCCTAGGTCTGGATTTGGGCCGGCGACTTGACCTTTTTATATGAAATATAGAAACCCAACCTCCTCAATACACTATGGAGGTAAAGTTGAGCTGTCTGGCATTCGTTGAAATTGCGACCCATCACTAGAAAGTCATCAAGGTAATTGGCACAAAAGAAACCTTGTCCCTCCATATGACGTGAGACCGCGTCGGTGATGCGAGTGAACACGCTGGGAGACATCCTGGTCCCGAAGGCCAAGAAATTGTCCTCTATGAAGCACGGGGTACCGTCTATGTCCCACTGCAAACCTTGAAACTTCCTGTCACTCTCTCTTATCAAAATTGACCTATACGCACTGGTAATGTCTGTGACTGCCATAAAGCAGTACGGCTGTATAGCTGCGGAAACCATATCTACGGTTTTATACTTGAAAGTTTGGAAGGTTGATTCCATAAAGGAATTGATGGATGCCCCTAGAGGGCGGCTAGCATCCGTTATAAGCCTATATGAGCCCCCTTTCTTCTCGACGGCACCGAGGGCATGGATGCAGTGGGGGGTACTCGGCACCAACGACAACTTGCCACTACTCAACTCTTCGAGAATAATCTCGCTAATCTCATCCTTGGCTGAGACGGTCGCAGATTTATAGTTTGTACACAAATAGGGGTGAATCACAGAGCCTGGGTCAACCAATTTAAAGCCGTGGGTCAAACCGTCCAACAAAAAATGCGCGTCGGGGGCGTCTACACCATGTCCCGACAGCATCTCCCTCCAGGCACATAAGTTCATCTGTGACCGCACACCCCCCACAAAGTGGGTCTCCTTGACATCCCATAATGGGAGGTAGTCCGCGTACATGTTACATAAATCATCTACACTCGCACACACACAAATAGCATCACAATCTACACTGATGTCCCATGTCTGCGCGTGCACTCAGCTCGGCTCCGCACTGACGGCTAAGGTCTGCGCGTGCACTCGGCTCGGCTCCGCGCTGACGACTAGATCATGTGGTCACATATGATGACCCGGGTTGCCCTGTTGGGCATGAGGGGGAACTTGAGGTGGGAAACCACTCCCATCATTACCCATCATCTGTGCCTGGTTGCCATAGAAACCGCTAGGTTGGCTCCTGCAGTATCTACCTTTATGGGCCCCCCGGCAGTTGCTGCAGATATGTTTTTTGTTGCAAGGGTTATAGTCGCATCGGTCTCGGAAGTTCCATTGCCCACAGATATCCGGGGGGCACAGTCCTCCTTTGTTGCCGGAGGCCCGTCCCCCGCTGTTGGCCCCCCGACTCTCACTGCGCGCCTCCTCCCGGGCCAGCGCTCTGCGGACTGGTCCGGTGTTATCCGCGCCCAGGCAGTCGTGGCGGGCATCCTCATCGCAGGAAACAAAATCTGTGAGATCACCCTCTATAACCTTGGTGGTGACCATGAACTCATACTTGGCCAGAGTGTCGGCCTCATAAGCCTTGGACAAGGCCCTCTTAGTGATGAACTTCATATGGGCAGAGTAGCCCCTGGCCGTTATGCGGCTGGGAAATTCACCTTTAATGATACACTCGTGCACACATGTCATACCATACACAAGCTCTCGGTAGGACATTTGCTTATAATCCTTGTCCACCTCCAGATGATAATCAGGCCTAATTTCTGACAAACATTGAGGTTGACGGGGTCCCAGGAGAGCAGCATCAAAGTCTGGGGAGAGTAGTCCCAGAGACTGGTGTGATAGCCCAGCCCTCTGTAGCCCTGCCTGGATGGTGGCTGAAGCAGAGGATGGGTACAAAGGCTGAGGCCTCTGCTGCTGTTGCTGCTGTTGAAATGGCTGTTGCCACTGTTGATACTGCTGTTGCTGCTGCTGATCAGCTTGCTGGTGTTGGGGTTGCTGCTGCTTTTGCACCCAGAGCAGGTAAGACTGGTATGAGGTGTCGGCATTGCCATTTGGGTACACACCACCAACCTGACCTCGCTCTTCACGGGTGTCCGATCGCTCTCCGCGGCCCACCTCTCGCTCTGCGCGGTCGTCGGTGGTAAAGGGAGGTGAGCTTAGGCTATTTGAGGCCTTTCCCGACCTCTGCCATTGTTCATCGCCTTTAAAACGATCAAAATCGCCCTGTTGATCGTCTCTCCAGGCCTCACCGGAAGGGTGAGAGTGGGCGCCGCCATGATTGTTGTGATCTGCGGCCGCGTTCGAGCCTCCACCCCGGTGAGCCGTAGTCGCCGCTGGTCCCCGCGTGTCCGCATGCTGCCCGCCGGGTACCGGCCGTGAATCCGCGCTCTGGCAACTGACTGAGCCGTATTTTTTACCCTCGAACGCGTCCGCGCTGCCGACAGCCTGTACCACACCGCGGAATAGGGCCTCCGCCAGGTAGGTATCCTTCTCCACCCGATTATTGCTGGCTCTAAGACCAGCCAGCTCCATCTCAGCCTCTTTCAGCCTCTGCTTCCTCTTCAATTCAGCCTCTCTGGCCCTCTCTTTGATAGTTAGGGCCTCAATCCGCTGAAGGGTCTGCAGGAGTTCCTCCTCCTGGGCCTCAGTCTGGGCCGCGGCCTGCTCAGCTTGTTGGCGGGCCGTATCGGCCGAGGGTGCCGACGGAGCTGGGTTGTCCTTGCCGGTCTCATGCCGGCCCTGGGGGCCACCATTGTCGTCTTGTGCCGGCACGGTCTTCTTAGGCGTGCCCTTATCTGGATTTGGGGCTTGGCATTGCGGACAACAGGCTCGGTTGCCATGGTATTCATGGCCACAAAAACACACAGTCATTTTGAGGCGATATAGAGGCGATATAGAGGCAATATTGACCAAGAAATTTTTTTAATGTCCATGATTGACCGAGTGGCAGCCCGCAGTGACGTCACGGCGTCACTGGCGGGAGAGCTGGTACCACCCCCTGTCGATCAATAGTCGTACTAACTTGTTAGTCCATATCATAATAACGATTCCTTTTCTCTTTAAAACCTTCGTAACCCCTTCCCAATACATGTATTAAATAATTTAATTCCACACATCCATTCTATTAGAGAGAACAGCCCCGCCAAAGCTCAATTCACCAACCCATCCCAGTTAGGGGATAAGGTTATATGTCTCACTCAATACATGTACGCATATGAGTACTTTTTCTACCAAGGCATCCATATACATTCATCCTACTAATATTAGGCCATACAAGAGACAAAAGGTCTCGCAAACACCTTATGAATTGATTGTATTTAATTAGAGCATTACCGTAAAACATCACGTAGAAGCAGTGGTTTTTACGCGAATCAGAGCCAGCTTTCTTTGGATACCAAACATGCCTATATGGGGTGCGGCTTATACGAGAGTTTTTAAAAGTATAATACAGTACTAAATTAACAATTTTGATATACCCTATTAGGCTTATTGCATTTCCCAAAGTTAGGGGTGCGGCTAATACGCGAGTTAGGCTTATACGCGAGGTTTTACGGTACTTTGCAGTTTTGATCCTAAATCGACTATAACATCATAGTCGGACTGGTATGTTAACAACAAAACACATATGTATATATGTAAGCTACTTTATACCAGAATAAAGATATTTTTGAACTCAATTGGTCCCGGGGCCCAATATTTGTTTTACTTGGGCCAACTGGGCTTGCCCATATCTGCGTTATGGTCCTTTTTGTCCAGGGCTACCAGTGGGAGCCCAGATTGGCCAGCCCAGGAAAACCTTTTTCCCCATAAATACATTGTAAATATTTCAAAACATGCTGACATCTGATTTTCTTCCAGAAATCACAATTTATTGTACATTTTTATAGTTTATATTTAAGCTAGGCTTAAGCTGGGCACTTTGAATCTGGGCTGGCCCATCGGGAATCCCACTGGTAGCCCTGGACAAAAGGACCATAACCCAGATATGGCCAAATCAGCTTGCCCACGTAAAAACACATATGGGTCCCACTAAGCAATGCTGGCTGGGGGGGGGGGGGTTATGCTGTAGGAATGTAAAAAGTATTGGGAGCATTCGGAAACACACTTTCAGTGACAATGACAACATGACAACATGACAAAGGATTTTTTCACACAGCGCTGTGAAATCTCACCCTCCTGTTGAAAACCACACCCATATCATATATATTCACATTTTCAGATTTTCTAAGGATTTCCCTCATTCCAAATGAAAATCAAGATTATGTATACATGGGCACACAATTGTTTTCTCAATGCTCACTTCAATTATCTGATTGGGTGGATATTAACAATGAAAAATGACGATTTTCATACAATCCTATGAAATGGTATTGAGAAAACCCAATTTGCTGTAGGCTTACCATCATTTGCTCCAGAAAATGAATGCCTACAGTGATGTATTATGTTATCAGCCAGGTACATCTGAATGGGCCTCTACAGCAAATGTGTATTTATGAGAAATAATTAATAAATAAGCTAAAACATTGTATTCCCTATAATTTTATATGCTAGAAATAGCATCAGGGTGGTTTCCTACAGGGGGGTGAGATTTCACAGCGTTGTGTGATAACCCTCCAATTTAGCAGTGAGACATCACAGTGTTGTGGTTTCTCACTGCGACCTGAGAAACCCATGATTGTCCCAGCCTGTTCACCCTTATCTACATGTCTGTAAGGGGCAATTAGTGGCTAAGACAACCCATGAAAACTAAAGGGTATAATCTATAGTCCAGTGGCCTTTATGTAACTTACCAAGTTGATATCCATTCCAATACACATCAGAAGACCACAACATACACCAGGGGGGTGTTTTATAATTTGCTTAATCACAAGTGAATAGAACAAACAGAACTTGTCATGGAAGGGGAAAGCCTGGAAGAAATTGACATTTCCACTGAACTCCCCCAACTTGGTGCACATATTGGTGTAAACATCTATTCTAGTGTGATCTTCTTACCTATCTTATAATACAAATGTTGAAATGTTGCATATTGGTGTAAACATCTATTCTAGTGTGATCTTCTTACCTATCTTATAATACAAATGTTGAAATGTTGCACAGGTCCAGTGTGTCTAAAGGATGAAGTATTTGCCCTAGGTATTCTGCCAATATCACCATGGAATAGATATCATTTTTGACCAATTTAGGCGGGGTTCTCCCAGCGGCTGTATATATCTGCCAATGCCACTGTAAATGGGATCATTGGCGTTGATGTAAGAGGAGTCATTTGGGCTATTTCTAGGCTGATATCTATAATAAAGCCGTGGCACTAGACATGCCCTACTGTTTGGTCTCATGTATACATAATGACTTCGGAGATTTAATAGTGCTGGTGGCATCTTAAGGTTGCACCATCTAGGAAGTAATTGTCATAGGGTAGCACCCTCTAGGTACTATAGACCAATGCAGCAAGAAAGGGTGACTTTTCAGAAAAATTGTTGATAAAGGTTTTGAACATGTCTGAAGTCTGACCAACAAACACATGAATATAACCTCACAATCCTGCAAGATAATTGTCCTGTGAATCTCCTGATTTGCGATGTTTGCAAATACAGTCATTATAGACATTGTTATGTGCATGTTGCTTAAACTGACGTAAACACAACTTTATTTTGGAAAAGTCACACCTTCTTGGCGCATTGGTCTATAATTAGTCACAGATTTACTGGCAAGGTCCATGGCAAAGGATTGATACTAACCCCTGCATAGTGCTGCATAGTGCTTTAATGCAGCTTTCCCCTTGCAGTGATTCATCAATGCAGCACACTCAAGTCAAACAGTCTCAATGGGGTGGCAGATATTTTAAAGGAGCACCGAGTCGGTGACCTAACCCTGCCGAGTTCTGCACACAAAATTAAAGCAGCAGTCCCACTACGTCACGCGGCTACCACAGAGTAGACTAGAACAGTACTAGAATTGTGAGGGGGGTACGCTCGGTGGTTATGCCGCTTTAATGATGTCATGTATTCAGAGGTCCTTTAATCTTACAGGCTTGATATATATATTCCCAAAGATTCAGAGTATTGCAGTAATGAGTAATTTCTTGCTATCATGAAAGCAAGTGGCATATCATAAATCATGCAATAACCATCTGCCTTTTAGATCAAAGACAAATGCTGGAGTATCACTACAGGGAAATGGGCTTTACATAATGTCATATCCTTCTCTTAGGGAGTGGTTATTTTTTTAACAACAGGGGGGGGGGAGTGGTGGATTTGTGTGGGAGACCAAACCGTTTGGACCCCTTGAAGCGGGGGGGGGGGAGAAAATAATTTGGACCCCTCTTGAGGGGGGGGACCCAAAAAATGTCTACCCCTCCCGTGGAGGGCCTAAAAAAGTTTTGACAAGCTCTTGCGAAAATCCATTAACCCGCCCCCTGTTGTTGAAAAATGACCACTCCCTTAATAGCATTGGGAAAAGCACAGTAAATTAGACCTTAGAGCATAACAGTGGCAATTATATATATAATATAGTGACGTGGTCCAGTTCTTTCCACAACCAAAATTCGACTTAAAGATGTTTCAAATTTCATATTCTGTGCAATAGGAGCCCAAATAGAGGGACCAATGTAGCTTAGGGATAGTTTCATAAAAAAGTTTTTCTTTTTGGATTGTTTTCTGAAATACTATCATACCAGGGTTTCAGGGATGTGATGTGACAGGGGATGTAGCTCAGTGGTGGAGCAATTGCTTGGTTGGTGAAAAGCCCCAGTTTCGAGTTCGGTGTCTCCAAAAACATAAAAAAAATCTTTTAGAGCTTATCTACCATTTTCAGTTATTGATATGTACCAATCTTTGAAAATCAATTCCCACAAAACTACCAGGAATTTTTTAACTCATGATATCTCATTTTAAAGGTTATGACACCAACTTTAAATACTAATTCCTCCCCGGATGGGTCTTTTCCCTAGCCTGGTCACAAATATGTTTTCCTAGCAACCATCATATTTGCCGGGGAAGAAAAATCAAAAAGTCACTTGGCAATTTTCATTTGATCAGTAATTAAATTACCACGAGAGTAGAATCCTTTTGATTATTACAAGTTGGTGGATCACCTCCACAAGTGACTTTATTCATATATATGACTTTATATGAAAACACTTTGTAAACATGACAACCACACGTACAGGTCCCAAGATGCCCCCCAGGACCCCCGACGAGGGGGGTGGGAGAGGGGCTCTTACCGCAGGTCTGGAGGGGGGAGGAAGAGAGGAAGACAACACCCCTACGGCAGAGGTTCCCCAAGGTGGGAAACCAGACTGTAATTCCTCAAGCCCTTCAGGCTACTAGTGTACCAAACACCAGTCAGTTGCATTACATGTTCAGTCCACCATTATCTGACCCAAAAGAGTGTCAGCCCTCCAGTGGTTATTGTATTAAAAACTCTGAACTGTATGAACCTGTTGTGTCTTCTTCTACTAGTTTAAGAAATTCTCAGAATGATTCTTATCCAGAAAATGTAGACTTAGAAGTACACACATCCAGCATTGAACTCAATAGTACATCTAACAGTATCAGTCATGTATCTAAATACTCTGATCACAACAAAGTGCCAAATAGTACCAAAAAATCCAAAAAATCCAAAAAATCCAGTAAGGCTCAAAATAAGTCTAGCAACAAGAAAGTTACTAAAGAGACTGTCAATAGTGTAGCTAATGAACAACCATCTTCCATAGTCAACCTCTCTAGCAAAACTCTCAGTGATTCAGAAGTCTCTCTCCTTGAAAAAGGACTGAACTTCTGCCCCACCCAGAGCAGAGTCAATGAGGGAGCTCTCAAAGAAGAGCTAGACAAGTTTCATAGAAACCTTCGAATAAGGCAATTCTTTGACAAAGATGATCAAACAGAGGCAGTGGTACCACAAGTACCACCCAAACCCAACTTGGGTAGTTTCTTGCCTTTTGAAGACAAGCAACTACTCAAAGATCTCAAAGCTCCCAGTGTGTGGCAACCCCCTCAAGGCTCCCACAACCTGGAGGTATTCATAGCCCTCAATGAAATACAACTATCTGCCAGAAACAATAACAATAAAAGAATATACCAGAACCTCACCCCCTCAGAGAAAAACTCTCTGAAAAATCTTGCCAAGGACAGAGAGATTGTCATTAAACCGGCAGATAAGGGGGGAGCTACCGTAATACAGGACACCTTGTCCTACATCCAAGAGGCAAAGAAACAACTCAGTGATAGTAAAGTCTACAAACCCTTAGATTCAGACCCCACCAAACCTTTCTACAAGGAGGTGGAACAGGCTGTAGACAAACTATTTCAAAACGGCGAAATTACTGGAAAAATGTGTGGTGGTCTCAAAACAAAAAAGCCCACTGCACCCCCGGTATATTTCCTTCCAAAAATTCACAAGGGGGTACTGCCCCCTCCAGGCAGACCAGTAGTCTCAGCCAATGGCTGTGCTACAGAGAAAATATCTGCTTTTGTGGATAACTTCCTCAAACCCTTGGTACCCAAAATAAAGTCGTATGTCAAGGACACTAATGACTTTATCAACAAAATAGAAGATGTAGTCCCTCTAGAGAAAGGGGCCATCATAGGCACGTTAGATGTAACAGCATTGTACACAAACATCCCCAACGATGAAGGCCTCAGATCAATACTGAAACGCCTATCCGATTATAGGGGCAACAATGTGAAACCCAAAAACCAATCCTTGGTGGACCTAGCAGAAATGGTCCTGACCAAAAACAACATAGAGTTCAATGGTAAACACTACCACCAGATCAGTGGTACAGCCATGGGTACTAGGTTAGCCCCCTCATATGCAAATATCTTCATGGAACAATTGGAAGAAAAATTGCTAGAGGGAAGCAAACTCAAACCACACACATGGCTGAGGTTCATAGATGACATTTTCTTCATCTGGACACATGGTGAAGAGAGCTTGAAAGAATGGGTGGAGCAACTGAATACCAGCCACCATTCAATCAAGTTCACCATGGAATACTCCAAAGAAAGTGTGAATTTCCTGGACACAACTGTACGGATAAATGAAGGGGGATCCCTTTATACCACATTGTATAAGAAACCTTCGGATGTGAACACCTACTTGGACTACACATCCTCACATCCCCCAGCAACCAAACGCAGTCTTCCCTACTCCCAGTTCCTAAGACTGAGGAGGATCTGCAAACTAGATGCAGACTATGAAAGGGAGGCCACCAAGAAGATAGCTGAATTCCTAGAGAAAGGCTACCCTCTGAAACTCTTACAAGAATGTAAAGAGAAGGTAGCGACCAGAACCAGAGAGGAACTCCTGAAGAAGAAACCCCCTGAAGGAGAAAAACCCTCCAAGAAAGATGAGATTTTCCTCATCAGCACCTACCAACCAATAGGCAACCCTGTAGCAGAGGTGGTGGAGAAGAACAAAGAGATTTTGGGCAGATCAACCACCACCAAAAAACTGTACAACACTAAAATCAGAAAGGGATACAAAAGACTCAAAAACCTCAGAGACCATCTGGTACGCTCCAAGATAAGGTACAATGTACCTGGAGAAGAGAGGACCAGACAGGACAACAAGGACAGAAATAAATGCCACAAAAGGAACTGCAAGTACTGTAGGATCCTGGACAAAAAGGGTAAAATCACCTCCAAGAAATCGGGAGAAGATTACATGACAAAGACAAATGTCACATGTAAAAGCTCTAACATCATCTACTGCATTGAATGCAAGACATGCCAGATGCAATATGTGGGACAGACCCTGAGGATGATGAAACAACGCATAGGGGAACACCTAGGCTACATCAGGAACAAGAAATGGAAGAATGATGTACCCATCCACTTCAATGGAAGTGGACACAATGGGGAACATGATGTGAAAGTCTACATGAACACAATGGATAGCAAATATGGTTAGCCACACCCAAAAGCCACGTCAAAAAATTTTTTTTTCTAGTAACCTCTTTAGGCGAACGACAAAAATTTCAAAAACTAAGGTTTTCTCTGTGTGACCTAACCGACTTACCTGAAAGACTCTCCTACAAGTTTCAGTACTGCCCCAGCTGAGAGGGGTGGCTCTTTGTACCAAAACCACACCACTTTTTCTAGTTTTAGGGTATAGAATGATAGACTAGTTAGAACCCATCAGCAGATGGGACCTCTAGGCCACATGGTTATTTACCCAGTATATAGCTAACACGTGCCCTACATACTGGTAGGCACTCCTCCAGCCTAGGAGAGTGCAGGACAAAAACGCAAGTCCAGCCTGAGGAGACCCAGTAGGGTCGAAACCACACTCAGGTGTCCCAGTTGGGACACCTACCCACCCACTCATGTCACCTTTGTTCCCGTACCAGTCCCTAATTTGGATTTTGGAGCTAAATTAGAGTTTTCTCTTAGCCTGAATCCATCCTCCACTTGGAGGCAGGACCTAGCAGGCCACCTAGTGTGGAGGAGGAGTACCTCCCTAGCTGCTGGTGCCTGGTAGGCAGCAAGCCTCTACCAAGGCCCATATGGGTACAGTCCCATACTCCATCTAGGGAGTAGGGGTGGAACTAACCCCACTAGAGCTGGTAACTTACCAGTACTGTCTACCCCACTGGTGTTGGGGAGTAGCAGGCAGGTGACCAGCAGGTGCCCTGGCTCCAACCAATCAGGAGCAAGGAGACATCACTGACCAATCAGAGTGGGCCTACTCTAAGGCTTTGGTTCCTGTGCATGCAGGATAAAGTTGGAAACACAAAGAGGAGTCTTTCAGAGTGTGGTCGCATAAGGTAGCGTTTGTACCAAGTACGCCCTGTCTTACATACAAACCATACTGAAAAATGCAAAATCAACACTCGTTTCAGATTCTATGTGCAATGTTGTGTATCATTTTGGTCATTTACCTGAAACTTTGTGGAGAGTGTTTCCATGGCAAGCAGACTGTCATATGCAAAGTGAAAAAGTGTTTCAAATTATGTGCGCAAAGAGTCACAAGTGAAAATTGTTCCTTAGATGTTTGCCTTGGACCACATACACTATTCAGGATCTGTGTCCATTCATATTTGTGATATGGCTGCTCTTAATAAGAAGCACCCTGATAATGGGGCTGACTTCCAGTCTGGCAAATATGCTGTCAACAAGACACAAAGCAGATTCTATTCAATGGCTCTGGATCAGTGTCATGCAAAGAATAATGCTTTCTTCAAGAGTTTCTGTGGTGCAGTCAGACTGACAGATAGTCCTGCAGCTCTGAGAAACTGGATGGTGGCCCAAAAAAACGTAATAGCAGAATTTCAGCAGCTGCAACGACGCCTGCCAGAAGGTGAAGCTCATGCACAGCATGATAAGCTATCTGCTCAAAATGCATTGCACAGGGATGTTAACCCTTTCCCTGCTGGCCTTGAAAAATGTCATTTGGGACTTAACCACCGGCCCTATGCCATGGGAATATGCAACTTTGCAAGTATGTGCTCCCTGGGATAGTGGCTAAGGAGTGAAATTTTGAGCGGTTTTTCAAGGGTATTTCAGATGCTGCCCAGAGGCAGCAGCGGCCCTTAAAGGGTCAATGAATCAACACAGACAATGCAAGATATTGGTAATCTATTCATGCAAAAAAGCAAAGACTTGCTTATTGACATTATGATTATGGAAGACATTGTCTGCAACACACTTCGGAGCATCAAGGATATTGGTTAAGAAATGTACGAGTAGTTTGTTAAGGACAGGCTAGAAAATCCACACAAAATGGAAACATTCAAGAAAAACAAGCTGCAATTTTTCAGAACATCTCCCATGAAGACTTGATCAAACCAAAAGATGAAACTAAAAGCACTTAACAATGACAGGTATATTTTCTCATGACTGTATATAGTTGCTAAACATGCAATGGAGATCTTGACCTGTTTGTCCCCTATGAAAACCATCTAGCATGACCAGCACTGGTATCAAATGGTAAGCTCCAGCCTGGTGTCAAGGCAGACATCTTGAATTGCATATTACTAGATGCTGTGAATGTGTCAAAGAAGTCCCCCTATCCAATGCATCATATTTCACTTCTTGTCCACTAGCCCAGGGCATTACCTCTATGCCTATTTGCATATTCTCATGGCATAGGGGGGGTGGTCAAATTACAATTTTCGGTGGTCAAATTTTCAAGACCAGCAGTTAATGGCTTGCCAGAAATAAATTTAACATTTGGATCAAAGCATTGCACTCCAATCCTGAATCTGTCTGAGTGGGGCTGGCAATGGGACACGCTTGGATGGCACCCACTGTGGATAAACTACAATAAGCAACTGTCTAAATCATGCTATGAACTTATTCACTGAGGATGCAAGAAAGCATGTACTGGTAATATCAGCGTCAAAAGGCTTCGCTCAAATGCACTGCATTATGCTGGAGGCTGTGGGGACACTAGGCCACAAACGTGACATTAGGCCTCAAACGGGACCTTTTTGAGGCCTAATGTCACACTTTGAGGCCTCAAATGACATTAGGCCTCAAATGACATTAGGCCTCAAATGACATTAGGCCTCAAATTACATTAGGCCTCAAACAGATATTAGTACAGGAACTTTAGACGAATTCTAGCCCAAACCTGGAATTAAATACCATAAAGCTGAAAATTTCAGGAATGGCTCGTCTTTATATTAGGTTTGACCTCTTAAAAGTCCTGGAGTGTCCTATGTGGACTTCCATTGAAAAACGGGCCAAATCCAATATGGCCGCTAAATAAACAGAATCTCATCTTCCATAATGATAATATGACCCCTAGAATGATTTAAACCTTACCCACCCCCCTAAATTGGGTACAAGGAATCCACTGGTGTTTATTGCTAAGACAAGCGGTTGCTTAGCAACAGCTGATTTGCATAGCAAATTGGGCTTAGAAGCAAGTATCTGCAGCAAAACCCAAAGACGCCATTCAGGAAGATCCTAACATCACCCATCCCACCAAATTAACTCTAATGAATTAATTGGCATGGCTACGACCTCTAGTTCATTAGCAATATCACTTCCAATAATATAATTGCCTAGCAACACAGATTTGCATAGCAAACTGGGCTTAGAAGCAAGCATTTACAGCAAACCCCCAGTATACCATTTAGGAAGATCCTGACATCACCCACCCCTAGTAAATTGACTCAGATGAATCAATTGGTATTGCTAGGTCCTTTAATTACTTAGCAACATTACTTCCAATTATATAGTTGCCTAGCAATACTGCTTGAACTTGTTCCTAGTTCAATATCAGCCATACCAACCCTTTCAAAAGGGACACTGAGGATTTCAATCATGCCATTATTCTTTTGCTTTTCCATTGCTTCCATTGCTTATCAACCTTGAATATATTTGTTTACTTTCCTAGCAACACTATGGGTCCCCAGGTCAATTTTCTTTCTGCCTTTCCTTACATTATATTAAGAGAACCCCTAGGATAGAAGTGAAAATGTAGTTAATAACTTGTTGCTAGAACATCCTCTCTAAAATTGATTATTGAAGTTAACAAGCATACCTATCATATACTTGCATGCATGGAAATAGTTCTGTTTCACAGTTGTGTGCACATGACTTGTAATTATAGTACAAGAGATACATTAAGTCTTGGAATATACCGGTTCCCTCACTGTCTGCCTCATACACTAAACCATCACCTGTCATCCTTGAGTAAGAATCATGAGCTGCTATTTCATGTACTCCCCTACATCATCAATATTGTTTCTCAGAGCTGCACTATGCCTTCCATGTAAACTATTGGCTTAAACCAGTCTAGCATTTCCAATACAGATGCATATATCCTCTACAGAGAGATCTCTCTCATCCGCCATGCCTCTTTGCTGGCTGAAATTGGTCGGATGGTGAATGTGGTGGTTCATAGAGTGGAATTTGTATGGTTTGATATCGAAACTACCCCCTTTCTGACCTGGTAGTAGGCGAGACTGGCGGACTATTGGATGGCAGTCTATCTCTCTGTAGTAATTCTAGTATGCTTGAATAATGATAACATATGTACGCTCTATAGAACCTAGATAGTTTGATCTCAAACCATAAAGTTATATTTTGCTAAAGAAACAGTTGCAGTTGAAAATTCATCATTTATCTGGGATGCAAACGGACATCAAGCTCAAACATTCATGAACATTATTAGTTACATGAATTAATGCAGCAAAATAGTTGTCCTGTGATATGTATTTTTTAAAGAGGTATGCCATCTAACAAAGATATAAGTCAACACTGGGAATCATAAGTCAATATCTCCTGGACCAATGTTATACTTATTCATGATACTATAATAATACTTATTCATGATACTATAATAATGATGTTTACTGTGCTTAACCCTTTGGTGCCCAGAACTATTTGATCAATATCTGTTTTATTCCACACAATAGTTCTGATGTTTGAAGTCATGCACTACTGGTCATCAGTCCAGACTTGATATTCGGTCTGTGAAGAACCACTCTGATCGTACGAACCTTAGGTTTCCGCTGGGCATCGCCATTTTGCATGTTGTTTTGATTTTGACGCTGCGCCACTCCGACGCGTTCAACAGAGTCGATCTGCTCGACCCCCCAGGGAACCTTGACGTCCTTGAACAATCTTCCCATAATGTGGTATAGATTTTCCTGGGGGTCTTCGGGGCAGCCCTCGATAACAAATACCTTCTTTTTATCTAACGCGTCCATCTTGTCCAGTTTGTTGTCATGTTTGGTGAGTAGCCTGGTCTGCGCGAGGGCTTTGTCAGACACCCTTGACAGTGCCGTCTCTGTTTCCTCCAGCATCTTCGTGACTCCTGTCAACTGGTCTCTGTCCAGCCTGTCTAATATACCATCCAACGACTTTGTGGTCTTAGCATTGGTTTCAGTTAATCCAGTTAACGTGTCATTAATTTTCTTCAAGGTCCCTTCAAATCCTTGTACCTTTTTTTCCTGCGCTGACATTCGTCTCGCCAGTATGTTGACAGCGCAAACCACGTCAGCGGTGGTGGCTCCCGCCGGTAGCATGTCGTCTTTTCCTCGGTTAGGGCCTTTTTCCACTCACTTTTGAATTTCCGCCATGATTAGTCGATGCACTACGTCTTTATGGAGTTGTTGATCCAATATGGCTCGATTCCGTTTAGTTTGACTACTATATTTCCTGAAAATATTGCGGAGCGCTCCAACCTCGATCTAGCCTTGCGACGCCATTTTCCTTGACATTTCCTGAAAGGTCTTGAAATGGACTTTATCTTTGACTCTGTAAAATCCTTCAACTTTTGTTTAACTTTGGTTGCCTTGGCAACCTGAGCCATTCTATTCACTAATATTCTTGATATACTGCATTTTTAGGGCCAATGAGGTCTCGTTTGGCTATGATTAGGCTATTCCTAGCCAGGAAAACACTCCAAATAAGAACAGTTTGAATTGCAATTGAAGAATATTGATACTTCAATCAGCATCTGCAAGAAAAGTTGATATACATTGATTTTATGACAATTTCTCATATTTTTCATCTATATTGAAGGGTATATTGGTGAAAATTATGCTTTTTGGATGAATTTTGGATAACCATGATGGATCACATCTGTGATCACCTATTCTTTAGTTAAGTTTGCACTCTTCCTAATATATAAGATTCACAGCAAAATAAATGGTCTCATTGTAATCGTAAGGTCTTGGGGCTTCATATGAGGGTATAACCTTGAAATTCGACCCATTAGAAGTTTCCTGATGATACTGTACTTCAATATAGGTGTTTTTATGCCAAAATCGCGCCAATTGGTGCGCTTGGACACGTAAGGGTTAATGACTGATAATATGTTATAGACCCCTATAGTGTCCTCCCAAAGAAGGCCTTTGCAGAGGCAGCCATTTTGGAAGGAAACAAAGTGTCACCCACTTCTTGTTGCTACAGTGTGATTTCACTCGCACATTGTCAGCTTGGCACTCTTATCTAAGCACAGACCAGGGTGTGAGGTTTTATCTTTCAGATAGGCTTCACTCACTGATGTTCCTGTCACTCTCTTCACAGATTGTGAGACGCCTGTTATTTAAGCTGATGATGAGGAATACAGTAATATGACTTAGTATGAGATGGTATACAGCCTTCATTTCTGCATATAGCATTCACAAACAAACATGTCTAGGATTTGTAAGAGGATGGCTAGGTATATGGTTCAGGAGGCAGGACAAGATTAAGCTCTCCTTTGAATGCCCTTGTCTTAGTACATATTCACAGACTGTTCCCTGACAGCGGGAGCCAGGTTACCTCTTCAGTTCATTAGAGCAGCATAGTGAAGTTAAATATGAAGTGTGTGAATGTCTAAACATGTAGTGTGACTTAGGTTAGGTGCAGGATAGTACATGTCTCATCAATGTCCGATCCATGATGGGTAATAATTATGGTTTATTGCCTGTATCAGTGAGGGAAAGTTCTGTTCTGTTCCCCTTAACTTTATATACTGTTGATAAGCAAAATAATCAATTGTATGCTTGTTGCTAGGTAAGTGGAATGAAGGATACCATTAGATTTCCTAAGGCTGATTCAGAAGGGGGGATTGATACCTATTAGATATTTATATATTGATTCCAAATGTCTTTATATAGGCTTAATAGTGCCATTGCCAACCAACATCAGTAATAGTATATCTGTTGCTAAGCAACTCCCACAACTAAAAATGATACCATTGTATTCCTTTTTCAACTTAAGGGGTTAGAATGTTCAAAATCCATTCCAAATGATAATAAAGTATCTCACTCTGTGTGGAAATCAACTGTAAACAAGTGAAAATGTGAGTTGCTAGGCAATAACACATTTGAGAGTAATGTTGCTAAGCAACTAGAGGTTAAAACTAAACCACTAATAGCAATGTGTTCCTTGGAGTTGATGCAGTAGGGCTATGTGATACCAGGGTCTTCCTGAATAGCATTGTAGTGGTCTCGCTGTAGATATTTGCTTTTAAGCCCAGGTTGCCAGGCAAACCTGCTGTTGCTAAGCAACCACTTGTCCTGGCAACAAAGCAAGGATACCAGTGAATTCCTTGGACCCATATTAGGGGGTTAGGTAAGGTTTATATTCTTCTAGGATAAATATTGTTGTCATAGGAGACGAGCTGAAGCCAAGGATGCTAGGCAAACCAGCTGTTGCTAGGCAACCAATTGTCCTAGCAACGAACCAATAACACCAGTGAATTTCTTGGACCCTTTTTAGGGGGGATAGGTAAGGTTTATATTCTTCTAGGATAAATATTGTTGTCCTAGGAGATGAGATTCTGATTATCTGGCGGCCATGTTGGATTTGACGAATTTTTGATGGAAGCCCGCACAGGACACTCCAGGACTTTTAGTACAGTTATAAGAATACCAAAACCAATCATTCCTGCGATTTTCAGCTTTATGGTATTTAATTCCAGGTAAAAACCTAAAGTTCCTGTACTATATCATTTGAGGCCATATACAATGTCATGTCTGGACATAAGACACTAAAGCACAAATGACATTAGGCCTCAAATGGCATTTAATAGGTCTCAAACAGATATCATTTGAGGCCTAATATCATATGTCTGGACATTAGACAACCAAAATGACAGTATGCCTCAAATGGCATTAACTGACTTTATAGTGTTTGAGGCATAAGGGCAAGGAGATATCTTATGGCAGTTTGCTATAATTTCAACCTATATAGCATTTGAGGCATAAGGGCAAGTTGATATTTTCATGGCAGTTTGCTATGCTGTCAACCTATATAGCGTTTGAGGCATGAAGGCAAATTGATAGTTTACTGCATTTAACTACATTAGCTGACTATATAGTGTTTGAGGCATGAGGGCAAGGAGATATTTTATGAAAGTTTGCTATAATTTCAGGCCTCAAATGGCATTAGGCCTCAAATAGATATCATTTGAGGCCTTATGTCGTACGCCTGGACATTAGACCACAACCAGTACAGTATGCCTCAAATGGCATTAGCTGATTGTGTAGTGTTTGAGGCATAAGGGCAAGTTGATATTCTATGGCAGTTTGCTATAATTTCAACCTATATAGCATTTGAGGCATAAGGGCAAGTGGATAGTTTTTGGCAGTATGGTATATTGGTACACTATAATTATATAGCATTTGAGGCATAAGGGCAAGTGGATATGTTAGGGCAGTTTGTTATAATGTCAAGCTATATAGTGTTTGAGGCATAAGGGCAAGTTGATATTTTCATGGCAGTTTGCTATGTTGTCAACCTATATAGCGTTTTAGGCATGAGGGCAAGTTGATAGTTTAGGGCAATTAAGTGCATTAGCTGACTGTATAGTGTTTGAGGCATAAGGGCAAGTTGATATTTTATGGCAGTCTGCTATGTTGTCAACCTATATAGCATTTTAGGCGTAAAGGCAAGTTGATAGTTTACTGCAGTTAAGTACATTAGCTGAGGCTTTAGTGTTAGAGGCATAAGGGCAAGGAGATATTTTATGGTGTTTTGCTATAATTTCAGGCCTCGAATGGCATTAGGCCTCAAACAGTCATAATATTATGTCTGGACATTAGACCACCAACAGGACAGTATGCCTCAAATGGCATTAGCTGGTTGTATAGTGTTTGAGGCATAAGGGCAAGTTGATATTTTATGGCAGTTTGCTATACTTTCAACCTATATAGCATTTGAGGCATAAGGGCAAGTGGATAGTTTTGGGCAGTATGGTATATTGGCACACTATATATATAGCATTTGAGGCATAAGGGCAAGTGGATATTTTAGGGCAGTTTGCCATAATGTCAACCTATATGTGACATGCACTGGGGAAAGGGACTATAATGCACCCTGCACTAAGGTCCCTTTTCACAGATCATGTCACATATAGTGTTTGAGGCATAAGGGCAAGTTGATAGTTTATGGCAGTTTGCTATATTGTCAACCTATATAGCATTTGAGGCATAAGGGCAAGTTGATATTTTAGGGCAATTAACTGCATTTGCTGACTATATAGCGTTTGAGGAATAAGGGCAGTTGATATTTTAGGGCAGTTCATTACATGGGCACACTATATAGCATGTGCATGTGGCGAGCTGTAGGCCTCTTACACCGACAACTCACACCTACAGAGGTGTGTGCGGCCTCAGAGGTACCTTGGCATGCAGGTAATGAGCTGTAGGCGTCATGCACCGACCTAAGGGCACATAATTGAGCTATTATATCACCTTTGTGGTCTAATGTGTGACAATAGGCAAAGCCCACAAACTGTACTCATTTGAGGCATACTGTCCTATTTGTGTCCAGACATATGACATTAGGCCTCAAATGATATCTGTTTGAGGCCTAATGCCTGAAATTATAGCAAACTTTCATAAAATATCTCCTTGTCCTTATGACTCAAACACTATATAGTCAGCTAATGTACTTAACCCTTACAGGCCCAGAACCATTTGACCAAAGTAACACATCTGCAAAATGATTAGTGCACCATAAGTGAATCTGCAACAGTTAAATTTACTGTTCTGACATAGGGTTCATATTACATTTCCTGAAAGCTATTGCAATAGCCTTTCTGATGCTAGGCTCTCTGTATGAAGAAATGTAAATTTTGGTAACCATAGCGACCAGAAACTTTCCATTTGTTTAATTCCTCAAACTTTATACTATATGGGCGTAATTTGAGCCATGGAGGAACCCTCTATTCCGTTGTCATGGCAACAATGAACTTCTTGTATCACATCTCCAACATGGGAATGACATACAAGGTATTGAGCTCCGTTACATAGTTTGATGCACATTTCCTATATTGCATTCAGAAATATATGATGATAACTAAGATGAGAAATAATGATATCATCATGGGGGAGAATACTCAGGCTAAGCCAGTGGTCAAACCTGAAATTGCAGATATTTAACATCATTTTCCTACTTTATTTGCTCTAAAATTGTAGATATCTGTTGTATAACAAACACAAGCACATGTATGGACTGCTGAGGTCACTCCGGAAACTTTGGTATGTCTTACAGTGGTACAGACTCAATATTTACATGATAGAACCATGTCAGACTTTAGATATGTGCAAAATACGCCATTTCACGCCATTTCACGCCACTGGGCCCCTAAGGGTTAACTGCAGTAAACTATCAACTTGCCTTTATGCCTCAAACACTATATAGGTTGACAACAAAGCAAACTGTCATGAAAATATCAACTTGCCCTTATGCCTCAAATGCTATATAGGTTGAAATTATAGCAAACTGCCATAAAATATCTCCTTGCCCTTATGCCTCAAACACTATACAGTCAGCTAATGCCATTTGAGGCATACTGTCCTGTTGGTTGTCTAATGTCCAGACATATTACATTAGGCCTCAAATGATATCTGTTTGAGGCCTAATGCCAATTGAGGCCTAATGTCATTTGTGCTTTAGTGGCTAATGTCCAGACATGTATATGGCCTCAAATGATATCTGTTTGAGGCCTAATGTCATTTGAGGCCTAATGTCATTTGAGGCCTAATGTCATTTGAGGCCTAATGTCATTTGAGGCCTAATGTCATTTGTGCTTTAGTGTCACTTTTGTGGCCTAGTGTCCCGAGGGTGACATTAGGCCCTAAAAGGTCCCGTTTGAGGCCTAATGTCACGTTTGTGGCCTAGTGTCCCCACAGAGGGCCCTTTTCCCGTGTTGATCCACAAATATCAATATCAAAGCTATATTAATCAGCGTAGTGGAGAGTTGGCATTCTCCCCTCTGTAGATGTCATCCCCCCCCCAAAAAAATGAAATCACCCAAGCTTTATATCCCTATATAAAAATGGGGTTTTGACTGCTTGAGCCTAGAGTACCTTTGGGGTACCAGATGAAGCAAACTTATCAGTATTTGAACCAGTTAGGAAAGTACTAACTCGATTCTCAGCCTAAGTGTTATTGTTAATAATGACCCCTCTCTTTAAGCAGCAGCATCACCTCGATTACCAATATCTTTTTTTAGAGTCATTTGGATTTAGCAAACATCACTACATATCTATTTCTGCCTGTTTAAAGCAATCAGGAATATATTTATCTGCAAAGATATCCATAAACCATCAGAAACTCATTGTAGTTGGATGACTAAAACTCAGGCTACATGATTGGCACATGATTGACTACTCAGTGCTGCCTCCTTGTAGGTATGAGGTGAACCACCTTTCACTATGCTGATTTATATGAACGTGCAAGCATCATTTTCACCAACAACTGTACAGGTTTTCATGTGTGTATTTCATGTAAATCGTACGTTGTATACTGATCTATTCATTGATAGTTGTCTGGTCATGTAGACCGCCACCATTGAGTGTATTCATTGATCGTAGCTACAAATCATAAAGAGAAACGTCTGTGTTTGAAAACTTCCCAATTTAATACAAGGATGCCAATTATGCTATGTTATTTTGTTCCGCCTAATATAAAAACAAAGGGTGGTCCCGTAAATGTTAATTTGTGTTAAAGTTTGAGTAGGTTTGACGAGGTGAAGATGCAGCTTTGAGTAATTCTTAGTAACATTGTAGGAGGTGTATGAGTATTTGATTAACAGCCAGTGTTATATGCCTGTGTTTCTAGGTTTTCTCATCATTACCCCGGGTATCTGCCCTAGCTTTGCCATGCAGGTTAATATGCGTCCCCTGCTGCAGTACATGGAGTATGACTACACTGTAGCCAGAACATGGAGTGAAGGTCAAGCTTTTCCTATGTGGTTTTAATTATTGCTTGGGGCCAAGCCCAACACTGAGCAACAGGTAATGACATTAGGTTCATAAAAAAGCAGACTTATATTATAGTCTTGGTGGTTCTGATAGAAAATATGAGCTGATTGAAATAATCACATTCAAAACTAAGGCTAAACTATGAAGGAATGTTTTCATAAGAAAAAGATTTTTATTAAGTTCCATTCTGGCTTCACATATGATGTCATACTTCATCAATCTGATTTATGGTCAGTTTTACATGATCTCCATGGAATTCCCTTTCAGAATCTGTATTGGTTGTCATGGTAACACAAATAGTCCCTGAGAGACTGCTTGTCCAAAATACCTCATTTTTAGGGAAATTTACAGGAAAAGGAAGACAATTTGGGCTAGTTTGTTGCCATGGTTACAGTTGGAATGTTGAAAGCACACTTACTTAGAACATTGAATTGAATAGAGGACGTCAATACCTTGAATTTGGTATCATACATGCAATAGTTTCTCAAAATTCTGACAATAATGTAACACTTTGAAAATTGCATGTTTTTCACCTGATCTAGATGTCTAGGCCAGGTATCAATGTGCTTATTGTACCATACCGTGTGGAAAGGGTTGATTTTTTTTGTTCAGACAATGTTCTTTTATACAGTTCTCTAAAAGTATGTACAGAATCAGGTGAGTAATCTTACTTCCTGGACTTTAACATTTGTGTTAGTATCAACTCCATGTTTGGGGTGTATTTGTGCCTTTAAAAATCGTTTATTCATCCTGACACCAATAGTCTTTGCGGACTCAACCTTCAGCGGTAGAAGTTATAAAAACTACTGTACATTTGACATGGAAGAAGCACTTATCTATCATGATTGGAATGAATTTTATACAACGCTCAATGAGAGGAGTTTAATACTCTACCCTACAGAGTTTAATACTCTACCTTACAGAGCAGATAAAGTGCAGCCGGGGCCAAAAAAAAGAGGTTTGTTTCAGGTAACATGGCATGAAAATGTAGGGTCGGTAGGTCGGTTTTTTTGTGTGTTTTTTTTAACTTTTTTTTGTTTTTTTAAAATATGAAAGTACTACCCCACCTCTCCGAAGACCCGAAAATTGACCCAAAAAGGCTAAAAATAAGGAAATTTCTTCAAATTTGCATAAAAAAACGTAGTGTCGGCCCTCTTTTGATAGGGTCGGTCGGGTGACCTGAAACAAACCTTTTTTTTTTTTTGGCCTGGTCAGAAACGTGGATTGGACAAATTATAGAATTTTTCGGGCCCTCTAGGGGGATAGGGGGCATCCCTTACACACACCACATAGTGATTAGTGATGCTGGTAGGTAGAGGAAGAACCCTAATGCAGATAGAGACCTATCACCAAGATATGACTTGACAGGGATTTGAGCTTAGGTCATCTGCATCATGAATCCACCATGCTAAGCAGTACTCTATGTGGAACAGGTGATGCCCAGGTACAACGCACTCACGATACTCACACCCTGCTTGTACCCTAATCTCGGGCATGAGATTTGGCCGAGCTGGTTGCTGGATGTTAGAGGATATATACACTGGTACCAATAAACATGGTGCTGAACACAGGTCATCTTGCTAATGCGGAATAGAGCAACTGGGATAAAGGTACAGGGATTTTTCAACTTCTATAATGGCTCTAACGCATTCACTGCTCAATGCATTAATATTCTGTTTTTTTCACCTTGCATTGGTGTTATGTCTATCAGTTGCATATTTCAAATATCATGTATGGTGATTTATTAATTTCTAGTGGGACTCCACATAACATTAGTTGTAGGTAACACTCCTACACAGATCAGTTTCTCTTACCCTCACGTGGTGGCACCTCTGTGTCATGACTAAAGGTCCAATGGGGGGGGGGGGGGGGTACACTGCTGACCTGACATACCGTGGTAGAATCAGGAACTACACACACATCTCATGGATATTAGTTAGAAGATGGTGAAGAAAGGGCACAGTGGTGGCAGACTGGGGCTCGATCAGTATACTATAGACAGGTACGGTCCAGCATGTTTTGGTCGATATCCGACCCTCACTAGTGTCCTATGCTACATGACTAGCCTCCTGGGACAGCTCTGCTCTGCTTCTATACATTTCCTATGGCCGAAAAGGTTAAAGCTGGGGCTCCACTACCTGATATTTTGGTCAATTCTCAAAATCCTATCATACTGGTTTGCACAGTTTAATCAGGTAAAAACAAAGACATTTCCTGTATATTATTGTGTATAAATCGGCTGATCAGATCCATGTGGAGAATAGGTGCATGTTTGTAAACGTTTACATCCTACCATAGGTATGTATAGCGTGATCAGGTATAAACATTGGTCTAGAGAGGTATATATAGTCTGATCAGGTATAAACATTTGCCTAGAGATCGCACCATTCGGACAAATAAAAATCAAACCAGTTTGATATGACATCGGGAGTCACAATTGGCCTTATAGATGCGAAATCGGGACCCAGAGTATCCCCTAAACTGCGTTTGAATTTGCACAGAAATGAAGCTAATGGAACCTACTGACAAACATCTATGACAGTTGGAAATCAATACATATTCTCCCTCAGGTAGTAATAAACAATAATTAAGTAACAAGGAAGGAGGTAAAGTGGCCTTGCTGCCTTCACACATGTCTGCGCGCAATAATAGTTGAATTTCCTTTCCAGGGCTCTAAATGGATTTTTCTCAGATTACAAAGGATGCCCAATCGAGGTAGATGATTACAGAAATTAGAGAGGCCTCCCCAAATGGCCACAGGAGGCCTCCAGGCAGAAAATCTGGCTCCCGGCTCCCAGAGTGTGTACGTGAGGCTATTAAACTGGTTGTGCCCAGGGGTAGCCCTGCCCACACAACTTAAACTGACTGGCATGCACACAGTACCCCAACTCTCCCCAACTCACCTCTCCCTACCTCACCTCCAAATATCCAAGCAACATATCTATTCCTCCATTTATCTAGCGGCCCGCACTAACACACACACTGTTTCTACAAAGTAGTTCCAGGAAATATATGAAATTCAAACTGAAGCCATGATTTATTTCGGCTCAATCTATCCAGAGGAAAAATTTCAAAGTTGCGGCGGATGGCGGCAGATGGTGGCTAACAGTGTCAGTAATGTCAGAGTTTGCTGTATTGTACAGAGAGATGTACTGATGTAATCATATGGTTCTGTCGTGCAGAGAGGGTAAGTCTGAGGTTTCCAGTAACATATTATACTACTGCTCTAGATGTCAGAGTGGTGGCAGTGGTGTTCTCTGTCTCATGTGGTTCTGGGATTCAGCTAATGTCAACGTCTATGTCAACGTCTTTGACCGGGTGCCTTCTTTGACAGGGTGCCATCTTTGACCGGGTGCCATCTTTGACCGGGTGCCATCTTTGACTGGGTGCCAACCTGTCAAAGATGGCACCCAGTCAAATATGGCACCCGGTCAAAGACGTTCACATTGGCCCAATCTCATGAGACAGAGCCATGTACTAAATGTTAGGTGGGATTGATATGTATGCAGGCTTCTGCTCACCAAATCCCTGGCCCCTGACACTTTAATTCCCTTTCATTCCCTTAATGTCCCTGAGGACAATATTGTCCACTTACCACCAGTTAACCTATTTAAGGTCTAATATATTTGAAACAATAAAACAATAGATTCTCCATTATATAGGAATTTGTACTTTCTGTGTTTCAATTTGGTAGTGCACGTGACAGAGGGGCACTTGTCAACTCCTAGCGGAAGAGACAAGATACATGTGTGACGGTATGTTTTACAGAATACTCAGACAACAGCAACATGTATGCCAGCCGACATTGGCAAGTCTTCATCATTTCCGCTCCTCTCCCCTCCCATCAACCATCCTTCACCATCCTCCTATCTCCGTCAACATTCTCCTCATCAGGTTTCCAGCATGGGAATAAGAATAGATGCAGTAAACAAGGCTGCTGAGCTTTCTGCTCGTCCACGGCTACCAAACTTGGAGTCAGTTGCGTTTTTCACCAGAGCCAGGCAGTTTCTTACCTGAATTACATGAATTGAGTCAGAGGTGCTCATAGTACAGTCACAGATGCTCATAGTAGAGTCACTTTTGGGGATATGCTCCACTGTAATTATCTCAAAAGGGTTAGACCCCCAGCGCCCCTATATGTATGCATGCAGGGGCCATAATGCTTCCCTCTGGTAAGAAGCAGTCATACCATGTCCCTCAATGTACTACAATGCACTGGGGCATATGTGTTAGATAATGGAACTAGTCCTTCAAGAGCATGGTTCAAAGTGCCCCAATGTACCCCATGCGGGCCATCGTAGATAAGGTTGATGCAATTGAATTTGAATTGAATTTGAATTTATTTATTGCACAGAATCGTTCAGTAAAGAATGTTATTAGCTGCACACATAGAAGTACAAAGAATCCATGTTTCATCCCATGATTCTGAACAAATTAATTGGTGGCGTTAGGTGTTGAGTGGTTTGGAGAGAAAAAACACTAATGTATATCAGCATGTAGTTAGATTATAGACAGCGATGCAGAAAATACACAGCAAGCAAATGATACACAGCCAAAAATAATTTTCTTACCCCAAGAAGATACTAGAATCAAGATTAAATTTTCTCGATTCAAGGAATAAACTCATTTTCACGTTTCTCTTGTTTTCAGAAAGGAGAAGCTACAAAAAATAATCTTATGTTTTTCTACCGGTAGTACTCTTCTAGAAACAAGTATTCAAGATTATTTTTCTTAAGCAGTTAAGTTAGATAGCATTACACATTCTCATACAGACATAGATAAACACTAATAACAGAGAAGAAAAGCTCTGTAGCTAGCTTGCTTCAGTAACAGTGTGTCTGGCAACTTTGGTTTCATGTTTCCTTTCCTGGGTCAATATCAATTTTCCTTAGGTTACATAGGAGATCCAATCAAGGTACACAAATTAAGGAGCTTCACGGGATGGCCCCAGGGGGCCTCTGGTCTCGAAACCCAGCTCCCATCTCTCAAGGCATGTACGTGAGGCCATTAAACTGGACGTGCTTCCAGTTACCTTTATGCCCTGCCCAGACACAGCTTGATGTTAGAACTGACTGGCCCCTACTCTCCCTACCTCACCCTACCTCGCATCACCCATCCCCTTCCACTTCCCGGTGTCCTGATGCTCAAGCAACCACTTTTCTACCATTTATTTCTCTGCCCAGGACCAAAGATCAAGTTTTTACTAGGGAGGAGGGAATACACAGGGTGGCGACACCATGGTCATTCTTGAAAGACACCGTGATTATGTGGGATCCAGGGATCTGGGACCACCCTCAGGGAATTCCCAGTTGTGTGGGCCATGCTGCTCAAAGTGAAATAGATTTTCCTCTAATTTCAAGATTTAAGTGCAAGAAATCAGGACAGGTAACAAAGACATGTATCCCAAAATAGATTGCATTATATAATTTTTCACCAATAATAGACATATTGCACATGCAGGCATCTAAAAAATGTTTTCAGCATATATTACTAGTATTGACATCCGAACATGATTGTATGTGAACCAAAGTGTGCATTCCCCGGTTTTCAAGGCCCTAGCTATCTGCAAAGTTCTTAGCCACTAGCATTAAAAAATGTACATACAATTATTCTCCCATAGGGATCTACTCCCTTGAAGTATGATCCCTATATATCATATACCAATCAATGATACACTATTACTAGGATATGTAAATATAATATTGAAAGTTGCTAAAACCAATGGAGCCAGGCCATAGATGATTGCCAAGTGCTTAGCCTTATCAGTTAAACATGGGGCAGTGTTAGGCCAGCAAGAGACCAATCAACATAAGTTTGAAGTTTAATAGTGGACCTCCCATTTGTCCCATACCAGGGGACACTACTGCCTATCATCTCCACCACTGCCTAATGTACTTGTACAAAATCTCAAGTTCCACCTGGTCTAGAATCAAAATGAAAAAGTATACTTCCCAATGTAATATCTAGATATCTACCATACTTAGGAATACACCACCGTCGACCTGATTATAATTTCTTTCTCCCCTCCTTACTTTTCCAAAGTAGTTTACCGGCAATATGTAGGGTAGTGAGATGTGATGCCCTTCCCGGCTGCTGTGCACAGGTAACCAGAAATGGGATTGGTAGTAGTGCGATCTCCTTGGAAATGGGGGCACAGGGGACATGGCACGTGGCCTTGGTGTATTGCAGGGTTCTGACCCCGCTGACCCTCCCCTCTCCCAACTCATTGCTCACCAGGGAGTTGACTGAGG
Organism: Harmothoe impar; assembly: GCA_947462335.1. Lineage (NCBI taxonomy): Eukaryota > Metazoa > Annelida > Polychaeta > Phyllodocida > Polynoidae > Harmothoe > Harmothoe impar. The sequence goes on from OX381705.1 coordinate 80,590,585, forward strand.
GTCTAGCCTCCCTAGCCTCAGTGGGCTGCTAATACTGCCCTACCTGGGCTGGTTACTGTATCCTGCTCCCAATGTGATCTTCTAGCAGGCTAGGAAAACCATGGTTTTCTCAGGTCGCAGTGAGAAAGCACAACACTGTGTTAACTCACTGCTATTTTTTTTTTCACACAGTGCTGTGAGATCTCACCCCCCCCCCCTGTTGGAAACCACACCCATATTATATATTTTCACATTTTCACACTTTTCAAGGATTTCCTTCAATTCAAAAGAAAAATCCAGATTATGTATAAATGGGCACACAATTGTTTTCTCAATGCTCACTCCAATTATCTGATTGTGTGAACATTGACATTGAAAAAGGATGATTTTCATACGATCCTATAACATGATATTGAGAAAACCCAATTTGCTGTATTAAAGCTTACCATTATTTGCTCCAGAAAATGAATGCCTACAGTGATGTGTTATGTTATCAGCTAGGTACATCTGAATGGGCCCCCATAACAAAATTGTATTTCATGAGAATTAATTGATAAACATGATAAAATGTTGTATTCACTATAATTCCATATGCTAGAAATAGCAACAATGGGCGTATGGGCAGGGCAATCTACCAACCTGTGGCTCTTACTACCACTCCACCAAAGGCATCACACCAAATAGATATTTCATGGTTTCTCTTATACTGAAGTGCCTAAAAACGGGCTAAAAAGTGAATTGTAAATTGGAGCGATCATCCTATCTTTTTCAGCAACCTTCAAAGTATAGAATCCAGTTGAGAAACTAAAATGCTGCATCGACTTGGGCTGCATTCCAGCGTCATGCTGACCATTTGAGTGTGTATCAACCTTATAGGGTCAGCATGATGCTTGAAAGTAGAGTGCAGCACTAGCAAGCTAGTCAGCAGTAATATCATTTTCATGTAAAGGCTATGGTGCATTACACCACTATAGCATTGCAGTCTCTAACTAGTAAAGGAAAGTAGTGCTTGTAATTGGCTGTCACCACAGAGTGTCCACATTGTTGTTAATAGAGACAGCACCGACAGGTTAAGAACATGAGTGACAACAGCTGATTGTTAACAGTGCTTGTGACCATTATAATTAATTATGGTGGCAGTAATTGTCAGCCCCTTTTTCTGATTGGATCTCCATGCAGACATTACAAAGTATATCTTTACCATTAATGTCAAAACTCCTGCTGTAATTGGGGAATAAATTAAGGATGCGTTAACCGGTGCAACAGTCGTAGTTACAGCTATTGTATAGTATTAGACTGGTGACACATCTACATTTCCCTGTGCCCACAACAACAAAACAAAAACTGTATGGGCATTATTGAGAGGACGAACAAGTTATTTGTTAATCATAGATATATAGAGCTAACGGCTATGAGCTCTGAGGTTCGGAAAATGTGCATCGTATCCTCCCAACTCTGATATAGGGCAGATCAGCCCCGCATGATTAATGCATTGTGTAGTGAATTTAGATATGAATAGGATAGGTATAAATAACTACAAATTGAGGTGGACATCTCTGACCCTGAGGCCTTATACCAGACAGGTACTTATTCAAGTTTAAGTAAACCATTACCCTGGCACTTATTTGGAAACTTAGCACTTAAATGCTGGCCAACACAGTGTTTGCAGATGGGAGATATTTATATTTAGGGCAAGTTCCCAAAAGGTAGGATGATTCAATGACAGCCAGTCACATACTAAACCCTTCCACTCCACACTTCATCGCTCATCCTTGCCTCACACCCAATACATCTAGGCTGACAGGCAACATGGCAAGGCCCAGTTCAGCCAGTAGCAGGATCCTGGAACTTGCATCATTCCACATCGCTGACATTTATCTGTCAGACAGTGCACCAACAAGGGGTGGTAATCCTCCCTCCCCTACACCAGGACTAGATAAGGTATTGGTGGATGGAGTGTAGGTTGGCAGGGTAGGCAATAGCCTAGACCAACTTGTCTGTGTATGATGAGGGCCTCTCCTACTGTCAGACATGCTCAAGGCCCGGAAAATGCATTTCCCATATCCAATGAAATGGCCCTAAAGTGAGTGTGAAGAGGGAAGAGGAGTTTACCACTAGGGCCGGCTGTGAGCTCATGGGCGGATGTGTACATGTAATGTCAGTGATGCTATTGTGTTGGGGGAGGGTGGTAGGGAAGGCATTGGAGCATTGTTGTATACATACTATACTGGTGGCTGAGGTGATGAGGTAGTGCGCTGCTCGGTTGTGGCAGTCATTTATCAGCCTCAGGGGAGCTACTCAATGTACATGTAGGGTAACAGCCTCGGGTGGGTCTAGACAGTCATGTTGTAATATTTGAGGTTAGTTGGAGCACTGCATAGACCACCAATGATCTATATGCCTGATCTGTAGTCATTGAATACATGACTACACCATAACACCTTCGACAAAGGCTAACAAATATAATTTGTTGGGACCGACAAGCAACTCCTTGAGCACCATTCTATACATTAACTGAAAGTATCTATACCCAACTAGCAATTCAATGTTGGGCCAACGTTGGGCCAACAGTGGCTGGGGTTGGGCCAACGTTGGACTTTATCCTTCGCTAAAGTGCTTTTTGGCTGTCCATTTCTACGCTTTGCCAATGTTGGCAAACAGTGACATTGGTACAACGTTGGCCCAACGTCACTGTTTGCCAATGTTGGCAAAATGTTGCACCAACCGTTGGACATAGACGATGTCCCAACGTCTAGCCAACCATATTTAGAGCCTAAAGATGATGTTGTTCAAACATATGTTTCCCAAAATTGACCAAAAATTCATTTCTGATGTTGGCCCAACATTGTACCAGATTGTACCAACATGGCATCACTTTATAATGATTTAGTTATCTGTTTACATTTCACCTTAATCTCAGCTCAAAGGGCCAAGAAGCGATATAGAATAAGACCCTAACCCATGCCCCCTTATCTAGTTGTCATTCCCCACAAAATGGTGTCCTCATAGAAATATTGCCAGGATTCTGTTTTTCACCTAATAATTTAGTGATTAAACATTTCATAGCTTGTAAATGGAATAACTCTTGCTTAAACATATATACAACTCAGATGGGTGATATTAGTGCCCCATTATAGTGATGAATAATGGGGCTGCCTGGTCAAAATCTCTACATACAACCATCAATGCCCTCTGGTGGATGTTAGAAATGCAATGTTGGGCCAACGTTGGTTTTCTTCTCATTGCTGGGAGTATTTTCAATGTTGGGCCAACATTGATTTGCCAACATTAGCACAACATGAATTATCTGATGTTATACCAACGCTGGCAGATCACTGGGAGGACCAACGTTGGCCCAACGCATCCTTCCTAGCTGGGTATAGGGACACAATGGTACATTTAGGCCCCTTGGGAGATGAGAGGTAGGACCCTAGGCTTAGTCTCTACCTGGAGATAGCCTTGGCTATATGTAGAGAAACTGCGTTTGGTGTGACAGCCAGGTTTGGTCCGTATAGACCGGCCCTGTGGACCTGCTAAACAGCCTCCGGCTGGGTTAGTTCACTGAAATCCCAGGGCCTCTAAAAACTCATCGCCTGTGATGAGTTTGAGGGTCATCAGCCACCAGATGAGTCAACTATTCAAAGCGGAGTAGTCAGCATCATCATAGCGATGAACCAATCTAATCCACATTGAGGACCCAAACTCATCAGGGGCAGACCTCATCAGAGTGCATGTACAGGTCCTGGGGGGCCACTCTCACATTTATGGATACCCTGTGCGTACATCACCCTAAAGTTGATATTTCTGGCCAAAAAAAGTTACCACTTTTTCCCCAAAGTGGCCCATAATTAACCCAAATTGGGGCCCGGTTGGACCCGCCAATGTGACCCAAAAAGGACCTCCTTCCTGCTACTCTGTGTGTCATGGTTACTATAGAACATATAGAGAGTGCCCCCCTTGGGTACAGGTGTACTAGACCAGGGTCCCAGTTCACCAGGCCTACAACCACTCCACACTATACACAGACCCACAAAGAGCAGTGGTAAGTACATGTCCAATATCTGTTTAAATACTCCAACCCCAACCATGGTTTATGGGCATCTCTCTGATATATTGGGGCTAAAGAAATCTGATGGGGCTAGGAATACATATATGTACATGTGTACACCTGTTTTAGTAAGATAGACCTAAAGCTCAGTGCTACTATAGAAGGTATGTGGAGAGCACTCCTGGCCAAGGTATATAATTAGCCCCCTCCCCTGACTGTAGTACATGTACTACTAAGCCTGTGGTGGTGGGTAGTGTGTGACCATAGCAGGCACACTGTGATATGCTTGCAGACAGGCAGAGACACATGAGGATAGGTAAGGATACAGGGGTTCAGGGAGGGAGAAGAAGAGGCAGGGACACAGGCAAGTATATGGAGGGATGCATCAGGTAAGCACCACGGAAGTAGGAAGGTAGCATGCAGGTGGTGTGAGGGTGGTAGGTAGGCATGAGTATAGTGGAGTGAGTGTGGGTTCTGTATAGTTCACAGTCCTCCCAGGTATCCTACTACATTGTACCTATCCTGTGTGTGTGTGTGTCCCTCTGTCTTACTCTGTCACTCTGTGTCTGTCAGTATATCTACCTCTAAGGGAGTAAGAGAGAGAGGGAGAGAGGGAGGGAAGGTAGGAAGGAAGGAAGGAAGGAAGGAAGGAAGGAAGGAAAAGAAGGAGGAAAGGAGTGAGTGAGGGAAGGAGGGAGGAAGGAAGGAAGGGAGGGAGGGAGGGAGGGAGGGAAGGAGGGAATGAGGGAGGGAGAAAGGAAGGAAGGAAGGAAGGAAGGAAGGGTAGGAAGGAAGGAAGGGTAGGAAGGAAGGAAGGAAGGAAGGAAGGAAGGAAGGAAGGAAGGCATATTATGGCATCATATAATAATAATTGAAAACTATACAACTGTCTACTGGCTGGGAGGGAGGGACGGGAGAGAGAGAGAGAGAGAGAGAGAGAGAGAGAGAGAGAGAGGGAGGGAGGGAGCAAGGCAGGGAGGGAGGGAGGGAGGGAGGGAGGGAAGGAAGGAAGTAAAGAAGGGAGGGAGGAAGGAGGGAAGAAGGGAGGGAGGGAGGGAAGGAGGGAATGAGGGAAGGGGGGGAAGGAAGGAAGTCGGGAAGGAAGGCAGGAAGGAAGAAAGGAAGTAAGGAAGGAGGGAATGACCTTGGGAGGCTGGGAGGGAGGAAGGGAGGGAGGGAGGAAGGAAATTAATCATTAGCTAATTAAGCTTTACAATACAAATACCATACTTTGGTAATGCAGTAAGTATATTTCAACTGATTTATTGTCTCACCTGTTGATATGCGTACATAATATTGATATGCACCTTTTTCACTTGTCACAGGAGAGACTCAGTCATCTGCCTTGCCGCCAGCCGCCAGGACCCGACCCTTAGCTGCCAGGACAAGGCCCAAGCCACCAGGGGCCTAAAGTGATGCATCCCAGAAATATCTCCAAAATGATGACTATCACCCCCCACCCCCCTCCCTGAATAAAATAAAAATACCCCAAAGTACTCAAATTGATGATTATAACTCATTGTTTTGATGAGTTAATAATTAGAACCTCATCATAATGATGAGGTAAACTTATCGCTCAATGTACCAAAAATGATGAGGTTGAACTCATCTTTTTCACAATTTGATGATGAAAACTCATCAAATGATGAGGCAAACTCATCGCTCAATGTAGCAAAATTGATGATGCTGAACTCATCATTTTGATACTAACCTCATCAAATGATGAGGCCAAACTACTCACTGGGGTCTTAATCATTTGATGAGGCAAAACTCATCGTTGCGGAGGAGTTTCCGAGTAGTTTGAAGTCACCTGGGGATTTCAGTGTTTTAAAACTATACCATATGGTGTGACAAGACACTGTGAGATATTCAATATAGCAAGAGACATGGTGCTAAGCCCCTGGAGGTGTGGGTCCTGATGGCCAGTCACTGCTGGATCTGCCAGTGCTCATTATAATTTTACCATCAAGGCCCTACTCAAGCACTTCAATACAGATCAGACAAATACATGTACCTCCAGGCCGGATTATCTAGCGTCTGGTATCATAATCTCCTGAGATTGCTTGAAAACGAGTGCAAGTGCCCCCCCCCCCCCCAAACTCCACCCTCTCACACACCTACACACACTTTGCCATGACGTGAACAGGACATGGCTGCCTCTGATGTGACAACCTCCCCATTGTGCCTCTCCACAATGAGAGGAAGGTCTTTCGACCTTCTATCTTAAAAAAGTACATCGATTTTCACAAACCCCTTACAAGTCAGTTGATCCATATCTCCTGAAGCATTAATTTTAATTTAGCCAGATGCTAGGCCCCTGTGACATTGTATTATCTGGGTGAATGTACATAACATTTCTATTTGTGCACATCCTTCTGCCGGCAAGATTAGTTGTAGGGCATTAGAGTCCTAGATTATGGAATTGAGAATTAATTGCACGGTGTCTTTATTTATGTCTCCTTTCCCTTTTTATGGGATATTTTGCTAGGTCACACTGTTCTGCTGGGAGGTCTACTCTCATGCGAAACTTAATCTACTTACCCTGTTTAATAAATAGACAAAGGTGCACGAGTAGAGTTCCTCGCTTCGCCTCGTGAAATAACCCTCACACTGATAATAATGGACCTGGAAATGTTAGTCACTACGGACTTCATTTCTATAGTCACATGAATGTAGCAAAAACGACTATACCAAGTTAGTCACCTATGTCTATAGTAAGTTAGTCATATAGTCAACCTATAGTCAGCCATTAAATCGGCTGATTTGGGCTATATAGTCAAGTGACTATGAATTTAATGGTTTCATGGTCTAAAGTAGTCACCATGACTAATAGATATAGTCAATCATGAGAAATAAGGGAAACTTAAGTACTGAAGGCAGGTCAAGGTTCAGCAGGGTAGACATGGCTAGGAAAAGGCAGGGCAGGGGGACAGGCTAGTAGGATAGGGCAGGGCAGGGACAGGCTAGGATGAGGCAGGGCAGGGGACAGGCTAAATAAGGCAGGCCAGGGGACAAGCTAGGATAAGGCAAGGCAGGGGATAGGCTAGGATAACGACAGAGCAGGTGACAGGCCAGGATAAGGCAGGCCAGGGGACAAGCTAGGATAAAGCAGGGCGGGGGACAGGCTAGGATGAGGCTGGGCAGGGAACAGGCTAGGATAGGGCAGGGCGGGACAAGCTAGGATAAGGCAGGACAGGGGACAAGCTACGATAAGGCAGGGCAGGGGACAGGCTAGTAGGATAGGGCAGGGCAGGGCAGGGACAGGCTAGGATGAGGCAGGGCAGGGGACAGGCTAAATAAGGCAGGCCAGGGGACAAGCTAGGATAAGGCAAGGCAGGGGACAGGCTAGGATAACGGCAGAGCAGGTGACAGGCCAGGATAAGGCAGGCCAGGGGACAAGCTAGGATAAGGCAGGGCAGGGGCCAGGCTAGTAGGATAGGGCAGGGCAGGGACAGGCTAGGATGAGGCAGGGCAGGGGACAGGCAAGGATAAGGCAGGGCAGGGGACAAGCTAGAATAAGGCAGGGCAGGTGACAGGCCAGGATAAAGCAGGGCAGGGGACAGGCTAGGATAAGGCAAGGCAGATGACAGGCTAGGATAAGGCAGGGCAGGGGACAAGCTAGGTTAAGGCAGGCCAGGGGACAAGCTAGGATAAGGCAGGACAGGGGACAAGCTACGATAAGGCAGGGCAGGGGCCAGGCTAGTAGGATAGGGCAGGGCAGGGCAGGGACAGGCTAGGATGAGGCAGGGCAGGGGACAGGCTAAATAAGGCAGGCCAGGGGACAAGCTAGGATAAGGCAAGGCAGGGGACAGGCTAGGATAACGGCAGAGCAGGTGACAGGCCAGGATAAGGCAGGCCAGGGGACAAGCTAGGATAAGGCAGGCCAGGGGACAAGCTAGGATAAGGCAGGGCAGGGGCCAGGCTAGTAGGATAGGGCAGGGCAGGGACAGGCTAGGATGAGGCAGGGCAGGGGACAGGCAAGGATAAGGCAGGGCAGGGGACAAGCTAGAATAAGGCAGGGCAGGTGACAGGCCAGGATAAAGCAGGGCAGGGGACAGGCTAGGATATGGCAAGGCAGATGACAGGCTAGGATAAGGCAGGGCAGGGGACAAGCTAGGTTAAGGCAGGGCAGGGGACAAGCTAGGATAAGGCAGGACAGGGGACAAGCTACGATAAGGCAGGGCAGGGGCCAGGCTAGTAGGATAGGGCAGGGCAGGGCAGGGACAGGCTAGGATGAGGCAGGGCAGGGGACAGGCTAAATAAGGCAGGCCAGGGGACAAGCTAGGATAAGGCAAGGCAGGGGACAGGCTAGGATAACGGCAGAGCAGGTGACAGGCCAGGATAAGGCAGGCCAGGGGACAAGCTAGGATAAGGCAGGCCAGGGGACAAGCTAGGATAAGGCAGGGCAGGGGCCAGGCTAGTAGGATAGGGCAGGGCAGGGACAGGCTAGGATTAGGCAGGGCAGGTGACAGGCCAGGATAAAACAGGGCAGGGACATGCTAGGATAGGGCAGGGACAGCCTAGGATGAGGCAGGGCAGGGGACAGGGCAGGTGGCAGGCTAGGATAAGGCAGGCCAGGGGACAGGCTAGGATAAGGCAGGCCAGGGGACAAGCTAGGATAAGGCAGAGCAGGTGACAGGCTAGGATAAAGCAGGGCAGGTGACAGGCTAGGATAAGGCAGGGCAAGTGACAGCCAGGATAAAGCAGGGCAGGGACAGTCTAGGATAAGGCAGTGCAGGAGACATGCTAGGATAGGGCAGGGCAGGTGACAGGCCAGGATAAAACAGGGCAGGGACATGCTAGGATAGGGCAGGGACAGCCTAGGATGAGGCAGGGCAGGGGACAGGGCAGGTGGCAGGCTAGGATAAGGCAGGCCAGGGGACAGGCTAGGATAAGGCAGGCCAGGGGACAGGCTAGGATAAGGCAGGCCAGGGGACAAGCTAGGATAAGACAGGCCAGGGGACAGGCTAGGATAAGACAGGCCAGGGGACAGGCTCCTGTGTAGGCCTATCATGCTCTGTCAGTCTAGACATACACTGTTCATGTATGTCTATGTGATCAAAATTGGAACAAATTACCATGATAACTCTATCAAACATGAGAACTCATGCACCCTACAACATCTTAAGTTGTCATAGTCAACTGTAACATAACATATAACAAGCAGGGATATCCATAGAACAGTGGTTTAGGAGAGGATGTTCCTACCTGAAGTCCATGGACCATTCAAATTTGAATCCTAACTGTTTCCTGTGCACACATTCCTGTGACATCATCAATTTGTGTGATCCACATATAGTCACTACTGACTATCTTTATGACTAATATGTGACTAAGTTGTATAGTCTCCTGACTAATGGGGTTCAAAATATGATGGTATAGTCAGTACTGACTATAGGTTTTATTATCAGTGCAGTGGGGAACTTTATGAGTTTATTTCATATCCTTATTAACAATATTTGTCAAAATTCCCCTTAATCGCTCTAAAAAAGCTACTTTATAGTGGTTAAATCAACAATTCTGAAGATTTGACAGGCCGTTAAACATGGGCAAGCGTTACTAAATGAGGGGTGTTAAATACGGCAATCTTGGTTAAAGGCGGACTGAGTCGGTGACCTAACCCTGCCGAGTTTTGAAGTGCGCCTTTAAGTCAATGGGAGTGCCGTATTTACCATGAAATAAAGAAATATCTTTATTATCAAATGTTTAAGGGGGGAGGAGAGGCATCTCAAAATGAGCAATATTTGGTGACCATAAATAATCTTGAAATCGAAGTATGAACATATTCTATATACTACCTTATTCCTTTCAAAACGTAGGTCATGCTAGTCAGGAATGGGGAGTCACAACTTTTAGTTTTGATAGCCAATGATCGACCAAGCCAAAGATTTCCCAAAATGGCTTCATAACCTTCATGGCGAGACAGCGATCCGGGGTGAAAACGACTATAGATTTAAAAGTCACTGGCAGGATAAGTGATGCATATATATCTCGTTGTAGCCTCTCCTCACACTACATTGATGTCCAAAAACACCTTGTTGTAAGGTGGTCAGATGGTGCCTATAGGCAAGCGTATACCTTTTACTTTGTATGTGATATTGAACCATTCCCCCTACCTCCCCGGTCTGGCCCGTTCATCAGTATACGCTGCCAAGGTGTCTACACGCCATTGATATATGTGTGATTGTATATATGTTGGATGGGGTAGATATCACTATGTCTATATAAAGACAAACCATTTGAATACGTTATTAGTTGAGGCTGGGACAAAGCCGAGAGACAAATGATCTTAGGTACCCTTTGGACAACCCTCTGCCTCCAAGTCTTCCTCAATGGTACCTGGTAAGTCAGCTTGTATGATCACATCCTTTTTTGAGGACTTCCTGTTTTTGAAAAAGAGACCCCGACAGGACATGGCAAATAGGATCAGGTTGTTTTTGTGCCATCTTTATATAATATTTAGAACGGGCCACTCAACATAATGATGATCATGATCAATGTTTCTATATTATTATATACAATGTTTCAATTCTCTTAATTAACAAATAATTTGAAAATAAGTTCTTACTGTTGTGTATTGCCATTATAGGTTCCTAGAGTGAGGGGCACCATTATTTTATTGGTTCAGCGTGGAAAAAAATTTGGGACACGAACGTTTGTGCCTCGTCCACCGAACCTTAACAAATAACTTGAACCCAAATATGCATATTTCCTAACTTATAGAACCAGGGCCAGGACACAATCAATACTTCATAATAAATTCAAATAGATTCCCTCTCAGACATTGAGGTAACGTCGATTCAGTGCCTATGGGACCATCTGCTCACATCTTGGTTATAATTCAGCTGCGTTGGACAACCAATGAAAAATAATTGGATTAAAATTATGAGGCTTGATATCATCACTCATTCAATGTTGTGCAGGGATCTTGCTTGTCTTCAGGGTACAACAGATGGCTCACCAAGAATAATTACTAATTTTAGTGACGCTATCAGTGGGTGTTAGTGTGTTGAGTAAAAACACGTCCCACTGGAATTCAACTCAGAACTAGTTTAACATTCCAGATTTCTGTCAACAACCAACTTAGTATGTCTGTGCTCATGTGAATTTCATCATCCACATCATCATAGGGGCCTAGCTTATAGCAGCAGAATCACCAATCCTGTCTCATTCACATTTCTAGCACTGATGTACTCTACGTGTGAGTGGTGATATTGCCCCTTTAAAGCTGCATGTCAGCTCTACATGTATACAGAATATTAGGAGCCCAGTTTTCACTATTATGACATTGTTAGTTGTATGAATGAGCAACATGCCTGGCCTCCATGTCCCATGGGTAAATAAATTAATAGTGCACAGTAGTTCATGGTTCGTAGCTGCAGTATTGTGCAAAAAGGACCCTACCCATATGCATGCTCTGCTGAGTGGCATGACAGTAATGTAAGAGGCAGTAGACCATGCAGCAGATATCAAACCTCACTAAATCAAGCCTATTTTGTCATATTTATTTTTGTTGTGCTTATGGACACAATGTGAAGGCCATCCATACGCTCTTAAAGGCAGCCTTGGTTTTGATCAGGGGAATGGATTCAAATCTTACCAGTGCTTTACAAGTATACAGACTGCTACGAAAGGACTCTAGGATGTTTGCAGTCGCATCTAATATAATATCTGTGTGTGTGTGTGATATACTTGGAAAAGGGGCCTTCCTTGCACTTTTTCGTAGATCCTGTTACATCTAAGGTTATGCTATAATGGTCAGTGATTTGCACTGGAATACACATTGACCTCAGGTTAGTGTTAGTTTCTCCACTCAGAGAGCCTGGTGAATATCAGTCTGATTCAGCTCCTTTAGCAGTAGACAGGAAGAGATAGTCGGGGTAGATACCAGATAGCCTGCACTGTAATATTCACAATGTTCTATATCATATGGACACATTGCAGGCTAATGCTCAAATTAAAGTTGTCAGTGAGAGTCTCCATCCAATTTATTTTTCTCTTTGAGGTTAAAGGAATTCAATACCATACCATGCCATTGTCATTTTGCCAAGAACTTTCTATTTTCTTGTTACTTTTTAGTTAAACAATGCTTTTACCTTCTACTATATTAAGTTGTATGATTTTGTTTAAAATCTATTTAATAATTGATCAACTATCTATGTTTTCTTATGATTACCAGTGCTATTTTAATGATGTGCCCTACCTTTACATATAAAGTAAATCATTTTAGATTTATCACAATATAGTTTTATCCATACCACAATCACATAGAACTTTGACAGAGCAGAGAGAGATGTGGGCTATGGGTAGACATGAGTGGCTCCCAGTACTGCTAACCCTTCTGCTAATACCCTTTAATACTTTAATATGCCATGCCCTTTGTCATCATACTTCATGCAGCAGCCATCGTGAGTTGCCTTGCCAGGGCAAAATGCATTTTAACACTATGCTACTGTTAATAAACAATTGAGCACCACTTTTCCTGTTGACCAGGTGACTTATGCAGACATATCCAAGGAAGTATCCAACAAGGTTAATGGCGCCATTTTGATGCAGTCTTGACAAAAATGGTGACGATGGTCTGGTGTGTGCTTGACATCTCAAGTGGTTTGTAAGTAGTTCACAATCTATTCTATCTACAGAGACCATGCCGACTGCTACACAGGGAGGACAATATAGGCCCTCCATATCAACTAATGCTCCAGTGAAGCGGAGTTTGGTGTCTAGCTCCTTTAAGGCTGTAGATAAAAGGTATTCAATTCAACTCTACTCATCAGCTCATCAAAACAAAGGGCCTTAGTGCGTTAATCCTGTATGCGGACCATAAATGACAGCGCCTCCATTAACTTGATTTTCCAAATCAGTTCATTCCTGAATCCTTTTAGATTTCTACTCTACCACGTTTCCTTCTCTGAAGATATATTCTAGTACCACAGTGCATCTCTTTTTGAGTCTTTTTGAGGATCTATATGGAAGTGTTAACCATATGCTTGTTGAATACGAGTGGAACCATTTTGAATTAAACAAAAGCTCCCATCCAATATTTCACTTTAAATCGCATACTCGTGATTCTTTGACTAATTTGAGCCCTGCCTTATTTATCATTTCATGGCAATCTAATTTATTATGAAATGATTGCATGGTGTCAAGCTGTAGCTATGTCATATGGTGACGGGATTACTGATGACTCATATTTTACCAAATCCAAAGTCATAATTGAGGTCATAAGCATTTTTATTCTTCTACACTGTAGTCTATATTCATGAGCTCAGTGGAAAGGTGGAGGGGGCTAGGATTTACTCTACAAGACACGGCACATCACTGAACGGTGTAGGATAATACTCTATGGTGTTGACTACAAATGGCACTGCTGAGTGAAGTTATTAAGTGCTTTATTTTTTGCTGGAAACATTTTATTTGTCTTCACCTATTTCCCTGAATTCAGTCGGCATAAAACTAACAAAATAGGTTGAGATGCTACCCTGCTAACTATGTACTCTAAAAAAGAAACTTTATGCAACTATGCAGTACATATCTATTGAGTTCCATGTCACTCCACCTTCTTCCTCAGGTAGGAAATGACAATTAAATAGAAGGAAGTAGAGCGAAGGTGCATGTCATCACAAAAAGGTACCCAGATAATTATAGCTTCATTTTCCCTTTCCAAAGTTCCTGCTTCCTTCAATTTCCCTTAGATTAGAGTAGAGGGCCAATCAAGCTAGATAAGCACACACACGAGAGATGCCTCCCCAAATGGCCCCAGGAGGCCTAAGGGCAGGAAACCTGGCTCCTGGCTCTCAAGACATGTACGTGGGGCCATTGGCAGGGCGATTTCAGTTTCCTTCATCTGCACCCAAACTCTAACTATGCAGTACATAAATAATTGTGCCTATAAGAGAGAGAACAACACGAGTTAGATGGTTACCTCACATTCTCCCCCAGGTTAAAAAACACACAAAAAAACTGAAGGATGTAGAGTGGAGCTGCCTTCACTAACAGAACCGACTGTATGACCCCCTACGTTTCCTCACCTACTCCACCTCACCCTACTACATCATCCACCCCAAGTAGCTCATATAAAAGGTTCATTGTAAACAATGATCCACTGATTCTTTTATGTCTTTTGAGGAAAAGTACTAAGTTAATAGAGCTGTATGCAAATACTCTCCATCAAGATGACTTACTGATTCCCTGTAGCTATGGGAATCTTATAAAACTGTTTGATATTAGTGGACAGTCGAGGGAAAAGGGTCCTCCAAGGTAAAAACTCAATAATAAAATCGATGTCATCAGCTTTCCAGTGATATCTTTTATTAGCAGGTACCACCTCTAGTTTTTGAGTACTGGCTCTCTGAATATGTGCGGTCACTGTCCAATTGTAAATGCCAATAAGCTCTATTTTACTTTGTTTTAGAGATATTCCTATCTAATTAGCATAATTATGCTAATTACCAAATATCCAAACTTTTTTAAACATTTGGTCACAGCTTTTGATCTAAAAATGGTATTAACATTGTGTTTTAAGCATAAAGATTGTTGTTGGGCCTTCTATCAATCATTTATTTATTTGAAAAAAAATTAGAATGAAAATCATGTTTCCATGGCAACCATCATGTGCAAACACACCAATTTAGGCCCAAATAATGGTATGTTTTCACTAAAAATGGAATCTTCTAATGTGGCCTATTATATTCTACATGGAAAAGTAGAATAGATAAGTTTTTGCTATATTTTAGTCCTTTTTGGCTATATGGAGCCCCCTGGTGGCCAAAGTTGGGACTAAAAACCCTGCTCAGAGATCCCTTTTCCCTTGTCGAGCCACATTAACATAAAAATCACTGGGAGCTTGCACTTCCTGGCCAAACATTAATTTTGCTAAAATTGAGAAAAATACGAACAGGAGTTTCTAAGCTATATATAGTAGGGTTGTCTAAAACATAACTTTTTGTGAATGCTGTGCCCTGGTGAGACAATGTGTGAAGACGGGTTGACTGCCGTCAGACCCTATTAAAAAAACTGGCTTCAGATGACTCTAGATACTGGAAATTTGGCCTTACTGAATTAGCAAATTATGACCACACATTATCTATGAATTGCAAGGTTCGGAAACTGGTTGTTTGATTTTTCCTAGGGGTCTTCTTGTGGAAAAATATGGTGACTAATACCCTTCAAAATGAATGTGCAGCTATTCTGTTATGAAAGTGATCCTAAGAATTATGATAGTAGGACATCATAAAGTGCAGCCACAATTCTGGCAATTATTTCCTAGGAAACCGCCCAAGTATATATCAGTTGATGTTGGTTGAAAACCCATCAGACCACTGCCCTAGGAGGGGTTCACACATTACATTATACCTTTACTGCATGCTGATAACTCTGGCAGTCACGAGATCTCCAAGTAATGGACTCCCTAAATATATATCTTTAGTGTGTTGAGAGATTGGCCTGCACCAGTATTTCCTGTAGAAACCATGTCACTTCAATAAGAGCTTACTGTATACATTACCTTATTGGAAACTCAGTCCAGCAGTATTTCAGGAATTCCTGAATAGCACAGGGCAGTTTGAAAGGCTGTAAGCAATACACGGGTCTAACCCTCCCACCGCCAGATTTCTCTGAAGTTTTGCAAAAAAATTGAAAAATTTATGAATATAAAAAATCGAACTGAGTTTTAGGCATAGTCAATCCTTACACATCCTTTGTAAACACAAATGCAATGTAGGACGTGAAAGAGGATGTCATAGGCTTTAAGACGATACATAACATGAAGTTCTTCGACTAGAATTTGTAAGAAAATATTTTCATCAATCTTGAGGAATATTTTCTTGTTCAGCTCAGTGAATTTGATGCTCTGGCCACTATAGCGGCCTGCTGGCGGTAAGAGGGTTTAAATAGTACTGAGTGTTTATTAAACTGGCAAACAAAATAAGTGCGATGATACATCCATTGGTATTCAAATGTGCCTGTCATTGCTTGTAACTGGAGTTAACAATTCCATGTCTACACCTTTAGCGGGTAGATGTTTTGCATGCCAGGTTTGGAGACTGAACACATCAGCAGATGTGGGGTGCCTGGGAGATGACACATTTGATTGATGGATGAGATGTCTTACCCTAAAAAGGAAGTGAACCCTAACTATTGCATGCCACTACTGTAAGAGGACTTAAATGGGCCTTAGAGGGACTCCTGGTATGGTGAATACAAATACTGCAGGATATCTGCTTGGAAAGACATGCTGGGTATCATTGATCTAAGAAGGCTCTACTAAAAATGTTAAGAAATATAAGACTGACACTTATATAAGACACTTATTCTAAATGAGAATATTGAGCATTAATCAGTTTATTACAGATTTCCACCCAGCACATATTCAGCACTTTTATCCAGGTCAATGCAATATATAGATTGACGCTACATCTGTATAATTATATATAGTAAATCTACTAAGGGAGGATGATTCAAAGGCTCCCAGCCATATACTAAATCCTTGCACTCCAAACCCCATTGCTTATCCCAGACTTTTACCCTATATAGCTAGGCCGACAGTCGACTTGGACAGACCCGGCTTACTCAGTAGAAGGAGCCTATAACTTTCCTCATTCCACACCACTGGCATTTATCCAGCTCCTAGGATGGGGGCCAGGGGTGTCAACTGTCCCTCTCCTAAACCATGGTGGGAGGGTTAGTCCAGCAGAGTAGGCAATAGCATTTACATACATTTCTGTGGGAGTCTTTCCCATGTTAAAGTTGCTCATGCAAATCTCTGATTTGTCAAATGAAGTGGCCTGAAAATGATTGTAAAGAGGGAGAGGCTTCAACCAGTCTACCACCAGTACCCACTGTGAGCTGATGGGTAGATGTATACACGTCACATCAGCTAATGCAATTGTGTAGGGGAGCAGCAGAGCATTGCTGTGTACATACATATACTGGTGACTGGGTTGGTAAGTGCTCTGTTGTGGCAGTCATTTGTCAGCCACTGGGGAGCTACTCATTTTATACATTTTTCTTTTTGGTATGAGATGGTAAAGGCACCAATCCCGTTTATTTATACTGGACATAATGATCCTACATCGAGTTTATTAACATGGTTCACTGGTGTGTAGGTCTATATGAAAAAACTTGTGTCATGCATAGTCATGACAAAATGGTGTCAATGCATACATGAATGAGCTTGAAATTTGACACTTCACTTTACGTATGCACAAAGTTAATCATTTTCATAATAAAGTATATTTGTATTATCTATACCTCAACAATATAACAATAACGTTGCTGGACTTATAGAGGTAGGCTCCTATGGGCGGGCACCCGTACAACAAAAGAGCAAACATTCAAAAACGGATTCAAGTAAATTCAGGTATTTATTACCTAATTAGTACAATACGAAATGTAGTAACGATTCTAGTAATTCAGCCTGCATATCAAAATTTAATACAGGGTCGAGAATCACTCCCAGATATTTAAAGCTAATACATCTATCAATACCTTTATCTCCAAATCTCCTTCCTTGATCTAAGCCCAAAAATAAGATAATTCTTTTTTTTTTCGCATTTAAAGCTAATGTATTTTTTCTAAACCACAAATTAAGGCTTACCAGGTGTTAATACATTCAGGTCAGGGCCCGTCACTGAGACTACCGTATCAGCAGCATAGAAGTAAGTTTTGGAGCCAACTATTACGTTTCTCAAGTCATTTATATAAACGAAAAAAAGAGTAGGGATCAAAATGGACCCTTGACCTCACCCTCATGAAATGTGAGTCCATTTGCAAAAGTATTTTGCTTTCTGTTTTCTAAGTAATTAGAAAGCCAGCGGTGAATAAGGCCCCCGACACCTACTTTCGACAATTTTAAAAATAAAATAGAGTGACTTACAGTGTCAAAGGCTTCAGGTCCACAAATACAGACAATGTATAATCTCTTTTATTTATGCCCCTATATATATCATCAGTAAATGATGCCACTGTAGAGGTGGTAGAGTGGTCTGCCCTGAAACCCACCTGTTGTGGATCCAATGAATTATTTTCCTCCAGGTAACCAATCAGCCTGTTATTTACAATCTTTTCTAATAGTTTCCCAATAATAGGTAATAAAGTAACAGGTATGAAGTTGGCCACATCAGCCATATTGCCTTCGTTCTGGAGTGGAACCACCGCAACAATTTTCCATTTGTCAGGGATACAAGAGGAGGTGAATGTTTCATTAAATAACTCAGTGATCCTACCCGGTACAGCTAACAGATAATCCTTCAGGGATTTAGCAGATATACCTTCAATGGCTGAGGATTTATTAACCTCAATCTCCTTACTATATTTTGTCACCTCAGCCGTATTCGTATGTATGTCCCCAATGCCCCAAAACTCCCCTAGTGTGGCCGCTGCGCACATCGCTTGTGGTGCGCTTAGGAAAAGTCAGTCACTAGAGGTTGGCCAGGTTTGGGCCCCTCCCCCTCTAGAAATCCTGGATCTGCCACTGATCATGTAAATGAACTATCTAGTTTAAAGCAAATTTATTCTGACTCAGCCTACTGTCCTCTAGCTGCAAAATGAGTTGGTAGCACTTGGTGGATGGTACCTGGAAATGTCCTCGGCCTGTCTCGGTAATTATTGCAAAATAACTCCAGATAGCACTTTTTGCCTCTAAAGGCAATAGGGCATCCTCATTATTCCATCACATTCAAGCAGTTAAAAGCTAGTTCTTTAATTGGCACATGGCACTGAAGATACTAATGAAAAACAATTATGCTGGAAAATAAATTAGACGAGACTATCAGAGGATGCCATCAGACTGAATAATATCCGTGAAGTAAGATGAGAAGTTAACATTCTGCGGGCCCTCTAGTAAAAACTAATCAAATGGCAGGAAATGAGGTACAGATGCTTGTTAGATGCCCCCATTAACAGAGTGCCCAGACAATTATTTTTTCTTTTCTCCTGAGTCTATATCAATTCTCCTTGAGGAAGACCAATTAAGGTAGATAAGTGGACAAATTAGAGAAGCCCTCTTGATGGCCCCAGAAGGCCTTTGGACCGGAAACCACCCAGCTCCTAGATCTCAGGGAGATCTATGCAAGGGTCATGTAAGTGAAGCCTTCAACCTGGATACGCCAGCACAGAGATAATCAAAATGCTTGAGCCCTTAGTCGGTGGTGCCTATCCCAGGTTTGGCAAAGGGACATGGGTCAGGCATGACCAAGTGCTATTCAAAAATGACAGAGGCAAAACAACATCTAATAATCATTGAAATGCAGAAGATTAGGGTGATTTTGTCATAACTGACAACCCTGACAGTATTAACTCTAGGCTGCTTGTATAGGGAGCCCAAAACTCAAGGTCAGAAGGAATCGCCAGCTAGTGACATGCATGTACCTCCAATCTAAGAGGAAGAAAAACGTTGTTGCCTCACGCAGACTACGATGCGGTGCTAAAAATAGATAAAACTGAAACAGATGCACCCAATCGAGGATACCTAGAAGAAAGGTTGGCTCAGCAGAGGGATCTAACTCTGGAACATCTGCACTACCGAACAGCAACACCTACTGACAGGCCTTCAAAGAATTCCGACAGACAGGCTTCTCAAAGCTGACCTAAGAGAAAGACACAATCGCTAAACACTGTGTACTACCCTAAAAGGTTCACCATAACTCTCCAAAGTCAAGTATAATCACTCACACACTCACACTATAAGTACAATCGTACAATTGCTTGTAAATATGATTAACAGTGACACAATGTAGGCACAGAACCTAATGATATGCACGATGTCCCTATAAAATACTTACAGGAAATATATTATGTGAGATTAAAACAATCAAAATCAGGCTCCTTTTTTCAATGTTGGAAAGGGAATGAGCCAAGTTATCATAGGTGATTACTAGTGATACTTTGCCAGAGTGTCACTGGCTTTATGAAACTAAGGCTCCATTGTTTTATCATAATTGAATATGTTTAACCTATGCCATAATGAGACATTCTAGATCTGTGCATTTGGTAGAAGGAATGTATGTTTTGGGATTTCTATAAGGTTCGAGAAACGGACACTAAAGTTGTGCTTCGAGAGTGAGCTGATGTGCACACCTTGGCTTCTGTGCGCAGGCAACCGGAAATGAGAGTGGTGGACGTAGTGAGAACCTCTGGGAAACGGTGTCCAGGGCAAATGTCAGGTTGGATTAATTGGTGTATGCAGGCTTCTGATACCCAGCCCCCACTGACCCCCTCTCAAATTACTGCTAACTTAGCGGCTGACAGGTGGTCTAGCACTAGTAGCAGTGAACTGATGCTCCCTCTGTGAGCTTATGCTCTGTGTGAGCTGCTTGGTTAGGGGTCAAGTCACAGAGAGACATGATAAAATAACATTTCTAACCATCAAATGGCCAGGGTTATAGTTTTTCCACAGGTTAAAGTTTTGTCCACAGACCTCTTCTAAGAATTATTGGAATACTGTAAATGAGAATTAAAAATGGATTCAGCACATTGAAAAACCCCTGTAAACTAACTTTCATGCTTGCTGCCAGATGTGCCAATGTGCATATTTGCCCTATATTGACTACACCAATAGATGCTTACAGTGTGCATACATAATGGTACTCAACCCCTTACATTAGGTTACCACAGCATATATTTTCCATTTGTTAGCTTTTGTTGAAGGTGGTATGTACATGGCTTTCTATCAGGTCAAGCAAATAGATCATTAATAGTATACACATCATGCTTTACATACCAGTCAGCTACGAATACAAGAACATGCACAGTGCCTCCTGCTGACAGGGCTATGTATGCACCCACCCCAGGCGGTTACCCTACATGTCCAACAAACAGCCTCCCTGGGGTTGATAAATGACTGCCACGACTGAGCAACTCACTACCTTATCACCTGAGCAGCTACCAGTATAGGTATGTATACAACAATGCTACTCCCCCATACAATAGCATTCACTGACATGACATATACGCATCAACCTCTCAGCTCACAGGAGGTCCCCGTGGAAGACTGGTTGAGCTCTCTCCCTCTTTCAATCATGTTACGGATATTATATTATACACCCCTAGGCGGTGGTTATAATTTAGAGGTCTTTTTCTCTTTGAGAGCCAGGATATCTAACAGGATCCGTACCCACAACCTCAGAACTATTGAGCCCAACAGCTTACCGACTGCTCATGCAATGATACTTATCACCAAATAGTATATGTACTGCTTCTGCCTTTTGAACCCAATGAGTAACGCTATCTAAAGACTTTGAGGGGTTTAAACCCCGCCCCCACTTGTAATACCTCAAAATGACCCCCAGAGTGTCCTGATTACAGGGATTAAACTCCTAAGACTGTATCTCTAATGGCGTGGGAGCGAAATCAGTATATAGACAGTGTGTTCTCCTGGAATGCATGGCTAGTGACTGACAGAAGGTCCCGTTTTCTGAATTTTAGTGAACTTTACAGCATCAGCAGGGGTATCTAGCTTCATGATACAGCTGTCATGATACATCAGGTAGATGCAGATGGATTAGAGCTATCCATAGCATATTTCAGATTGGCGATACCCCAAATGGTTTGGAGAAAGGACCATTACTAAAAATTGACATTTTGGCGAGTTCACACGCGAGGAAACGGCCAGTGGCTGTCTACTGGGATACCTACTATAATTGCTTGCCTAGTCTGCCTTCACAGAATATTCTGTTCTCTGATATTCACTGAGGAAGCACTGAGGATATTCACTGAGGAGGCATCTATGACTAGGTACCATCATATTGGCTTCATTACTCTTCGAAAAATATTGTGAGACAAATTACCTAAATTACCTGAAATTTACATGGTATATCCCTATTTCATAAAACCATAAGTAACAGTGTATTCTATAGTTATTCGTAGTCCTACCGTCTTTTTCCCAACCACATAGATCTATATAAGTCATCAGAAGTGGGGTCATTACTCTGCAACAACAGCTGCAACTCTGAAATGAGGAGTCAATTTATAACTAATTGTAACTAATTATGATATGAATGTAAGTTTTGGACTGTTTCCCTACACAAAACAGAAAGATTAGATTAGCCAGGAGTTTTAAAGACATTTACCGTTAAACCTTGATTGGCCCAGACTCGGGATGCGGCTTATACGCTAGTTAGGCTTATACACGAAGTTTTACGGTATTTAAAGCATACTCTGAGTTGTGTACATTTCTTAAATTTATGACGACTCCATTCCCAACTTTGCATCAGCTTAACCATTACACTTTTTGATAAGTAGACTAGAACGAAGTCCAAAAGCAAAAATCTCAAATTGATTCATTAATTAGTGTAATTTAGAAATCGAGTCAATGGGGGGCACTTAACACATTTAAGCTGCATGATTAGACTGCATTCTGTCAGGTAAAGAAGCCATGACAACACTTAGCCCTTTAAATGGAACATACTGCCCTAACACATTATGTCCTTTGTCACCATGATGCATAACGCAGCCCTGATGAGAAGCTGCATAAGTGCAGCATGCTGATCCAGCATGTATGCATCATACTGATCGAGCATCAGGTGGAAAAATCTACGATTTGTATTTTCAATTAGCATTTTAAAACTATTTCGAAAAACCTGAAAGAGATAAAATATATTATTTTAAGACTTTCAGTGACAGCCTTCATATGAGAATCATATCAGTAATATGGAACAATGCAGATTACGTAGTGCAGGGGATTTGGCACTCTCACTACATTTTTTGATTTTGTAATGCGTATTTATTCATCAGATGATTTTTCAAAATACAACAATCAAAAATAAACGTGTAAGCTTCATGGCGTTACATATCCAAATTTGTCACAATGTGTCGGGTCTAGTGCCCTCTCCTTATTGTTAATGGTGTATAGACAATTACAATAAACAATGACAGCCTTTAAGACTGGTTGAGTTACGCGTTTAGGCACAAGCATGTGTACCTTATATAATCAATGGTCTTATACATTAGACCTTATAATATGTGAGATGGGTGTATTATGTATGCAGAATACTAACATGAATTCATATTTCCTTGACTCACATTTCATGTTTACATACATATTGAATTCAGGCATAATCACAAAATTTAAGTTGATATTTTAGTTAAGTTTTTGGCTCCTAGGTGGCAGGACTGCACAGCGTCAAAACCATTGAGATGCCTCTGCTCATAGAGAGATCATTCTTCTTCTTCTATGTTTATAGATATCACGTGTCATTGAAAGTGCGTCTTATACATCTGGTATGATCAGCATTGATACAAGTCATAAACAAAAACTAACAAAAGCTACTTTTTTCAACAGCATTGTTATATGAGGTTTTTCAACATGGGACTTATTAATATAATACCTTTGTTTTCAAGACAGAACCCTCAAAGAACCTTTTTGTTTCAGTTTGTGTGTCTCTTGATTTTGTCCTTGTGAGCAGGGTCATTCCCTACCATCTCAACATATACAATTTTAGATTTTTACTTTGTCTATAAGTCTCCTTTTGTACTATGGCCACACATATATGAAGTTATTTAGGAATGCAGTGTGTCACAGGTAGCCAAATAGGCTTAGGGAATATTCTATGGACAGGTATGTCGGGTGATTCAGGTAAACTACTCAGTACATTCCAATATATCACAATACGTAAATGTGCCTTTTGTTGTGAACACGGACTTTGACAGAAGGCTTAATAAATTTTGAATAGTTGTTCTTTGTGATGTGAACATGGACTAGACGCTCATTTTAAACAGCTTATTTCACGACAGATAAAATCACCCCAATAGTTAGACCAGGAGTTTGTGTGGGGTCAGTTTATGGGCCCTTAACCCGACGTAAGGGCCTTTAACTCGGGTTTAGAGACATTAACTCAGCTTAAGGCCCCTTATGCCGGGCTTAGTTAGAGACCTTAATCAGGCCCTAAACCTAGGATAAGGGGCCTTAACCCAGGTTGGGGACACACCAACTATTCTAGTACGCCCTAAATGAGCTGTAACTGTACTCACCATGTAGGGCGTACTAGTATTTTTGAATTATCTTTTTGAAAAGATTTGGACGTGTTTATTTGACGAGTAATTTAAGTATACAATGGTAATCCATCCACAAGTGGTCGGCTGACATTTTTAACATATTACATATATACATATGTATGGTGTGATACATGAGGGTAGGACCATCCGCCAACCTTGTGGCCCGAACAATCACTCTTCTATATTTAGGGTCTTGAGCTCTCTTTAAAGCTAACAACAGTGTATGGTAATTTATCCTTTCCTTCAGGCATATTAGTATTACGATGAACCTCAACTGTAGGGGTTAACCTATGAACGCCTTCACAAATTTTAAGACACCTATTCTGAAGTCTTTGTAATTTCTGTAGTAATTCTACAACAACTCCATTATACAAGACATTACCGTAGTCCAAGATGATGACCACACCCAAAAATAGGGTGCAAGGTTGCCTCATAGATTTTCTTCTTGTGGAAAGACAGTAGCCCTTCTCTGCAGTTTGCCCAGTAAACAAATAACGTTATACACCATTTTATAACGTTATGTAACGTTATATGTCAACGTTTTTCTAATGCTCTTTAGTATGGCATAACGTTATGTAAAATTTAAAATGTTATTTTGACGTAAAATACTGTTTTTGGTTAGCTGGGTGGGTTCCTGAATTTAATCTGTAGTAGTTCATAGATCAGAGACTCAGTATTTCTTGTCCATTTTTCAACTGCTCTTTCCTTGTTCCCCCTTGACAAAATGTCATATGGGTTGGTGGCATCCATCACCGCTTCTGCTGCCTTTCTATCCTTGTGTGTAGAAGCCTTCAGGTGCTGCCAGGCCCGCTCTAAGCTATCATACGTGATCCCTCCATATTCCACCTCAACTGGGTATAGATTTGATAACCTATTATGCTCGTTGCGGAACATGATACCGTCAGGTGTTTGGGTAGTAGTGGCCTCTTCTAGAGAGAGTCCATTGGGTAAATACCCCATCATGACATGGGTATGGTTGAAGATGTTTCCTTCTATAACAAGTGAACGCTGCCTCAATCTAGTAGCTAGGCCTTTAGACTTTGCCAGGAAAAGGATAGACCTTAGATCATTATATTGTCTAGCATCTACCTCAATCAGCTCGTCTACTATGAACACGCCATTCCATTTGTCTTTACCTTGCAGTTTCCTAATGTTTTTGAACACGTCTCCCTTGACCATCTTGGAGTTGAGGTAGACCATTACCGGCCTGGGGCATTTTGCATCAGTTATAAACTTTACGAGAGATTGACTCCACTTTTTCTGCACCATAGTCCAAGCCTAGATCTCGAAAAAGAATGGCAATGTCCGTTCTGAGGTGTTCGTCGTTTTCCTCTTTATACCATTCAAGTATCATAATTTTCTTCCTTTCATCGAAATCGATTTTTTCCAGTTTGTAGGAATTGTCCACCGCTCGACATCTATTTTCCTGAATGTGCTCAGAGTTGTCGTCGACACGTTGGTCGGTGTCAGTGAGCCCTTCTGATATGGTATGAGTTTCTACTTCATTTTCCGAGACCCTGTTCTTGATAGTGTCAACCAGCTTAGCTGTGCGTTTGAGAGTTTTAGTAGTCAACTTTAGATTTGAAGTTATCTTACCAATATCCTAAGTGTGATTTGCACCGGTCGATTCAGTGGCAGTGAGCCTCCTGTCGAGATTATTTATGTGAGCGATAATACACTCATTTGACGACTCGACGCTAAGCGCCGGTACACACTTCTTCAATTTCTCTTGTTGACGCATAATGGACATGGCGGAGGTTAATTTCTTGCATTAGTATCACGACAAACCTTTTATGTACATGTTTGACAAGTTTCGTGACATACAAGTACGATCTTCTCGTAGTAAACTTCAATTATTGATGGAGCGGGTGTCTTCCTGGTCTCTAGCTGATATCCGCCATCTTGCCATCAAGTATAATGGCCTACCCATCAGGGTTAGTGTATCTAAGCAATTATATGATTTTTCTCTCATATTAACAATGTAGTTTATATCATATATGGTACCATTGGAGTAGTATTGTATGTATCGGAACGGGACTATAGTTAAGTACTGTTTATTACTCAATCGACCTGCAGCCAATCAGAGGCCTCCCTTTTGGCGGGAAATTCAAAAGCAGCCAATGAGAGGCCTCCCTTTTGGCGGGAAATTCAAATAGGTCACGTGACCGGAAGTGACCTACTTCCGGTCACGTGACCTTTGGGCGGGAAATTCAAATAGGTCACGTGACCGGAAGTGACCTACTTAAGAGGGTCACGTGACCACCATGTTGGCGGGAAATTCAAATAGGTCACGTGACGGGAAGTGACCTACTTAAGGGGGTCACGTGACTACTAGGTTGGCTTTCAAAATAAGTCACTTGAGATTTTGATGGATAAATAAATTTAAAAAAAGAAAAAAAAAGCAAGCTGAAAAAGCTTGCTAAAAAATAATTTAAAAATACGGCTCTTTTTTTCTAGGAGGGGGGGAGAGGGGCACTCTGGGGGGCACTCTTTAAGATGCATGGGGGGGGGAGGGGGGGAGGGGGGGAGGGGGGAGGGGAGGGGTAGGGTTTTTTAAGAGTGAGACTCGCTTCTCTGCCCTCTCTAAAAGAGAGGGCAGAGAGGCGAGTCTACTTACTATGAAAGGTATCATGATCGCGTTTATGATGATGTGCATCTCTTGCTGGCTAGACTTTCAAGCAAATTTGCCAAAGTCCAGCCCGTTATTGAATGTCCGGCCTAGCCTGACCCTCAGTAGAACAGTCCTTGACCCATCTATTATAGTCTAGCAGCGCCTGACCCTTGTATGAGAGTAGTATCGGCGACATTGGCTGACTCTGATATTTACCTGTGTGTACGGAGAGAGGAGAGGGTTCACAGCCACAGCTCTCTTAAGGCAAAGCTTGCGCTTATAGAGCGCTACTAGTGGAGGTCTGGATAAGGAAGCTATGGCGGTTGTCTTCAAAAAAAATAAAAAATAGCCATGGCGCATGTCGATGTCGCTTAATTATGCTCATATCTCATGTCGATTTTAAGAATTGCTCATGTCACCTGTCACTATGTTTTTCAAGCTTCATGTCAAATGTCACTAGACCTCATGTCGAATGTCGATTCTAAGAAACAGATATGTCACCATCTCGAATTTAGCGGTCCACATTGCCGCTGCTGCTGCTGCTGCTGCTGCTACTGCTGCTGTTGCTGCTGCTGATTTGCTGTTGCTGCTGCTGTCGGTGCTGCTGCTTGTGCTGCTCGTGCAGCTGCTGCAGCTGCTGACAGCTGCTGCTGCTTGTACTGCTCGTGCAGCTGCTGCAGTTGCTGACGATGTCACGGATGCTGTTGACAGATGCTGCTGCTTGTGCTACTCGTGCAGCTGCTGCTGCTGCTGCTGCTGCTGCTGACGATGTCACGGATGCTGCTGACAGATGCTGCTGCTTGTGCTGCTTGTGCAGCTGCTGCAGCAGCTGCTGCTTGTGCTGATCGTGCTGCTGCTGCAGCAGCTGCTGCTGACAGATGCTGCTGCTTGTGCTGCACGAGACCGAGTAGCCGCTATTACTAATGCTACTAATACTAGTATGAGAAAATACATTTAGTCAGTCGACTAAATCAAGGAGGTTTTCTGACTTCAGTGGATCGTTTAGCCATCGGCCACAGGCAAAACTTGAAACCATTTTATACATGGGACAATTGGCAGAGTCGAAACATGTTGGTACGACGGGGTCGATCATGTTCATCATCAGTTCAGGCAAAGGAAGTGTGTCGACAGCCCGCGAAAACTTCATGTCCGGATGTTTCAACACAACACTTTTTATCACACTCACACAGCTGCTTTGAAGAGTGAATCCTTGACCAAACTTGAGCTTTTCCAACACAGCTTTGGCCTCCTTCTGTGCAGTAAGGGATCTCTCTTTCGGGGTCATCGCAGTGCTGGCTAGCATGTCCTCAAAGTCTTTAACATAATGTTCCAACGGGCTACAAATGATGTACTCCAGATCATCGTCCGCATATGTCGTCTCCTCGCACCATACTTCTTTTGTTTCGAATTCCGTCATTTTCTGAACAATCTCCTCGTGAGTGCGTTGCATATATCGAAGCTTCTTCAAAGACCAGATAACTTGTATGCCGAACGCTGAAAAACCTGAAGGAATTTCACCACTACAGTCACGCCAACTATACGGAGCTAAGAAAAATAGCTCCAACAAAATTTTCTCCCTCTGTCCAAATGAAACTACTTCCGTTCCGATGAAGTTGAAGCATGCTTCTATCCATTGCTCCTTGGTGACGTCCTTCCAATGTTTCTTTACCTCACATGCATCATAGGGCACTGTTTCTCTTCTTGCTTCTAGTGGGAGTTGCTTTTTCTTTCTTGGACTCATTTGGAGAGTTTCGATGCTCTGTAGCGTCGACACTTCGATAAGAAAAGAAGCTGTAAAGGTAGAAATAACCCTCATAACATGCTGAGCGAGCGTGGAGTGGACGATGCTACGATGAGTGAGAGCAGCGTTTCACTCCTTATGTACCCTGTCCTAGATAATCCTCTTAAACAGCTGAAAAGACTCTCTCAGTACAGAGTCTCTACTCAATTAAGTGATCTGTTAAGTAAGTTTTCACATGCTACTTGACTACTGCAGGGGGGTTTAGACTTAAGCAGCTTAGTGCACACACGTGTCTGTTAGAAAGCTACCTGCACACCTGTCTTCCTTTTTCACTAGTATTTACCCCTTGCCGACTAATAAGGCACCTATACACGTGTCAGCCTCCTTATATACGTCATTCTTCCTCTCGAGAGGAAGAAGTGTGTCTCTTCGTTTTTTTTGTTTAAGAAGTGAGGGTCTTTAAGATCACGTGCCTGGAAGCGACTTGATGAAGCAAGTGACTAGAAGCGACGACGTCACATGCTTTTAATGAGGTGATCAGCTGTGACTGGCGGCGGCGGCGGCGGCGGCGGCAGCGACGGTGGTGCTGGTGGTGGTGGTAGTAGACGTTACTGTGGTCAAAGGTGCTATGGTTTTTTTCCAACAGAAATCAGAGCTTTTATACAGAGGGAGTTTAATCCTATTTCCAACAGCACCCCAGCTGTCCAGCAGCCGCCCCGCTCCGTAAGAGCTTCTTAAGAGCTTAGATGACGAGGGGCGTGTCATCATCATCTTTGGTGGCCAGCTGAAAATGGTGTTTTTTCTTTATCCATTAGCCTTACCTCCTACTCCCTACCTGAGGACGACTCTCTCCCCCTTTAGCATTCATTGTAACAAACGTCAGAGGTCAGGTGAAAATCTGATTTTCATGCACAGCCTTAGTCAGCTGTCACTCCTATTGAACTAGCTAGCCGCCGCCGGCCGGTCTACTCACCCCAGCTGTCCAGCAGCCGCTCCGCTCCGTAAGAGCTTCTTAAGAGCTTAGATGCCGAGGGGTATGTCATCGCCATCTGTGGTGGCCAGCTGAAAATGGTGTTTTTTTTCCTTATCCATTAGCCTTACCTCCTACCCCCTACCTGAGGACAACTCTCTCCCCCTTTGGCATTCATTGTAACAAACGTCAGAGGTCAGGTGAAAATCGGATTTTCATGCACAGCCTTAGTCAGCTGTCACCCCTATTGAACTAGCCAGCCGCCGCCGGCCAGTCTACTCACCACGGCAGGAGGCGGTGATTTTTTTTTGTTTTACACTTAAGTCGCTCACCACATGCACACGACTCTACTCACAGACAGACACTCCCGTCTTAGGGGGTCCTGCTTCACACTACACGCCTCCTGTAGTTTTTTTGTATACACACTCTAAGCTCATGACTGCTTAATCCTTTATACAGCTAATGCGCGTTGAATTAGTACAGTCGGTACACCGCCCGCTCATGGCAGTCCATCTCTCAAAAAAAAAAGAGGGAGGGGGGAAAGAGATCCAGCTGAAAACGTCATGACTTATGTCTTTTGTTTCTCTTTGGGAATGTCCGCCGGTCAGCTGGCGGCAGCAACTGCTTAATCCTTTATACAGCTAACGCACGTTGAATTGCTGAACAAGGCAGTAAGTAGCTTAGCTCGTGTCAGTCGATCTCTCAAAGGGGAAAGGGATCCAGCTGAAAACGTCATGCCTTATGACTTTTTGTTTCTCTTTGTGAATGGTCACCGGTCAGCCGGCGGCAGCTGAAGAGAGCTGTAAGTAGCTTAGCTCTAGAAGCGAGAAGGAGTATATAAGAGGCCTGGAAACACCCGTTCACTCACTCAGTCTTTTGCTGCTCTCTACAGGCACCACCATGAGCAAAACACAACAACTACTGTCGTCCAAGGATCTAATCGAGTTCAAGAACAAGAAGAATACGCAGAACGGTGATCGTTTACTGTCAGCGTCTCCTCTTGCTACTGAAATTGAGACTACCGCCGCAACCGCTTGGTCTTATCACCCTCCCGCTGTAGCGAGCGCACACAGCAGTAGTAGCGACGTTGTTACACTCGCGACGGTTGTTGCTGCTGAGCACACTGCTGCTGCTGCTGCTGCGCCTGCTGCGGCTGCTAGTGATCCTCGTGCTGCTAGTGCTGCTGCTACTGCTGCTGCTGCTGCTGTTGCTGCTGCCGCGCCTGTTACTGCTGTGCCTGCTGCTGCTGCTGCTGCTGCTGCTGCTGCCACGCCTGTTACTGCTGCGCTTGCTGAGGCGGCTGTGCCTGCTGCTGCTGTGCCTGCTACTGCTGCGCTTGCTACTGCTGCACTTGCTAGCGCTGCGCTTGCTCCTGCTGCTGCTGCTGCTGCTGCTGCTGCTGCTGCTACTGCTGCTGCTGCTACACCTCTTGCTGCGACTACCGCTACTAGTACTGACACGCAGTACGTTGCACAGAACCTCTCCACCGCTTCATCAACCGACGCCATCAACGCTGCTCGCGCTGAGACTTACAGCTATTCGGACACTCAGCCCCAGCAGCGCGTAGTAGACATACATGTCCTAAAGCAACAGGGTGAAACAGAGAACGACGCTGACGACGAGGCGTACGAGGAACCCGAAGGGTCACGGGCGCACAGTCCGTTTTTCGACCTCATTTCCACTGGTAGTGCGTCCGGTCCGTGGCGCCTGCCCTCACCAATACCTTACGAAGTCATGTGGTTGCCCTGTTCCGACAACGAGTCGTCTGATACCAGCGCAGACGCTGCTCCTGTTATTGGTTCTGCTGCAGTAGTACCTGTATCATCATACTTCAAAGCAGAGCCGTTAGGATACTTGTCAGACGCTATGCTACTGAAAATAAGTGGTAAGTTGCCGACATCAGATTACATACGGTTAGGTTCATTCCTTGAAGTGAACTTGAAGGATATGGGATATCTCAGTTGTGAGACAAGTGTCATAACTCAAGCTAGAGAAATGTTCACTACTTGGTACCAGAAAAGTTGTACTAGTAGGTGGAAGGACCTAGCCACCGCCTTGGAAGAATCTTACCGTATGGACCTCATCAAATTCTCACGTGAGTACATGGACAAGCATGACATGTGGGATGGCTTAGAGAGTGGAGACATGGAGTGGAAAGTGCAGAAATATTTCTCTCTTTTAGCTGAGCTCTGCCCTAGAGACTGGAAGACCATAGGGATCTACTTAGGGTTGACTTCTCATGAAGTAACTTCCATCTCTCAACCTGTGCCTTCTGACAGGACTGTGAAGAACCCTGTGTATGAAGTGCTGAAAGCTTGGAAGTACAACGAGACGTCTGAGCCTATGGCTCTGATGAAAGTGTTGGAAGACTACATGGGACGCGGCGACGTCGCAATGTATGTTCAAGGGTTGTATGCAGCTGTACCCAAAGAAATAAAAGTGAGCTGTGACACTCCAGTGTTGACGACTCTCGTCTGATCCCTGCAGTAAGATGGACATCTGTTGAAATCGATCCTACACTACAGACGTCTTTCACTATGCTAATAGCATCGTGTGGTAAGAGGCGTCTAGTATTCGAAGTGATAAACAACGTTTATTTTTTTAATATTTGGTAAATAAGTGAAAAAACAAAAAAAAGAAAAACATGCCGCAGGACGTTTGCGAAAAGTGTTTCAAAATTTTTAAAAGACCGTACAATCACGAGTGACCCGTAGAAAAATGAAGAACGATACCTAAGTTTTGCCCTCTATGCAGCGATGTCGGCTAGCGTCGCATACGACTTTCCGGGGTAGGAGGGGCAGCGTACGTCAGAGAATCCGACGCAGATTCCGACCCCTTGTTAGACCGAGTTTAAAAATCACATAAACGAGAACGTCAAAGTCATCGAGAAAGCTGTGCTAGAAGTTTACCGACCAACCTTAGCGAAGTTACATGTAGCGATAGGTGAAGCTCTCCTGCTAGAGGAAGCGACATTCACCCCTTCTCCAGGCGGCTTCGCTGCAGCTCACACCAGACAACCGTTAGTTCAACTGAAGAAGCGGCTTCTGAGATACATCCGTCAAGCTCCAGTCGTACGCTTCAACTCGGAGAGTTACGACTTGAACCTGATCAAAAAATACGCCTTCACTCGTTATTTGCCTCCGGAGACCGAAGAAACCAACAATTCAGCGTCATAAAGAGAAGCAATTAATAGTTGACGTAGTAGTCAACTTTTTTAGCACTTGGTTACAGCTACGCGAATTATTTGCGAGCTTTCACTACAAACGAAGAGAAAGGTTGCTTTACTTACGAATGGATGACGTATACCAAGAAACTAGTAAACAAAAAACCCCTGCCACCGAGATCGACTTTTGACAGCGACCTGACGGGCGTCAAAATGGCCGAAATCCGACTACGCCACATGTCAGAAAGTTTAGTATGACAAGAAGAAGCAAACTATGACAGATTACTTGATCCACTACAACAACGAAGACGTCAAATCTTTCATAGAAGCTTTTTGAAAAAATCACGCTATTTTTTTCCAACATAGCAGCATTGTCATGTTGAAAGACGCCATCTCTCTCGCCAGTTTGACTTTACAAGACCTCTTCCAAAAAACCTATAAGCTGTGTTCACAACGTTCCCTCCGTTCGACGCCGTCCTCCACGCTCTGATCAAAGAAAATGTAGTCAGTGGTCCTTCCATCATCTTCCATAGATTTCACGAGAAAGAGTGTATAGGTGTCTTATAAGTCGGCAGAGAGTGAATACTAGTGAAAAAAGGAAGGCGCGTGTGCAAGTAGCTTTTTCTAACAGACATGTGTGTGAACTAAGCTGCTTAAGTCTAAACCCACCTGCGGTAGAAGCTCTGTACTTAGAGAGTCTTTTCAGCCGTTTAAGAGGCTTATCTAGGACAGGGTACATAAGGAGTGAAACGCCCCTGTCACCAGTCACACTTTCTCCACCCGCCCTTCATCTTCGTAGCATCGTCCACTCTACGCTCGCTCAGCACGTTACGATGGTTAGTTCTGCTATTTTCTTTGTTTATGAAAGTGTTGACGCTACAGAGCATCGAAACCCTCTCGAAATGAGTCCAAGAAAGAAAAAGCAACTCCCACTTGAAGCAAGAAGAGAAACGGTGCCCTATGATGCATGTGAGGTAAAGAAACATTGGAAGGACGTCACCAAGGAGCAATGGATAGAAGCATGCTTCAACTTCATCGGAACAGTAGTTTCATTTGGACAGAGGGAGAAGATTTTGTTAGAGCTATTTTTCTTAGCTCCGTATACTTGGCCTGACTGTGGTGAAATTCCTTCAAGTTTGTCAGTCTTCGCCATACAAGTTATCAACTCCTTGAAGGAGCTTCGATATATGCAAGGCACTCAGGAGGAGATTGTCAAGAAAATGACGGAATTCGAAACAGGCGAAGACACAATATGGTGCGAGGAGACGACATATGCGGACGATGATCTGGAGTCCATCATTTGTAGTCCGTTGGAACATTATGTTAAAGACTTTGAGGACATGCTAGACAGCACTGAGATGAACCCGAAAGAGAGATCCCTTACTGCACAGAAAGAGGCCAAAGCTGTGTTGGAAAAGCACAAGTTTGGTCAAGGATTCACTCTTCAAAGCAGCTGTGTGAGTGTGATAAAAAGTCTTGTGTTGAAACATTCAGACATGAAGTTTTCGCGTGCTGTCGACACACTTCCTTTGCCTGAACTGATGATGAACATGATCGACCCTATGGTACCAACACGTTTCGACTCTGCCAATTGTCCCATGTATAAAATGGTTTCAAGTTTTGCCCGTGGCCGATGGCTAAACGATCCACTGAAGTCAGAAAACCTCCTTGATTTAATCAATTGACTAAATGTATTTTCTCATACTAGTATTAGTAGCATTAGTAATAGCGGCTACTCAGTCTCGTGCAGCACAAGCAGCAGTATCTGTCAGCGGCATCCGTGACATCGTCAGCAGCAGCAGCAGCAGCTGCACAAGCAAAAGACAAACACCGTAGTCTCCTCATCCAGACCTCCGCTAGTAGCGCTCTATAAGCGCAAGCAGTGGCTGTGAACCCCCTCCTCCCGCCGTACACACGGGTAAATATCAGAGTCGGCCAATGTCGCCAATACTACTCTCATACAAGGGTCAGGCGCTGCTGACCTATAATAGATGAGTCAAGGACTATTCTACTGAGGGTCAGGCTACGCCGGAAATTCAATAACAAGCTGGACTTTGGCAAATTTGCTTGAAAGTCTGGCCAGCAAGAGTCCGGCATACTCTCCCAAGAGTTCAGCATTGCCAGACTATGGCATGAGGATCCCGCATGGTCAGACTTTCAAAAGCAAGTTTGCCAAACTCCAGCTTTTTATTGAATGTCCGGCGTAGCCTGACCCTCACTAGAATAGCCCTTGACCCATCTATTATAGGCCGGCCGTGCCTGACCTTTGTCTGAAGGTAGAATTAGCGCTATTGGGTGCCTCTGATGTTTGCCTGTGTGTAGTCAAACCTCGCCTGAGAGAGACATACTTCAGAAAGAAAAGAAAGCGGCGTGAGAAGGTGACGGGATCCCAAGTGTCAACCCTAAGACTTACATTTGCTACGATCAAATCAGCGGCACCGGTGAAAGAAAATCTCAAAAAAAGTGTACAGAAGTAGTCGTCTTCTTAAATGTTTTCGAAAACGAAAAACTCTCCTTGCGGTAAATATAAATTTCAAAAGTGGTACGAACCAAAAATGGCCACTTACACCATAGAGAAAGATGACGTGCGCTACTTGTATTATAAGCGTCGCGTGCATTCTAACGGTGTGACAACGAGTCCTTTAAAATATGAAAAAGTGTGTTATTGATTGATTGAGCGCATCTTTTCAAAAATAGAGTGTTATTAGAATTGAAAAAAAGAAAATAAAAAAATAAAATAAAATTATTGTTGTGTTTATTTTCATACGTCTTCTTTTATTAGTAAGTAAAACAAATATGTGACCCGTTTTAACGAAATGGGTCGGAAGTCGCACATTGAAGAGCCTAGATATAGGCTTTTAAAGTAGTATAGGGTGAAAAAAATATAATTTTTGAAAAATGAGTTTTTGACATTTTTCTAACACATGAATACTTTTCTTCTGGAATACTTACTTACAAACAATATTTCAACTCCCATTATTCCCAAAATAATGCCCATAGGATTTATAATTGTATTGTATAATATAGTCAATATCTAATTAAGATGTTAATTATCTCATTTTGATTAAATTTCATTTAATTTACCAAAAAAACATCGAAAATATCACCAAATGGTCAAAATTGGCCAATATAGATCATGTCACATACCAAATGAAAGCTCTTGATGAGTTGTAAACGATTATGGCAATATCACAACATTTTTAATATGCGACTTCCGACCCATTTCGTTAAAACGGGTCACATATAACAATTAACTAGCGTGTCCTCTTAAAGTGACACTTCCTCCGGTCGCTGCTGAATCGTCTAATTAAGGTATGTGTCGTCGTCACTTCTAGTCACGTGACTCATCAGGTCACTTCCGGTCGCGTGATCCTAAAATCGATCACTTCCTAAACAAAATTAAATTAAGAGACACATTTCTTCATGACCCAACCAATCAGAGGTCTCCATTTGACCAGAAGTAGGCCCCTCATTTGCATAAATGGGTCACTTCCGGTGTACCAGCCAATCAGAAGCCTCTAACTAAGTCAAGGTCGCTTGACGTCACTTCCGGTATGCCCTTATATGTACATGTGAAGGTCACATGACGTCACTTCCGGTATGCCCTTATATGGGCGTGTGACGTCACATGACGTCACTTCCGGTATGCCCTTATATGGGCGTGTGACGTCACTTCCGGTCAAATGGCAGCCTCTGATTGGCTGAGTCATGACCTTGACCTCTAACTAGGTCAAGGTCACGTGACGTCACTTCCGGTATGCCCTTATATGGGCATGTGACGTCACTTCCGGTCAAATGGAGGCCTCTGATTGGCTGCATGTCGATTGAGTAATAAACAGTACTTAACTATAGTCCCGTTCCGATACATACTATACTACTCATTGGAAAGAGAATGTCTTAATCTATACACTGGCCGATTTACAAGGTGAGATCATTAATTTTATATTAATTCAGAAATCATGCATTAAACATGTGACTTTCATAAAATACTCTTATGGTGACCCAGGGAAATCTATTTCCGAATTTTCTGTTAGATTTGTTGATTAATATTAAAATACAGAGTTGTAGGCTAGACACTGATCAATCACCCTTCATTTTGGTTTTACCTACCAATGGAATGGTAAGGTCATAAATAAGAGAAAATTATGAGAAAAGGTGGGATATTTTCCCGAACCCATGCCCCCAGTGTTGGTGTAGATAAGACCCATTGTTCTGTGATTACAGATGAAGCACTGAGGGGGCTGCAAACCTTCCCATGGGCATGGTCTAATGATCACACCATATGTACCGATTAAATAGATGCCCCAGTAACATGCACAGTAACAGAATACTGGTATAGTCTGATTGAAGGGACCGTACCACAGTAGTAGTACGTACCAGTAAGCTATTCCCATCCCCTACCCGTAACCTGGGTTAAGGTACTCTAAAACCAGGATAAGGGCCTTATTCTTGGTCCGTTATACCAGGATTAACTAGAGAAAGGAGGATGGGTATAACTACTACTTAATCCTGGTATAAGGTACGAAGGATGGGTAATGTATCAATACCCATCCTTTGGTGAGAAAGGGTGGGTTTAGGTGCCCATAAATCGAGATTAACTCCCTTAAACCAGGTTTTCCTATCTGCAATTTCATCTGCAATTTCAGGTTTGGCCACTAATTCTAACTTTCTCTGAAAGGTGATTTATTTTTCTAATTACATTTTGACCCTCTTGGGCCACTGTAGATTTCCTATATCTCACCCCATTTCCTAATTTCCTCTGTGATATTTAGTTGTTTGAATACTATTATTTTTGTAGTATTTCTGCTTTGCCACATTTGACCTTGACCGATTACAGAACGAAAGTAATTACAATGTAATAGATAATTCCCAAATATAATAGTAAGTATCAGCATTGAGAATTGGCTGGTTCAGGTTTAATGTAACAATTTTTAGTCTCTTATATCAAACACAGATATTGGCTAGGTTAAAATGGAAATACCATGGTTGAACCATCTATGCATTATGGTTTATCAATGAATGATATAAGGGCATCAATTTAGGCAAAAAATGTTGCCTGAATAAACATGTATTTATTATCTGTACACATAGAAAAAAAAGCAGATTGATCATTATAAGTTGTTGCCAAGTTTGACCTTGTGAAAAAGAACTCATTTGTCCAATGAGGATTCACCCAGGGCCCAATCAGTAATAAACCAAATGTATTAGAGTGAGTATGAAAGATGAATAAGCCTCAGGTATAAACATGTTGTATTTGTGCATGTGCCTTTGGCACTAATGGTTAACAACAGGTTGTGACCGTTGACCTTGATTTTGACCCTGTTCCGATCTAGTTATCATTTTACACATAGCAGATTCGGAATCAGCATACACAAATTACCTAAGTCAAACAGTCATATCAACTATTGGTCTCCATGTCAGGTCAAAGTTAAATATTGACATTTTACATGCTTGGATCCCCAACTACTAGTATGACCTATTAACTTCCCAGATCCACGTGCAGATATACAGCTTTGACTCATACCGTAAACTTTAGAAATAATTATTTAGTGCAATGAATACCTTGTGAATTTACAAGTTATATCAGAAAAAGGTGAGATGTCAGGACCTGGGCATCCCAGTGGTATCTTCTAGGGCTTCCTCACACAGAGAAAAGAAGTAGAATCACAGTGACTCCCTACTTGATCACTGAGCTAACTCTCCCAGGACTCTCAAATGACTCCTTAACATTAGAAGGACTCTATAATAACTCTATAATGACTGCTATTCTAAGACTCCCTAATGATTGAGAGTTGCTTTAGGGGAGTAACCTCAGTGACCGAGTCCAGACTCCCATTTGGGAATCACAGTGATTCTACTTCTTTTCTCTGTGCAGTGTGTTTGTTCAGAGGGAATATTTTGGTGACGAAAATAGATGTGGGTGTGCTGAAGGTGGTGGGTGTCTGAAATGTAATTTACTGTACATAGATCTGGTTCCCTTTGGTTGGAACATTGATATAAACATATTTGTAGCCGAGGTGCTGAAAACATAGCCCATTAACTGGAGCTGCTCACAGACTGAAGAGCTGTTATGAGCATGTAGAAACATTCCCCGGGTGATAGAAACAGTAGGGATACGTGGCCTTAAATGTATTTTTGATATAAAGCTAGCACCATATTAGAAGTTGATATTCAATATCAAGCTGCACCATGAACTGGTAAGTGGAACTGTATTTGTTGATGACTGTATTGTCCTTGAAGTGAGGCCACATGCACAGCCACAGGCTGACTCACAGAGCTTATATTCAGCAAAGAAACATACATTTTTAATGTTATACAACGTTTGGCAATAATTGGAGCCATAGAGAACTTATCAAGGAGGGATGAGGGTTTAGGCGTAATGTAATAAATTGAAAATTATTAGACATTTTCTTTATTTGTTTCCACCCTCTAAGCCAGGCATGGCTCTCCCAATGAGTTAACTTACAATTGATTACTTATGCATCAAAAGGTGTAATGAATCACTATACTGTCATCAGTTTAATGCAATCTCATTATTTCAGTGTGATCATCCTGTGTGCCCTGGTGGCTGTGACAATGACTGCCCCATGTGACCCATGCCCAGAAGTCGCACCCGTCTGTTACTTTAAGGACTTCATGAATGGCAACTGCACTCTGATGGGCTGGGGAAAGTAAGTACAGATACATAGACAAAGGTGCACAAGTTTTTGCTCTGCAGGAGGGTTATTTCACGAGTTGAACCTCAAGGTCGTAGGCCAATTGAAATGCTGCCTGAGGGTCAACAAGTGAAATAACCCTTCAACAGACCAAAAACGAGTTTGCCCTTGCACTTATTTTTTACCTTTTTTGATTCAAATTGGATTGTCAGGGCCTATATGGTGGGTGACGGGCTTAAAATAGCCTTTTTCTACACTGATCAGATGTAAACGAACCACCATTTTAATGACGTCACAGGGTCATAAAAATACAGTCATGGGTTATTTCATGGGAGGTGTGAAATATGGAGGTGTGAAATATGGCGCTCTTTGGTTAACTCAATGGCACTGCAGTATTTCATTAAAAAAACAACTAAGCTCTAATTAGCTGGGAAAAGTAACGATAGAGGCAAAGTATGTATAGAAACTTGGCTGTGATTGGCTGCTGAATGTAATCATGAGTACAAACTGGGCCATGATTACATATTAATCGGGATCTGTTTGAATGAGGGGGTTGAAATGAGATTGGATTTCATCATTTTGCAAAGTAAATAATAGTGTTGTATGCTTTCAATTGAATGGCAGTAACAATTTGTCTGGAAGGCCTAGGTATTTAGGTCGAAAAAGCCTTGCCCTATGCAGGGTCACCGCATGTCTTGCACGGGGTTAGCACAGAGGGCCTATACACATATTACCTTAATTCAAATTTAGGTAATACGAGATGGTTGCCTGTCAGTTTAGTCCAATTCTATTCCATTGTATTGTAGTCAATACGAAGCTATTTGAACCCTGTTCTTTGGACAATGTGTTCTATGGGTAGCAGAGGTAATACACCTATTCCTGGATTTGGTGTACAATACCTCTTCCAATATTTCACTGTAATTCACTCAAGGGTATTATCACAAATATGTTGTTGTGCTTTGTCAGGAGGTGTCACCATAATTCAATTGACTGTGTATTTCTGTAATTCATTTCATGGTATTACTGTAATTCTGAGGGTGTATAGCATTATACGTTTTTGCCATTTGTAATAGCTTCTACCGTAAATTCCGGTGTATAACCCGCAGGTTATACATAAACCAAACCTCTAGTATGGGTTGTACAATTTTCTCAAAGTCTAGGTGCGGGTAATGCGAGGGTTTTTGTAAGTATAGTACAGAACTAAAACGGCGATGTGTGATGTCCATTCCAGGTAGGTAGAGGGGGTAAACAGCATGAGGGGATGGGGTGAAGAACATGTGAACTAAAGTCGGTCTTGTGGACTAAGATATTTCTGTGTCAATATTATATTTATAATTCACCACACTGCAATGATACCACATTAGACAATCAACTAGTCTATAGAGAGATATTGAGTTAACTATCCTATATGCGTCTGATATACGTTAAACATATTTACAGGCAGAGATAATTATACAGAAATCTCATTTGGAAATTGGCCTTCTGAAAGCCCACAATGTTGAGAATGTCCTACACACTATTCAGTGGATCTCTATCAAATATGATGTTAGCAATGGACAGACTGATATATGGTGTCATATAAAAGTGATGGAGACTCAAGGGAGGGTTTATGGGTGAGAATTAGGATACTATAACTACTAGTGTGATGTGTGATTTCAAGTACATTCATATAACAAATTAGTTTCTATAATCTCCACAGGGTGGCATCCCAGGGCTGTTAGCTAAGCTCTTTGCTCACGTGTGCTATGCCACAGATGGCACAGGGAACCATTAGTTCCACTGATTGCCAACAGGCCCAAAGGGTGCTGTAAACTCCTACAAAGATGTCTGCCGATGCATAGACTGATACTAAGCTTGTGTGGCACCACCTAGTGAATTACTGTCTGTACCATAGACAAGTAGCTAATATTGATTTCTTAATATTGCAGCAAACTTCGGCCTGAGTGCAGTGGTGGCAGCAAAGAAGGCCTCGTCTTATGGGTGGCTGAAGAGTTCCAGGGTTGTGACTCATCATCAGACTCCAATAAGGATGTTCATGTCAACATCATCCATAACAACTAGATTGTTACAATGTGCTCTTTGACCTTAGATACAAAACAGCGATAACCTGCCTTTATTAAAAAAATCTCGAAAATATGATCTTGATTTGTTCTTTTCCTTCAGCCCAGCGCATTATCATAACGTATTTATTAGATACTTCTCCCAGTTTACACCTGATGAGGCCCCTAGAGGGTGGAAACAATCATAAATACCCAAAAAGAGACAACCTAAACAAAGACGTACATTAGAATCGCAACAAAACAAATGTCATGTAACCCATGACTAGTCAAGTCACATTTCCCAACTTTATTAAGAAGACACAAACGAAGTTCGCTTACTCCAGGTTTAATGTAGTTTTAGCCCATTTTGGAACTTTGAAAGTATTGGTGTGAAATGCTCAAAAAGAACATGTGTGAGGGCTGAGCGGTTTTAAAACATAAGCCAATGAACTTGTTCCATATTGGTCATATGACCTATGACACGCCCAGGGGCGGCAGATACAAACTCACCTTGGTTGTCAGGAATGTAGTGCCACACCCACTCCACTACTCACTTAGGCCAAATTCAAAAAGGGTACATTTCAGGTTAGCCATACCTACCTAGCAAAACAGGGCCGACCCTAGAAAATCTTGTCCAATTTTGAAGAAAATATTTATATTTTAGGCCATTTTGGGGCTATTTCAGTGTCAATTTGGTAATCTGTGAATTGAAGTCGCCGTCAATGAGTTTGCAAGTGAATTTCTGGGAACTTTTCAGGCCAAAGTAAAATAAAAATTTTAAGAATGAGTCCTACTACCTACCCTAGAATTTCAGACCATGTCACCTGAAACACACCTTTTATTCTTTTTTGGCAAAGATAACTTAACCCGATCACTTAAGGTTTTATTCACGCATCTAGTTTGGTGGATTAGACGTAAAACATGGCTCACTATCACACCGACTTCTTGTTATATATACAATTACATCAATACACATAGAAGCTGATATAACTGTCAAACATATCAAGAAATCTGTAAAAAATAATCAGATAATCCGTAAAATATGAATATATGTACACGAGTATCATTTCAAATGATGAGTATCGTTTTGCCATATGATATCATATCATATCATCAATATATTGAGGAACACCAAGATCAAATCTATTTCAAAATTATCTCAGCGACATGAGAACATAAAGGTTTTATCAATCCGCTTAATCATTTTGTTTCCATAATCCTGGCTTCACTTTGGTATTGCTAATTGATACCCTGATAAAGCTTCAATGGGCATATTAACTGATTATATCAATATTTACCATCCGTCACCATGAGTGTGGGACTATAACGAAATGGGTCGGAAGTTGCACTTTGAGGAGCCTAGCTATGGGCTTTTAACCCAGATACACCTAACCCCAGTGTTTTTAAACCAGATGCATGATAATATTATTTTTATTTTGGGGTCAGTTGGCAAAGCTGAAACAATTTTCAGAAAAAGCTAAGCTCTATGTACCCTAATTCCTGAGATATGGGGCATCCTTTTTTAAGGACGGTAGGAGAATATGGGGTTAGGATTTCCTACCAGTTAATTACTAAGCGTATGTGTAATTGCTATGTTTCATACTACACATTACTATACATTATTTCTCATGGTAGAGTCAAATCATTCATTCATTTCAATATTGTGTCTGTATACCTTATGCCATCGCTTGTTTTAAATTAATTTCTTCATGTTGAATGTGTTGCCTAGTAACAACATTCCAAAAGATTCCATGCCTAGCAACAAGCATGTGGAATGGCCTGGTCAGATCTTAAGATACAACTAATGGCAGTAAGCAGACCCAAGGATACCCTGTGATACTATTGTTGTTGTTCTAAATCAATACCTTGCGTATCCATGACATTCTTGCAATTACATTTCTAGAAGAGAAAACACATGTGAAGTATAGGCCCTAGGGGTGTGGTTGTATACCTGGGGTACAGTAGCGATGTGTACCTAAGGTACACTATAGTAAGGTGAGAATGTGTACCTCGGGTACACACGAGGTGCATAGTGATCGCCCTTCTGTACCCCAGGTACACAATGGCCCTGCTG
Organism: Harmothoe impar; assembly: GCA_947462335.1. NCBI lineage: Eukaryota > Metazoa > Annelida > Polychaeta > Phyllodocida > Polynoidae > Harmothoe > Harmothoe impar. Next base: position 80,633,858 of record OX381705.1, read on the forward strand.
TACCTCAGGTACACAGTAGTTGTTTTTCTGTACCCCAGGTACACAGTGATCATGCTCCTGTATTTCAGGTACACAATGGCCCTACTGTACCCCAGGTACACAGAAGTCGTCCTTCTCTACCTCAGGTACACAGTGATACCCTAGCGTACCTCAGGTAGCCTTCACAATGGCCCAACTGTATACCTCAGGTATGCAGTGGTCATCCTTTTGTACCTCAGGCGGGACCTCAGGTACACAGTGAAATGCTACCGCCCCCTTATCTATGTATTAATTATAACTGACAAGGTCTAATATGAATTCAAATTGTACTTTATCAAGATTTTCCAGGGGACTGCTAGTGTATCTCAGGTACAGAAGTGTATCTCAAAGATGAAAGGTATTGCTACTGTACAACATGTACAGAAGGTTTCCTTCCAGGATGTCCCTAGTGCACCCCAGGTACACAGACCTGGGACACTGACAACACAGGCTTTGCCATGCAAGTTGATACATGTAAAATGAGTCAATATTAGCAGTATTTTGGTATGGCTTTAGCCGGCAAAAAGCCTGCCGGTCCGGTAGAAAGGTGTTTAGTGCCGGCCCGAATGGCTGGCTGTCATCTGCAGGTCTTTTCCTACATGTCAGTTTTTACGGCTTGTAAATCGGACTAATATTATGGATTCTACAGCATAAAATAGAAAGCATGACTATTTTCTGTATTTTCTTCACTGATTTACATATTCAATTGATTTGTATATTTGTAACATACAGGGTAACACTATTCAATACTATTATTAGTGTTTTATTTTATTTTAAAATAATAAGATTGTCCTCCGATATCCGGGCCTGCAAAAAATAAGCCGGGCCTGCAAAACGAAATATCTGCAGGACCGAATGTTGTTGTTGTTGTTATTTCATTTATTTTTATCCTGAGGAAGTACATAACCTTATAGATTGTATTCTTGTATTCCACAGCATTTGCAATTATATCAATGATCCGTTAAGCGGTAATTAAGCCACATACCTACTTTCTAGGTGTGGTAATGGGATATAGGGCTGTCCTTGATGTTGTAGGACAGTCCTACTACCCGCATGTTAATTTAATTAAACAGTTATTTAAGTTTCGGAATAAACAGTAATTGTTGATGAGCTCTAGGCCCATCTGAGGCTAGGTATTAAAGTCTGTGTCATTGGTACTTAGGGTACTGACAGCCTCATTGGAAGTTAGAGTAGTGGAAAAATGTAGGAAAGGAGAAGAAGGAGTATAGTGTAGGAAAAAAGAAAAAAGAAGGGTTTAGAAGAAATTAAAGGTAAAAAAAATAAAAATATATAATAGATGGGTGGGGGCCACATCAATGGCGCCCACTCATCGTATATGCAAGAGCCTCGGATGTTATACTATGGGCTAGTAACATTTATCATTAAAGTAAGTATGTGGGGGGTATGTATGTGTGTGTGTGGGTTTACTCACCCCACCCTCCCAGGGGGGAGTGGGAGATAGAGGAGTAGGGGGGGGGCTGGTCATACATCAGGTAAGGACGCTATTTTCTTATCATATTCTTCCTTTAACCAAGTGTTGAACCCAGTAACTGTCCTATTCAATCTGGTTGAAACCTTTTGTTGGTTCCAGAGGATGGCATCTCTATGGTAGAGACTCTTTCTATAAATTGGGTTTTTAACCCTAGAAATCTTGAGGAGCCTAGCATCATGCGCTCTTGTACGGAGTGGTCTTTTGTCTATCCTTTCATCCATCATTGAGGCATTAAAGGCATGTTTCAATAAATGCATCTCCCTCCGGTCTTTCATAAGATTTATCTCAGCTAACTTATGTAGTTTTTCATGGTTTTTTGTACCTTTGTACCAGTATATGGTCCTAAGGGCATTGCTAACTGTGGGTTGGAGGGTATGAAGAATAGTGGCCGGGGCGACACTATAAATGACATCACCATAGTCCATAATGGGTAACAACATGGTTTTCAGCACATCAAGCTTAGCCTTTTCTGGTAGATTTCTACTGTTTCTTCTAAAGATATATAGTTTGTGTTCAGAATTTCTCCTGGTAATCCCAATTTGCTTTTTGAGATTTAGCTGGTTGTCCAGGGTGATCCCAAGATAATTATAGGATGGGGTTAATTCTATCCTATCATCTCCTATTCTGAACTGGGGCTTCCTATGCATTTTTCTTAGGGCTTTATTAGCAAAAACAACACATTTAGTCTTTTTGGCATTCAAAGACAATTTGTTTTTTACACACCAAACCCTTATTTTTTCCAAATCGGAATTAATAAGCAAAGGGGCTTGATTAGAGTCAGGGTTGTGTGCCAGGTGGACCACAGTGTCATCTGCATAGTGTTGTACCTGAAGATGCTCTAGGCAGTGTCCAAAGTCATTGATATATGTAAGGAATAGCAATGGGCCGAGGACTGAGCCCTGGGGGACACCACAGGTAATGGGATGAGGTTGGGAAATAATATTGTTTGCTTTGGTTCTTTGCATTCTATTTGTTAAGTAATTTTTTATCAATTTAGTACTTTTATTGTTAAAACCTAAGAATTCTAGTTTTTTATAAAGTATGTCATGATTTAAGGTATCGAACGCCTTTTTAAAATCTAGAAATATGGCTGTTGTTATCTTTAGTTGATTTAATTCTGAATAGATAGTGTTTGTAAGTTTTTCTAGACTATTAATTGTGGAGCGAGCTGGCCTAAATCCATCTTGATTTTCAGATAAGAGATTAAAATTATTTAAATAATTAATCGTTTGTTTATGGATAATTTTTTCTGTTAATTTGGCAGGTAGAGGTAAGGTTGAGATGGGTCTTAGGTTATTTACATCTGTGGTGTCCCCACCTTTGGGGAGTGGTTTTACTAAGGCTACTTTCCAGGGGTCAGGAAATTTTGATGACTCAAGGACTAAGTTGACTATATGTAGGAAGTGCGATGGAAGAGTTAATAGTGCATCCTTTAGAGTTTGGGTGTTTATGTGTTCTAGACCTGAGGACTTACTAGTATTTATTCTCTTAATTAATGGGATTAATTCCTCAACTTTAATAGGATTAAAATTAAATTGTGGATTTATTCTATCGCCAGAAGGGGTCCAAGGGATGTCCATTTTATCTGCCAGTTTGTCGCCAATTGTTGCAAAATAATTATTGATGAAATCAGCTGTCTCAAGTTGGTCTACTTGCTCATCTGTATCCTGATTTACTAAACAATAGGTAGGGTCAGTTATTTTAGGGTTCATTAATTTATTGATACTGGCCCAATAGGCTTTTGGGTTGTGTCTATTAATTTCAATTTCATTGAGGTGATAATCACTTTTGGCCTTTCTACAAAGTGCCCGACAGTTTCTAATATGAAACTCAGAAATTCTTTTATCATCCTCATTATGTGTTCTCCTATGCTTACTTATAGCTCCATTTTTCTCACTAATTATTTGCAATAACCTATTATCAACCCAAGGTTCCTTTGTCTTCTTACAACTAAATGTTTTAATTGGGCATGTAAAGTCCAATAGGTAGGTTATTTGTTTTTGGAGGATGTCCCAAGCCTTTTCTGGGCAATTGGTTTCCCAAAAGGTAGTCCAGTTTGAGTTTTTTAAACCAGTGGTAAAGTTATCTTTGACATACCTGAGATAAGATCTACCTGTAAAAGAGATAGGTACCTTAGGAGGGGACATATGCTGTCTTGTGAGATATATCATCTCATGGTCACTTATACCTGTTCCAATAGTACCCGACCGAGGTATGTGGACTGAGTTTGTAAAAATTAGGTCTATGGTAGTATGTTCACCATTTAGGTTATATCGTGTTATATCAGTGATAAGCTGATTTAAACCAAGCCCCGTTGTCATTCTAAATAATTTTTCCTTTTTGGGATTGGCGACTCTACTGTTGACATTAAAGTCCCCTAGCATGATTACCTCCGTATACTTGTTCCTATCCAAAGCAAGGATTTTTTCTTTCAATAGTCTAATGGCAGTAGGGAGATCGCCTTCCTTATCTGGTCTATATACATTCATAATCAGTAGGGGTTTGGACAAACCTTTAGAAATTGTCAACATTTGTAATTCAAGGTCATTGTCATTATGGTCACATAAACCCTTATTATATCTACTGAAAGTGATATCATCGCTCAAGTAAACCATGAGACCACCTCCAGTTTTAATTTCCCCTTTATTGTTTAATGCTTGTCTATCATTTCTTATAAATTGATAGCCTGGAACTGCTATGTCACCATCCCTAATATCCTTATGATACCATGTCTCGGAGAGCGTTAGGCAGTCAATGCCCATTTCTTTTACCTCAATAAAAAATTGGTTTCTATCACTAAATAAACTTCTACAATTTTGATGAGCTATGTGGATGCCACGGGAACCATTTAATCTAAGAGAAGAGATGATGGTTCCAGCCACTTTTTGAATGTCCTGCATGGTGAAAATGTTTTCATATAGACTGTATGTCTGTCTCCATAATATATTGATAATTTGGTCATTGAGATAAAAGTATATTTCATAATTCTACCCAGAATATGAGATACCACTCAATGTGTGCAGTGAATTGAAGTCCAGAAAATCTGCTGCTGTGGGAAGAGGCTCCTGATTGGCATATATCCTTGTCTACCTGAGGTAACAGTGTACCTGGGGTAACGTCTCAGGTGTCTAATGGTCGAGCTGCCGCTCGACACATCATCAGATGTGACTCAGATGTCTCTGTACTTCGCGCCTCCGAGGCGGACTCATATACACCCGGGAAGGTCACATCACCGTCCACCCCCAAAGAAGAAGTCCCGGCCAGTTCTTTCCCTTACCAGGGCCTATAGTCTTTTTTATTTATCACAATACTACTTTTCTATACCTCTATTAGCTATTGTGCTACTAGTCTTTTGTATTCTACATGACAACAGGGGTAGAGACTATTACTGACCCGGGAGCTAATGGCCTGTAACTTAAGACGCATTGAGAAATGACAAGGCACTACAGTTACTGGACATTTTACTTCCTGTCCCTCTCCTCTCATGAGACCCACTACATGAGCTGGCTTTGACACCACTGTTCTCAGTTTCACTAAAAGATAAGGAACCCTGCATCCCTGGAGCTTAACACACGTTGGGACGAACTGACCATGTGACTAGCGGTGCACATATTTCCCTGTTATCTTAAAAAGTTCATATTTCCTGTAATCTCAATCAGTTTTGAGGTTTATCCTTTAGATAGTGTCATTGTAAGTTCATAACGTTGCTGTATATATATCGGGGGCTCTGGCCTGCACCCCTACTCTTTCTTTCCTTTCTCCCCTTCTTGTTTGAAACTGATGCCCCGCTGATACCTAAAGGGGCAGATCCAAGATTTTCAGAAAGGGGGGGGGGCAAGGCTGGGCAGCTATTGACATGTCTCCAAAAAGTGGTGACACTGGCCTTGAAATTGGGGACAAGCCTTCTCCTGGTCGCAAGCTTTCCAAAACAAAAATTTTGAAAATATTCCAAATAGAACCAAAGCTACAATCATTTTTAAATTGCACCAGAATACATCATTTGACTTCAATATTTTCCAGATTTTCAAATCCTGTTTCCCAGCTCTTATCTCATCAGTTCCCTTACATTCTTACAGCCCTACCTTCCCTGCCCCCTAACCTTCATTGTCCTAATTGTAGCTGGGCTGGGTATATAACCTTTTTTAATGGGCAGCAATGGCGTTTGACACTGCAAGAGTGGCAACCAGTCGCCCACACTGGATGGGAGGAAATGGGGCCGGTGGTCCCCTGGTCGCACTGGTGGCGCCACCCGCGGGGGGACAAACCACTACACTGGCACCGGGGTTGGCTGGGCCAGATGATGGGCAGCGTCCCCCCTAAGGCAGGAGGGGGACATTTCTTGCCACAAGAGGGGCTGCCCAAGAGGGATTTAGAGATGGATCCTTTGGCATGCAGAGCGGGCACACTCCTGTACAGCTCCAGTGACAGAGCCCTTTCCTACTTTCCCAACTTGAAGGAAGGAGCACCCCATTCCCCTGGGGGTCATGGAAAGCCTTTCAGCAGACAGACCCAGGATCCACAGCTACTGGTGGTTGGTAGTGTCAAAACATTGGAGGGGACTTACCCAGTGCTCTTGCCTTATCCCTTTGACCTGAGACCCCCAAACAGGAAGCTCAAGTCAGAGCCCACAGCGGTCGTAGGCCCACCCTGGGATGAGTGGGTTATCTTTGTGCCCGGAAAAAGGGGGTACGAGTTATCCAGTGGACCCCCGCCGAGCAAGACTTCCCCCGAGAAGCCATCTTTTGTCCACGAGGGAAGGAAAAAACCCTTGTCAGCATGTACAGGTATCATGCTTACATGTGTATTATTGCAATGTGAGGTATGATTGTTACTGCTGTTGCTAGGCAACATACTGATTTATAATGAATAAAAATAAGAAAGTTCTTGGGATTTCTTTATTAAATCTCTGTGAGAGCCATTTCATATACTCATTGCCAGGCACCTGTAAAATGTTGCATGGTGTTGCAGGGCACACACTTGTTGCTAGGCACATACTTGTTGCTAGGCACAGAATGTTTTTGAATCTCAGTAGAAGGGCAACATATCCCTTCAAAACAAAAAACAAAAGTATTACAGGTTCCTTAGGTCTGCATACTGGGGTTAGGTGTATCTTAAGCTCCCTTAAAGCCATTCCACATGCTTGTAGCTAGGCATTGAATGTTTTTGAATGTTGTTGCTAGGCTGTTAAGGCCAAACCACATGCTTATTGCTAGTCACAGAACATTTTTGAATGTCATGGACAGGCAACAGTCATATTGATTTTAAAAAACATTAAAAAGGATCACAGGTATCTTTGGGTGTGCAAACTGGGGCTAGGTTAATTGAATACTCTCTAAGGGCCATTTCATTTGCTCATTGCTAGGCATTGGATTTTCTTTTTAAATGTGGTTGCTAGGCAATTATCACTCATTCACATTTAAAAAAATAATATTTTCAATTGTAAGTGATACCATCTTTTGAGAATTGTTTACTAAGGTAGCTATCATCTCATGTCCATTCCTCAATTTGTGGCATGAAAAACATTGAATAATGACCTTCCCCATGAAACTTGACCCGATATTCTCCTACCGTCCTTTTTAAAGGATGCTTTTAAACAATCATCCCTAACATAGGGGTTAAACTAATTACAGGTTCTTTTTAGTGCTAAAATAGCCTCTATGCCATTACTTTGACATGTTATAGGCAAAAATGTCGAAAACGTATGCATTTATTGCACATCCATAAGCCATGTAAGAGTCACAATTTTGAAAATGGCCATATTTGGTGAGAGACCCCTCTCCAAATGGTTGCCATGGTTAGATAAAAAAGAATCAATAAACTTGTGATGTCAGAATAGAATCATATACCCTTGTTCCATTATATGTTTAAAACAATGTAACTTTAATTTAAATATGATTTTAGTGACCACCAAAGTGGTGTATGTAGGCGTTCTTTATAAAGGACGGTAGGAGTATATGAGTTAAAGTAGTATATGGTCGATTTGAAAAATGACTTTTGATATTTTGAACATATGAATAGTTATCTTTTGGAATATCAAGTTACAAATCGGATTTCAACTCCGATTATTCCCAAAATGATGGCCATAGGATTTATAATTGTATTGTATGATATGGATAAGATCTAATTTAAATGTTAATTATATCAAGTTAATAAATTTTCATTTAATTCAACAAAAAGGTATCAAAAACATTGTCAAAGGGTCAAAACTGGCCGATATACCACATGTCACATTCCAAAGGAAAGCTCTTGACGAGCTGTAAGTGAATATATGGCAATAATATCATTTTTACTGTGCAACTTCCGACCCATTTCGGGTCACATAATATAGGCTACGTAACCACTCTAAAAGATGTAGTTGTACCTATGAATGAAATTTGCTAGATACTTGGTTCTGATTAAAAAGGCCTTCAATCATAACAACTCTCTAATCGAAATGAATGGTTGCATATGACAGAAAATATAAATAAGGTCCTTATAATTGTAATAACATAGACTTTTACACGTTTTTACAGATTTCTCAAAGACAGATTTACGATCCCATTAGACATAAATAACACATAGTAATTGACTCTATGAGTGCCTGGCACTTATATATTTCAACTAGGCTATTCTCCCCGGCATGTTAACAAGGCCAGCGCGCTATTCAAAGCTTCACAGAAAAAGGAACATGTTACCTCCAGAATGGCTCCCCTCTCTAGAGGTGTCCAGGTCGCATATGACTCCCCAGGTGACTCCCTTAGGTTATCCAGAGAGTCACCTAGACCCCTTAAGGCGACCTGGGTTCCCCTTAAGAGGGGAGTCATTCTGGAGGCAACCTGGACTCCCTTTTGATGCGGTTTCTTCCCTCTGGGTTAGTTTATATTTAGGGATAAACGGATCAGGACTACTTGCTCCTACCTTGCACAACCACTGAATGCCTTGTTGACAGGGCTCTCTATGCTTATGTGTACCATGGTAACCAATGAGCTCTGGCCAATCAGAGCACAGGGATTTAGTCTGTGACCTCACTTCCTTTGTTTCATATGGCCCACTCTCCTAGCAGAGCGTGGGTTGGCTGCCTTATAAGGAAACTATCTTAGAGCAGAATTTTAGGACTTAGAAAGAAATGAAGGAGGTTGGGTGGGTCCCACATGGACAGGTGGGACTGGTGACAGTGAGTCAATTAGACAAATTAGACAAATCCTGAGGTTGATTATATCCTTATCAGGATTCCATGGGTTGGTGGTGTAGTTGAACTTATGGGTGAGACTTAGATGGGGTTTAGGGTCATTGAAGTCAAATTCTGTTTGTGATATCTTTATTTGGTGGTGTCTGGACAAAAATGTTCAGAAATTCATAGAATAGTCTTATTCAATTAAAAGGAACCAAAGTAAAAGAAAGTTCTGATTTGTTTAGTTAAACCAGGTTTAAGTAGTAGTGTGGGTTTATGGGTATATCTTCCACTACCCACACTTACTAGAGTAAAGATGGGTATTACAACCCACACTAATCTGCCCAATACAGAAAATGTAAATACTCCGGCCCTTAGTCTTTAGTGGCTATCATAGGTCATTGGGACATTGGTCAGGCATGACCAAGTACAATCGAAGAATGACTGACACGGAACAACATCATGACTAATGCCTTGCTCATGAGGAAAAATGACTAACCTGGTTGACACTATAGTTACTGAGAGATTGGTCGTATATGGAGCCAAAGAGTATCAGTGAGGGCCGCATAGTGCAGACTAATTAAAAGTCAACAGTTTGTCCAATCTGTGTTTTTTTGGTATTGACCAATTATCTCACGACACTCTGCTGATTACATGCAGAATGATGTTTGTGATGTAAACAACAAAATCAGGGGGTGCACTGCAAAATTTCAAATTGAAGTCACCCATAATTTTCTGTCCATGAATCATGAAACAAATTTTGGCCACATGCATTTTCTAGTTGACCATGCCAATTTCTAGGATTAAGAATGTGCCATTTTGTCATGTCTATATTATGTGACCTGACCCAACAAAGTGTTGACCACCCAAAGAAGCGGAACACAGAGGACAGTAAGCACAGAGGGAGCAGTAGGTCAATGATAACATAGTGCAGCAAGTAAATAGACAGAGCTGCACGCTAAACTCACCGAGTCAATGGTTATTGCATGAGTGGTGCTTGGGTCGTATTGCACGATGGCCGTAGGCCGAGTGCAATACGACCCAAGCACCACGAGTGCAATAACCATTGACAAGGTGAGTTTTAAGTGACGCTCTGTATTTATTTCAGGGTATTTTGATATAAAATAGATGTATAACTTTTGTTTGTTTAGTTCCGCGATGTTTGTTTAGTTCTGTGGTGTTTGTTTACGTCCGTGGGCCGCCATTTTGGATTTCGCACAGGTCACGTGACCCTCGGCAGTGTAGCGACCCCATAGCGACCCCATGACGACCCCATAGTGACCCCTAGGAGCGTGCAATACGACCACAGCGTGCAATACGACCCAGGGTTATTGCACGCCAACATCGGAAATGACACCCCCATTGCTTTAACCTGATAGGCCGTATTCACCATGAAATAATATAAGAGGCTCCACTCCCCGGGCTCCACTCACAGCTCAACTGCTCCTGGCGCACCCTGAACCACAGATACAACCGCATTTTAGTAAGTGAAAGACGCCTTTTCCTTTCAAATATTTGTTAATGTGTTTTTCTCAAAATGCATGTTAATTTTGGGGCAAATATAATCAGAAATTAAGGCTACATGAGGTTGTTTTAGGTGGGAACAGAGGACTGTACACCCCATCCGCTAGTCATATGTGATACAGGATCAGAAATGGGGTACTGCTATTGCCGAGGGATAATGCTAAGACATATGGAGTGGCTCCTCTTGGTATTATTTGCTCCTTGCTGCACCTGTGAGGCCCCTATCCCTCAAAAGGTCCATATCCCTCAAATGTTTGTGGGATAGGGGCCGTCTGAAACTTAGTGCCTACCTCAGGTCCCTAAATAGCAAAAAGTCCCTATCCCAGAGAATTTTGAGACAAGTAAAATTAAGGTACTCTTTGGACCTATAATTATGGGAACTGATTACTCGAAGCACATATTAACTTAAGGAATATATTCATAATTGGGATTGGTAAGGAGTAGATGATGGTATATGAGAAAGATGGAAATTAATAACGTAGTCTTCTGCAATACCTCTTATATATTCTTTGACGATCACCCCTCTGAGAAATGCATGGTTCTAGTCAATTCCATACTCGTCAATATCCAGTCAAAGACCAGAGGTCTTTTGCAGAACAAATGAATATTTCTTTCCTTTTAGCAACATAATATTGAGGATCATTCGTTAATACTAGTGTAATGTCTATTGCTTAATTGATCCTGAGTCACAAATCATTCTGACGAGGACATATAAATCAGTAATACTTGTTATCTGATGTTTGCATATGGTTTAAATGATGGTAATTGCTATCATTGGCAATATCTTTGTTGGAGATTGTAAATTCAGTAACATATTCCCCTAAATAACATGCCATTATGTTTGGTGATCGAGGGTTATCCTTTGCATAATGCCAGTCTATGGGAGGCCGAAAGGTCATTATAGACTGATTTTCCCCTTAATATTCAGTCCTTTCATGGCACATAATGTTGACAGCAGTAAATCCATTCATATTCTATTGTTAATATTGATTTTGAGAAAGTTTTAGTGAAAAGATTTAAGATGCAATATAATCAAATATGTCTCATCTCGTTGGGGATCATCATTCCAACCATCCATTTTCATCCTTTTAAATAATAAAGGTCACCTATTTCTCACAAAAGGTAAAACTAATAATGATTATGGTATATCACACGGTGCCCTCAGTGTGAGCCTATGATTTTATCATTTTTATTGATATAATTTGGTTGTTCTGCTATAGACTGTAAAACTGTAAAATTTGCATGCTCACTCCACATATTGACGACCATTCTGTGAAAGTGTATTGCTAAAGAGTCATTCTGAGGAGAACATTATTTTCGTTATTTTCCAATGTATGAGATATGAGTTATTCTTTTAATTTTAGCTAATTGAACCTATATAAATGTATATACTTATATTTTGGAATGGTTATATCCATAGTATCTCCAATTTTTATACCTTATTTTAGTGTACATTCTAGGGATTAGGGCTACCTTCTGCAACACAATTATATTTATACTCACGACCACCCAACTACCCATAAGGTCCTGATCATTTGTTCTGCAATCGTGGCTAACCCATGAGAGCAGTTTGTGTATGCAAAAGACCTCAGTTTGTGTTGTGCAAAGGACTTTAGGTCATTTAGTAGGACGCCAATAATGTTGTCTCCTTCATACGAGGTGCTGTCGTAACACTTATCACTGTAACCCGCATTACGAGAACTGATCGTATTCACTTTCAACCATGTTCTTGTCCCCGTTTAATCTAAGTAGTTCTTCCAGTGTCTTGTTTTGACGAGTTTCTGAAGCAGGCTGAATCTCATTGCTGGTATTCTTAATCTCTTCCACAGGAAGCTACTGATGCAGGCTTTGGAAACATCCTATTAGCTGGATGACACATGGGGCACTTTTAGGTGGGAGCTATGAACAATTACTGGTCAATACGATCACTGTAGTCACTGGGACACAACTGAGGGCAAACCTTTCCTAATGTTGCATTTCTGTTTGGAAAAGGCTCTGCTTTTACTCCATTGGCCTCAAAAAATCTTCCTCAGCAGTAACCGGATAGCTCAATGTACAAAAATATTGTTCTGTACCCTTAGGACTTCCTCTTTCAGACCCCTGAGAAAGGCCGGCCTGAAGGGACTTTCCATCTGAGAAATAGGATCAGGGTACTGTTTTTGTGTTGTTTTTGTATAGGATTTGGCAGTCAACATGTTTACTAACTTGCAAATCACCAAGGAGGGACATACTCGTCGGTGTTGTTGTACATGGTTCAATGGTTCATCCCTAAATCTTCACATTTCTCAATTTAAAAAAATCAACAACACACAGCATTGGAACATTACTGTTTTTCAATATTCCCTCCCAAAAAAGGGTTGTTGCTTGTATTCAGCTGGCATCACATGGCAAAACTATAATTGAGAATTCTGTTTAGCATCATGGGCATGCTTTAGATACTAGTCTAACTGTCATGGATCTTGTACATTATAAGCCTATGTGGCGGCCCCCCCTGCTGGGCTGTGGTACCGCGCGGGGCCGTGAGGGGGCACGCCGCCTATATAAGGCGGAGCTCTGCCCCACGGCGGGGGGTCATACTCGGTTCGGTGCTCGGTGGGTGAACATGTCAACAACGCTGTCGGTAGCTGCACTTTCCCTTGGCCAGGGGGAAGTCTGTAGTGATTGCAGGGACAAGTTGGCACTTCCTTGCGGAAGTAGTGTTCATGGCCACCACTGGAGCGCTGGGCCGGTTATCTGGGGCCCTGGAGGGCTTTGTATTGGAGCAACAACTGACGTCGGGTCTTGCACAACCCACACTCAACATCCAAGTCTACTTTCAAGTGCCGGTCAGCTATGAGGGGTAACTGACGTCCGTCTTTTGGCCATAGTGTCACTATAAGCCCTACGGGCCGGTGGCATACGGTTGGCCTACTTTTTGTACCCTTCAGGGTGCCCACCCTCCGGGTGGACCCTCAGGATGTCAGGACATAAATGTCCTCCATCACCGACCACTAGACGCCAGCTGACTCCAGTGAAGACATGGAAGGACGTTATGAAGACAGGCTACGCTCGACAAGGCTGGCTTCGCCAGCCAAGGACGTGATGACTCTTCAAAGGACGTATCAACTCACCTGACTCCTCGCCCAGCCTATCCTCCTCACCACAGCCTTTTTGACAAGCAGCAGCACTCCTTCACCCTCAACCCTCACCAGATCAATCTCTCTCATCAATCCATACCGCACCCCTCGCACTCCGGTCACCAATTGGCGTGTTCACATGGTTCTTGAATGCCTGTCACCGATCGCGGTGGCTTTAAAAGTTATTGCATCGCATCCCCCCGTGGCGGTCAGTGTTCCCCACTCCTTGGTCTAGAGCAGACGTGTCTCTAGGCTGGAGCACTCCTACTAGGTTATCACTATAACTAGTAGACTGAGCACATAATGGTATCAGCATACTAGTATCTTTAGTGCCTGTTATGCTAGTATCTCTATACTAGCAGAGTTTAAGGGACAGTAACTGTTATCCTTTATAAGCTGTTATTATGATCTGACATATTAGAGCCTTATGCAGCGATGCTCCATGCAACATCTGAATGTAACTAGATACTAAGTCACCCTCTAATAGAATGCATATTTCTTATAACTACAAATAGCTTGTGTTGTCTTCTCACTGGCCGTTTTATTCCTCCACCCCCATACATCCATCTCCCCGTTACACCTAGCTTGAAGATGTATGTCTGCTATATTTAGCATGTGATAAGCCCAGTTTCATTACCATTAGGTCGGCAGACACATGGATGCCCCTATATTATTTACCCTTATGTCCCCATCGTAAATTGGTTTAGGGCACACAATGATCCATGGTACATAATAAGGGTCCCAGCTAACAAAAACGGTATTCTATGTCAAAAACGTTTTAAAATTTATATAATGTTATGCCATAGTAAGGAGCCTTAGCGAAACGTTATATAACGTTATAAAAGGTTATCTAACGTTTTTTTTGTTTACTGGGGTAACGTGCACCTAGCATGTGCATGTGCTGCTGCTAGGCACCACAGTAATGTAGGAGGCAGTAGACCGTGCAGCAGGTATCAGGCCTCCCTAATCATATGAATTGGTTGTCTGATGCCTCATAAATGGTAGTAAAATTACCTGTATTTGCATAGCATGGCCGGGATTATATTTGTTCTCTTGTGACGTCACTCTCTAAATCTTTATTTGTGGTTTAAATACTACATGCTGCACAGTTTGATAGTTTCAGTGTCAGAGCATTGCAGAGAATTACTTATATGTTTGATAGAAAGTCACTTCAAAATATGCTGGTCTTTTCTTTTAAATAGTTCTGGGCCCCTAAGGGTTAAGCATACCTTGATCACTGCCACTTTAAGCTTTACATTGTCATCTGATACATCATTTATATGTGAGTCCACCCCCAAATTGCTGCAAATAAAGATATGTTGATGGGCTTCATTCCACTATTCTAATGATTATAATAATTGAGAGTGCACAATTATTGCTGATACCTAGTTTAGGTAAACATAAAAGTAGAGGCGGGGGCAGGGGTTATTTAAGAATAGAAATGTATCAATGATACTGTTTTTCAGAAAGCTCTGTAGGGTCAGGCTCTTAATGTATCCTTGTAAGATGTCAATAGCTGTTTCCGCCATGATTATAGATTTCCAATCGTATATTACACTATGTATATCATATACTACACTATGCTGGAATGATAATTTATATAATATTCACCAGTCTGGCGAATATAACAGGATTATAGTTAGTCAGATTGTTATTTGACTCAATCTGGCGAATGGCTAGTGCAAACCCTGCTACTACATTATACCCAGGGACCATCTCCCCATGTAGGGACAGGAGTCTTCTCCTCAACTCACAGGAGGACCCTTGATGCAACTCTATTGAGGTACACCAATCAGCATCATATCATCAGTATTATCAACATCATGGCCATAATACATTATTTTATCCTCAGCCTCTAATTGCACCATTCAGATAACTGTCTGCCCACCATGAAGCTGTTTTTGCTTTCACTGTTAAGAACCATACAGACACTGTGTATTGCCAGCCTCTAGTTGAGATACTGTAAGGAACCTAGCACTCATGATCACTCCTCTAGAGGGCACTTGATCTTGCAGACAGGATTATGTCTGCACCCACCCTAGCCTGTTAACATACATGTACCACCTTGGTCACCAGTATAGGTATGTATACATACAAAAAAACCTCAACTGCTGCCCCCCCCCCCTATACAACAGAATCAGTGACGTGACATGTACACATCTGCCCCTCATCTCACAGCAGCCTGGTGGTAGATTGGTTGAAGCCTCTCTCCATTTTATACTGACTTTAGGGCTATGATATGTCCATATAGAACTGCAGAAGCAGGGACCTGAGCACTTCTAGCATAGGGAGAGGCTCTCCTCAAGCACAAATAAGTTGGTCTAAGCTATTGCCTACCTTCCAGGCTACACCTTCCACCCAATCCCCATGTACACTGATATTCCTAGGCTCCGCATACGCCCAATCCCTCAGTCACTAGTATCTAACCTAGTTAGTCATTTTTTGGCTCCCTATACAACCAACCTAGGTAAGTTATCATTGTCAGGTTGGTCAGTAATGCCCAACCCACCTTGGTCTTTTCATTCCCAGGGGGAGCCACTGAGTGGTCACCATAGTATCTTACAGGTGGCACCAACTAGTGGTATACAAATACAACACACCAATGATGAACCTAGGTTAGCCACTACTGAATCTGTGAATGACCCCTCAGTCATTTTTTAATATAACTTTGACATTATGACTTACACACATATGACGAACCTAGGATATAGTCTGTACTGACAAACCCTTTCAACTTATGGATTTTCAGTGTAGGGAAGAATGATTGCTGCCCCTTGCTGCCATAGCCGGATACATGTCAGTGATGCAAAATAAGGGAACCACAGGCTCCTGCTATACGGCCTGCCTATATTGAGTGTCAGCCTAGTCATATAGGGTACAGGGCATGGATGAGCAATGGATTGTCGAGTGGGAATTTTAGTTTTTGGCTGGGAGTCTTTTAATCACCCTGCCTTTTTGCAAAGCTACTATATCTACAGATGTAGGATAGACATCTACAGTAATGTCCTTCATATAAGCACTAAATTTCCAAATAAGTGTTATTAAAACTGATTATCTCACAATATGCCTGAATATGTGCTAGTCTTTTATAAGTAATTGGGGCAGAGCCTAGTTGAAATTGTTAGGTGCCTGGGCATTTTGCTGGCAAATATGGTAGCCCATAGATAATCATTTTGTTGTAGAGAGCATGAACATGAACATGGAACCTCTTACGGTACTGGCAAGCAATATTGGGTTCACTCCCTTTTGACTCAATAGTGAGGAGCTCTGTCTACCTCAAGGTAAAATGATCACATCAAATAGTCGGAGGACACCCATGTAATACAATGCTATCTTCCTGACTCTTGGATTAGGCTCGCTATGTCTAATATGAATATCTTTGGCCTTAATTCTGACTCTTAATTCAGAAAAATATTGGTGCACCGGGGTCGTGTCTGACCTCTCATCTCCATTCAATATGACCCTCTGGCTATAATAGGACTCTCTCACCACCAAAATGAAATACGGAAAGTCAGCTCTGCATACATCACAAACAATGCGTTTTGATTCAACAACAAAATTAGTCTGATTCTGGCCCGATTGTTTAATCAAGGTCAATGAAATTTTAAGTTGAATCACTTAAATCACACAAATATCCTGGAATTGCTTCATAGAGACTGTATAATTTGGTTCTGGATAGAACAACTAATGACGGAACAGCGGTTCCTCCGGTATCAGAACACAACCTAAGGATTGTGGAAGGATCCTTGTAGATCCAGGCATTAAATATATTGATATAGATTGAGACTGAGAGTGAAGTGAGGGAGGGGGAGAGTAGGGGCAATTCCAAACTTGCAGACAAAGGTGAGGGGGTGCAGCTAGTTTCATGGCCTCATGACCATGCTTAAACCCGCAGATCTTACTGCACGTCCAGTAACAGTCAGAGTGCAGTCGTGACAGGTACTCAGCTCTATATATAGGGGCGCTGGGCCTTTGAAGTTAAAGTCTGGAGCTGGGTTTCTATCCGGGAGGCCTCCTGGCGTCATCCTCGGAGGCTTCTCCTATGTAATCTAAGGAAAATTGATGGAAATGCAGTCCTAAGCTTTGGACATAAAAATATGAAACTATAAAAGCCCGGAAAATATGTAATATGAAGTCAGGAGAGCCACTTATAGACTTTTATTTTTACATGAGGGAGAATGAGTAGTTGCATATAACTTCACAGATATTAATTAGTCTGATGGCATCCTCTGTTTGTACAACCTTGTGTTATTCTATCTGTCAGGAGGCCTCATCATACTAGCTTCAAATTCATTGCTGCACTATGAAATTATCACAAAGTATCCGAATGAGGTCTGACTGATTTGATGGTTAGGATGGACAGAATGGTTCAGGAAAGTGTAATCTAGAGGTAAATCGAGAGACTCAACATCTTTTTTAACTGCCTCATCAGTGCTCATTAGACTGCATTCTATCAGCTTAAGTAGCAACGACAACATGAAATCCTATTAGGTCCGCATACGACATTCAAGCATTATGCAACCCTTGAAATGTATATCAAAGCCACCTGCTTTGTTGAGCTAAACACTAGACTACTCATTGCTAGGACATTATATGGCCTGAATGATTGGTTGATTTAGACAGTCTATTTTGCTGTAGGCAGCATAGTCTATAGATAGTAGATCATGAGCTACTCAGACCATCCCCAATAGGCTATCAAAATGTCACTGTTACCCTTGGCATGTGCTTCCTTGGTGTATGTTTGCAAAGTCACAAGATGTATAAATCAACAAGAGAAGTAGTACTAACTTTTTCCTGGGCTGCATAATACAATTTTGCACAAATGCAGACCTGCCACATCAACTTGCCAGGGTTGAATTCATTCAGGATGACAAAGCGAATATCAAATGAATACACTGTACAACCATTCACAGGTTAACAGTACGGAGAACCTCTTAGTTGTTTAATCATAGTCCAGACATTGCATGAAGTGCCTTTATTTTCAGAGAGAGAAATAACATAAGATAATGTTGCCCCTTCAAATTAAATAGCTAGTCTGAGTAAGATGCAAGGGAACACAATCTAGCATTGTAGTAGCTAATATCTGACTGGATAAAGAAGGGTAGGATGGAGAGAAATTGTGTCCAGTAACTGGTGGAGGGGAACATGGCAGATGCTTTTATAGGCCAGGATAAGACAGTATTCCACTGAGACAAATCGGCCGAAATTCCGTCATCGGACAAGATTTGTCGATAAAGCTGGGACTCCACTACCCGATTTTTCTCATCTGATCGGACCTATTCTCACAAATCGGACCCAAACAAAATGTAAATATCAACAAACCTGAAGCATAGCGATCTGACCAGAAAATCGGGTAGTGGAGTCCCAGCTATAGTTTAACATTATTTTATCGGATGACGGAATTCCAGAGGTGACCAGCTGCTGTTGTATAAGCCAGGGTTTTCACCCTACCTTGCACAAGATGTAGCCTTAGGCATACTTTTAACTTTGTATGTGGTATTGGCCAATCCTGCAATACCTTCAATCCTGCCAGTTCATTATTCTACACAGCCACTGTGTATATCAGTAGTGGAAGTAATGTGTTGTTGTTGTGGCTTTATGAGATAAAGACATTATCGGATAAGGATTGGTCGGTAATAAGGGGCGGGGCAATTCTATCATTATTATTGAGTGATGATCTTGAATGGTGCTTGACCCTTATTTCACCTCAAAGATCAGACCACCAGCAATGCCATTTAAACGACCTTAGCTATTATCTAGGTTAATTACTCACTGCTACCAGGCTGCCTAAACCCTAGCCAACCTAATGTGGATTTTTGGATCTGCATGCTCTTTTCTACTTCTACATATCTCCAGTTGTTGATGTGACTACAAGATGCCTGACCTCGTGGGTTCTCTCAGAATATGACATGAGACTAAAACTATCAGGGTTCCCAAATTGAGTAAATTGACAATTAATCTGAGGTAACTCTATCCGCCGAGAACTACTGATGTCAGCTATTTCAACTTGATACAAACAAAAGTTACCAGTTTCCTTGGTAACCATGGCACAAGCACTCACAAGGCTACCATTGAAAAACCGGGAGGCACAGTTTTGTGCATTTACCTAGTGGGTGGTTCGGCGACCAGGCACTTTTCTCGCTCCCTATCTGCCACAGTGCTAAAGAGCTTATCTTTTATCTGTGTTATTTTACCTGTTAGGTGTGGTTGATAGGCATGTGACCTACCTTGTTGAAAAGATAATTAATTCCTGTTTCAAGACTGATAGGAAATTTATTTTTTGATATGGACATGTCTTATAAAAAGCACCCTTTACATATTGGTCCCATTGTGAAAAGTTCAATTGTGTATGCTGGGGAACATGACTCGGAGGGCTCATAATATGGTGTGCGACTTTGGGTAAAATGCGGATTTGATGTAAAGATCGCTGCATCATTTCTTGAAGGTTGATTTCCAAAAGGATGGGTGTTCTATATGAATAACTTGTGTGTTATTATTAGCAATGTTCGAGTGACATTTATACCACCTATACCCCAACTTCCAACAGTCACAGCATCCGGAATACCCACTACACAACTCTACAAGAATGGGAATAAACGCTTTATATATTAATATTATATTAAGAAAAATGTACATATACACTGTATGTATTAACGCAACTTGCTGCATAGCATTAAGAAATATGATATATGGGTACAAATAGACCGGGAAGAGACTGCCTCTGTAGTGGTCACCCATAGTAGAGTAAATATGTAACAATTTCAGCAGGTATTTGGCACCTCTGGCAGAAAACACGAAAAGTTGTACACAGGGTCTTCACATAATACTGAACTCATATCAAAGAGGATACATGATTTTTGAAAAGTATTTCCACATGAAAATGTACATTAAACTCAAAAAGTATGAAAATGAAGAACAAACCAAAAGAATATCACATTCATTGATTAGAAGGGCTTACACCTTATAATAGGGGTGAACTAGGGTAATATGATAATGCTGATTCCAGATCTGCTATCTGTATGATGGTATCTAGAAATGATCAAGGTCAAAATCAAGGTCAAAGGTCAGAAATCCACTAAACATCAATACATGTATAAGATCTCACTAACATGTACAAGAAAACACTAACATGTCTCCTTGTGTGTCTGCCTGTCTATCT
Organism: Harmothoe impar; assembly: GCA_947462335.1. Lineage (NCBI taxonomy): Eukaryota > Metazoa > Annelida > Polychaeta > Phyllodocida > Polynoidae > Harmothoe > Harmothoe impar. Next base: position 80,654,317 of record OX381705.1, read on the forward strand.
GTGTGTCTGTCTATGTGTCGTTATGTGTCTCGGTCTGTATGTCTTTCTCTTTACTGATAATAATACCCATAGTCAGTAGTGACTATACCACCATATTTTGGCTCCCGTAGTCAGGAGACCATACGACTTAGCCACATATTAGTCATAAGGATAGTTAGGAGTGACTATATTTTGATCACACAAATTGATGATGTCACAGGAATGTATGCACAGGAAACAGTTGGGATTCAAAATTGAATGGTCAACTGACTTCAGGTAGGCACATCTTATTCACTTAAATCACTCCTTTACACATTTCCCTGTGCATTAGAGTGTGTGTTAATGTTGAGCATGCTTACATAATAGAACACATAGATTCTCAAGTTAAATTAAAATTAGCATGTGCTTTTGTCCAAATTCTGATCATGTAATGGTGGATCTCTAGCCATCCGGACTAGGATGTACAGAAGTTGACTGGATAAAGGGTCATAGTGTGCTAGGCATATGCCCCATCCCCATCTACCTCTTACAGTGGTGCTAGGACAGGTACCCCTGGACATCTGGCCCCTGGACATTTAGCCCCTGGACATCTACTACCCCCTTTTATCCCCTTAGACATCTATTCCCTGGAATTCAACCCCCTTGGACACCTAGCCCTTGGGGCATCCACACCCTGCCGCATCCACGCCCTGGGACACCTACCCTTAGGATATCTACCCCCTAGGACTTTTATCCCCTTGGACATCTATCCCCTGGACATTTACCCCTTTACAACTTCTACCCCCTGGGAATCTAGTGCCTCTACATGGGTACCCGCAATTTTTACCGTGTCGCCGGGTCGAATTTTAGCAGTAGGGCAGTGGCATTGTGTCGATTTTTAGCTATATAAGAACAAGGAGAAAACCTCATGTGGGTCGATTTTTATCCTTGATTTTCCTGTGTCCGTCGATTTTTAAAAGGGCCAAAAACGGCCGTGTCGCCGTGTCGCCCGTGTCGATTTTTACTCATGTAGAGGCACAATCTACCCCCTAGGACATCTACCCCCTTTACCCTCTAGGACTTATACCTGGGGACATCGACCCCCTGCACTTGCCCATATGGTAGAGTCATATTATGTGGAGGGGGTAGATTTCTCCAGGGGTAGAGGTCCTAGAGAGTAAAGGTTCAGGGGTAGATGTGCTAGGGAGTGGATGTCCTAAGGGGTAGAAGTCCTAGGGGGTAAAAGGCCTGAGGGGGTTAAGTCCCAGGGGTAGAAGGCCAAAGAGGTAAAAATCCTACGGGGTAGATGCCCTAAGGAGTAGATGGTATACCCTGGGGTAGATTCCAAGGGGTAGACTCTAAGTGGATCCTTGCCCCGACAGCTTTCTGGTGCACTCCAAAGTACTGTAATACTGCTTTGCCACACCCAACCTTGTCCTGCCTTGCTCTGCTCTGCTCTACTCTATTTTACTCTACTCTGCCTTATTCTGCCTTACTCTGCCTCTGCTCTATTCAACATGACCATGCTCTGCCTTACTCTACCTTGCATTTTCTTTATATTACTATGCTTTGCCTTCCTCTGCCTTACCCTGCATTACTCTGCCTTCTTGTACCCTGCTCTACTTTACATTTATCTGCTGCCTTGCCTTGCCTTGCCCTGCCCTACTCTGCCTGGCTCTATTCTACATTACTCTGCTCTGCCTTACTCTGCCCTGCTTTACATAACACTTCTCTGCCTTACTTTGCCCTTCTCTACTTTACATTACTCAGCTTTACTTTACCCTGTCCTGCTCTGCCTTGCTCTACTCTACATTATTGTGCTCTGCCTTGATCTGCCCTGCTCTACTTTACATTACTCTGCTTTGTCCTGCCTTACTCTGCCTGGTTCTGTTATGCACAACAGGTTTGACCAAAATGACTTTTTTAGGTTAGTAGAAAGCAGTAATGAATATATGCAAATTACCACCTTGTTATGCATAGCCATACATCTGTACACTACTTTTCCACATGCAATAAATACATGTATGTTGGTTTCTATCATTAGGATTATCCTTTGAATTTTATTCCATTCTAAAATAATTAATATATATCTTTAAATAATTAAAAGTTAATTTTTTACTTTATTTTTTCAGTGTCGTTTTACATGTAGTTACATTAATAAAAATGAATGTATCCTCTTAGAATTGGGTTCAGCACATGTCAAAACCCTTTTATACCAAATTTCATGCTTTCTGCCGGAAGTGCCAAACCATTTCACATATTTCTTGTACTACCAGGGCCGGGCCTGCACCTTCCGCTGGGTCAGTTTACTCCGACCATTGCTGCTACAAGCTAAATGGCAGAAACGAGATGGCACCAAAAGTATAGAATCTTAAACAAAAAAACTATATCGAGCACTTTGAGGTATCACTAGCTCTCTGCCTATTATGCCCCAAAGAAAAATTTTCTCACCATTATGCACCAATATAGTGCCAACTAGAAACTCGTCTTAGAAGCAGCTAATGTTTGGTTATTGTGTTTTTCCAGATACTAAACAAGGTTACAGATGGATTACCAGTTACTTTCTTTAGACGAGTATTTAACATATATTACCATAATTATATCATAACCAATTTTTGTTATTTTCAATCATCCAAGTACACTGAGAACCCAATGGGGTTCTAAAGTGTTCACTACTGGCGATGGTGACCTGCGAGAGTGCCCTAGCGCTCACTATATAGGTGGTAACCCAGATTGATCATGGTGATCATTGTGATGATTGTAGTCCTCCATAAATATGAATCCATAGGCCACCTTTCATATGATAAGGGCATATGCCTGTGCCTAAAATTAATATGGGCCTAGTGCTGGGGATTAGTATTACCAGCATCATTATCCTAAGGACTAAAATGATAGGCCTTCATAGTACTAGGGCCTACACACATGGTACTCTACTGACAGTATTACCTACTCACAGTTAGGATCTAGCAATGTCTTGGTCATTCCCTATGGACAATATAAGTGCAGTTGATTTCAGAAATAATCATAGAGGAGTCAGTTATTGCTTTTTATGTGTAGATTATGGATATATAAATATGATTATTAAACAAATAGGTTTTTGGTGTAGGCCTACATTTTCCCATGGTTACCATGTAACTATGGAAAACAAAAGAAAGCTACTACTGATTGATATTAATCATACAATTTATTTAAATGATAACTTTATAATATAGGAGAAGAAATCTGAATTCTATGGAGGAAATCACGTTATTTCAAGAAAATTTCAGTTTAGGGGGATTTTGACCCCTTAATTGACCATCTACTCTGGCATGCACTACTGCATGATATGTAATATAGTATTGTGCTAGTGTCATTCAATAAGCCTGACAACATAGCCTGGTGCAACTTGCTAAACTGTCAAAGAAAGATTGTGGGGAGGGAGGCTGAGAGAGTAAAACACCTTTAACCCTTTAAGGGACGCATAGTGATATGTCCTTTATCATCATGACGGCAAGTCTACTATGCCATGGCATCATATGAGCTGATCATTTGAGAGTTTCCCAACACTGTAGGGTCTGAGTGATGAGTGTTATTTGACGAGTTACTCATAAGGGCTGCATTACGGCAAATGGCAAAGTTCAGTAAAAAAAGATGTGTGGCCCTTCTAGGGTTAATTGTATGTCTGAGAATGGAAGTAAGGGGTGGATATGTCAGGCATCATGTAAAGGTAGATAGTTCTATGTGACAAGGTGTTGTACTGGAGGGGATCGCAGGCAGTGGTGGCATGCTGAGAACCTCATTAGCACACAGGCGGCTTATCATCCAGACAGCAAGAAGTACACCTCCAGCCCCTCTGTACATCCCAGGTCTCTGATAACACTGTGAATCAACAGAAAGTAGTAGAATGCCCTACCAGAAGCTGGTGCCTCCTGGGGGTAGTGACAAAAGCATAGACAGTGACAAGGCCCCTGCTTCTGCACTTTATCCTGCCTGCCCTTGCATGCTAATGTACACTGACACTGTCGGAACACAATCAACACAACGGTACTGTTCCCAGTACCAGGAAGCAGAACACTGTGAAGAGTCAAATGTGCATGTAGACCCACAGGTTTCTTAGCCCCCACAAAGTGCCCTATAAAAGGATAATGCTTGCAACATGCTCATTGAACAACAAAAGAGGCCAGTATTGACCCGTTAAGGGCTTAATAATAATTATTGTGCAGCTGTGCATTACTTTAAAACAATTATATTCTTTTCCCGTCTGCAACACATACGATTTGTTTTACACAAATGATTTGAAATAATATTAAGTGCACAATTTAATTCAACGACCAGTGGTCCATGCACCATTCTATATGCATTCTAAAGGGCATTATTGCAGTATGGATCTCATATACATCTCTGAGATCACAGAGACTTTGGAGGTCCCAAGTACTGCCTTATTTTGTCAGTGTATTCTCAATCGACGCCCTTCCCTAACTAAACAGAGGGGAATGAAGATTCATGTCATCATGTACCACAGTGGGATGGCTTCCTTAGCCAGCTGCATACTGAGAGACACAATGCAAATATTGCACACATTGTGAACATTGCGTTTGTATATACACTGAGCATTCCCTGCTGCCAGTACATTCCAAACCTGAATTAAGAACCGCAATCAACAAATGACATCTTGAAAGCGTCTGTGACACTTGAATGGAAACATTACATGTTTAATATAACGCCATGAAACGTTTTATCAAACCAAATTATTTTAGTCTGTAGTAGGGGTTTGAGATGAGGGGTAATGATTCTGACATCCGCTATAATTATATTATGTAAAATGCGCTTTACATGGACACTATTCCATCAGCTATGTGTACAGTGCACTTTGTGAACATGACGCTTTATCAATTACTCCCACCTTGTAAGGCACACTGCCTATCCCATCATGCCGCACCCTGCTATTGATAGACACATGCACCTTGAGAGAGAGGTTATTAGCATATTGGATTACAATTGGTCGATACTACACCGAAAGGCGCACATTCAATCCTCCACCCAATTTGAAATTGAGAATATCACTTGCAAAACCATCCGAGGTTTTTCACCCCTCAAGAGTCAGAAATGGAAAGAGAAAAACTTCTGCAGAAAAAAAACGTGACTTATTGGATCATGCTGGTCATGAAAAATAACCTTCAATTAAATTACATCCACCTGGGCTGACACTCAATAGGAAAGGTGTAAGAGTAGGGGGGGTGGTTATTCAGTCAAAATGAAGCTAGGAATGCGGGACCCATCCTAAAAGATGGTACTCATCATGAGAAACAAGAATATGACCTCCATTTTTGATTTTGAAACCTCTAACCCCCCCGTACGCCCCCTCCGAAGATAAAAAGTTGGAAAATATTAAATTAATTCAATTTTAATTAATTTTCTTGTTTCCATGGGGTCTACCTCCCTTTAAATGGACATAAAACCACTTTGATATAGAATATAAAAATACAATGCACTAAAATGAGCAGTTTTTAGCTATCTGAAAATTTCAAGATAGCCGCCATTGGCAAAAAACACCATTTTTGAGCTCTCTTTTTAACTCTATTGTGGTCTAACTGACATGAAATGCATATAAAAGTGTTCTAAAATGGAATATAAAGATATACTGTACCAAAGGCAGATATTTCAAGGTTTTGAAAAATCCAAGATGGCCACCATTGGCAAAAAAGCTTCAGAAATGCTATTCAAGCGGTAGAAATATTTTGTTTTTCTTCTTGGGCTGCAACTGAATAAATGATATGACCAAATAGTTGCAATATCACTTCCAGCCCATCCCACCATCCAGTAAACTATTTTGAAAATATGAAGCATTGTGTAATTCCGTTAAATACATGTAATTCTTCCTATATGTATTGAAATAAGGACCAAAATTATCTACATGACAGTGTTTAGATGCTGTTTACAAACTTAATGGAGGCACAGGAAGTAATCATCAATTGGCAGCAGACCTCAGCCCCTGCCCCCTGTCTGGGTTTGTATGTATAGGCCTACTAGTATACTAGCCTTTATGCTGGAAAGTCAGGGATTATTGACTATGGGAGGGAATAAGTTTAGTCTCTACTGCTTTTCCCTTAATCATGCTGAAAGCAATTATCTTACATATTAACATTTTTCCTGTGATTATTAGAAAATAGAAAGGTGATAATCAAATTATAACTTAAGTAGAGTATCTCAGAATCATTCACGGATGCATAATGCCTGCAGTATACTTAATGAAGCCATATATCTACCCCAACTTGGGCAGCAAAGAGCTCTCTGACGTTCAGATGTAAATAAAGAGACTCCTGCTGTTACTGATGGCCAGCAATTTCAAATTTAATTATCTTTCTAAAACATATTGGGTTCTAATATCAAGCACTGATATTGATATACACACCCAACCAGTATCTACACAACAATCCAAAGTATTTAATCATAGGGAGTCTGCTATGTTCCTACCGCACTGTGTGCTGTACTCTCAAAACTCAACTTTGTCTTGAACGCACCTGTGATCAGTTTATTTCATTGTTGAGTACATAGGTATAGAAAGCAAATCTTCATTGGGGGGGCCAGGGGGGGCGCTTCTACCAACTTTGAGTATTGGTTTTTATCCATCATGTTTACACGCTTACATAAAATTGTATGGAAAAGAAGTATTTGAGCCACCTCTAGTTCTGATTTGGGGCCCAACCCCTTCTGCCCCCACTTTCTCCTATGCAGGAGAGGTAAGGATTTGGAGGCCCAAACATATTCAATCCCCCCTTCCTTAGTGATTGGGGGCCCAGGGCCCATCAGCCCCCTCCTTTTCCTATGCCACTGCAGTACCCCTATAAGCATGTGTCTTAAAGTTTAGCACCATTCAGCTACTAGGGAGGGGCTGTCAAAACCTAGGGGCAAATGCAAAAGGGAAAATATGACTACAAGCCTTGTCCAGAAACCATCATGTATTAGATATAGTACAAGTGACTTGGTGTATAGGAGTTATAAGCCAAGGACAGGGTAATTGTCAAAGGCACTAGGCGGGAATAATTACCCTTCACGGCCAAGTGTGGTATAAATTTCTATATCTTACAGGGGGTCACATGCACACACCCATTATATTGTAACTGTTGGTTTTGCACTGATGATATTGGATTAGGATCATCCGGGGTCTAGGAGAAAATTATTACTAGGGGGTCCAAGGGGGCTGATGCACACTGACCCTATAAATGCATTTATATGATGTGTATTCCGCATTAGCAAGATGATCACTGTACAGCGCCATTTTGTCTGGTACCAGTGCTGTTTCCTCTCCTTACTATAGCAGCCAGCTGATCAGCTGAAGCTGGTTCCTGTCATGTCCGAAATGTGGAGTTTTAGGGGTCATAACTTTTTGAATGATTGGTAGTTGAATATACCTTATGTCAGCTGTCCAGATTAGGGGAGTGGTTAGGACACAGGCGTGCCAATCCAGAGGTCCTGACTTCGAATCCATGCCAGGATTATTTGGTACACACCATTTTAAAATGCATTTTTTTTGGTTGGTCAAAACCGTATACAATTTGGCTGTAAAGATCCTTTACACAAGATAAATTATCTTAAATTAAGATAATTTTTCTGCAAATGCTATTACTGACCAACTAGGAAAAAAGGTCAGGTAACCATGCAGCCTTGGCATGGATTCGAAGTCAGGACCTTTGGAATGGTAGGCCTGTGTCCTAACCACTTCCCCAATCTGGACAGCTGACATAAGGTCTATTCAACTAACAATCATTCAAAAATGTGTGACCCCTAAAACTCTCTATTTTGAACAGGACAGCAACCAGCTTCAACTATAGGTCTCACAAAGGAGAATCACTGCATCTCGCTAGTGCGGAATAGAAAAGTGTTTGACTATCCTCTTTTATTATTGGAGGCCTATCCCTCATCCCCTGTTCCCAGCTTTCTCTATGTGGAATAGGAAAGGTGTGTAAATCTTGTGTATTTTATTGTATGATCTTGGCAAATTTCAGGGGGTCCCATAAGCCTACATGTTCTACCCCCCCCCCCTTCTATAACCAGGGTCCAGGACCCCTTTTATACCTCAGATCTTGGTTAGAAGAAATTTTCTTCTGCAGAGAATGATATTCAATGATCTATGAATTTACAATGTTGTTTTGGGCTTATGGCAGCCATCTTGGATTTTTCTGGAACTTCAAAATCCTTCATTTTAGGGTAGTAGGCCATGTCAAAGTACTTTTATATAAGTTTTATGTGAGGTTGGCCACATGGGAATACAAAAATTGATAATCGGGTTGAAAAATGGTGTATTTTGCCAATGGCGGCCATCTTGAATTTTTCAAATACATCAAAATACCTCAATTTGTTGGTTTATATTTTTGTTATCCACCTAAAAGTAGTTTGATGTACATTTCAAGGAGGACAAACCCTGTAGAAATAAAAAATGGATTAAAATTGAATTAATTTAATATTTTCCGACTTTTTATCTTCGGAGGGGGCGTACGGGGGGGTTAGAGCTTTCAGATTCAAAAATGAAGGTCGGATTCATGTTTCTCATGATGAGTACCATCTTTTAGGGTGGGTCCCGCAAAAATTTTGCGCTAACCACCCCCCCTAGTAAGAGACTCGCCAGGCATGAAATGATTGTGACTCTGATCACAAACCTTATGAAAACCCTAAAGAGCCATACTTGAAACAAATTAACAACACAATGAATGCCATTAGGAAAAGGAATCAATTTACTCAGACAAAAATGAACACCAATCTTGGAAATTAGTGGCGAGATAGCCAAATACAAAATGAAAAATGTGCTAGAAGGAAAACCTTTCAGATTATTCAAGGGAAAACCTTCATTTTTTCCAGTGTTCCATTCAATCTTTGGTTTCAGGATTACCTTTTGGCAATTTCAGAGTGATATTGCTTATTAACCGCATGCATAGTAAAACACTGATACAAGATACATGTAGATAGCATACGCCCCTGCTACCTTCATCATTTATTACTGAACAATAAGAATATTGCTCATCCTATGATACATTTCCCACCTTAAATGTTTGAGAACAAATGTCAAAGTGTGGGTAGTACTTATTTAAACAGTATCAGTGTATCAAGTTTCATATGGGCATAGACTTCCCAGCCCAACATGGCGATGTGGCAAGATATCCCATGAAAGAGATAATAAATAATGTGTAAGGGACGCCAATACCATATCCCATAGAACTTACAGAGGACGCTAGTAGTGCAGGTGGTGCTACTGTTGGGTAGCTAGAGTGACATCCCCCAAGGGATTCCTACAGCTCCAGTGCTGCTATTAATTTGGCACGAGTTCTAAATTGTCAATAGTCAATAACACAGCTTTTCCTCGCTGTCCTCTCCTTCTCGCGTCCCTCACTTCTCCTTGTTGGCTCCTGGAGATTCCCTCAATTATTAGTGAAATTATTTAATTTTTGGCATAGGCTCTAAATGCCTTTGTGTGCCTGTCTGAATGTGTAAGGGTTTGGATTTTAAAATGTAACAGCCCAGAGGTTCAGGTAGCCTTGTCCGGGTGTCAGCTGGAATTGTGCTGCCTTGTTATAACAGAACGCAGACCACATACTGATCTATATCTACACCACGTTAGCTTTATTGTATATAAACCGAAATAAAATCATATCTCTCTTTTGCATCATACAAAGAGCTGTTCAAATATATGCGAACTCTACAAATGTGAAAATAAAATAAGATATAAAAGAAAACAACCTAAGGGGTTTGTCATAATAGATGTCATTTTTAAATGACAGGTCTAAAGACCTTCCTCTCATTATAAAAGGTTGTTAGATTTGAGGCAGCTATGTCCTGTCCTTATCATGCTAGGACACCCCTTTACTCCTGGGGAACTTCATCCCCTACTCCCAGGAGATGGGGGCCGTCTGTGCTTGTTTTCAACCTGTCCCAGGAGATTAAAGCACCACACACTTGACATGCTGGATGGAGCTAGTTGTCTGTTCTGTAAAGAGCTACAGGCCTTGGTAGTAAATTTGTAATTAGCACTGGCAGTTCTGTCACTGTATCAGTGACTGGCCCCCTTCTGTGATATTTAGGGTGTCCGTTAGTATGTCAGATAATATAAGTGAGGTAAGATGAACAATACATAAAGGAACCAAGCTAAAAGAACAAGTAGAATTGGAAATCAGACTTGGCAGTTTTAATATAGAACCCTATGCTTACCAGGAATGCTACCTCGGGGCTTGCCCATATTAGATGTAAGCCTAGTTGTATGCGGCACACAGAACAACAGAGTCTTTATATTGAGAGTGTCAGTGAATACTGTGCTAAGGAATGAGGTGTCCTTTGTAATTTTTCACTTCAGAATCTTGCCCCGTTCCTCACTGTGGATTCCTCGCACACCTCACCTCCCACTGAGAAGGTGAGCCTGACCTGCTGTAGGGCTGAGTGAATAGGTGAGTGGCTCCGGTATCTTGTATATCCCTGAGCTGCTCACAGCACTCGTTCACACCCTCCACAATGTGTCCACCTATACCTAGGGGCCATGTCCATAGTATAGAGTTCACTTTGCCTAAAAGTTAGCACAAGTATGTGCACACCAGGTTCAAGGAACACCATGCACAAGATGCACATTCATATTGGAACACCATGCACAGGGTGCACATTCGTATTGGAACACCATGCACAAGGTGCACATTCGTATTGGAACACCATGCACAAGGTGCACAATCATATTGGAACACTATGTACAGGGTGCACATTCGTATTAGAACCTGAATCAGGCAGGCAGGCAGAAAGGGTAATCCGAGGGGAAAATGCAAAATGCTCTAGAGCTAATATTAAAGGAGATATTAATGAAAATACTTAAAGTAATGTAAAATTCATCTTGGGTGAACTTTTTATGCTGCTTCTGATTATGCTTATTAGAACATTCCATTTTGAGGGAATATATCCTTATTCGAAACCTTTTATATCCTTATTTAGAGCGTTTTCCCCCTAAATTCACCTATTTCTAGTTGTCATGGAAACTGTTCTTTCATTCTAAAATGTAATATAGGTACTTCAAGTGAAAAAAAAGGCTCCATAAAGCATCTAATGCTGAAATCAAAATATAAATATCTCTTCTATAATGGAATTTATACACAAAACCATTTCATGAAGGTTGACAAAAATATCTTACATATATTTCACATATATTTATTATTATTGTGGCTTTAGTATGTGGTATGTGGCAAATTCATGGTTTCGTTATTTTTGAATACCCCCATCTTTAGGGGGTCAGTACTTCCTCCCTATGTGGACTAGTTAAGCATGTGATACACCATTTTAAAGATCAGAACACAAATTTCAAACTTTCCCATTGGATTACCCTTTCTGCTTGCCTGCTCACTGATGTGCACATTCATGTGCTAACATTGAGGCAAATTGAACTCCATATACCATAGAAAGGAGCCTTCACTCCCACCAGAGGACCATTGCTGCAACAGAGTCTCTATTAAGGTATACTAAACATCTGCATCATCATGACCACAATGTATACATTCATTTGCTCTCAGCTTCTAATTGCAACATTCAGATAACTGGCCACCTTTAAGCCCCTCTTCCCTTCAGTTTTAGAAACCATACAGTTACTGTATAGTAGAAGCCTCCAACAGTCCCCCTATGTCCAGCTACTGAAAGGAGTCCAGGCCGTTACATGCACAATAAGCAGCTCCCCTGGGGCTGATAAATGACTGCCACAGAGTTCTGGGCAACTCATGACCACCTCGCCACGTCGGTCACCAGCATAGGTATGTAGACAAGAATTCTCAACTGCTGGCCCAATACCAACCCCACCTCTATACAATAGAATCACTGACATTGACATGTGCACATCCGCCCATCAGATCCGAGCAGGCCCTATGGCAGACTGGTTGAAGCCTCCCCCCCCTTTACACTGACCTTAGGGCTATCATATATATGTGTCAATATGGATTTGCATACACAGGGAATGGAGCAAGTCTAACATGGAGCTCTAGAGGCCCTCCTCATCCCCGGACAAGCTATAGCCTACCCTGCCAGGTTACACCTTCCACCCCAGCCGCATGTGCGAATGACTTATCTTGTCCTGATCTAGGAGAGGGATGATTGCTACCCCTTGTCAATGCACCAGGATAAATGCCAACGGTGCAGAATGAGGCAAATTACAGGCTCCTGCTACTGCATGAAATGGGCCTGCCCACATCATATGGGGTAAAAAGCATGGATGAGTAATGGAGCATGGAGTGAGAGGATTTAGTATGTGGCTGGGAGTATCTGAATTGTCTTACCCTTTGGCAAGGTTTCTAAAAGTACAGATATAATATGATACACAAAAAGATGATTAGGTCACAAGAAACTCGTATTGAATAAGCGCATGCAACACATCAAGTACACCTCCTGTGTGGCAGAAAGAAATCTCATCCATCTCTCAAAGCTGTCATCTCCAAACCCAACAAGCAAAACAATTACCAGCGTAATTCTGAAATACAATTTCAAGCAACAAAAGGCACATTTGAATGCCAGTGATCATAACGCCCCATTTACTTTGTTTTATGATTAAACAGTCCAAATCACCCTGTACCACTTAACGGCCACTTCCATATCATTTATCACTTTATCTGCTTAGCCTTCTCATGCAGTCCATTGCAAGAAAACATAATTACAGCCTTGGCATCATGATGATAACGGATGGATATAGTTCATTATAGTACTAGACGTCATAAGAAGGAACATTGGTATATAAATCTAAATTGAATGCTGGTGCAGATCAATCTCAACATACTGAGGGGATAAAATGAGAGAATGTATGAAACCTGATCTATTGACTGTCAACAGTGGTCAAGAGGAAAGGCAGTGATGTGATTTTTCAACCGGCGTTGCCTGACAAGATGATGGTCTTTCAATAAAAGTAACTGACATAATACAGGGGTGTGTCACTGCAGTCTCACAGTACACAACTGCTAGATTTTTGACTGCACTTTCTGATGTCTTCTCATAACTGCTCACCTCAACATTCATAACACGATAGACACACATTCATTATAAGGGGCTGGTCAGCCCATATTTCCACAGAAACAAATCTTGAGAAGATCTAATTTGCTTCTTTTTCTCAGAGAAGCCAATATATAATAGGGAAGTGGGGGGGGGGATTGACACCCACATAATTATTCTCAAGTTACTGGGGGAGTTATGAAAGCTATGGTTACATCTGTCAGGGGATACAGTTCTAAAGTAACCTGATGCCAACTACAGGCATATGTGGTCACATACCTGAGGTGAGAACAGCTGTTGTCTGGCACATTTTTTCTGGTTTACGTGTGGAAACCTTTAGGGCTTGCATAGCGCTTTAACGGATAATACCTCATCATCATTATGGTTCGCATTCAGGCATGAAGCCAACCTAGGGGGAAAGCATGAGGGTTTTATTCATGCATCATGTTGACAACGCACAGAGCGAATTTAATCACTATGCGACCCTTTAAGCAACACATATTGCTTACATTCCCCATTTCTCAATATGCCATGAACGTTTGACATTTGGCAAAATGATAGGTCCGATATTAGACTGTTATCGTCCACAGCTCCGGGTAAAGCTGGAGCGAGGGACTATTACAGACCAACGTATGTACGGCCACTGATTGGTCCCAAATTTTGGCGCCATTATGACGTCATATAAGAAACGTATGGCGCGCGGGGCATCCTGGGTAAACTAAGACCGTAAACTTTCCCCGGGCTGTAATGGGCCCTCGCTCCAGCCAGATATCGATAGAGGGGCCGCTTATATGGGCTAGGTCCGATATCCGAAATATGGAAGACACCTGATGTTGCTCTGTCTGGCCACCATTAAGCTGTCAGTGCCATCACTATTATGGGCACTACCTGACTGTCGACACCCCGTCGTGGCAGTCTCCCACGTCCCCTAGTGAAAGCACACCTTTAATTACTGCTGCACCAAGCACCACTCTCCCTCGTTCGCCATCAGCACAGCAGCTATAGACATATGGAAGTTAACCATTTCAATACAAATGTCTCTTGGTGGCGATACAAATGCTAAAGGTGACTATACAAGTGAAAGAGGAATGATAATGTCTTTCTATGACAAGACAAATGTTGGGCGTTGCTAAATTCGCACATTTATGCTGATCAGGTGCAATATTTGATATCAACATTGTGCTACAAATTATGTTATCGACATCTCTCTATGACCATACATTTGACCATGTTGTCTGGCATGCATGTTACTCTGGTCTGAGTTGTCTTTTAGAGATATCAATGCATAATCATCTTGTCTGCTTTTCCCCAGCAACTCAATATGATCTTCCGCCAATAATAGTACTCTCTCACCACTGAAATGAAAAACAGAAAATGATGCCATCACGTTGTTTGTGATGTGATTTTGCAAAGTCTATTAACATAATCAAGGTTGTCTGCTCTGCTTACAACCCGGAATTCTTTTGAGTTTTATTCAACTACAAAAAAAGTCAAATTCTGGCCCAATTGTTGCATGAAGCTCAAAGATATAAGGAGTTAAATCGTTCACATAATTCTTGGGGAAACTGTGTTATTTGGTTCCGGCCACAGAACAAAATAGGAATGGGAAATCAGAATCGGGGGTCAGATTAGGGAATCAGAATAATGGATCAGCCTAAGGATATTGGAAGGAATTGGGCGAGCTGAGGTAGGTAGGGTGAGGTGAAATAGGTAGAGATCAGGCCAGTTGGTTCAAACACAAATATGTAACTGGGCAGAGGTACTGGTCAAGACAAAGGTAACTGAAAGCATGGCCAGTTTAATGGCCTCATGAACATGCCTTAAGGTCCTGGAGCTGGGTTTCGGGCCAAGAGGCCTCCTGGGGCCGTCCGGGATGGCTACTCTAATTTATGTATTTATCTATCTTGATTGGACCTCCCATGTAATCTAAGGAGAATGGATGTGGATGCAGGAGCCTTGGAGAGGAGAACTGAAACTATAAAGCCCAAGGCAATCTTGTCCTTCTCTATAATAAGATTTCATTTTTACGTGAAGGAGAATGTATAATGCCATCCAACTGCACAGATATTAATCAGTCTGATGGCATCCTCTTACATTGTGGAATGGACTAGTCACTGTGATAAAACATCACAGGTTTGTCTTGCAAAATGCAATAAATTGCTATACTAGACATGTGGTTCGGCATTATCAATAAAAAAACACACACATGAAGCAGCGGAATCTAGGACTACCAGCGTGTCTAACCACCATCAGTACCCAAGACATAATCATTTGAATAAATCTATGCAGACAGTTCCTCAGATAATTAACCAGAAGAGTAAAAATTCAAAATAAGGCAGGATTGAATGTAATCTAGAAATCAAGTTAATGGAAGAACAAAACATTTTAAAGTTGCCTCATTAGACTGCATTATGTCAGCTAAAGGAGCAATGACAACACCTTAACGACCACATAACACATTTGAGAATTATCCAGCCCTTAAAATGTGAATAAGAGCCACCTTCCTTGTTGAGCTAAACACTAGACTTCTCATTGCTGAGACGCAGATGTCTTGAAGGATTAGTTAATGTGGACAGTATACTGTGCTTCCCTGTATGCAGGCGGCATAGTGACTAGAGACAAAATAGATTGTGATCTACTCATGGACCACTTGAGGTGCCGGACACACAACAGGCATAGCCAACATTGTTACCAGGACCGCAGGCTATAGAAAGGGTGCTGTTATCTTTGGTGAGTATTTCCTTAGGGTATGTCTGCAAAAGGTACACGGGTTGGGAATCAACAGGAAAAGTGGTGTTCCAAAGATTAAGGAATGCTCAATATTTTAATGCACTTCGCATGAATGCAAGGCAACTCACCAGGGTAGCATTTATTATTGATGATGACAAAGGGCATAGTGCAATAAATCAGTATGCAGCCCTTCAAGTACCAGAACTGGGGGCCACTGAGACATATGCCTGTCCACTCGTAGCTAGATAGTCCAGACAGCACTTTGTTCAAACAACACTATTCTGATTGGTATATATGGATGTAAATGATGAGGAATAAACATATGTATGTGTGCATGAACAGGCAGGACACATTTTAAACAAAAGTGATATTGTAGTGATATCAGTAACAAAATGGAGATATTTGCTGACTTATTACGTAACTTTTACAACATCAAAATACAGTATAATGATTATCATCAAAGTATTGTTAAGCTCAAAAGTAGAAAACCTGAAAGAAAAATAGCGGAGGCTTGGTATTGAGTTCCTTTAACCTCAAAAGGAATTGAATAAAGGCTCTCACTGACAACCTTCATTGAGCATTAGCCTGCAGATGCTGATGTTACCATGCAGGGGTTTTGGTATTTACTCCAATTATGTCCTCTGGTCTACTCTTGATGGAGCTGATTCAGATTGGTATTGACCAGGTTCATATAACAGGCACCACACTAATCAGAGGCCTTGTGTCTCTAGTGTATTCTCGTTATGAAGTTTGGTAATAGTTAATGCATGGTGTTGCCTCTCTTCACATAGCTAACTATTAATTGGCATTTTCATTAATCACTGATGGTTCGATGTCAAACTCCATATATATACATATATAGAACTAAATTAGTTCACAGCACCATCTTACCAAAATAGTATTGTCTTAATGAGGTTGCAGAGTGTTCATCTAGGAAATTCTAATATACAATATTGGATGTCACTGCAAACCTCCACACAGCCTTAAATTAGCAGACAGTATATTCATAAAGCACTGGGTAGATTTAAAGGCCATTACCCTGGCCAAGACTAGAGCTGTCATGCGCTCCTGTCAGCAGTCTAAGGGATACCTTTAAGAGCCAATAGATGGGCTTCATCCAGCGTCTATGGGGAAAACAAAAATATAAATAAAAATATGACAAAATAGGCCATGAATAAGGATGCTTGATATCTGCTGCATGGTTGGCTGGCTCCTAAATTACTGTGGTGCCACACAGCCAGAGCATACACATGCCTGGTGCCCTTCTGCCACGTTGCCTTAGCTACGGACCGTGAATTACTGTGCCATTTACTGGAGGGAGATTCAAGCCAGGAATATGGCACATCCGTGCAACTGACAACCTCGTTATTGTGAATCTAAGTTTCTCACATGTAAAATGTAATGGACATACATAATAAATCTAGATAATTATGATATTGTGGAAGTTTACACAAGCATCTAGCAGACATAAAAAGTTAGTTGTTGAAGAAATCCCAAATGACTGCAATATGACCAAGTCCTTACTTGACAGACCAACACCGCTTGATAACATAAGAAGCCAAGCTGTTATTTTGGGTGAGGGGTCTGGTGCTATCTAAAGACAGGTGACACCCGCTTCCCAGTGGGCACACAATTCAGTTAAACGTTGAATCAACATTGGTTCAACATTGAATCAACATTGACACCCCATTATCAACGTTGATTCAATGCTCTGTGCCCACTGGGTTCTCACAACATTGGATGAGTGATGGTATCAAACATTATAATTTTAATCTTATTACTCCTATTGGGTCAACAAAGTTGTCAGCAGATGGTAGTTTGGGACTATTACTTCTGGCCCCCATATGCAATAAATTGACTACATAAATCATTCCAAGACAGCACAAAAACAATAACCTGATCATAATATTTCCCATGGAGGAAAACCCTCAACTAATCATCCATTCAAGGAGGTGGTCTATATAGTAATAATTATCTATACCGGCCAACATGTATATGCGAGTACACATCTATTCTGCTGGCAGACCCCTTGGCAATGTAGGCTGATGAATAGGTCAGACACAGAAGGTTAGAGCATGAGTCAATACGGCATACAGAGCATAATCAATAGGCGTGTGATTTACATCACAGGAGACTCAGGGTGTCAGGCTACTTTATGTCTTTACCCAATCCCCAATCACAAAATGGATGACAATTATGACTTGACCGCACCCGCACTATTACCTGTATATTCCAGGGCGATGCACCCAATTCAATCAATTTTCAAACGAGCCTGATAATCAACCCTGATAATAGAGCCTGATGATCGAGCCTGATGATCAACCATGATGGCCATGAATCATGATGGCCATGAACCATGATGGCCATGAACCATGATGGCCATGAACCATGATGGCCATGAACCATGAACCATGATGGCCATGAACCATGATGGCCATGAACCATGAACCATGATGGCCATGAACCATGATGACCATGAACCATGATGGCCATGAACCATGATGACCATGAACCATGATGACCATGAACCATGATGACCATGAACCACAATGACCATGAACCACGAGGACCATGAACCACAATGACCATGAACCATGATGACCATGAACCATGATGGCCATGAACCATGATAGTCGTGAACCATGATGATCGTGAACCATGATAACCATGAACCATGATGACCAATAACCATGATGACCATGAACCATGATGACCGTGAACCATGATGACCATGGACCATGATGACCATGAACCATGATGACCATGAACCATGATGACAATGAACCATGATGGTGACAGACCATGATGGTGGTGACTGACCATGATCATCATCCCAAGTGGCAACATGGGCAACATCCCCCCCAACCTCCCAAGAACATGTGGCAACATTGGCAACATCCCAAGTGGCAACATGGGCAACATCTCCCTCATGATTATAGGCCATTTCCTGAATGGGTTGTCTAGTCTATAACACTTTCTTGTGCACTAAGCCTATAGCAAGACAAGCACACATTGGTATATATAACTATTATTGAATTCAAAACATAGCATGGCGCAGGGTTGTCTAGAATGGTGCACACTGCTTCAGCATAGATTTCAATGGGAGGGCAGTATCTGTGTTTTGTTGATTCAAGAAAGTGCAAATATTTTGGCATGATTTCTTTGCAACAAAAAATGCAAAATTGTGTATGCACTTTATTGCATAACATAGATTAGGTCTGAAAGCAACAGTGCAGCCAAAAATTATATCATTGACATGGATAATTTATGATATATGATAGATTGAACTTGAAATTGGGAAAATCTCTTAACCAACGTTTTAGGTCGTCTACCTAGACTCAGGGGTGCACCCTGAGTCAATAAAGTAGTGTGTCTAGCAGGGCCTCTAAACAGCATCTGGCAACCTTACCCAGCAGGAGTTGTTGGACATCCACATTCGCCCTTCTTCATCCTCTTGGATATTGGTCAATAGAATGATAGAGTCTGTACCCTTCCATCTTACTCTAATTGGCAATTAAATTAGAAACTGTAACCTAATCTTTTTAAAAGTGAGACCCCCTGGTCTTTGCCCAGGATGAAGCCCACGCAGTCCTTAGAATTCATGGAGGATTATAGCTTATTAATATGCATCATTATGTGGTAAACCTCTGCATGGAGAGTGTTCCAGCCAGTGACGTCACAGTACCAGCGACGCCGCTACGTCACCAAGCAAAGTCACTATGTTACCTGGCAATGTCACTACGTCACCTAACCATGACATCACTTCCTTCACTGTGCTAGTTGTTTTGATGTTGTTGCATCAGCATTTGCCGTGGGAATGGCTCATAGTTTGCCGTGAGAATTGCTCATCCAATTTTAATCTATTTGGCCTATAATTGAATACATGGTAGTAGGTGAGGAGGCCGCAGGGGTAATCAGCTAAATAATTACTGATAATGATGTCCTTTCAATGTGTTTACTCAATAGCAAAACAGATTAAAGTATAATCTTATAGCCTTGAATTCATAAGGCAAATAAGCTGTATCAGTGGCTAAACTACAGTACTACCTTGTTGCCATTTGTTTAGAAATAGATAACTGGCCACACGAAAATCATTAGTGACTTCATCATTATTGTACTTGCTTGAACAGATGGTGCTATTTAATAAGTATACTGCATGGATAGACATACACACACGCCTAGCCCATACTCTGTTTACATTAAAGCACTATGCGGCCAAAGGTTGGTCGAATGAATAAGCCCTCTAACATGTTCTCTGAAGAAGCAGTGGAAGTCGAAGCCCTTCATGGATTGCACAGTACTTCATATGAAGAAATGTCTGCTATGGCTTTATGTAGGAAGCCTTGTAAGAAGTAGCCAGACTGATTGTTTTCCCAGTTGCACACCAGTCAGGAGAATGTGTCATTTCATACACAATGGATACAGGTGCAAAATGACAGCTGACTGTCACAAGGTTTCATGGTGCTTCAATGTGCTCTGCCCTTTGCCGGTTGCTATAATGCAGCCCTGGTAAATATGTGACCCCAAGGGACCGGTAGACCGACATTTTGGTCTGCATGATGCATGAATGTACTCCTGGTGAGTAGACTTTCCAGAGTGACATTATTTATGCATCTTGACAGTAGACGGCACACTGTATTACTTCATTATGTTGCCTTGTGTGCTAGAAGTGCTGGTAACCAGTCACAAACCCAGGGGACACAGGCAACTAATCAATTATTTCTGATGGAGGTCTAAAAAAAGTGATAAATGTCATTCATGTCACTGTTGCATTGATACTTATAGAGGGTACTCTTCAGCAATCAGCGCCAAACCTCTATCCACTATGTTGCATAACATGTGACCTTGACTGGGAACATGACGCTTATGGATCCAAATATGGATTCAGGGGTTTCAGTTTATTCTCAAAAACCACTTCTATTCTTGGAATCGGGTCATTATCCATGAGTCAATATATATATAAAGTGCATCATGCCGACCGGATGGCTGGCTAGGGAGGGGTTTGAAGGGTAAAATTCCCTGCAGTTTACCATAAAGGGATGGCCACATCTAGGTTTTGCCTGTAAAGTTAAGCTCTCAACTGCTGCCTCACCCCCCCATATTTTATGTGGATAGCCCTTGCAACCAGTTTGAATCTGCTGCCACTCCCATTTCTCTACGCTATTGTCTGATTAACTCGGGGTTCAAATAATGTCTACTTTTTGATGGGCTAATCAGATAGCCCTTAAACTTTAAGCTTTCTACGAGTCGATATGTGGATTTTGCAAACTTTTTATTTGCCCCACAATCTTTAAACATTATTTTCTGATGGTTGGGACTTGTTTTCCTAGTCAATGCCACATATGCAAGATTCTAATAAATAATTTATTTCAAATAGATTGAAATTACTTAGCCTACCACTTTTATGATAGATGGATGACTTTTATCCATCAATTTGTAAAAAGCCAAGAAGTGATAGAAGGCAAAGACACGAAATACCCTTGATCATAAAGGCATGATCATGACACACAAAGACAAGAAACATGAGGATTCTTGTAGGGATTCGTACCTTATATGAAGGCATGCATGATAGAGATTAGGGTCATGTTGAGTATAACAGGTCTCAGAAAACTTAACAAACAGTATTGTCGGAAAATGAGATTACCATTTGTCTATTTCTGAGAGTAATTAATTAGGTATCATAGAGAGATGACAACGTTCATACTTATATATTTGTCAGAGAAAAAATGGTAGCAAAAAAGAGTACATGGGAAGTTATAAATGGTATCTACAAAATCTGCCTTCCAATATATAAAGCGATATTATACACAGTTCTCTACACAGGCAGATTATTAATGACTTCAGGCAATCTGCTGTGATTAATGTTTTCAAGGGAAGACTGTCTACTTTAATTATCTCCTAATGAGCGGGCCTCCTAGAACTGACAGACTTTAATCACCTAATTTTCTATTTTATCGTGTCTGTAGATCTTACCAGGTCAAAATCAAATCTTCAATAAATAATAAAAATATTTATAACAGTCGGCCATCTACTCGCATTTAACAATTTCTTTCAATGCATTATGATATTGTGATAAACATAATTTGATAATTGTTATCAAGTGATTTAAGTATACTTGTGTTCGTTTCTGTGGAGATAGATAGTGGCCGGAAAACATGTGCCCACCCCCTTGGGCACACTGTCTGTATACATGGCTCATAGAGGATATAAAGCAAACCAGACAGATTATAATTTTCATAATTTTCTGTAAAAGTATATGTATGCACCAGTAATATCGAGGGAAATAATATCATACAAGGCACTACTGCCTTTCCTGTTATTGCCCCTGTGGGCAGCAACTAGATTCCATAGTATGCCGTTTGAAGATCACAATGTAGACATCCCTGCAGCAATAATATATTTAGTACTCTATTATGACTCCCTAGATAAACATCAATGTGTAAAATAGCATTCCTCCAGACACCATTGAACCTGTGCTGTGAAAGATTTTCTGAACATGACATATTAGGCTCCGCTCATATGTAACATGAAGGGATACACAAAGATGGGCCTATAACATGCATATATCGACCAGAATCCACCTTATCCAAAAGCACACATTCAATCCTGCCCTCAATTTGAAATTGAGAATATGGCTTGAGTAGTATAGTATGTATCGGAACGGGACTATAGTTAACTACTGTTTATTACTCAATCGACCTGCAGCCAATCAGAGGCCTCCATTTGGTCACGTGACCGGAAGTGACCTACTTAGGGGATTAGTGGTGACGTCACGTGACCTAGTTAGCCAATCAGAGGCCGCCATTTGGTCACGTGACCGGAAGTGACGTCATATGACCTACTTATGGACCGGAAGTGACGTCATATGACCTACTTAGGGGACCGGAAGTGACGTCATATGACCTAATTTAGGATCATGTGACCGGAAGTGACCTGATGAGTCACGTGACCGGAAGTGACGTCACATGACCTAATGGCCAACCGGAAGTGAGTGACCTCATTGAGGATCACGTGGCCGGAAGTGACCTGATTGATCACGTGACCGGAAGAAGAAGAAGAAGAAGAACTTTTTTGTTTAGGAAGTGAGGGTCTTTAGGATCACGTGACTGGAAGCGACGTCGTCACATGAGTGACGCTTTAAGAGACTGCGCGACTTACTAGTAAAAGAAGACGTATGAAAATAAAAACACAACAATAATTTATTTTATTTTTTATTTCTTTTTTTTCAATCTTGATAAACACTCTATTTTTGAAAAGATGCACTCAATCAAGCAATAACACGCTTATTTTTTTTTTTCATATCTCTAAAGGACTCGTTGTCACACCGTCAGAATGCACGCGACGCTTATAATACAAGTAGCGCACGCCGTCTTTCTCTATGGTGTAGGTGACCATTTTGTTTCGCACCACTTTGAAATTTCTATTTACAGCAATGAGAGTTTTTCGTTGGCGAAGAACATCCAAGAAGTCGTCTGGTTCCTTAGGGTTTTGTTTCTTCTGTACGCCTTTTGCACTCCATTTTTTGGATTTTCTTTCACCGGTGTCGCTGACTCGATCGTAGCAAATGTAAGTCTTAGGGTTGAGACTTAGGATCCCGTCACCTTCCCACTCCGCTTTCATAAGCCCCGAAGTTCTCAGATCGTGAAGGTACCGCCTCTCACAACATCCGCCGGGCGGCGGACACCATTCTCGCACTCTTTCCGTTTTTGTCTTCACGAAAAGCTCTAAGTGATCGTCGCACACCGCTGTCGGAAGCCACTTTCGTTTCTCTCTGAAGTACGTCTCTCTCAGGCGAGGTTTGACTAGGTCATCCAACGTGTCACCGCTGAGAGCCATGTAAAGACTGTCGGTGTCCATTTGACAAAGGGCATAATCGCGCCGATCGACGAATCTATCCAAGAAGTCGTATGTGAACTCTAACATTTTCAACTTCGCGTACTGGTATACCATGAACCCTATTTGAATAGGGAGGTTGTTCTTGACTGTTTTCGGTTGTAGTTCGACTTCAAACAGATCGGAACTCAACTCGGACGCCTTTTTGAAGCGCCACGAATTGGCCAATAGTTCGAACTTCCGACTGTCAGTGTATCTCACCGCAGTGTGTTTTTCTTTGTTGCAGATTGTTTTACCGTACGTAGCGTTTCCCATTAACTTGTAACAGTCTGACAGAATTTTCTCGTTCTCGTTCACGTCGCCACGTCTTCGCGCCGCCGTTACTTCGTCCGCGAGACCGGCAAAGGAGCGTTTAGGTAGGTATTCTACGACCAGCTGCACTTTGGTGACTATCAAACCGTGCTCTAAATACCACTTGAGAAGCGGCGTTCCCAAGAGAATATTTTTTCCGTGGTAACTCCCTATCAGACATCTCTGAGGCGTGTTCAACAGCTTTTCTTCCTGCGCAAAGTCTGACATGTGAGGTCCTATGTCCGATTTTGAAACGGTCACGTTCTTGAAAACGGGGGTCATTTCTTTGAAGTAGTCTCGTAGGTGAGGCGGCGTAGTGATGTCCACTTGAACTAAACCGAACATTTTCTCCTCTTTCACAGCGGAAAGGATGTCGCTCTCGCTCATCGCGTTTCGAGACACTTTCAAAGCGTCAACCTTCCAGCGTTGTTGGGAGACCTTAACCCGCTCATCTCGACGCTTCATCTCTCTCCATTCGCACTCCCACACGACGACCAGCTTGTGACCTAGCGCTTTCAAGTAAGCGCTTACTCTAGTTGTTCTGTCGCGTCTCTCCTCCCTCAGTGAAGCGCACTGATATCGGTGCGACGGTATGCACTCGTGAGCGTGGAACCAACACCCGTGAAACTGGAAAACCGTATTAGAGGCCGCGTGAAACCCGTCCACGCGAATTCTCCGACAGCCTACAACCATCTCGCCGCCGTTCAAAGCGTGGCGCAGTTTCACGTCGCGGTCGTGCTCTACGAAGCGTAACCACTCCAAAGCGCTGTGAGAGTTTCTTTGCCTAATTTTGGGCTTGAACTCGGTCTCAGGTCGTCTCACCGCGTAATAGCCCGTGCAGTGCGCTTCGCTCATGCAGCGCAAGTACAGAGAGTTAGCGTCTAGTCCTAGGATGTGTTGGCACGGTCTCGCTTCTTCGCCGTACTTGTGCTCCCTTATCCGCGTGGTGCCCTTCTCGTGAAATCTATGGAAGATGATGGAAGGACCGCCGACTAGATTTTCTTTGATCAGAGCGTGGAGGACGGCGTCGAACTGGGGGAACGTTGTGAACGCGTCTTCTAGGTTTTGGAAGAGGAACCGTAAAGTCAAACCGGCGAGAGAAACTCCGTCTTTCAACATGTCAATGCCGCGATCTTGGAAAAATTTAGCGTGATTTTTCAGAGCTTCTATGAAAGGTTTGACGTCTTTGTTGTTGTAGTGGATCAAGTAATCTTCCATAGTTTGCATCTTCTCGTCGGACCAAACTTTCTGACATGCGGCGTAGTCGGATTCGGACATTTTGACGCCCGTCAGTTCGCTGTCAAAAGCCGATCTCGGTGGCAGCGTTCTGTTTGCCAGTTTCCTGGTAGACGTCATCCATTCGTAAGGAAAGTGACCTTTCTCTTCGTTCCTGGTGAAAGCTCGCAAATAGGTCGCGTAGTTGTAACCGGGTGCCAAATAGTTGACTACGTCCAAGAAAACCGTGTGCTGTGTGTAAACCGCCAAGTATTATGACGCTGAATTCTTGGTTTCTTCGGTCTCCGGAGGCAAAGAACGAGTGAAGGCGTATTTTGATCAGGTTCAAGTCGTAACGCCCCGAGTTGAAGCCCACGACTGGAGCTTGACGGATGTATCTCAGAAGACGCTTCTTCAGTTGAACTAACGGGTGTCTGGTCTGAGCCGCAGCGAAGCCGCCTGGAGAAGGGGTGAATGTCGCCTCCTCCAGCAGGAGAGCTTCACCTATCGCCGCATCTAACTTCGCTAACGTCGGTCGGTAAAGTTCTAGCACAGCTTCCCCGATGACTTTGGCGTTCTCGTTTATGTGATTTAAAACTCGGTCCAACAAGGGGTCGGAATCTGCGTTGGATTCTCTGACGAAGCAGACGGGCCCCTCCCACCCCGGAAAGTCGGATGCGACGCTAGCCGACAAAGGGACGTGATCCCACAGCAGGCGTTCCGTCGACGGTTCTTTGCACGGTCTGAAGAAAGCCTCGAAATCGAAGGCGATCTTGTAAGGGTAGATTCCGGAATGTCCGTCGGGGGGAAAAATGGAGAAGTCTGCTAGCGCTTCGAAAATCGTTCTCGAATTTTGGTAGATGCCACCTACATAGCGCAACTTGACTTGTCGGCAAGAGGAAAGCTGGTTCATTGTGTCTCTTCAGCAAGAACTCGGTGGTGAACGCCGCCTTACACTTGCAACATTCGTATATGCCCGCGTACGCGTTGAAGTCTGTGACGAGAGAGACGTGCAAACCGCCTTTCGCCGTCAGGTGTAGGTTGACTTTACCTCGGGCGGCCAGAGTTCTGGAAGGCGGTCTGATCAGAGTAACGCGTCTTCTCAACTTCCGCCCCGGCACTTGACGCGACGCGGTGTAAACCGCTATTTGTACGTCAAACAAGTTCTCTAACGCGGGTAAGTCGCGGATGTTCAGACCCGGAAAGGATTCAGGTGTGGCAGCGGGACAGAACTGACGTAACAAATCTGAAGCGCGCTTGCTGGTGTTGTATAAGTGAAAGGAAATGCAGCGGAAGATGCAGAGGTTGTCCTTGTTGGGAAAATCTAACACGCCGCTTCTCTTTCCAACTCGACCGGCCTGAGTGATCCTACCGCCTATGGGGAATTCCCCCGGTCCCATGTAAACGCAAATGTTCAAATTGGTAGGAAAAAGGACGTGCCACTTGGTGTCAGCGTCGCAAAGTTTCCGTACTTCCTCGCAAGCGACGGTGTTTTCCATCTTTGAGAGGAGCTCTTCCAAAGTTTCTGAATTAGTTATAGTAGGGAGCGGTTGTATGAGAGTTGCGTTGTTCTGGGAGGCGTGAAAGTAGCGCAGTTTGCTCTTGTCTTCTCTGTGTTGTAAGAGTAAGCCTACCGAGAAACCCACTTTGT
Source organism: Harmothoe impar (assembly GCA_947462335.1). Classification (NCBI taxonomy): domain Eukaryota; kingdom Metazoa; phylum Annelida; class Polychaeta; order Phyllodocida; family Polynoidae; genus Harmothoe; species Harmothoe impar. Next base: position 80,681,024 of record OX381705.1, read on the forward strand.
ATCTGAATCTTTGTGTCAAGTGAATGCGACGCATAGTATCTACAGCGTCACTCAACTCGCCGGTTGGTAGCCTGAAGTTTGTTACACTCACGCGAGTCCCGTGCATCCTGACGCCCGTTTGTATCGCAGGCCAATTCGCCGTGAACGTTTCCTCCCCGTTCGGTACAGCACATATGCGCGGAGGGATGGTCACCCCGTCCAGAGATTCGCGTCGACAGGCGATCTTTCGGCAATCGCCTTCGCCGCATAGAGGGCAAAACTTAGGTATTACTCTACAACTTTCTACGTGTCTCTCGTGGTTGTACGGTCTTTTAAAAATTTTGAAACACTTTTCGCATACGTACTGCGTCATGTTTTTTCACTCAGTTACCAACTACTTAGCCGTCTAACTATCTATCTATCTATCAATCTATCTGTCTATCTATCTATCAATCTATCTGTCTATCTATCTATCTATCTGTCTGCTGTCTGTGTATCCGTCTGTCTGTCTCATACAGCGTACGTCAAACGCTGTGTGTGTGCGCGTGTGAGCGTTGAGCGTCTCTCATTCCGAATCTATACCGAGATATTTGAGAATAATCTCTGTTTTGTCATCCAACTCTTTGAGCGCTCTGGCGGACAGCGTCACCCCCTGCTGTGTGGGTTTTTTGTCAGGACCTTCGTACTTGCGCACGTGGACGAGGTTCTTACCGCTGTAGTAGCTCACAGCTGCGTACACTTCGCCCTCCTCATCCAGCACTGCGAACCAGGGGGTGTGGTTAGGTCTTCCTTGCGCGGCCGCTGTGTCGCGTATGCGCACCACTGCGCGGATATCGGTGATGCGTGCTATTAGCTCGCGCAGCGCGTCGGCAGTGAAGTGCACTCGCTTGCTTCTGGTCAGAGACGCCTCTTTCACCTGGCCGTCTTTTGTGTAGCGCGGCCTCCTAGACAGTCTAGCCACGTCCTCCCAGATCTCCAGCGTCAAAGCTCCGTCTAAGCAGAACTCTAACCCGAGAAGACGGGAGAAGGTTTTCTCAGCTTCTTCTCGTCCATCTCGTTCTTTTTCTTGTATTTTTCTCTTCTTAGTAGGCCTTGTTGTTCTGGAACTCACCTTAGAACGTTTCACACCCGCAAGAAGAGTAACACCATCAGCGTGAGCTGAATCAGCAGCAGAACCGATAGCAGGAGCAGCGTCAGCGCTGGTGGTATCCGAGACCTCGTTGTTGGAACAGAGCAGCCACACGCCGTCGGTGCTGAGTGTAGCGGTAGAAGATGAAGCGCCGCCGCCCTCGTAAGGTGGCGGTGAGGGCAGTCGCCACGGATCGGACGCGCTACCAGTGGAAGTGAGGTCGAAAGGTCGAAGAGGGGAGCCGAAAAACGTACCGCCCACCCCTTTCCCTTCGGGTTCTTCGTACGCCTCGTCGTCAGCGTCGTTCTCTGTCTCACCCTGTTGCTGCTGCTCCTCCTCCTCCTCTTCTTCTCGGTTTAGGGGCTGAGTGTCCGAATAGCTGTAACTCTCAGCGCGAGCGGCGTCGAGGGCGTCGGTCGATGTAGTGGTGGAGGAGAGGGGCTGTGCAACGTGCGGCAGGTCATCAAAGTCATCAACAGTAGTGGGGAGGTAAAAACCCGGTTGCCAGTACTGCGCTGCGCCAGGAGCGTTGTCGTCGGTAGTAGTAGCGGTAGCAGCAGGTGCAGCAGAAGCAGCAGCAGCAGCAGCAGCAGCAGCAGACGCAACAGTAGCAGGCGCAGCAGCCTCAGCAGGCGCAGCCGTAGCAGGCGCAGCGGTAGCAGGTGCAGCAGCAGCAGCAGCAGCAGCCGCAGCAGCCGCAGCACGAGGATCACCAGCAGCGGCAGCAGCAGCAGCAGCAGGCGGGGCGGCAGTAGCAGCGGCAGCGCGCTTAGCAGCAACGTGTACCGTCGCGAGTGTAACAACGTCGCTAGCACGACGACTACTACCAGTAGTACTACTACCACTACTACTACTACTAGTACTACTACTACTACTACTACTACTACTACTACTACTACTACTGCTGCGAGCGCTCGCTACAGCGGGAGGGTGATAAGACCAAGCGGCTGCGGCGGTAGTCTCATTTTCAGTAGCAAGAGGAGGCACTGACGCTAAACGAGCGCTGTTCCGCGTAGTCTTAATGTTCTTGAACTTGCTTAGATCCTTGGACGGCGCTAGGTGTTGTCTTTTGCTCATGGTGGTGACTGTAGAGAGCAGCAAAAGAATGAGTGAGTGAATGGAGGTTTCCAGGCCCCTTATATACGCCTTCTCGCTTCTAGAGCTAAGCTACTTACTGCCCCTGTTCAGCTGCCGCCGGCTGGCCGGCGGCCATTCACAAAGAGAAACAAAAGACATAAGGCATGGCGTTTTCAGCTGGATCCCTTTCCCCCCTTTTGAGAGATCGACTGTCATGAGCTAAGCCACTTACCACCCTGTTCAGCAATTCAACGCGCATTAGCTGTATAAAGGATTAAGCGGTTGCTGCCGCCGACTGACCGGCGGCCATTCACAAAGAGAAACAAAAGACATAAGGTATGACGTTTTCAGCTGGATCCCTTTCCCCTCTTTTTTGAGGGATCCACTGTCATGAGCTAAGCTACTTACCACCCTGTTCAGCAATTCAACGCGCGTTAGCTGTATAAAGGATTAACGGTGATGAGCTTAGAGTGTGTATACAAAAAAAAACTACAGGAGGCGTGTGGCGTGAAGCAGGACCCCCTAAGACGAACGTGTCTGTCTGTGAGTAGAGGCGTGTGCATGTGGTGAGCGACTTAAGTGTAAGACAAAAAAAATAATCACCACCTCCTGCCGTGGTGAGTAGACCGGGCCGGCCGGCGGCGGCCGGCTAGTTCAATAGGGAGGGGTGACAGCTGACTAAGGCTGTGCATGAAAAAATCCGATTTTCACCTGACCTCTGACGTTTGTTACAATGAATGTCAGAGGGAGGGAGACGTCCTCAGGTAGGGGGTAGGAGGTAAGGCTATGGATGAGGAAAAAACACCGTTTTCAGCTGGTCTCCACGGATAGCGATGACATACCCCTCGCAGCGGAGCGGCTGAAAAAGCGTCATGCGGACAGGTCGCTAGACAGCTGGAGTGCTGTTGGAAATAGGATTAAACTCCCTCTGTATAAAAGCTCTGATTTCTGTTGGAAAAAAACCATATCGCCTCTGACCACAGTAACGTCTACTACCACCACCACCGCCACCACCGCCGCCGCCGCCGCCGCCGCCGCCGCCAAGACGAGACGAGATGGCTCAAGCTATTCCACTTTCAAGCTCGCCTTCACCGCCTTGTCCACCTGAAAAAAAGTTAATGCGGCTTGACGACGTGAGACGCGCGAGGCAGACCGATGGGGAGAACAGAGACGTAGGACAGCGGCGCTTAGCATATAGCGACGCCTTGCTTCGTCAACTAGGTAAAGAGTTGAGCGGATCTTGGAGAGAGTTGGGCAGTAGCTTAAAAGTTACCGCCGCCCGTATGGATGCTCTAGTAGAGCGCAGCGTCAAGACACCGGAGGAGCTGTGTACGGCGATGTTCCGAGTCTGGTGGGGTGAAACCCCGCATCGTCATAGATGGGGAGAGCTCGGTCGCGTCTTCACCCGCATTAGACGCGTGGAACTGTTGGCTCAGTGGATGTCCCTTCTCCACAGTCCCGCTGAGTGGGCCTTCCGAGTGTTGAAAATGTGGCAAGATGAAGCTGACGGTGCCGGCGGTACCCCTTTTGAACTCCTTCGAGTGTTGACTGAGGACATGGGAAAGTTTGACCTCGGCATCACGATATTACTTGACTTTATCAAGCAAGAAACAACGAGAACGACGGACATGTGAATTGTTGTGTTTTATTTTCATACGTCTTCTTTATTAGTAAGTAAAAAAAAATATTATAACAATTAAGACGCGTGTCCTCTTAAAGTGTCACTTCCTCCAGTCGCAGCTGATCACCTCATCGAGGCACGTGATAAACAAAAAAAAATGAAGAGACACGCTTCTTCCTCTCGAGAGGAAGAAGCGTGTCTCTCGATTGAAATCTTTTCTTTTCTTTTTTTCTTAAAAGAGACAAACGCCCCTTAGAGTGCCCCCCCACCCCCCTAGAGTGCCCCCCTCCCCCCTCCCCCCCCTCCCCCCCCCGACCCGCCCCATGCATCCTAAAAGCGCCCCCCTCCCCATGCATCTTAAAGGGGCCCCCCTCCCCCCCCTCCCCTCCCCTCCCCTCCCCTCCCCTCCCCTCCCCTCCCCCCCTTATACACTCTAAAGAACGCTTCTACCTAGTTCAATAAGTCACTTCCAGTCGCTCGTAAAACAATAAAAATGAAAAAAACAAAACTTATATCGTAGTGTTTTTTATTAGTTTACCGAAAAAAATAAGAGACTCGCCTCCTCCTCCTTCTCCTCCTTCTCTCCTTCTCCTCCTCCTCCTCCTCCTCCTCCTCCTCCTCCTCCAAAAAAAAATAAATATCACATTTTAAAGCGCGTGACCCCTTAAAGACGCTCATCTCTTCATTAAGTCGCGTGACGTCACTTCTTCTTCTTCTTCTTCTTCTTCTTCTTCTTCTTCTTCTTCTTCTTCTTCTTCTTCTTCTTCTTCTTCTTCTTCTTCTTCTTCTTCTTCTTCTTCTTCTTCTTCTTCTTCTTCTTCTTCTTCTTCTTCTTCTGGTCACGTGATCAATCAGGTCACTTCCGGTCACGTGATCCTCAATGAGGTCGCTCACTTCCGGTTGGCCATTAGGTCATGTGACGTCACTTCCGGTCACGTGACTCATCAGGTCACTTCCGGTCACGTGATCCTAAATTAGGTCATATGATGTCACTTCCGGTCCCCTAAGTAGGTTATATGACGTCACTTCCGGTCCATAAGTAGGTCATATGACGTCACTTCCGGTCACGTGACCAAATGGCGGCCTCTGATTGGCTAACTAGGTCACGTGACGTCACCACTAATCCCCTAAGTAGGTCACTTCCGGTCACGTGACCAAATGGAGGCCTCTGATTGGCTGCATGTCGATTGAGTAATAAACAGTAGTTAACCATAGTCCCGTTCCGATACATACTATACTACTGGCTTGAAAAACCATCCAAAGTATTAAATTTCTCAAGAGTGAGACGTTGGAATATGCCGGTAATGAAGAATCACTCTCAATTAATTTACAGCCACCGAGACTGACACTCAATCAGCATGATTTTAGTGAATCTTACGGCATAAAACCAAGTGTAGCATTGCCATGCTTACTTAAGTTCATTAATTATCATTTAGTATCACATTTACTTCTCAGTTGATTTTGATAAAATTCGTGGTGTACAGTGCTGAAACAAATTGAAAGCATAATGGAAAAGAAAAAGAAATCTGAGGAGACAATTAATTCAGACAAAAAAATCATATCGGTCTTGGGGATTTAGTGGCAAAATAGCCATAAACAAAATTTTTAAAAAAGTATTTAAATGAAAATCTATTAGAAGTCAATATGTTGTAGGCTGTTATTCCATGAACTTCAGCTCAGGCTAAGAGAACATACACAGTGCATTCTGCCAACAGAGCAATGTCTGCACCCATCCCAGGGCCTGAAGTCACAATGAGCAGCTCCACTGGAGCTGATAAATGCTTGCCACAATAGAGCAGCTCACTATTTTGCCACCTTGGACACCAATATAGGTATGCACATGTAACAATGCTGCTCCCTCATACAATAGCGTACACTGACGTGACATGCACACTTCCGCACATCAGCTCACAACAGCCTTGTGGTAAACTGCTTGAAGCCTCTCGCTTTTCATACTCAGCTTAGAGCCATTTCCTTTGAAAATGTAGGATTGCCACATCACGGACCTGAGCAAGTCTCGAATCTGGGGGAGGGGGGGGGCTCCCTCATCTGGAAACAAGTTGTTCCAAGCTATTGCCTCCCCTACTAGGCTACACCTTCCATCCCAGCCCCACATGCCAGTGACTTATCTTGTCCCAGTATACAGGGGGACGATTGCCGTCCCTTGTTGACACGCCAGCAGCCAGATAAATGCCAGTGGTGTGGAATGAGGCAAATTACAGATTCCTGCTTCTGGGAGATCTCCCTGCTCGTATTGAGTGTCAGCCTAGTCATATGGGGTACAAGGCATGGTTGAGCCGTTAAAATGTAGAGTAGATGGTATTAGTATGTGGCTGTGTGCCATTTGAATCTTTCTTCCCTTTGGAAACTTTTTATAGATGTAGTATATTTATAGAGAGTATTAGCCTGTACACACGAGCTAAGATTTCAAGTAAGTGCTGGGGCTAAAGTTTTATCAAACCTGATTTGAATAGACACCGACTTGGAATTGAATTGAATTGAATTGAATAAGCATTTGGGGTAGAGAATATTTGAAATCAATAAGTACCATGCTTCTTCAGGCAAATGCGAGCCTCAGTGTACCATGAAAGTCAACAGCTGATGATTCAGCTAAATTTTTAAACCATATAGTTATCAGACGGACCCCACATTGGTGAAATGATAGGTGTATCAAGTATGAGTGTAGGTGTAGCCCAGTATATGGTAGACACGTCTTCTGTCTGGCCACGATAAATCTGTTGATCACCTTTATGACATGCTGTGGTGGCAGCCTACATCAGCCCCCCAGTACAAGCACACGTTTAAATACTGCACCACAAGGCACCACTCCCCTTAGCCCTTTAAGGGCCACATAGTATTTCTATTTGTTATGCCCTTGTTTGATCTGATGCATTAATACAGCTTTGAAACGTCTATGCCATCCCTAATTTACCACCAACAAGGCCCGTGCAAGACAACAGGGATTTCCCCATATTGAGTGACCTTAAACAGCGAGGCTACACAGAACAAGCTGCCCTTCTCCGGGATGACCATGTAGAGAAAGGAATAAGAGTCAGACTGGCCCTCTTTTCAGTCCTGTATAATTGCATTGGTATACTCCCGAAGACTCAGAATGATGCATGAATGCAGTCCTGAAAAGTATATACTTGTAAGGGCTGCATTCCTGCATCAAGATAGATGAACATAGACTTTGGGGAATCAGAAGGAGGGCATGACCCTGAAGTGTCTTCTGTACTATTAATCCAATAAAAAGAAAGAGAAGAGCATGTCTCCAACTGACTCCAAAGAACATAGCCTTTTCAGAATATGTTCTAAAGATGACCCTGAAGTGCCTTCCTTTACTCTGACTAGTTATCCAGTAAAAAAGAAGAAGAGGGTAGAAGAGTATATCCAACTGAGAAAAAAAACTGCCTGAGTCTTGTAAAGACTCAACCTGACTCTGTATATTCTCTTATCAGTCATCTGAGAGCAGGAAGTGCGGCAGCCTTGTTTCCTGAAGCCAGCAGAAAATGTTGGGCTTATTTTTGTTCCTTTGTAGTTTGTCCTTTGGACCTTGGCATAGGTTGGGTGTTGATGATGGAAATAAGAAGAGGATAAAGGAAACAGATGGAAGGGGGGTAACAAAAGAACTGAAGTTGTGAGGGAGATTGGGAGGATGGGTGGCAGGGGAGAGGGTTGAGGGAATCATGAAGACTTTTCAATGTTGACAGACATGGCTGTTGCTGCTGTCAAAGCTTTCTGTTAGACATAGTTATTGATGCAGATGTATCTTGTTTCCCCTCGTCCAGGAATATAGTCTACCGCTCTACCAACAACTTTTACTATGTCCCTCTCAGCACCAAATTGCTGCATGGCCAATCAGTTCTAAAATCAAGTTGTGTGGGCAGGGCTGTCCCCTGGGTGCAGACAAAGGTGACTGGAAGCCAGCCATCTTAATGGCCTCACGTGCACAACCTTGAGAGCAGGGTGCCGGGTATTTGGTCCACAGGCCTACTGGGGTCATGCAGGGAGGCTTCATGTACACCTAGAATGGATGTCCTATTCAATCGAAGAAAGAATTGATGAAGACAGAGGAGCTGTGGAATGGAAAATGTTTGATTGCTAGAACCCTCAGGTAGTGAAGGCAACTTTTCCCCAGTTATTAGTTTTTGTTTCCACCTGGGTGGGAATGTGTACTGTCATCTAACTTGTGTCATTCTGTTAAAACTGATATGATATCTCTGATATATTGATTGCATAGTTAAGAACAGTGCCCGTGTTAGAGTATACTGGTAGCTTTTGTAAGTATAAACAATGCTAATGAGCATAACCGATAAAGGTAAACTGCTTCCAGCAAAGGACTGTGCGGCTGGTATCAGCTGCAGCCCCAATTCTAGTTGTATGTTGCTTAGCATACTATATCAGATGTAACTTTAGAAAAAGAAAATCCACTACTTTTTTGCTTGTATCTAGTAGTGCTATCTTTAGTCAACACCAGATACCAGTATTCTACCCTGTCCATTGATGAGTTGTGCTTTGTACAGAAATCAATTCTCAGTCCGACTCCTTTTCACCTGACCTCATAATTATAGACTGACATGTAGAAAATATTCATCGGATGAGCCTTTTACCTCAATTATGTTTTTGCTGGTAAAGTATGAGTCATCGGTATTACCTTGCAGATGGATGTTGATAGCCACAAAATAAGAAAAGCAGGACATAAATGAATTCATGAGGCGTGACTTCGAGAGGCGTTTATTCAAAGTGAACTTTCAGTTCTGAATACCTATCAAATTAAAGACAGTAACTTTCACACCATTCCACCAGCTCATGTCAAACACTTCCAACTTTTTCATATAAATCCCATCAAGTGGAGGTAGTCACATTGGGCAGTTTGGCAGAAAAGACAAATCTATGTGATGAAATAATTATCAGTGGTCTTGCATAATGTAATGAATTGTGGTACTAAGCAGTCTTGCAGTATGAACGCATTAGGCAACTAGGGTTAGTCTGAACCTGCTGCATTAAATAAGCGAAAACATTTTCTGAAATAATTAACCAGCAGACCAGAAGTCCAAGATAAGAACTCTAAGATTATTCAGTAATGAGTGTAATTTAGGAATCCTGTGAGGATGTTCCACATTCATGGCATGTACTATGTATGGTAGATGTGTCCCATGATATTTGATTTTCCATGCAGTAGCCTATGCCCGTATACCGGTTGAGATCTCTTTTCAAATATATCCATCTTTGTTAATTATCTCTGATAAGGCCTGAGACAATTGAACTTCTCCATCAATTGTTCTCTTCTAGTTTGACATGAAAGTATTATTTTTAGTGGGATTTTCCTTCTGAATGAATTCCCATAGGTTTAACATGGAGAATATTGCAGCAGGCATGCAGTAGTCTTCCAACCAGGTCATTTCATTCAACTATAATGAAGAAATATCACTACCTAGAAATCCTGATATTTTGGCATGCCAAGCTGATTTATTCAATGTGCATATTGAAGGTAAAAGTAAGAATCCCTACATTTCTGAATGATGGTATTAGTGAATTATCTTCCTTTGCAGCCCAGACATCAAGGGCTAGACTCTATATTGTACATCTATGACAGTAATCTATTATCTCTCTGAGAAAATGAGTTAGATTTTGTGTTAGTTAAGTTTTTATTTTGTAAATGATATTCAAATAGCATCCAGTAAATATAATGACACTTAGATGCAAACAATTGTATAAACTGGTACTATATATTCATAAGAACAAGTAAATATCGAAAGTATTTAGCAAAGCTTCATAACCACCAATTGTCTTGAGTTCATAGGTGTATGATCATTTAAGGTACTGATGATACCTGAAAGGCATTCAAATCCGCATCCAAGAACTCTGTTTCAGTATGATATATGGTGAAAGACTATGGGCACAATGCATCCTGCCACCTAGGTTGGAAGCCATGGGTTTATGATAATAAAGCTCGGGATAATAGCATTTGAAAAATTCCCTCCTCATAGTGCGTCAATGCGCTAGCCGTATTCACAAGGGCACAAAGTGTCCTCCGTACCAGTGTGTCTTGTCTGTAAACAGTTTGGCACAGAGCTTGGGAGCCATCAAGGATATTGGATTTTCTGGCTGGATGCTCTTACCTTCGGGGCAACGTTTCTCAAAATCACATTCTCCAATAACAGTCACAATTGATTTTGAATGCCTGGAATTAATTTCCAATTAATTACAACAGTGATCAAATTAATACAGTTATAATGAATTAGGGAGACAGTTCTAAGCAATGTGAAATGAGAGATCCTTTTATGTGCTTTGCCCTTTCTTGTCATAAATCCTGCAGAGAACTTATAATCTTTAATCTAAAGGACAAGCACAGTTCCTTCCTTGAGATACTTCACTTAACCATATTACATATGATGTTCAATGAATTGGTGTAGGCTCTCTTTTTATTGTTACTTTGGGAGGTCCTCGACGTGAGAACAAATGCCAGACAAAGTTCCCACAACCCTATCGACCCAAGTACTTCATTGTGCCTGGTTGTATCAGTGTGTTCTTAGTCAACGCCCTCTAGCTAAACAGGGGGAACAGAGGTTCATGTTGTGATGTATGATGGTGCACTGTTAGAAGTAAGTAGTGTTCCTGTACACCAAATACTGGGGGCAGCTTTGGTTCCAGTAGATTGTGCTGTAGACCTACAGCAAGTGAGCTTTTGTATATGTACATCCTTATGTACTGTACAGGAACAGCAGAATCATCTGTTACTGTACAGCAAAATTGATTGTAAATCATAGTCTGAAGGTCCTGGGTTCACCTCCCAGTGCTTGTGATATTTTTAATCATCCATGTGAGGGGAAAACGAATTTTAGGTGGATGTAGGTAAAACAAGAGAAGTGGCTCGACCAAGGATTGAACTCACCACCTGTGATGTTGGAGACGGGCTCTGATCCATTACGCCACAGAGCCGGTGTTATAAATGGTCATATTGGGATATAAGCTACCTCTGCCATGTCTGTATTAAATGACCTACAGCCTTGTTGCTACATATCCCTAGTGAGAGGTGGCTAGACCAAGGATCGATCCCACGACCTCTGCATCTACAGCAACAGAATTGTACATGTACAGTAAAATTTGCTGTATTATTCTTTACAGCTAAAGTACTATACATCTACAGCAGATTCTGCTGTTCACGAACAACAACTTTTCACAGTGTGGGATGGCTCCCCCAGTTGTCAGGATACATGCTACCAGACAGAGGGCAAATACAGCACATACTCTGTATGAATCATATTGAGAACATGTGCAGGAGGAACTAAGCATTGCTAGTTGGCTTTAGAGGTGCACACCCTACTATCACGACTTTCTTATTATTACATAAGGATCACAGTTCTGTATAATAATTTATGACATGGTACAGAAGAGTGGTGCTATTCGGGCATTCTGAGACAGAAGTTATTAGCATTTTGTGTTCCATCAGTTGATACCTCATCCAAAGGTGTACATTCAATCCTGCTCTCAATTTGAAATTGAGAATATCCAAATTCTTTAATTCCCCAACCGCAGACATTGAAAGAAAAGAACATTAGAGCAGACCTAGTAGAGCTACTAGTCACAAAAGGATGCACACTTAAGCGATAGGACCATGTCACTGGGAGCCTAAATGAATTGGATATTCCAGAAGAAGTGAATCAATTCACTTCTACTGCAATTTTTGTCAGAATCAATGTACCTTTTGAATGGCAGGTCTAAAGACCTTTCTCTCATTATAGAGAGGCACATTGAAGATTGTCACATCGGAGGCACCTATACCCTGTTGACAGCGTGCTAGGACACCCCTCTCCTCTGGGAAATCTCTCACTCTCAGCCAACCCTCACTAGCCTCTATTGTAGAGGAGTGGCAAACGGTGTGTGTGCATGTCGGGATGGGGGTTGTGGACACCTGGGCCTGTTTTCTTGCCATCCCAGGAGATTAAAACACCACACACTAGACAAGCTGCCCTGGAGGTAATTGTCTGTTCCTTATAGAGCTACCTGATGGTAAAAAGGTAATGAGATATGGCAGCTCTCATGTCCTCAGGGCCCACACCTGCAGGGACTTAAGTCCCTTCCTCCTGTGATGGATGAAAGGGGAAGGGGTTTTGGAAATCAGGCTATTCAGTATATAGAGATCTGTGCTTAACATAATGCTTCCTCTATGAAATACTAGGCATTACATTGAATGCCTGTGAGGACCATGGTAGGGAATGAGGTGTCCTCTGTAATGTTGCACTCCAGAATCTCAACCCATTCCCTTGCCTACCAAGGTTATTTTGGTAATTATTATTTCCTGATTCAAATATGCAAGCCTGTGCTTGCCAGTAACACACCCTCTAGTCAGCCTAGCTATATAAGGTACAGGACACACCAGAGCCTATATATTTAGAGTGCTTATAAGGACCCTAGTAAGGAATGAGGTCTCCCTCTTATATACCTCATCTGACACTTACAAAGTGATCCAGTTTCCAGGGGCCTGACCTACTAAAGCACTGAGTTAATGCGTGAGCAGCTCAAGTGCTGTAGATCCCATCAAGCAAGCACAGTGTGTCACCGTATAGCCATGGGCAATGTCCACATGCTGACAATCTTCCCCTCACCTCCCCAGGGGGTACTTGGTGAAATACTGTGTTTCTATATTTATGCTTTCAGTTCGCATATAGAATGGTGCTCAACCCATAATGTTGGGTAGCCACAAAGTGTGCCATTGATACCCCGCAAAATGATATACATTTTCGGAATCCCGATTATCGCGTATTCAAGCAGTATATCAATGCAGCCCTCGACCTATACATGTAACCCTAGAGTCACTCTATCTAAAACTGAAAGAATTATGTAAATATCTCAATTGTAACCAACCTATTTCTGACTCAGAAAATGGTGTACTTTTTATGCCTAAAGTTACGGGAATTATCTCCGGAGTATGCATTAATGCCCTTCACTGACAATTCAAAGTGTAAAGTGTGGCGGTTTATTCCTTTAGTTTTTGACATCTGACAAAGGGAATAGGTATGATAAAGGATTAATCAAACACATGTTAAATCAATGTATAAGCGAAAAAATCTATCCCAAAATAGTGATAATCAAAATCGAAATAAATTGGATATCAATTGGATACCCACCATAGGATATATCACCCCACATACAAAGTGCGCAGCTCCACTGGAGCTGATAAATGACTGCCCCAACTACCTGACCGTCTCGGCTGCCAGTATAGGTATGTATACAACAATGCTGAACTGCTGCCCCATACAATAGCACACACTGATGTGACATGTACACATCCGCCCATCAGCTCACAACAGCCTGGTGGTAGACTGACTGAGGACTCTTCCTCTTTACACTCATTTCAGGGCCATTTCTTTTAAAGACATAGAGGATTGTCAAATCAGGGACCTGAGCACTTCTAGCATGGGGAGAGGCTCTCCTGATGCAGACAGTTGGTCTGATTTATCTTGTCCTACCAAAGGGAGGAACAATTGCCACCCCTTTTCCACATACCATCAGCCAGATAAAAGTCAGCAGTGTGGAATGAAGCAAATTACAGGCTCCTGCTTCTGGAAGAACTGGACATGTCTGTATCGACTGTCAGTCTAGGTGTATGGGGTACATAGCATGAATGAGGAATAGAGTACAGCAGGGGAGGGTTTATTGTGTGACTAGGTGCCTTTTGAATCATTCTATCTCTTAGCAGATTTACTATATACATCGCCATATACAGTGTTGGCCTGTATATACGCGCTAAGATTCCTAATGTTAGTACGTCTGATGTCTGGGAGAAAAAACTTATTTCCTTGATAATGAGTGAGAATGACCAAAAATAACATACATAACTTCCTATCTATTTCATTCCCCCTCATTCCCCAATTTCACCTAAATTCAATTTCATTGTCCAATATTTGGTCATTTTGGAATATAAGCGTGCACGCTTTTAACCCCCCCCCCCACCAATTGAAAATATGCTAGAAAATCCCATGGTTTGGGCACATTGGATCCCTTTCTGACCTAATTACCGATTGCGGACATTTGATAGACCCCCTTTATACTGATAGAGCGTTTGGAAGACATTTCATTAATATTTAGAAATAAAGGAAAAATCAAATATACCCACTTTGTTAGGTAGCTACTTGGGTTACCATAACTAGTAATTAGGAGAACGCCTGGAGTAGAGTTGACGATGGAGTTTATTGAGTATAAGTGCTATTGAGGGTGGTACACCGAAGAACCCTCAACAGGCACGTCCGGTAGATATTATCTATGTCTATAGAGTGCTGATCTCGCTGGTCGGCAGGTAAGATATACCTGCCTCACAGCGATGTCGTCATACCTTGCCTGGATGGCGACATGGTGTCCCGGGGCGCGATCCCAACCCACCCTCCCACCCAGGGTGCAGGGTGCATCCAGGGGGGGGGGGAGGGAGCGCACGAGTCGCCCAGACACCAGCACCCTCCAGGTGTGTGGCAATCCCCACACCTAGGGGCGAAACCCCAGGTGTGTGAGGATTGCCCCACCAAGGGTCACTGAGTGCACCGCGAGGGTCTCACAGTGCATTATTGTGAAATGTAAGGTTTCAGCGCGTCCACCAGCACCCTGACACATCCCCACACACCCACTCAGCTCCTGGTGAGTGTATCACAGTACATGGGTGTGATATGAACCTGTAGATAAGGGAAGGTGTGTGGTGGACAACTGAAACCACCATCACTTGAGATGGTTCTTGGTCTAGTCGGGTGGCGACGGCAGTGTGTGGTAAGCAACTCATATTGGCCCACTGGGTCTTTAATTTTTGAATTTTGATAGTAGGTCTTTAAAATTCTGGTACCGGTACCTAGAGGCGTTTAGAACTTGCCGTAGGCTTGAATTTGTTTAGTTGAGATTTTCTAAATTTGAAAGGTCTTAAAATTTTAAGTGAACAATTAATTCAAGTTAAGGCAGAGTTTGGGAAGCCCCATGTTGATATTTTTGGGCAAGAGTTGTAGTATTTGACAGACTGTCGACGCCAGGGTTTTGTTAATTCATGATAAAAATATGTAGGTAGCTTAACCCAAGAAATGGTATAAGCATTGAGTTAATGGTTTGACTTTGTTTGCTGTGTAGGTCTTGACATGAGGACCAGTAAAAATAATTATTTCGTGTAGACGAAATTCACCAGGTGGCTGGTGATAAGTTTTGGTATGTATAAACCGAGAACTCTAATCATAATTCCAGAGGCCTCTCTAAGCTAATTAAAATCTCCGTGCGCGAGCATGGATTGAGACCTTTAGGTCTTTTAAGTCTTGAGGCGTGGCTACTGGCAAAACAAATGCAAACCGTATGAATAAATATAGATATAACAATTTGAGCCCTGACCCTTCTGGCCTTTAGTTTTTGAAGGCGCTGACCTGGTCACTTTACCGGTAGTTTTTATAAAGGCAATTGTAACTAAACAGTGACCGGGCATTTTAAATGTTAATTTTTCCTTTTGGAAAATGGTCAAAAGGTGTTTGAAAAATGGTTTCTAGCGCGGGCCAAGTGTCAGTGGGCTCAAATAGGCACTTCCAGTGCAAAGCATCAAAGCTGTAAACCAGGCATGGGAGCTGGGTGGGTAGCATCCAGGTGCCATGACATGGGTACAAGCTACACCAAAAAGGTGATAGTTGGGCGCCTCGTCGGGGTCGCCGAATGATATAAAATACTTATGGTAATAAAAATGTAATATGTTGAGATATGTAGCTAACTTGACACAAAGGTGTTCACAAGAAATCTAGACTAGGGGGTATTCACAAATGTGGCTTCCAGGAGGAGTAGCCAAAATACTGAGATATGACCTTTGTGGGCGACATGGGTCTTATATTCCTGAGTATCTATCCTGTTTTAATCAGGATCAGCCCAATATCAAATCAGTTCACATAAAAAGGTATTACTACTTAGTAAATATGATGATCATAAAGGCATGCATCGGTTGATTTTGTTTTTGGATCGTCCTGGGCAGAGACGGGTGGTTTAGCTCGTCTCTGCTCAGGAGGGTTTTTAAAATTTATAAAGCATTAAATAAAAACATGGTTTGAGGTTCTCTGTCACGTCCAAGGGAATACACAAGTATGGGTAGAGGCGAGAGACCTTTAAAATGAAGGTTTTTAAATAAAGAAAAATAATAAACACAATGTCTAAGTAGTGTAGGTAACCCTGTAGTCATGTTTTGGGCGCAGAAGGTGCCCTCTACATGGAGCTGTGGCTTATAGTCCTGCAGTATCAATTGGCTGGAATGGTGCCGATGTAGGCTGTTGCAGTCAATAAGGCTTGCAGCGTCTGATAAGTCTTTTTATAAGAAAATCACACAATGTAGTTTTAAATGTATCTAGTTCTGTAACTTGGGTATAATAGTTAGACAATGGTCTCAGTTCCAGTGGAAACTCCTGGCCGCCCAGCGGGGCGTTGTGGCTGGGTTCACTGTTCGTGTAGGCTATATGGGCCTATGCATATAAAAATTAATTTAAAAAGAAAATCAAGGTAAAAAACAGTGCATGAGGCATCATAGCGTCAGGGTGGAGGTAGTCGTCCTCCAGTAACCCTGCTTCGGCTGTGGATGGGTGCCCAGGACCAGCCTCTATAGGGGCTTCCATCCTCACTTAGTATTTTACCCAATGCCATTAAAAACAAGCAAAAACAAACACACATAACACAAACATGTGGCAAGGGTAGATAGTGGGTGATGCCGGGAGGTGTGACCCATGACCTTTAGTCATAGTTGGGGTCGTCATCAATGTATAGCTGCGCGGATAGATCTAGGGGTTCAGGGGATGAGGCGCTCAGCGAAGGGGTGTTGTCTGGGTCCATAGCCCCAGTGGCTGTCTCGTTTGTGCGGGCGTTGGGGGAAGAGGATTGGTTCCAATCCTCGATAGGTGAGTCATTTGAATAGTCTGTGTTAAAGAGGGCCTCATTGCATATGAAGCATGCTTTGCGGCGATACTGACGTCTGTTCTCTTCCATTGTCAGGTTCCTGTCGTAGGGCTATAAGCTCTGCCGCGCGACTGTGCATCACGATCCGCGGCGTATAAAATCTCTATTGGGTCTGAGCTTGGGGGGCTGCCCGGACCAGGGGATTTAGTGTGCACCCATTCCCTCCAGTTGGCCCTCTCGCGTTCTGCGTGGGTCCAAGTGGGGGCGGTGTACATATCATAACGGTAGGGTTGCCTGAAGTATCTTGGGCTGTATTGGTGGGTCCATGGTTGGAAATCGTTACCTGCCACGTCTAGCATGTCAGGATCCAATTCTTCGCTGGATCGGCCTTGTGGTGGCGCCCTACGGGCCGGAAGCAGGTCGTCGTCGCTTCCGGAATTGTAGGGGGAGATGGTGGGGCTAATTTGTCTTCTTTGGGCCGCAGGTGATAGGTCAGAGTCCGGCGTGGATACGCCATCGTCTGATAGGGCCTCGAAGGGGGCGTCGCCTGTTGTGATGTCATATGCGGTGCTTCTTCTAGGAGACCTGTTTAGCCTCCTAGGTCTGGGGGCTGGGCCGTAATGTGATCGCCTTCTCCCCTCCGCCAGGGGGTGTACCCAAAACGTTCGCTCATCTCCATGGGTTATTCCTTGGTGGGAGTCTGGATGTCCCCTGTTATCAAGGATAAGTAGAGGACACTTTTATTAGAGGAGAATTGAATGTGACAGGTTATTGGCCATTTCAAGGTGCAACACGGATAAGTCTCCTCAATATCAATACACAGTACATGGCAATCAGGTGAGGTCAGTGTGGCAATTCAGTCATGAGTGGGGTGTCAAGACAATTTTAATCTTAAAAAAAATATATATAAAATGATGGAGATGAAAAAGGCGTATGGTGGGCGACCGCCATGTCAAGGGGCAAACCAATCTGGGGAATCCCCAGACAATAATCCGAGGAGTTATGCTTAATATTTTTCAAACATGTATGGGAAATAAAGACAGACGGAGGGGGGGGGGGGGTTAAGGGATCTGGGGTCAATATTGTGTTTGAAGTGATGTAGAATGTCCCTCCATGGCAGGGACTGCACCTAATAATTAATGTCTCTGACATGATATTGTGTGCTTAATATATTTGGATATGTATGCCAAAGGTGTGAAAAGTTGTGAAGTTTTAGTTTTAATTTGTCCGAGGGTTATGTTAATCACGGTAGGTGTTGGTCCTTAGTTAGTCTCGGTTGGAGGAGGGCAGGTGTTTTGATTGGGGTGGATCCCGCCAGGGGTCAGCTCTGCAGGAGGCGCTAATTTGCATAATTTATGCCAACTCGAGTTTGTCAACCGGTGCCTGGATGAGGGGCTCATAGCAGGTTAAGATGGCGACGTTTATAGCTGACCTTTTTGCTTACCCGGTGCATTCGGTAGTGTTGCCGACCGGGTACGTCCTTCACACACAATGGGTGAAGATCACCCTCCCCTGGTAAGTAGGAATGTAATGAGTGGGAATTTGGCCCAGTTTGTGAATTTAATGAAATTTGGGAGAGGGATGTAACGCGCCGGTGTGAAGTTGCGGTGTCCGGCTGGGATATTGGGTGTTGGGGCATGTATTGCCACCGTCAATTAAAAATGCCCTGAAATTTCTTCCTCTTCCTCTAATCATTAGGGGACCCGTTCTGTGGCAACAGAATCTGTGGGTGGTTGATTATGTGCAGTATAATTGCTCCACTGCGGCGCCGACCAGGCCCTGGAGGGGCACGCCCGGGTGTCATGAATGATCAGGTAGGTGCATTCATGAGCTCAACAGGTGTAAGAACGAGGGATTAACTATTTAATTGCTTATATGCAAGGCGTTTAGAAAAAGAATTGTAACTAAATCGTAGGGTGTTGATGGATTTTGAGAAAGGTGAGATTTGTGGGGGCTATTAATTAATAATATCTCTCCCTCTTTCTATTTCATTTCGGAATCATCTTCAGTCAGCTTCAAGGGATGGAGGGCGGCGGGGAATGCTGTTACATTGGGTGTGAAATGCTACCCCTACTACCGCGGCGATCAATGGCCTGACGAAGAACCCTGGACATTATTTGTGATTTAGATATGAACGTTAACATGCTGCGCCAAATGTGCCACACTGTGATTAAAAGTGATAATATGAACGGGGGAACCAATTTACAGTCATTAGACATTTAAGCCTGTTGGCTGATAAATGAACGTTGGTGATGTTTAATCATTTTATAATTATCTGCTCAGATAGCCAAACGTACAGACTTGAGGTGTGTCTTGAAGTGATTTAAAAATAAAGACACACGCGGCTGCCCGGCCTCTATGAGGTCAGTTTAAACCAATTTTTAGGCGTTCTGTTTTATTTAAAGAATTTGGTTCGAGAGAAAGAAAAAAAAAAAAAATTTGATATCTATCCCCACACAAAGGTGTAAGGCGTGTGTGTTAAAAAATAATTTAGAGGTTTTTTTGTTTCTTTTGTTTTTTTAAATTTTTTTTTTGATTTTTGGGGTAGATTTTGGGAACTTTGTTAAAATTATAAAATCATCCCCACACTAGTAGAAGTGTGGGTGGCTTCAGAGTGATGGGGGGGGGGGGTAGGTAGTCGTCGGGTGCTGCCGAGGCATTTTCTAAGCAATATATAGGTGTATGCTATATCCTCCTGCCTTGACAGCAACCGTGAGACAAGGTGGTCTTAAGACTAGAAGTTTTAATATGCAAAGCCTACCATGGGGTACTGAGGTGGCGGATAACTGTCTCTCGGTCTGCTCCTCCTGGGCTGTTTTGATCATGAGCTCCGCCTGGTCAATTAACCCTTTAAGGGCCGCTGCTGCCTCTGGGCAGCATCTAAAATACCCTTGAAAAACCGCTGCTGCCCTAGGGCAGCAGAATTGCTACCCTTGGGCAGCAATACCTCTAAATTACAGCTCCTGCTATGGAACAAAGAATAATAATTTTTGAATAAATCCAAAAATATTTAACATGAATACTACGTCCCCTTGTCAGAAAGGTCAAAGTTCTGTCTCCAATACAACTTATTTCACTCCTTAGCCACTATCCCAGGGAGCACATACTTGCAAAGTTGCATATTTCCATGGCATGGGGCCGGTGGTTAAGTCCCAAATGACATTTTTCAGGGCCAGCAGGGAAAGGGTTAAGCGATCGCACTGGGCAGACTCATTGTCACTTACAGGTGGAATTTTACAAACAGAAATCACAGCGTCTGCTGCCATGTTTATGGCTGTGATTGGGACAGGAGGGGGATTCTCAGCGGTAACGGTTAGAGTTACCTTGCGTGCTGGGTCGCTGTCTGTTGTGAGTCGCGAGTGGGTGGCTTCCGCCGGATAGTTTACTTCCGTGGATGGCTGCAGCTGGAAGCCCTCCAGGGTGCCGGCTGCAGACCGTGACGAGGTGGGGGTGGGGTGGGCAGGGCTCTCCTCTCCGGCCTCGTACCATGTAGAGTGACCAGCGGTATGGGTGTCGGGGGTAGGGAAATCCTCCCAGTGGGAATGATTGTTGGGGTCACTGGGGATTTCGGTGTGCTTGTTATGGCACACCATTACCAGGGTGACAGAAGGGCTTTGGCCTTTAAGTGCCAACAGGACCAGGGGTAGTTTTATAATGGGAATTGGGATCCGGGTTGGCAGGGGGACACGATTGAGAAATCCATTTAATGTCATTTTTAAGTCCCAGTTCCACGTGATCAACAAATGGCGGCCGAAGGGGGCCGAGATCCGGGGGATGGAGTGGGGTGGGGCGAAACCCCTGACGGCTATGGAGTTTCTGTCGTGGTGGACGGGTAAGCATTTAAGGACAACGGTCTTCCAGCCGCTGCTAAGCTTCAAGCTGATGTAGGGATTGCGGTGTGGAGAGGCGGTGGAGGTGGGGTAACACCGAACACAGCAGGGGTAGATTTTCACTAGAACCCAAAGCGCCATGATGGTGGCGGCCGCGCCGATGAGGACGTCGAGTGTTAGCCACCTTGTACTGGTGGTATCATTAAGAACGCGCTCCTCCAGCGCTTCCTTGTTCTCTGCTAGTCTCGTCTCCCACCATTTCTTATTATGGTCTTGGAGCTGTTCCCTCCAGCGCTCAAAGTCAGCCATTGCGAGAGAAGGGGTGTTTAATATAGCCGGTATGATGCCGAGTGCTCCGAGGCGATAATGAGCAGTTCCCGCCAAAAGTAGGGATAGGCCGGCTAGAAGCAGCGCCACGGTTTCGAAAACCGGGTGCGAGCTGAACTTGTCTAAAAGGGCTAAATCGCGGCTCAGTAGGGCGTCTGGTGGGATGTCTAGGGCCATTTGATTGGCCATGCCGGCGAGACTTCCGGCCCAATCGGCCAATGAGGCGGCTTGTTGCATATGATGCAGCCTGCGCCGCTCCGCATTAGGAATCGGGTGGGAGAAAGGAAACTTCGAAATTGAGATTCCTGAAACATTTAATGGGGGATTGCCGAAATGTCTCCAAACTGGGAGGTTTACGGTATAGTGTATTACTTGAGGCATTATCTGGGGGATGACGCACGAGAGGTTGGAGTTCTGCAGTCGGATGTGGGCGTTTGTGAAGACGCATTGGCATGGGACTGTCACTGAGGACCAGGCCGCTGTCACCAACTGTTCGTCGTGTCGGTGTGGGCACCTAAGTACTGATCGGGCGACATTGGTTGACAACAGGAACTGATTCAAAGACACCGGGTAGGCTGCTACTTGAAATTCAGCCAGCAATTCTACCGTGAATTCACAAGTCCTGTGTACTGCCTCAGCCACGTCCAGAAACAGCGACAACAAACAGGTAGGTGACTCAGGTCTTAGTATAGGTATTGGGAGTGGGCAGTCGATGACCACTCCCAATGAGCAAGGTTCATGATTTAAGTCCTTGAGCTCCAAGTAGGTTCCGTCTATTTTTGATATTGCCAGGTATCTGGTTTTGGTGTTTATTTTAGTGACGCCCTTAGAGGTGGTGTTAGAAGTGTCTATTGGTATGGGAAAGATTTGGGCATCGTATAATTCAAATAATGAGAAATTTCTACTGATTGGTACAGGTATTTCTAGACTTAGGAAACTGTCATTAAACCAGTAGGAGTGTATGGAATTTGTGTAATAATATTCCAGAGGGACTGGGACCACCTTTAAACCTGGGGCTGCCGTGGTCATGGCGAAAGCCAATGAGTATAAGGTGTCCTTTAGTTTAGAGTGACTGACTAAATTTTTGGGTAGCATCCCTGTTTTTAAAATATTTAATGTACTATCTAGCATCTGGAGATCCCTGTTATATTCATGCATTGAAAATAGTCTGGAGTTTGCCGCTGCCAGGAGGTAATTATTGTAGAAATTGATTTTACTCTTGATTTCTAAATCCCTCAAGTCAGAAGTTAGGTTTAGGCCCAGGCTAGCTAATTGCCATTCTAGACTAGATAAGGAAATGTCAGTGTCATTTTGAAAGGAGGTAAAGGTGGACAGGCTTCTGAAGTTGAAATCTGTCATGTTAGTTAAGATTTGGGTGGTAATTCTGCCAAAATGTAATTCTTTTGCTAAATAGACGTCAATGACTGACATCTGATCTAGCAAGGCCTCAATTTCAGCCTGAGTGGCCACGCCAAAGAGTGATCTTAGTAAGTCAGCTGTGTAGTGTGTAGCTGAGTTTGACTCTAGATGGACTCATGTGGTCTGATATGGAGTCGATTAACATGGTTGCCTTGGTGTATTCTAAATTTAGTAATGAATCAGTTAAGGTTGCTATTTCAGCTTGAAAGGGGTGGGTGGATTCAGAAATAAGGTCCAAAATGGAGTCGGGTTTGTCGATTTTTAAATCGGCTGTGATGTTGATGGTTATTCTAAGTGGGTAAATGAAATGTCCGTTTAGGAGTGGTTTGCTGTGTTTTGTAAACAAAACTCCAAAGTTGGGTCTGGTAATGGTGGGGGATATGGGCCGAAAGGAGGTGGAGGGGCTCACAGTCTGCAGCAGGCAGAGTAGGAGTACCGCCCACCTGGACGAATGGATAAATAAAAATTAATAAAGTTAATCTGTGAAGATGGTAGGAAGTGGGACGGGTCCTGAGATGTGGTATGCTTACTAAATGTAAAGTAGAAGGCTGGGTTGGAGGGGGGTAGGAATAAAGAAAAACCTGTGAAGAAAAGCCGGGTCACAAACCTCATGTAGGCCCTTGGTCGATTGTAAGCTCCAGGCATGATGGGGTAGATAGGTATAGAAGGTATGCTGATCTGCTGGGTGGTTGCTGGGGACGTCGTCCTCTGCCTCTTGATCATTTAAGATTAGTGACTATGAGCTGCTCATACCCCAGTATTTAAGCACAGACGCTGTTGCTAATAAGGGTGGGGTTGAGGGGGGGGGGGGTTGCTGGCCGAGTTGTGGCCCTGATTGGCCGGGAGGGCAGAATTAATTATGCTAGGGTGTCGTCATCTGGTGTAAAGCAGGTGCTGAGTCGGTGCTTTGTGCCTGGGGGCAAGAATAATGGTATCTCATATCTGGGTTGGCCCTTTCCTGACCCATGGCGTGGTCAGGTGTGCTCACTAATTGTGGTGATTTGGGGGGTGGGTGTACATTCAAGGCCTCCTGGGTTATGCACCGTGACCTTTAATTGCTCTGTACCAAGCGGGTACACATGTGTGTGTGTCATGATGAGGGTGAGGCAATCGACGGGTATAGGTGGTGGGCGTGACATGTGGGTGTCTCAGGTTATAGGAATGGGGATTCATGGTGGGGGCCAGGTAATTGTGCAATTTGGAAGTTGGTGTGTATGGCGTACGCTGGGGTGGGATTAGTAGGACGCTTAATCTCTGTACCTAGCTGGCAGCCTGGTAGCTTGCCTCAGGCCATATTAATTTTGGTGCCGCGGACACGCTGAGTCCTGGTCGGCAGCCTCTTGTTGGGGGCTGCTGCTTGAGAGGCTTCCACAGCCTTCCTGTCATGTCTGGTCTTCATCTTTTTGTGATTGTTTTTCATATTGTTGGCTGCTGAAAGCATGATGTTGTCCTTTTTGGACAACATGTACTGAGTCAGCTGCTCTAAATTTTCCCCTTTTGTGTTTGTTTTTAGTAAACCAAGGGCTGCCTCGGTGGGCAGGTGTGGCTGTCGGCCGAGTAGCATCATATTGGGGGAGAAACCCATGACAGGGGCCGTTGTGTTGTTCAGCGAGAACACCACTGGGTGTAGGAAAAAGGACCAGTATTGTTGTGCGTCGGTCACCAGGTTAGTCAGATCCTGAATTAGGGCTCTAAGGCATGTTTCAATGCTTAGATTTTGACGCTCACCCAAACCTTGGGATTTGCTATGGAAAGCTGATCCCCTTACATGCTTGATACCAAACTTTGTGCACATATCACTAAACTCATTGCTGGCGTATACGCTTGCATTGTCTGTGTTTAGTACACTAGGGGAGCCATGCTGGCATATGATTCTATTGAAGAATTCAAGCGCGATAGTGGCTGTGGTGTGCACAATTGAGGTCCAAGCTGTGATATGGCGGGTGGCGTGATCCACTACTACATGGATGTATCTGCTGCCATCAGCTGCCGGGGCAAAGGGGCCAATTGCATCCATGGTGAGGTGTGTGTAGGCAGTTAATACCGGCTCTCTTAGGACCATGGGTGTTATCAGATTTTTGGGCCTCTTTTTAGTTGTTAGACAAGAGTGGCATGTTCCCACAAAATCATGTACTGCCTTGAACATTCCCCTCCAGTAGTACCTGGATCTCACCGCATTGTATGTGCGGGTACAACCCAGGTGTCCACCCAAGGGTGAGCAGTGGGTGGCTTGTATGAGTTTTGTGGCCCATGCCTCCGGTATCACTATTTGTAGGGTAGGATCTGTACCTCTTCCCAGCACGGCATGTGTTGATTTGTATAATATGCCATGGAATATTTCGAATTGCTCATGGTATAACAACACCTGGCGCGCCATAGATTGGTCTGGAGGGAGAATAGAGTGTTTGACATAGGCGTACATGGCGCCACAGAAAGGGTCACTGGTTTGGGCCTCTTTAAGATCATCCCCTGAGGGGTTGAATTGGGAATGGTTTGAAAGAAATCTTATAGCCTTTTCAGCGAGGGGCTCCAGCTTTTGGTGCAATTTCTTTCTTTTTGCTTTTGCTGATCGGACTGAGATGACGGGTGACTTGGTTGACAAGGCTCTTTTTCGGCCTTTAGTTTTCTTTTGGGGCTGTGGGGAGGATTGGGGGGTAGTGGGATGGGCGCTGCAGGTGGTGGCTTGGGATTGTGCTCTGGTGAGGGCGTTCAACTCCACTTCCTCACAAAGGCTATGTTCCCTTTGCCTCTCTGGGGTGTTTTTCCTAGCAATAACACCCTTGACCTTGGTGCTGCTGGCGCCCCATGGCTTGCCTCCCTTTAGAATGGATCTAGGAGCACCTAGGAGTATGGGGTTGATTGGGATGGGTTCCTCAGGGTAGTAGTATTTGGTGATCAAGATTTCTGAAAATCTTAGATTGGGATGGGTTAGGTAGTGGTGAAACCTCCTGATTGCAAAAATAATACCCAGCATTTCTCTGTCGGTGACAGAGTATCTCCTCTGTTGTTCACTTAGGGAGGATCCAGCGAACTCAATTGGTCTATAAAAACCATTGGCGTCACACTGGCAGATCACAGCTCCACAGCTTGTGTCACTGGCGTCTGTGAACACTATGAAAGGCTTCTCATACTCAGGGAATTTCAAGGTGGCTTCTGTGCAAATGCAGTCTTTTATTTTATCAAAGGACCTTTGGCATTCTGCTGTCCACTTGAATGATTTACCTGATTTGAGTAGTTCATAGAGTGGCTTCATGATGTGAGCGAATCCTCTGATGAATCTCTTGTAAAACTGAGCCATTCCATTGAAAGATCTAAGCTGGGAGACGTTCTTTGGTTCAGGGAATGTTTTGATGGGCCAAATTTTGTCTGGGGAAGGGGATAGTCCCTCTCTGTTTACTCTAAACCCGAGGAAATCCATTTTGGTTGTGCCGAATTCACATTTTTCTGATTTTAACTTAATATTTCCTTTTATAAACAGCTTTAGAACCTCATCAAGGTCCTCCAAGTGTCTGTCCCAGGTGGGGCTATAAATAGCCACGTCGTCTACATAGGCCACAGCGTTTCTGTATTTGCATTTGAGCAGCAACTGCTCCATAACATTTTGAAAGGCTAGGACTGATGTTTTCAAACCCATTGGTAGAACTTTGGCCCTGTACCTTGTGCCATTGGCCGAAAATGTGGTGATATGTCTAGATTCCTCGGCCAGGCTTATTTGGTGGTAGGCTGAGTACACGTCCAATTTGCTGAAAAATCTAGGGCCGTCCCTACCTATTGTGTTCATCAAGTCATCAGCTCTTAGAAGCTGTATGAAAATGATTTGAGGTTCTGATTTACCCACCTGTAATCAACAACAATACGCCATCCAGAAGCCTTGGTTGTGTCACCCTGTGGTTTAGCCACCAAGAAGGCTGGGCTGTTGTATTCAGACGGCTCAGAGCATATTTCTAGAACTCCCTGTTTTAACTGTTTTTCCAGCAATTCTCTTTGAAAAACCTCTTTATGGGGTGACATTCTATAAGAGGGTCTGTTACATGGTTTGGCCCCAGGTTTTAGCTCTAGGGTGACTGTATTTTCAGTATTTAGGCCTATGGCGTTGTCATTTACCACAAATGCTTCCCTGTTGTTTTCTATAATCTTTTTAATTTGGGTCTTTTGTTGTTGGGTCAAATTTTCGGCTACCCGGTATTTCAATGGTTCGTCAGCTGTTGGTAGTTTATCGATTGGGTCTTCCCCGCTGTTTATTGGGAGGAAACCGTCTGTTGGTGTCATGGAGTTGACACTGGGGCCTGAATTTTTCAACAAACCCAAGGGAACTGCCGTATTCATGTCAAAGGGGGAGAAAAGCCCAACGGATGTACCTTTGTGTACCCAAATACCTGTATCTGTGGGGTTGGCTATTGTAATGGGTATTAGATTTCTATCAGTCTTTGGTGTTACAAGTGTGTGTTTGATCAAGTAGGTAGGGGATTGGGTGCAATTTTCAGTGATGCCTGTAGTATTTTCTAGATTTTGATGGCAGACCACCCTGGCATTAAAGGTGCATTCACTGTTGGGAGGAACATATATGTTGGTGATGGTACAGATGGAATGTGTGGTCTTTTCATCGTCAAAGGATATTTTTCCCTTGTAATTTTTGAGGAAATTAACTCCTAATATCATGGGATGATTTAGGGTTTTTAAAACATACAACCTCTGCTTGAATTTTCTGCCTTCAATCTGGAAAGTGATTATTACTGAAGATTCAGCCTTTATTGGTTCACCATTGGCGAGTAGGACAGTCAGAGAAGATAATCTTTTCTGGCTGCACACAGGATTGCACTGTAGTTTGCTAAATAACCTTTGAGAGATGAAACTGAGGGACGCCCCAGTATCAATTAGTGCTTTGGTCACAATATTACCTGCTACAACACTGACTGAACCCTTTTGCATGCTAGTGATGACGTGGGAGGCCTTACCTTGGTGTTTGCACCTACCTTTGACCCCGTCCACTGTCAGTTCAAGGGTAGCATGGGTGGGCTCCTCTTGTGGGGTGAGTGCCGCTGTGAGTGTTGGATGGGTGGGGTGAGTAGTATATGGAGATGGTGTAGCTGAAGGTCCGGTCTCCTGATCTGTCGCGGGCAATGGGCTGGTGTGTGTAATATTGAATAGGGTGGCGGTCTTTTGGGGTGAGCTTGTATTGCATGGGCTGGGTGTTGACGAGGTGGGGGCTTGATCAGCATCATTTAGGTGATCTTCCCCTGACCTTTAATCTTTTCTATGTGGGGACCTGGATTGACCTCTGTCCGTAGAACTTGACCTTGAGCTTGCACCCAAGGATTCTGCACCTACAGAGTGGCTCCTAGAGCGGGACCCAGGCCTATTGTGGTCCCTTCCTGGTGTGGGGTCTCTGCCTCGGGGCTTGCGACTCTCTCTGTTGTCTTTGTAGTCTCTGCTCGAGGATTTATGTCCCTCCTTTCTGTTAGAATGCTCCCTGCCTCTAGATGAGGATCTCTCCCTGGAGTGGTCCCGGTTTCTGGAGAGAGGTCGGCCTCTGTGATCGGGGTTGGATCCATGATTAGAATACCTGGGTCTGTCCCTGTCCTCGGAGGGAGATCTGGGGTAGCCACTGCCGCCACTGTTCTGATGTTTGGAGTTGTAATATTGGCCTTTGCTGTCCCTGCTGCTCCTCCTGTGGTCATCGCGGTATTGGGAGCTCCTAGCAGGGGGTTTTGGGTCCCTGGAGCGGTAGCGCTCCTGATACACTTGGTGCTTTTCGTTGAACCTGTCCTCATACTGCTTACTGTAGCTAGAGTTGGAGGGTTCAAACCTGTAGTCGCTGCTGGAGTTCCAGCTGTTGCCCCTCCTGGGTGGGTTGTGGTATTGTCTGCCTTTACCGTCCTGTATAGGCCGTCGTTCACATACCTGGGCTGCTTCTGTGTGGCTTGTTTCCATACCCTTTTTGATGGATTGAATAATAATGTCATGTTCAATGGCCAATTTTTCAACATCAGTAATCTTTTTAGGTAACTTGACTCTGATGGCGTTGGCCAATTCCTCCCTGAATCCATTTATTAGATAGTCTACTTGTGTTTTCTCATCTAAATGGGAGTTGGACAGCAGGCTTATCATGTCCGTCATGTAGTCCTCTAAGGATGCTGTTGCTTTCTGGCGTCTGTTTCTATAACCTTTGACCACAGACTCAGGATCTTCACCACTAAATCGTTCTAGGAAGGCTGCATACAGGGCGTCCCTATTAAACATCAAAGGTTTGTCCATCACATTGGTATAGTACCAGGATGCTGCGCGGCCCTCCAGGTGACCATACATGCATTTTGCATGCATGTTTGGGTTGTTAGGATGTAGGGCCTCTATGAAGAATTTATATTCCATTAGGAATTTATCTGCAGACCTATATGCAGTCTGCTTGCCAAAGGGTGTGGGTTTGACAAATGAGTTGAGCTGCGCCGTGCTGTATCTCATTTGTAACTCGGATGAATTGAGATCCTCCAGAGTCCTGTAGATGGGTCGTGGTGTATTGCTATCAAAGGGTAAAACTGGATGGTTGGTGTGTACTGTGTAAGTGGCTCCATGGTGGGCCTGGTTACCCGGTTGGTTGGGGGAGGACAGGTAGATAGAGTCTGCCACTTGTCCCCGCATGACCCTGGAGTCCCGGCTGGGGGTCTGGTGGTCCGGGGCGTGGAGTGGAGTAGAGCCGTCCACCTTTGTAGCCTGGGTATGTAGGTTGCTGTATGCTGGAGGCGCTGGGGTGTTTACTCCAGGATGGGCATGTAGGCTGTGTATTAACTGTGCGTGTGGAGGGGCGGAGTGAGGCGTGGAGCTGTAGGGTGTAGTGTTATGATTCTGCGCCCCTGGTGTGTTTTGGAGGGGGTATTGTTTATGTTCAGGACTGTGTAGAATGGGTGAAGGGCCGGCATGGTCAGGGCCAAACTGATGCAGGGAGTGCCCTGAGTGTTGGTTGCTGCTGTGACTTTTACTCAGGTGGGAGTAAAAATCGTCTCTTATAAGTCTGAACTCATCTGCCACACGCTTACCCAATCTGTCAGTTTGTCCTGGCATTTTTCAAAGATCAAGCCCTGGCGGTCCAGCATTGATTTTTCAATTTCAATCATACGGTCACCATTAGACTGTCTTTTAAACTCTACCTCCTGGACTTCCTGACGTACCACATCCAGCCTGTCACTCAGTCTTTGTTCTAGGCCACAGATCAATTGATTGAAATTGGTCTGTTGCATCTGTAGCATATCTGTCATAGACTGGTTCAGGGCCGTAAGTACATTATCAGGTGTGATTTGTCGGGGGGCAGGGGCCTGGGGGTCCCTCCTGGGGCTCATGTTCTTGGAGGCCATGGTGGGAGGCCCTAGGTTGCGGCGTCTGTGGAGCGGTGGGTGTTGCAGTCATATAGGGGTCGTGGCCTCTATATCACCTTTCACTGCAGTGTCTAAGCTCTCACCTAGGCCGTAATAGAACTCCTGTTTAACTGGCTTAGGCTGGGTTAGAGGGGCTCTCCTTGATGGTCTATGGGGAAAGGGTGGTGGAGATGACAGGGAGGAGCTACTGGAGGACACAGTTCTTAATGGTGGTGGCTTTTGAAACTCTGCCTCCTGGAAATAGGAGTCCTCTGATGAGTCCCTGCACACCAGGGTGGTAGGTGTATTGTGTGGGTCTCCCAAAAATGAGTCTAGCTCCCTGCGAATTTTTCTTTCAAAAGCAAGTGGGTGCTCAGAATCCTTGTAGTCTAGGGTAGAGTCTGGCAGGTAGGCCAACAGGTCTTCCTGAGATAAGGGTGATATAGTGTCCTTCCACCTTTTGAAAGCCTCCTTTACCAGGTGACTTAGATGTGGGGTTTTACCTGCGCCCGCTGCGGCCTTAACTCTGTCAATTGGTTGACCTTGGTATATTAAGCGTTGTAGGTTGGGGGGCAGGAATCTCTTACACCTGGTGTTTTGCTCTGACTGTGGGGGCAGTTGTAGATTCCGGTCCACCAACTTCTGATGTCTAGGTGGTGTAGCAGTGTGTGGTTTTGTCCTCGGGGTTGCAGGGGGTGTCACACTATGTTGGGGAGGTGAGGAAGGATGGGGGCAGGTGGCAGTGGGTAGGTCTTGCTTGACCGCGAAATTGCTTACAATTTCCTGGAGAGCTGCCTCCAGGCTGTGATCCCTAGGGGCTAGGTGTGGATCCAGAGGGTATAGATCGTCTGACTCAGAGCTGGCAGGTGCAGTGTGTGGCACTATACCTGAGAGCCTAAATGGTGTGGAAGTGTTACCAATGGGAGTGCCCAAACTGTATTTCTGTGTAGCTGGGCAGCTATTCCCAATGTTCGGTGTACTAGTGTGTATATTTTCACTGTCAATTAGTAGCTCAGGTGTGGTGGTGTTCGAGCTGGTAGAATGGTTAACGTTGATATTACCGGTCAGCAAATTGGGTGATGTACAGGAGGAATCTTCCTGCGACACTGAAGTGACTGATGAATGGCGCTCCAAGTTGATGTCAGACTCACCCTCAGTGGAAGATGTGGTTGGTTGAGTTGTGATATTTTGGTGTGTAACTGCAACTGGGTCCAGGCTTACTGGAGGTGCAAGTTGCCCATCCTGTAGCACAGGGTGTTGGTCCACAGCTCTCTGTGGATCACTTGATTGTTTATGTAACTCAGTATCCGGCGCTCTAGCGCTCATGGCCTTGTGAGAGGTTAACTTCTAGTGGGTTTCAGCCAAGAGGTTACTCCACCAGTGTTAGGTAGCTACTTGGGTTACCATAACTAGTAATTAGGAGAACGCCTGGAGTAGAGTTGACGATGGAGTTTATTGAGTATAAGTGCTATTGAGGGTGGTACACCGAAGAACCCTCAACAGGCACGTCCGGTA
Organism: Harmothoe impar; assembly: GCA_947462335.1. NCBI lineage: Eukaryota > Metazoa > Annelida > Polychaeta > Phyllodocida > Polynoidae > Harmothoe > Harmothoe impar. The sequence continues at coordinate 80,712,155 of OX381705.1, forward strand.
GATATTATCTATGTCTATAGAGTGCTGATCTCGCTGGTCGGCAGGTAAGATATACCTGCCTCACAGCGATGTCGTCATACCTTGCCTGGATGGCGACATGGTGTCCCGGGGCGCGATCCCAACCCACCCTCCCACCCAGGGTGCAGGGTGCATCCAGGGGGGGGGGGGGGGGAAGGGAGCGCACGAGTCGCCCAGACACCAGCACCCTCCAGGTGTGTGGCAATCCCCACACCTAGGGGCGAAACCCCAGGTGTGTGAGGATTGCCCCACCAAGGGTCACTGAGTGCACCGCGAGGGTCTCACAGTGCATTATTGTGAAATGTAAGGTTTCAGCGCGTCCACCAGCACCCTGACAACTTTAAAACTGATGTAGAATGGTGAGCGCATAGAATTGACATTGACATGAGGCTTGTTGGTGCATACCAATCGTTTAGTATAAAGTGATAGATATGGACAATCTTTCACTATGAGATCTACTTCTAGTATATGATCTACATAATTATGGTCAGTGTTTGGCAACAGTAAACTGGTAAAGATGATGATGTAATGTGGGAATCTCTCATAATAGTATTATGTGAAAGGTCTGACAACCTGGTGCTCTTTCTACTGACATCAAAGGTAATGATCTATAACAGAGCAATTTCTCAAGTAAATATGATGTCTCATAACTTCTTAGCTCCAGATAATACAATAGCAGTACATTCGTTATATGCCGGTCACCCCTTATTATTGCAAGAAGGCCCCTGGGAAGGTCTGACGAACAGTTTCCAAATCTGTGCTCATTGATTAACTTTCCAACAAGGCTAATATGTACCATTGTCACATCAGGTTGCAATCAGCTGTTGTCACTTTAAGGGCTGCATACGACTGAAATGTGCTATGACCTTGCATTTGTGCACCAACACATACATATGGCTGATAGAATGCATTCATGAGTGCAGCACTGGGGAGTTCCTTACCAGCGCGGCATGCATGCAGTCCTTAGGGGTTCATGCCAAAAACTGATAATTCCCATTTCTCTCAGTACACCATGAAATGCAACTACTCAAACCTTTAATTGTTGAAACCATATGATTATTAAAGGGACACTGAATTGGCAAAAGGTAGGTGTGACACCCCACAAATGGAAAACACCTGATGTTGCTCTGTCTGGCCACCATTAGCTTCCTGCAGCCTCATCTGTAATTACAGCTGCATCAAGCACTATAACCTCAAGGGCCACATAGCACTCCTGTGTCAATCAGGTTAATACACGTTTGGCAAGTCTACTTACTGGAGCTGTATTTATACATCATGCCAACCCTTCAGGAGATGTTCAACCCTGTATACCTGACACAATGCATGAATGCAGGGTGAAAGGGCAGGGTAGACTACAGGAAAGCATGCATGGACAACAATGTAGATTAAAGTACTATGCAATCCTTAATCCACCACCAACATTGCCAAACACCCAGGATCCCCAACTGCCTCCTTACCTGAAACTCTGATTTGTAATGCCTACTGCCGATCAGAAAATATTCACATATGAATTCTAATTTATTCAGGGGGCAATTAATACAGATTCTAGAAGTTGGTATTCTCTTTAATTAATGGCGTTAAATCATGGAGCCCTGTGCCATTAGTGGGTAATTACATGAACAGGACGTGAGGCCACAAAGTATGAGTTGCCTTTCTCCAGGCTGAACATGTCCAGAAAGGAACAAAAGCCAGACTGACTGTCTTTACAGAGTCCTGCATAATCATAATTATAGACGATGATTCGTTTTAAACTCATCGCATAGCGTTGGGCAGGTGTCCAATGCCATTTATAGGATATGCCAAAATTATAATAGAATTTATAAGAATTATAGTATATATTATACTATAGTTCACCTAGGTAGTTGGGTGATCCATAACTGCCTAGACCTGGGTTAAATTGTTTGCATCTAACATCTTTCCTTCTACTGTATGAAAAACATGCTCTTTAGATTTGGCAGTGAAATAAACTGAGGATAATCTGATAATTAGGGGATCGGGACAAAGCCTCTGGATAGTGGGTGGAGGTGGGAGAGGTGAGGTGAGATATGGTGAGGTGAGGTCTGGTCATTCAGTTCTAAATTGAGTTGTGTGGGCAGGACCGC